>CM060934.1:835060206-835685206 GCA_030765085.1 Allium cepa
AATGGAGAAGGAGGCTTCAACGTTAGATATATAGTTTTCGTTGTGTGTTCTCTGTGTTGTCTCTGAGTTGTAATGAGTTGTAATAACTAGATATGTGTTTAAAACTGTCTAGTATGTGTTGTATTATCTACGTACTCCGATAGTTGTTGTATACTATGTTATATCTTATGTTATTAACATAATTTATTCGTCCCGCTGTTTAGATTCTTATGTGTTGTTTCTTCTTTCTTCTCTTTCTTTCTCTTTCTATCCCTTTCTTTCTTATTAATGATGTGTCATTCTATGGAGACGAATGGCGAGTCGTTAAAGGGTTTGAGAAAGAAGGAAAGTGTTTTTAATTAACTAGTTTAAGTGGCTCGAAACTAACTAAAAATGGGCAAGAGATATGTTCGGATGGTAAATGCTTCTCTTGAGTATTACCCTTCTTAGTAAGGGGATACATAATAATATTTTGTAGCACCCAGTTCCTTGGTATCATTTTGGAGTTATTAGGCTATAAAGGTATTTTCTATGGATTATATATATTGCTTTCAAAAGGAGTTTTGAAATAAAAAACTGAGTATTTGGATCTTAAGTGTACTTAAGAAATATGAATTCAAAACAAGAGGTATTTGAATATAGGGTTGAATCAGATTATTGTATATGTCCTCTGGATATAATAAGGTATTGTACGAGTTTTTTTATACTTAAGTTGTGTTTCATGAATTTTTTTTAGAAATAATTTAGTGGAAATAGAATAGGTATTAGTGAGAACCAATAACATAAGTGTGTAAGTTGAACTTAGATCATTTCTCTCTTTGATATAGTTTTGATCTATGATTCGAGTACATGATTTGAGGTGTTTCACACCATTCCAAATGAGGATTTATCACTCAATTTTTGACAATGAACATTGAGTAAGGGTTCTTAATATGAAACCAAGATTTTCTATCATATTACATGGCTATGTAAGGAGAATGGAGGTTTCTAATCAAGAAGCATGATTGAAGTCCGCACTAGTAAATCTGGTGAGTGATACTAATTTGGAAGTGAAGTTATGCATTCGAGTAGTGATCAAATCAGATTATTATATATCAATGATCTATGAACATCATGCAGATTTATGAATAGTGTCAGATGTTCTGTGGTGAAATTTTGGGGGTGAAATTCTTTTTAAGGGGATAATATAACAACGCAAAATTTTATCACTTTGATTTTTGAGATATTTAATTAGCTTAAACATTCAATTTAGGAACTGTTTTTAAAAAATATAACAAAATCTACATTTTAAATAATTATTCGATTTTTAATGATGTGTTTTTAATTAAATTTATAGGATTTTTTCATAATTTTTAAAATTGGAAAATGATTGGATTTTTGTTTGACGTATTTTACGGCAAACTTGGGCATTTTTGAAAATTTAACAGAATTTGAAACTAGTGTATTTTATTCCTTCTTTGTAATCTTGTCACATTTTTGTACATGTTCTTATTCTATTTTCTATCATTCACAACTCATGCGCAGATATAGTGCTGTGTAGCAGACACCCTGAATGAAACAAAATACACACACATACGTACATACAATACATAGCTTGTCTCCCTTTATTCCCCTATGTTTTCCCTCCCATTGTCTCCCTGACTCCATTTCTCCCTTATTCCCTTGTCTCTTGCTGCCAAAATTAATTGTGATATAGCTCTTGTTCGCCTAGCTTTGATGAAGGGAGCTCTGTTATATATATATATATATATATATATATATATATATATATATATATTTGTTCACATAATTAGGCTTCATCTTCTTCCCCTTTATTTGCAACCTCATATAACCAAAATAAACTCCACCTTCACGATAAGTGTTTGTTTACCTCTATAGTATTTTATAAAAATAGTTTTAGTCAATTTCATAGCACATGGAGGCATAAATTGCTCGAAACTAGTAGTTGTCGAGAAAATGATCATTTTTCGATAATCATGGGTTGACGAATAGAGGATTTGGATGGGTTCATGTCAATGATTGGGGTTTTTTATATGTTGTTTTGTGTTTTTTAGGATTGTGAATCAATAGGAAGGTGGAGTTGATCAATTTCTGTTCAAAATTTATCCGCGGCGTGTCGGTTGCCGTGAGAGGTAGCGGAGTAACAGAATGGACCTTGGGGATGTGGTAGAGGTATTAACCATGATTTCTCTTCAAGAGTCTAGGGTATCGGGGATAGTAAGTTTTTGGGTTTTGCGGCATTAAATTTTTGGGGTCGAACGCTGGGCTGCAGGCGATGTTGGGGGTGATCGGAGTGGGCAACGGGTGGCCTAGAGGTAGAGCATGGGAGTGAGGTTCTAACGGCATAGGTGATGAGGTCTATCATCAACTAGAGTGGTAGGCGGAACTCAGCTTGCATACCCAGGCCAAAAACGTGGAAGTGGTGTGAAATGGACGAAAATTGAATGGGGGTTTTGGAGGCCAAGGCGGTGGTGTCGTCGTGATGAGGATGTGACGAGGGACTTGTTGGTGAAGTCGGTTTAGTGGGTGATGGTCAGGTATGGTCGAGCATGTGCATGGTGTGCATGCCATGATGGGTTCTAGGTGTTTATAATTTGATTTTGGTGATTTAACAATGAAGCGGAAGAAGAAATGCGGCTGCATGTCTGTTTAGAGGTGGGCTTGGCTCATTTACGCTAGTGTGAGAATTCTTTTACTTAAGTTTAAAATGTTTAAAAATTTGAAAAATTATAACTCTCTCATATTAAATCCTTAGCCCAAGGATTTTTGCGTTGGGTTTGTATTGACGAGCACAACACATTGACATAAGTAGTTGTCCGTTTTGGTATAACATAATTTAATGATAAATTAATACTTCTTGATAATAATTACGTTTATTTGGGTAATAACGTAGTTTAATTAATTATGCTTCATAGGTGTTATCTCTTTGGCCAAATAAACACCATGTTTTTTTAAAGTAAATTGGATAGAGTAATTTAGCACATGTTTAGTAGGATAAGGCACCATTCCACTAATTAAATTAATTGGACATCTGATTAGCAGAACAAATCTTTGTTTTGCTATTTTATAGATTTTGACATCAAATTATATGTCGCTAATTGACATGCCACTTTGAAATGGTTATGTGTTAACTAGTGGTAGTTAATTGTTGAATTTATTTACATAAATGTTGATTATGTAAGTGCGAGTTATTAATTTGGAAAGTTAAATTGAATGATATGGTAGCCTGTTTAAGTACCATTATGATTGCTAAGCCTCTATTCGAATTCTTAAAGTTATGAATTTTAATTCAACTTCAAATTCAAACAATTGCATACTTTTATATAATTATTATTTTAACAAAGTGTTTTATTTAATAATTATTTTATCAAAATGTTTAAAGTTAGTTAATTTATATTTTAAGTTATTATGTTATATTCTAAATATTATATAAAGTTAATTTATAATTTAATGATATTTAAAGTAACTATATAATAATTTGATTAAAATGTAATTATTATTTAAAAGTTAATTATTATTTAAAGTAAACTATTTTATATTTTAAAGTTATTACTTACTATTATTGTAACGACCCGTATTTTTACGGATTGAAAGATTGTAAAACTGTCGACATTAAGTCATTGATGTTGTTAAGTCGTTTAGAGTTTGAGTCGACCAAAGCTTAAGTCGTCCGGTGTTAGCTCGTGAGTGACTTAGTGAGGTAGAACGACCTAGGGAGTTAGGTCGTATGTTAGTTAGGTCGGTGGAGTTTTGGAACGACTTATAGGAACAAACGACCTAATTGTAGGTTTGACTGACCTAAGAAGCTAGCGACCTAAGAGAGCGAGCGACCTAAGGGGTTTGGCGACCTAATGGTAGGCGACTTAAGGCAGTTAGGTCGTGGAGAGACCTAAGATAGGTCGGTGTGTGTATTTAGGTTGTATACGACCTAGGTTGAGGCAGGGTGTTTAGTTAGGTCGCGAGTGACTTAGCGTTAGGTCGTTGAGCAACAAAATAGTTAGGTCGTTAGGTTGTGCGTATGCGTTAGGTCGCATACTCGTTAGGTCGTGTGTTTAGTTAGATCGCTATGCCACATCCCAGTTAGGTCGTGTAGAGGCTTATGTGTTAGGTCGTAAGCCTTTAGGTCGGCAGGGTGTGTTGGGCTGTTAAGTCGGCAACTAGCTAAGTAGTAGGTCGCGTTGAGGGTCATGTTGATAGGTCGCACATTGGTGTTAAGACTTATGCCGCTAGGTCGTATAAGTGTTGAGTCGTTAGGTCGCGGAGAGTGTTAGGTAGTTGGGTCGGCTAGGCACGTTAAGTCGTAGGTCGGGATAGTTAGGTCGTGGACGACCTAAGGGAACGGACGACCTAAGGTTTCAGCCTATAAATACACGTCTTTGGTTCACTTTTTGGCACCGGATTTTGAAGCGACGAAGTGTTGCCATTTTGAGAGCTCGACTACAACACTTCTTCACTTCTGTTCTCCACTCTAATCTAGTGCTTCCTTCCATCCAAGATTGAAGATCAAATCGAAGATCCAAGAGCCAAAGTTGAAGATCTCCATCCATTGAAGAGAGATTTCATCGTTTGAAGCGGAATCTTGTCGGATCAAGCTAGATCCTTTGCTGTCCAGATCTGAAGTTAGTTGCTTTTGAGGTGTTTAGGTGATTCGGTGAGTGGTAGTTATCTCTCACACGGACCCAAAGGAGTATATTGGATCGGTGACTTGTTTGTGTGTTAAAGATAGTAATTTCATGCATTTTCCTTAAGTCTGCATGTAGATCTGTCGTTAATAAAATTTTGATATCCGTTTTATTATATGTTAACCTATTCTAGTTCATTTAACAAGATATTACTTAGAACTCATGTTTGTTAGATTTGGACTCTTTATTTACGAAATTGCCATTATTGTTATAATTGTTTACTTAGATCTTGTTTGAACGGTTGATTGTTTGGATTAATGATTGATTTGATTGATTGATAGAAGTTAGTTGACTTATGGATTTGAGATAGACAAGTTGGTCGAAGATGATTCAAAAGCTAAGTGGAAAGGCTCTTGAATAAGGAAAGCTACTTGTGGCATATGAAGCGGATGAGAAAGCTCATATGGATAGATTTGATGATGATGATGTTGAGATGGGACTTTGCTATAATACGAGGAAGCAAAGAATGATGTGAGATAGCCTTGGTTTAATCCAGACGGGATCATCCCAAGCATGTTGATAACTCGGTGATATGGTTCGAGTTTGTGGATAATGGTGAGCTCGAGAAGTAGCTTGGGCAAAGTTTGAGAATAGTCATCGAGGAGGATGACTAGAAGGCTTGGATTTCATCGTTATTGAAGGATCTAGCAAACTCAAAGTAAGAGTACATAGGGCGCCCAAACGACTACAGGTAGGTGGTCGGGACACCCAAAAGACTACAGGCAGGTGGTCGAGTACTCTGGGCAGATTCGATAGTCCTAGGCACGGGTCACGATGACGTGCGGAGTTATGTCTAGAACCAAGGTTACCATTAGCCCTTGACGGATGGATGAAAGAATGAGTCGGTCATTCAATTAATGGTGAAATCGAAGCAATGATAACAGTGATAGCCAGAGTCATGGATGTTTGGATGCTTTGGTTGTATCGTCACTCGGTCTCAAGAGCGATGTTTTGTGGATGCTTATCTGATCTTGGTTTAGGCCTTGGGGTTTTGTACTTGGAAAACATCGACCTTGACCCGAGTGATAATTGCTTTAATTATCTGCTTTGCTATGCTTGTTTCTGCTTAGTGTGTCTGGGGGCTATCACTGTAGAAAGAGGTGGAGTGGGATGCTTGAGTTCCTATTCCTTTTTACCTTTATGCCCTTTTGGTATGTTTGATAGTTGACTTGCTGCTCACTAAGACTTTTGTCTGACTCAAGGTTTTATGTTTAACTCTTATTACCTTGGGCTGTTCATCCATGTTGGGATGGGCAGACTAGGTAGTAGGTGACAGGTGTTGTTCTTAGTGACCAACGCTGTTGATGACGAAGACGAGCTGGTGGCTTTTGCATACTGTTTTCTTACTATATGTACTGGATGTTCCGCTGTTTGTTTGATACTCTGAGAATTATGTAGTGAGGCTTGATGTATTGATTAATAAGATGTTTGTATAAAACCACCATGAGTTTATATAATAAGATTTTGTTCTATGAGCTTCACTATCTATACTTTTCTATTGTATTTTATCCCTGCGCTATGAGTAATACGATAGAGTTTATTGTTTTACCTTATCCTGATGATCGTCCATGGCGGCCTGGCACACTTTTCAGCGCATTATAATCCAGTTGGGTGCAGGAGTCATGGGCGGTCATCACATTTGGTATCAAAGCTTTGGTTAATCGATTTTAGCCAACGCTCGCTGACGTAACTACGTATGAGAGACGTAATTTTATTTCTATGGATGATTACTATATATAATATAGTAGCTTAAAAGGATTTGAACTTCTTATGCAGTTGTTTCCCCAGGGTATATTAATCATTTCTTTTAGATAGTAGGAATGAGTCGAAGAGGGAGACCAGCTGCTAGAGGAGGCCGTGCTGTTGAGGGAGCTGCTGATTATGCTTCTATATTCAAGGCTATGATGACTTCGATCATGAGAAGGATACCAACTCCAGGGCCATCAGTAGATGTTGGGGTTCAAGTTCAAGCTCCAAAACCAGTGGATTTTGCCAAGTTGTGTAAAGACTATACTGCTCTTGGAGGAAAGGTTTTCTTGGGAACATAATCAATCATAGAAGTCCAGAGATGGATAGATGTTTGTAGAAGGATCTTTGGTGATCTGGGAATTGAGGATGCAACTAAGAGGAAGCTTGCATCAAGACAGCTTCAGGGAAGAGCTTCTGATTGGTGGAACTCTATCACCATTGATACTCCAGAGGAAGAGATTACTTGGGAACAATTCCAAGTCAGATTTGAAGCTAAGTTCATTTCTACAGCTCAGAAGTCTGTTTTGTTCAAGAAGTTTGTAGAGCTCAAGCAAGGTGGGAGACCAGTTCTTGAGTATGTTTCTGAGTTTGAAGCCTTGTCCAAGTATGCTCGGTCGTATATTGAATCTCCATATCAAAAGAATGAGAAGTTTGTGACAGGCTTGGACACTTATCTTGGGAGGCAGTTAGTGGATCATCTGGACGATCCATTTGAGAAGCTTGTGGAGAAAGCTCTCAAGCATGAGAATCTGTTTCCTAAGGAAGGATCTATTGTTGCTGTAACCAGGGAAGGGTCTAAACCACAGCAGGATGTAAACAAGAAAAGGAAGACGCAGCAACAGAGGGGTAAGGATGGCCGCAAGAGGCTGAAGGGTGAAGTGACCTGCTACAACTGTCAGCAGAAGGGTCATCTCTCCAAAGATTGCAAGAATTCTAAGGTCCTAGGAAAGTGCTACAACTGTGATAAGCCAGGGCATATCAAGAAGAATTATCCAGAACCGTGAAAGGACAGACAGATTTTGCAAGCTTATGCTTTGGGGGCTGTGCCATCATCTTTGAAAGCTCCTACTGCTGAAGAGGAGGGAAAGAGTGTGGTGGTTCAAGGTACTCTTTCCATTTATGGTGTTCCAGTTAGAGTGTTGTTTGATACTGGGGCGTCGCATTCCTTTGTTTGTAGTGAACTTGTAGGCCGGTTGGGTTTGGAACCGGATATTGTTGATAGACCATTGGTTGTGACTAATCCAGTTGGGGGTTCATCTTGTTTGTGTATGGTATGCCGTGGTCTAGTTGTATCTATTCATGATTGCTCTTTTGTTTGTGATTGTTTTGTTCTGAACTTTGCGGGGTTCAGAATTATTTTGGGTATGGACTGGCTTAGGAAGTATGCGGCAAGGGTTGATTGTAAGCGGCTGGAGATGACAGTCGAGAACGTGGAGGGGCGAAAGGTTGTGATACGATGTAAGCATGAAGAAGGCATCTTCATGAGCTTCATGTATTCGCTGGTTGTTCCACGGGATGGACTGTCATCGATGCCTATTGTGAATAGATTTGAGGATGTCTTTGACGAGGTCAAAGGGTTACCGCCGCATAGAGAGATCGAGTTTCGTATCGATCTAGTTGAAGGAGCCAGACCTGTTATGATGCCTCTTAGGCGGATGGCGCCTAGGAAAAAGCAGGAGTTGAAGGTGCAAGTTGATGACCTTTTACGGAAAGGATTCATTCGGCGTAGTGTGTCCGAATGGGGTGCACCAGTTGTGTTTGCAACCAAAGAGGATGGGTCGTTGAGGTTGTGTGTGGATTATCGTGAGCTGAATAAAGTGACTAAGAAGAACAAGTATCCATTGCCGAGAATAGATGACTTGTTTGATCAGCTTCACGAAGCTAAGGTGTTTTCTCAGATGGATTTGGCAACGGGATTTCACCAGTTGAGAGTGGCAAAGGATAGTGTGTCGAAGACAGCTTTCAGGACACCATCCGGTTTCTATGAGTGGCTGGTAATGCCGTTTGGATTGACTAATGCACCAGCATATTTTGTGGATCTTATGAATAGAGTATTCAGGGATCAGTTGAACAAGTTTGTACTTGTGTTCGTGGATGATATTCTGATTTATTCTAGAACTGAAGAAGAGCACAAGACACATTTGCAGATTGTTTTGGAAATCTTGCGGAAGCATCAGCTGAAGGCTAAGTTTTCGAAGTGTCACTTCTGGAAGAGCGAAGTGAGGTTCTTAGGCCATGTTATTTCTGGAAATGGAATAGCGGTTGATCCCGTTAAGGTGGCAGCAATCTAGGATTTGGTTAGACCTAAGAATGCATCTGATGTGAGAAGTTTTCTTGGATTAGCAGGATACTATCGTCGGTTTATCAAAGACTTTTCAAAGATAGCTGCACCGTTAACAGGATCGACGAAAAAGAATCAAGTATTTAGATGGGAAGCTAAGTGTGAGCAAGCTTTTGGATTCCTGAAAGAGCGACTAACAAGTGCTCCTGTTTTGACTATTCCAAGTGGAAATGATGAGATGGTGGTTTACACCGATGCATGTGGTACTGGACTTGGAGCAGTGCTAATGCAGAAGGATAAAGTTGTTGCGTATGCAAGTCGACAACTGAAGCCGCATGAAAGGAATTATCCGACTCATGACTTGGAGTTAGCGGCGATTGTTTTTGCTCTGAAGATGTGGAGACATTATCTATTAGGAGTTCTATTCGAGTTGTTTACATATCATAAGTCGTTGAAGTATCTTTTCTCCCAGAAGGATTTGAATCTTCGGCAGCAACGATGGCTAGAGTTTTTAGCATCATATGATTTTGGTATAGCCTATACTCCGGGAAAAGGTAACGCAGTGGCAGATGCGTTAAGTCGAAGACATGCAGGATTGGGAGCCATGTTTTCAGAATGGAAGAGTCTCGAGTATTTAGCTGGGTTTGACTTCAGGCCTAGATGTGAATTGGAACCTGAGATGTTGGCAAACTTATCGATAAGACCTACTCTTGTGGAAAGAATTGGCGAGAGCCAAAAGTTAGACGATAAGCTTGTCATGATTATCCGAGATTTGGAATCTGGATCAGACCCAGAGAAGGATAAAGGATTCGAAGTTGATCGAGAGGGTTGGCTTCGGAAGCAAGGACGACTAGTCGTTCCCGATATAGATGGATTGAGGAATGAAGTTTTGAAGGAAAGTCATCACTCGAAGTTGACAATTCATCCAGGTGGAAATAAGATGTATCGAGATATGAAGAGAACCTATTACTGGGAAGGTATGAAGAAGGATATTGGAAATTTTATTTCCAAATACATGAACTGCCAGTTGGTAAAAGCCGAACAGAAGAAGCCAAGTGGATTGCTTCAGCCGTTAGAAGTTCCTACATGGAAATAGGAGCAAATATCGATGGATTTTATTGATGGGTTACCTAGAACCAGGGCAGGAAATGAAGGGATTTGGGTCATCATAGATCGTTTGACTAAGAGTGCAAGATTCATTCCTGTTCGATCAACTAGGACTGCACCGAAATTGGCCGAGTTGTATGTTAAGTGGATAGTTCGATTCCATGGTATTCCGAAGAGTATAGTGAGCGATCGAGACCCATTGTTCACTAGTGAATTTTGGAAGAGCTTCCAAGAAGTTTTGAGGACCGAGTTGTGTTTGAGTACAGCCTATCACCCCCAAACAGATGGTCAAACCGAGAGAGTCAACCGAGTTTTGGAAGATCTCCTTAGAGCTTGTGTTTTGGATTTCGGAGGATCATGGGAAGATCATCTTCATTTGGTGGAATTTGCATATAATAACAGTTACCAATCAAGTATTGGTATGGCACCGTATGAAGCACTGTATGGGAGACGGTGTAACTCTCCGACATGTTGGTTGGAAACTGGAGAAAAGCTGATACTTGGGCCCGAAATGATTCAACAGACTTCGGATTGCATCGAGACCATTCGACGACGAATGAAGGCAGCCCAAGACCGTCAGAAAAGTTATGCCGATAAACGTCGAAAAGATTTGGAATTCGACGTAGGTGATATGGTTTTTGTGAAGATTTCTCCTCTGAAGAATGTTATTAGATTAGGGAAGAAAGGAAAATTGACTCCAAGATTTGTTGGACCATTCTCGATCATCGAGCGAATTGGAAAGCTCGCTTATAAGCTGGAATTACCAGAAAAGATGTCGGGTGTGCACAATGTTTTCCATGTATCATATCTACGGAGGTATGTGCACGATCCAAGTACGGTGGTTTCTGTTGATAGCTATGAAGATTTGGCGGTTGATCCAGTAGTTAAGAGACCTCGTAAGCCACTTCGTGTTGTGGAGACTGACACGAAACAGCTTAGGAGGAAGATAGTCAAGTTGCTCAAGGTACAATAGAGTGATGATGTTAACGACTGTACATGGGAGGAGGAAGAGAGGATGAAGGCAGCTCATTTTGAACTCTTCGAGGTATGGCCCTAAGGTGTCGTGACATCTCATGAATTTGTAACTTGTTCTAGTCTGAGAATTCTGCATGCTAGGCTAGTAATTGGATGCATGGTTTGTTGATTGCTATGGATGGTAGGCATGCATAGTAGTTTTGGTTGCTCTTGTTTGTTTGGAATTTCGGGGGCGAAATTCATAAGGGGGAGAGAATGTAACGACCCGTATTTTTACGGATCGAAAGATTGTAAAACTGTCGACATTAAGTCATTGATGTTGTTAAGTCGTTTAGAGTTTGAGTCGACCAAAGCTTAAGTCGTCCGGTGTTAGCTCGTGAGTGACTTAGTGAGGTAGAACGACCTAGGGAGTTAGGTCGTATGATAGGTAGGTCGGTGGAGTTTTGGAACGACTTATAGGAACAAACGACCTAATTGTAGGTTTGACCGACCTAAGAAGCTAGCGACCTAAGAGAGCGAGCGACCTAAGGGGTTTGGCAACCTAATGGTAGGCGACTTAAGGCAGTTAGGTCGTGGAGAGACCTAAGATAGGTCGTTGTGTGTATTTAGGTCGTATACGACCTAGGTTGAGGCAGGGTGTTTAGTTAGGTCGCGGGCGACTTAGCGTTAGGTCGTTGAGCAGCAAAATAGTTAGGTCGTTAGGTTGTGCATATGCGTTAGGTCGCATACTTGTTAGGTCGTGTGTTTAGTTAGATCGCTATGCCACGTCCCAGTTAGGTCGTGTAGAGGCTTATGTGTTAGGTCGTAAGCCTTTAGGTCGGCAGGGTGTGTTGGGCTGTTAAGTCGACAACTAGCTAAGTCGTAGGTCGCGTTGAGGGTCATGTTAATAGGTCGCACATTGGTGTTAAGACTTGTGCCGCTAGGTCGTATAAGTGTTGAGTCATTAGGTCGCGGAGAGTGTTAGGTAGTTGGGTCGGCTAAGCACGTTAAGTCGTAGGTCGGGATAGTTAGGTCGTGGACGACCTAAGGGAATGGACGACCTAAGGTTTCAGCCTATAAATACACGTCTTTGGTTCACTTTTTGGCACCGGATTTTGAAGCGACGAAGTGTTGCCATTTTGAGAGCTCGACTACAACACTTCTTCACTTCTTTTCTCCACTCTAATCTAGTGCTTCCTTCCATCCAAGATTGAAGATCAAATCGAAGATCCAAGAGCCAAAGTTGAAGATCTCCATCCATTGAAGAGAGATTTCATCGTTTGAAGCGGAATCTTTTCGGATCAAGCTAGATCCTTTTCTGTGCAGATCTGAAGTTAGTTGCTTTTGAGGTGTTTAGGTGATTCGGTGAGTGGTAGTTATCTCTCACACGGACCAAAATGAGTATATTGGATCAGTGGCTTGTTTGTGTGTTAAAGATAGTAATTTCATGCATTTTCCTTAAGTCTGCATGTAGATCTATCGTTAATAAAATTTTGATATCCATTCTATTATATGTTAACCTATGCTAGTTCATTTAACAAGATATTACTTAGAATTCATGTTTATTAGATTTGGACTCTTTATTTACGAAATTGTCATTATTGTTATAATTGTTTGCTTAGATCTTGTTTGAATGGTTGATTGTTTGGATTAATGATTGATTTGATTGATTGATAGAAGTTAGTTGACTTATGGATTTGAGATAGACAAGTTGGTCGAAGATGATTCAAAAGCTCAGTGGAAAGGCTCTTGAATAAGGAAAGCTACTTGTGGCATATGAAGCGGATGAGAAAGCTCATATGGATAGATTTGATGATGATGATGTTGAGATGGGACTTTGCTATAATACGAGGAAGCAAAGCATGATGTGAGATAGTCTTGGTTTAATCCAGACGGGATCATCCCAAGCATGTTGATAACTCGGTGATATGGTTCGAGTTTGTGGATAATGGTGAGCTCGAGAAGTAGCTTGGGCAAAGTTTGAGAATAGTCATCGAGGAGGATGACTAGAAGGCTTGGATTTCATCGTTATTGAAGGATCTAGCAAACTCAAAGCAAGAGTACATGGGGCGCCCAAACGACTACAGGTAGGTGGTCGGGACACCCAAAAGACTACGGGCAGGTGGTCGAGTACTCTGGGCAGATTCGATAGTCCTAGGCACGGGTCACGATGACGTGCGGAGTTATGTCTTGAACCGGGGTTACCATTAGCCCTTGACGGACGGATGAAAGAATGAGCCGGTCATTCAATTAACGGCGAAATCGAAGCAATGATAACAGTGATAGCCAGAGTCATGGATGTTTGGACGCTTTGGTTGTATCGTCACTCGGTCTCAAGAGCGATGTTTTGTGGGTGCTTATCTGATCTTGGTTTAGGCCTTGGGGGTTTGTACTTGGAAAACATCGACCTTGACCCGAGTGATAATTGCTTTAATTGTCTGCTTTGCTATGCTTGTTTCTTCTTAGTGTGTCTGGGGGCTATCACTGTAGAAAGAGGTGGAGTGGGATGCTTGAGTTCCTATTCCTTTTTACCTTTATGCCTTTTTGGTATGTTTGATAGTTGACTTACTGCTCACTAAGACTTTTGTCTGACTCAAGGTTTTATGTTTAACTCTTATTACCTTGGGCTGTTCATCCATGTTGGGATGGGCAGACTAGGTAGCAGGTGACAGGTCCTGTTCTTAGTGACCAACGCTGTTGATGACGAAGACGAGCTGGTGGCTTTTGCATACTGTTTTCTTACTATATGTACTGGATGTTCCGCTGTTTGTTTGATACTCTGAGAATTATGTAGTGAGGCTTGATGTATTGATTAATACGATGTTTGTATAAATCCACCATGAGTTTATATAATAAGATTTTGTTCTATGAGCTTCACTATGTATACTTTTCTATTGTATTTTATCCCTGCGCTGTGAGTAATACGATAGAGTTTATTGTTTTACCTTATCCTGATGATCGTCCATGGCGTCCTGGCACACTTTTCAGCGCATTATAATCCAGTTGGGTGCAGGAGTCATGGGCGGTCGTCACAATTATTTAGATAATATTGCTTTAAAGTTAATCTATTATTATTATAATATTGTTTTAAATTTGAGTTACTATTATATCAATAATGTTTTAAAGGCAATTAATTATTAAGTTCAATCATTATATTATTTTAACTTGTTTTAAAGTTTATTATTTTATTGACGATTGTTTAAAGTTATTATTTCACTAATGTTGTCTAAAGATAACAAATTGTATTATTAAAAATGTTTTAAATAATAAATTGTGTTATGAAAGATGTTTATAAATAATAAATTTTTTATTTCTAGAGAAATTATTTTTAAATGAAAAGATTTATTTAAAGTTTTTATTTAATAAAAAGGATTTATTTAAAGAACTTGGAAAGGGATTTTGGAATTTGGAGAAGAAGTTTTGTTTTAAATAAGGAAAGTTTATAGAAGAAGTTTAATAAATTGAAAAGTGATCTTGAAATTTGGAAAGAGTTTTATGAACGATTTGGATATTTATAAATGAGTTTTAAATGGCTTTGATATTTATAAAAGAGATTTATAAACAGGTTTGGAGATTCGTAATGAAATTTTATAAATATATTTGGAGTTTTGGTTAAACAAATTTTTGCAAACGAAAGAGATTTATTAAAAGGATTTATAGAAGAAATTTATAAAATAATTTGAGACTTGCATTTTCCTTAATCGACCTTAAATTGGTGGTGTAAAACTTTCATTCCATGCTTAGCATCGAAGGATAGTTTTTTGGATTATTCTTATCTCTAATTGAAATAACATTTGTTTTGAACTTTTGATATGATTTCGAAATAAGAAATCTTTCACTAAATTTTGTGAATATACTTACACCATTGAGATAAGTATATGATTATATTTTCTAAGTCTCAAAAATATATTATTTTGTGAATATACTTGTCCTGTTGAGATAAATATATGGAAGTTATTTCCAAGTATTTGCAAAGTGATTTTACTAATGGAAGATTAGTTAAATGAGGCTTAGTGGTTTCCATGGAAAATGTAATCTATGTTTTGAATGTTGGTTTAATTGATAGTCAAACAACTCACATTCAAACCTTGGCCTAAATATACAATCCTTCTTAATTTTGGTGGTACGGAAATATTCCCTATTTAACACCACTGGATTTTTACTCTAGAAATATATAGGAGAAATAAGGGAATTATTTGGTACAGTTACCGTCAGTGGTGTTATACTATATGTATAAACTAGTTTTGTTCTTCTAGGACAAAGGATAAGGAGATCTATCCACATAAAAAGTTAGGACGTGATCCCCATTCTCTGATTATTTCCAAAAGAACTAGTATTGGGCATTCTAGAAATTGATCGATTGGTTTTGGAACATCTAATAAGTATATGAAAGTACTTGTAAGAGATGACTCAAAACCGTAACCATTCCAAAACCATATACGGGTTCTTTGCTTGGAGGAGGTTCGAATCTATTTTGAATGTTAGAATCCATGTGTGATTCCGAGACCCATTAGGGTATGGAAATCTATGTGTTATTTTAAGATCTATTTTGGATGTTGGAATCCATGTGTGATTCCAAGACCCATTGGGTTATCGGAGTCCCTGTAACGACCCTCTATTTTGGACCATTCGCATCCGCACATGTCGGACTTGAATAAATCAAAATACCAAATTGTTAATTAAAATTTAGCAAAACTGAACATATATAGTAAATAAATAATTACAGAATCATAGATACAGAGTAATAATATGCAGCGGAAGCAAAAGATAGTAGTTCATGAAGCTACTATATAAATATAACAGAGTTATAAGTTACAACAGAAGTCTCAAATAAAATAGTCAAATACAAGAATCAGAATACATCACTGGAATCAACTGAATATCTGAAAGCTGGATAGATAGCTGGATCTCCAAGCGAAGCTCCAAATCCAAAGGCGAGTCTCAAAAGCTGGACCACTCAGTCTGACCCGAGCGTAAAGCAAAATACAAATCGAGTCAGGATTAACATTCTTATATCAATAAATCCAACTCAAGTGAAATAACAATTGAAATACAAGTAACTCAAAGGATGTTGGAATAACCATCCTCTAAGGATCCGTTAAACTATATACTACGTAGTAGTGTACGCTGAGTAGATAATGTCTATCGGTAATATAAAATATCAAAATAGTGTGAAGGCGTTACCATTATCCCCCTTAACACATTTTATATAAATGTCATAGTCTATGCAGCACTGTAAACTCCACCGTAAACTGGTGGGCTATCAGAGAATACTCCGTAGGTATAACATAAAACAAATTCGTAGTGGTCGCGTATATAGGGATACAAGTATGACAAGGCACATGAGGCAATATCCAAGGTAGTGAAACTACCGTTTGCCTGATCCGGACTGGTGAAAACGCATCACTGCAACGATCGCAACACCGCGAAACAACACTCCCAAAATTTCCGAGGGTGCACCAATCAATAACAAGTAATGATTAGTTTACGAAGAAGTGTGTTCGCTCGAGGTAGCTAACCCCATTTGGCCCAGCACGGCTCTTGTTTTAGTCATTTCCAATTTGACACATGTGTCAAGGCTATCCATTATCGTTCTCTTTCTTTAGTCATCACGTACATCATTCCAACCACTTCATTCTGGATCACACTTCGCGTATAGTTATTAAAGCGGTTTTTGGTTTAGACAGTGAGTATGTCCCTAACTGATTCCGGTTTTTTTAATAACTTTCGTAATTATTGCACCGATTGGTCGTTTAATATATTACAAAACCAAATCAAATTCTATTTCAGTTAGAATTCGTAAACCAACATTTCATTTTTCTTTCTAAATAAATTTCCAAAATTTATGTTCAAAACTTCCAAGTTTCCATTTCAAAATCTTATACTTCAATTTCAATTTTTATTTAAACAATTCAAATATTGATTCAAGTTCGTATATAAGTTTCATTCCGAAGTCATTTAAATAATTTAATTTAACATTCAAATCAATTTAAATTCATTGTTTGATTTCATTCAATATTCGTTAAGTTAATTTATCATTCAAAACAATTTCTATTAAATTTCCAATTCATTAAATCAATTACTTAAGTTCAACTCCATTATATTAAAACTTACAAATTGAATTAAATTAAATTCGTCAAATCAATTTCTTTAAATTACAAGTCTGATATTTATTTCAACACATAAATCACATTTTTATTTCTTGTTAAAGAATATCAATTTCACTTATTTAATTTAAACAAATTTCCAAAACTTAATTTTTACATGACTCGGTTTCACTTATTACAGAAGTTCAATTTCACTTATTACGAAGTTCAATTTCACTTATCAAGAATTCAATTTCATTTAATTATTAAATAATTCAAACCTATTAAATTACTAAATAATTTCAAAACTTAATTATTAAATAATTTCAAAACTTAATTATTAAATAATTTCAAAACTTAATTCAATCATTTCTCAAATTAAACAACGTTCTTTCATTAATTACATTGTTAATATTTTGTTTCAGATTATTAAATATAACATCTAAGTTTCACTAGAATTCAAATTCCAACTTCATTTAAAACCCTTATTATTTATTCAAATAAAATCTTTATTTTTATTTTTAAATCAAATTATTGACCAATCGGTTATTTAATTCTCTATCCAAAGTCAAAGTTTATTTGGGTATTCATCATTTCAACCGATTCCATTTCAATTTAAAAATCAAAGCATAGCAAAGGGAACTTGCTGTGTGATAACTGGATAGTGTCCAAGTAAATAAACAAGCAATAGTAACCATAAATAACAATCCAATAATTTATTTAAATAATCTCGAAATAATCGTATTAATTTACAATTGTTATTTATGCAAATTAATATAGTTATTTCTAGAATCTACACTATCATTTCATGTAGACTAAAGATTATTACATTAATATTTATACAGTTCTTCACTTGATATTCATTATTCAATTTTTATACTACATCAATTCATACAACATACATTCAATGGTTCAAGGTGTAGTTAACACTATTTCTACGTGTCAATTTATTTTACATTTAAAGGGGGTCATATTATACAAATTTAACTAATCAAATTCAACACATATAACAATTTCAAATTGTAAACTCCTACGTCAATTTCAATTGTAAATTATTTATCACTTCATACATTAACAATTTTACGTCCAATATCAACCTCAAATAATCAATCATTTATCAATCAAACTGGATGATCATCAATATAAATAACGGATAATGGTGCCAAATGTCACAGGTGAACTGATACAGGTAATAGCATATATAATAGTGTAAATAACTAACAACATCATATTTCAATTGTCGTTTCAATTGAAATCAAATTTAATAAATAAAAGAACATTAATCGTGAGTGATTGCTCACCTTTTGAGGTTAGAGATATTCGCCGATGGAATGTGTTTCCGAATCCAAGCATGAATTCCAAAACAAAGTAGATGGGCATGAATTGACAGCAAAGCTGATAGATAAGACTCGATGTGAACAAGGAATTAGTTTTGATATAAACTAAAAATATACATTATTATTGCATTATAGGTCTATAAAGTTACTTAAAGAGTTGTCAAAATGTTTATGGAAGCATGGTCTCTATACAGATGCATTTAACTAGAGATAAACTGTACCTCCATGCAACAATAATACTTTTCATTATGTTGTACATTGAGTAACAACGAATATCTTGGCCCAAAATGAGCATAAAAGTTTATGCCTAACCAATGAAGAGTTGTCCTCTTCAAACAACACATCATTCATGACATATATTCTTGGATCATTCATCTCTTTATGTAACAACCCGCATATTTATCGATTGTGTATTTAAATATTTTATTTAAATATTTCATCGTTCGTCGGATTTTAGTCCGAAAACCTACTTTTTGCAAATAGTCGAATTAGGACTCGAGACCCCTTCCATTGAGTTCAAAATGCCATTTGAAACCTTTTTGAGTATAAGCTTCGATATGTTTGGAGTAAGTTGATTTTTTCTACTTTTTCACTTTGGGTTTGAGTTTGGTTTTCAGCCCAATGTTCCATCTTAAGACTCTAGCTCCACTCCAACTCTTCATTAGTTCATTTCATATTCCTAACACTTCAAGCTAAAGAAAAAATGGGGGAAAGAAGAGGAAATTAAAACTCCAAGCCATAGTCTTCATTAGCAAATCCAACTTCTAGATCCAAATTCAAGAGAACCCATTGGTAAGCATCTCCTTCTTCTTCTCCAACTCATTCTCCTTTCAATTTCAGAAATTTCCTAAACCTAATTTGGGAAATATTTCTCTTTTAAGCTTAGAATCAAGCTTCTTGAGTTGGGATTGAAGTGTGGTTGATCTTCCTTTGCTTTCAAGCTTCTTCTTCATTAATTTAGGTTCAAATGTGAGATTTTTGTCTCACATCTTAGTCTATAATTATCATCGATTGTTAGGTATGAATTCCTAACACTTATTCTTGTGCAATTGATTTTGGTTTGGTTTGATTTGGTGTATATTCCAATTATTGGTGTTTTGAAATCAAAAACTATGAAAATCCTTTTATGGATATTTGGACATTGATATTTGAGGCGTATCGGATAGCCGTTAAGGCTGGGTTGTCGCTCGACGCAAATCCTTAGTCGTCGTTTGCTCGTCCGAATCGCTTCCGATATTCGTTTGGCCATTTTTGGCCTAGGTTCAGGGAATACCCTGAACCCAGGTTTCAGACGTCTGAAACGTTGTATTCAGACGTCTGAATATTATACTGGGAATTTTTATTCCCCAGTATTCAGACGTCTGAATCTATATTTCGGACGTCTGAATTGGTTCGTTTGGAACCAGAAAGGAAATAGGCTAAAAAGTGCCTATTTCAGACGTCTGAAATCAAGGATTCAGACGTCTGAATTTTGTTCTGGAAAATATTTTATTTTCCAGATTCAGACGTCTGAATCCTTGATTTCAAACGTCTGAATCAGCAGTCTTTTGCCTATTTGCCTATTTGCTTGAGAATTCCAACTTTAATCGATTCGTGTTGATTCCCTTTTGTTATTATCACTTATTATCGACTTTGATGACATTTTCTTCGTGATTTTGGGAATATCCATTTCGATGGATTCCGTAATCGATTTCTTTGGATTTTATTAACGTCTTCGAATGTGAATTTTGATGATTGATTGTTTCTACAATCATTTCTATGATTTGTCACTTTAAAAATATAAAGGTTTCCTATACTGGTAGTAAATATCAAAATTCTTTCTTCAAATGACTTCAACACTATTTTATTACTAAGCTCGTTTTCTCAAACCGATTTCCAATCCATTAGTATATACAAACCTTTACCTCGCTCGTATGAGAAATTGAATTAAACGGCTTAGTAAAACAAGTGGTATGAAACGCTTGCGTTTGCTTCGTCGGTTAACTCTTAGACTTGTTCGATTGAACCTTTTTGTGACAATTTCCTAGTGAAGATCTACAGTTTGTTCGTAAATATTTAAGTTAAGCAAGTGGTTATGGGACATGAAGCTAAACTCATATATTTACTAACTTAGTGTGATTGACACTTCTAGATGATCGATGAAGATCATTTTATGGTTTAGACTAGCAATATGCGATGTCTCTTTGTCCCTGTAGAGGTCCGTTCCTCAATTCATTGAGCTTCGTCTCATTTCTTTATGGGCTGGCATCCTATGTACTTTTAATGTGTTTTGGATTCATTGGATGTACCGTTTGTACTACATCAATGACTTTTCTATTGATTCATTGGATGTCGTTTGTACCACATCAATGTCTTTGCTTTTGATTCATTGGATGTACCGTTTGCACTACATCAATGTCTTTGCTTTTGATTCATTCAATGTACCGTTTGTACTACATCAATGTCTTTGCTTTTTGAATTCATTGGATGTACCGTTTGCACTACATCAATGTCTTGGCCAACCTTTTCTTGTGATTTCTGGATTTCTATATGATGATTTCTGAAATTTATGGTTCACCACCTTTTTCAGTTGGCATTGATATGGATGTCATTTATTGTGGTTTGGTGAATTAAATAAAGAATATGACATTCTTTTGATGTTATGAGATTCTTGAGATATTGTATGACTTTTGTGGATTTTCTAATGTATACTTGTCGTAGTATGACATTTTTGGTTATCATACGTCTTTTTATTATATCTCTTATTCTATATCATTTCATCTGATATTTATAGCTAGACTGATCCGTTTATTATTTTCTTCTTAAATAATACTCGTGTCAGACAGAGATATTACAGGTGCTTCCTCTTGTCTTCCTATCTGGAACCATCATCTGACTTTTGGTTAACTACTTTAGTTTAGTAATTTTTTTATATACAATTGAGATATAGACTCCTTGATGTATACATATTTCTGTCTAGCAGTTATATCTATTCTTTTGTTATATTGTGGATCTTGTTTGACCACTACTCTGATGTACACTTCTATGTGTTATATTCATATCTTCTTCCGCCTTTGTGATATGAATTATCTGTGACTGATTTATGTTATGCTTATTTCTAGATTTGTTTCCGAAGATATTATAGCCACTATGTAGTAGCTTTGAGTTTGTATCGGTATGTCGGATTTCCTCTCGAAATGAATTGCATGTTATTCTATCTGACATATCGGTGCTCGCACAAAGCAATTACACGGATGGTCGCTCCTCAACAGCCTTATTCTCAGCACTAGTTGATGGCATTACCCCGTAGTGTCCTTGGCTAGCGTGGGTATAGAGGTGGGGCATCACGCTTTAGTAGGATGTTTCCTAATCTAAAATCTAGAGCTCATTTGCTAAATTAACTAAATCCTAGAAAATTACCTTGATTGATTTCGCCAACAAACTCAACGCTTATGCAAGGCATTCCTCAACTTTTTTCTGACCTTTTGCTTGTCTTCACTTTAGATTGATCACTGACAAGGTAGTAAGAGACATCCCAACCTTGATTCAATAATTTGCTGCATATGGGCAAAATTTGCATAAAAAGGTACAAACTTTTGATGTTCTGCTAACAACTCTGCCAAATAATGGCTTTCAACATGTGATTGATTTCTTATCTGAGGTAAAATAGCTCATCCGTTCGCCTACTGGGGTCTTGTATGCTTCAGCTGGAACATCAGCAAAATAGCTCATAACGAGTGCATCAATACTAGAAAGAGTTGATTCCAGCTCAGAGTTTGCATCAGTAAACGCTTGCAACTTGCTGGAATCAAGATCTAACACAAGAGTTGGCTCATCAAACTGAATCCATGCTGCACCTGCTGCCTTCAATTCTGTGATAACTTCCTCTTAAACATGCAACACTTTATCTAAGAGTGAAAGAGTGGAAAATGACTTCTCTACACCTTTAGCAGGCCTTGAAAGCAACAAGTATGACACAGTTCCTAAAGCACTGGTATGGTATCAATTCCAAACGCTTTTGCCTCCTTGTATTCGTTCACGGTCTTGTGAGAGGAGTAGTTGAATGCCATGTCAAGGCTCAATTCAGGAACTATGAAATGGTAGTTGGTGTCAAACCACTTGGTCATTTCCATAGCAGGAAGTGTGGCATTTCCTCTTGCCATAGAAAAATACATATCAAATCCAATTTCTCCACCATTCCACCCATACCTCGGTGGAACAACACCAAGCACTGCGGTGGTGAGAGGAAAGAGACGAGGAGGCAAGTGGTGGGTCGGCTTCCAGTGGTGAGGCCGAGACTGCTGCGGCGGGAAAGAAGATGGTGTGAAGGCGGAGCTCGATCCGTGGAAGGTGCAGGCGGTGGAGATGAACAGCAGCCTTTTTTTTTGGACAGAAAGTATGAAGAAGAACAAAGAAGAAGAAGAGGGGAGGGAGGTACTGAAGCTTTCAAAATTTACTATATTTGATAATAAATGAACAGACACACTTTTTATAAAATCTGTAGAAATAACTTCTTTTTGCATTTCCAAATGCCATGAAATTTCCAAGTCTCACCTACCAACTACTAGCCCCCTAATGAATGCACGGCAACTAAAATAAATTTTTAAATTTTTGAATGAGCACAAGTTGTTTTAGTTTGGCTGAATAGTTTAACCAGTCCGTCCGAAACGGTTAAATTAACGCAACGATTTATGTCGGACACTGATTCGCACAAATGAATATACTGTTTTGATCGGCGCGACGAGGCGCTTCCAGCGGTACACAGATAATTGTGGTACGATTGAATTATAAGAATTTGAATTTTTATACTAGCGAAAAATGCAAGAAAAACGTAGAAAAATAAAATCAACGGAGCTAAAGAAGTCCGAATTTGAAAAAAAAACAAAAAATGACATCTTGTTCGGAAGATGATTTACAATTTTTCTGTGTAGGTATCGAAAACGTTTTATTTTCATCCATTCTCAACTTATTAAATTGAAACAAACTTACACACGAAAATAAACTTTCATATTTTTGGATGAAAATTTACCAGTTACTATGTTTAACTAGACGCATATCAAAAATAAAATTTTTATTTCAAAATTTTATTATTTAAAATTTCTCAAAATTTCAATTAAATATAATTAATAAAACAAAGAAAAATTATCGAAAATTTACGGGTCGTTACACTCTCCCCACTCAAAACTTTTCGTCCCCGAAAAGGAAGGATGTAGGAAAATAGAAACAACCAGAAGAAAATAGACTTGAATTACAAGATAAAACAATCAATTTAGACCATACAAATTTCAATTGAATTAATTAATATTCAATAATTGACTTTAACTCAAGGAATTTCATTAACTTGGTTTATTTTCAATTTATCATTGTTTGTTACAAAATTATTTCAAACAACAATTTATTTTATTAATCCATTTATTATTCAACTAACCTAATATTCTATTTATCTCTATTAGACATTTTATAATTAAACTTTAAGTGTATAACATTTTTATACGCACTCAAATTTTATTTATAAAGACAATTTATATTCTATACTATCCAATTACATAGTTAACTTTTGAGAAATTTAGGTAAGTTATATTGAGTGCAATTGAGTATTATACAAGTAAATATCCAATTCAATTCTCTCAAGTTTAAATATTAATTCAAAATTTTGGTTTCATTTATAATTGAAATCATCTTTTACCCAAATTTTAAGAATTAAATTTCCGATTAACTTCAAACAATTTAGAGATAATTATGTATATATTATATATACCAAATCAAATAAATTTTAATTGTCTTTAATTGAAATCAAATTAAATTTAGAATCCATCTGTGATTCCGAGACCCATTAGGGTATAGAAATCCATGTGTTATTCTAAGATCTATTTTGGATGTTGGAATCCATGTGTGATTCCGAGACTCGTTGGGTTATGGGAGTCCCTGTATTGCTCCGAGATCTTTGTTGAGATGATGGAATCCATGTGTGGTTCCGAGATCTGTTGAGGTATGAGAATCCATGTGTGGTTCTGAAATCTTTTCATGTAGCGGTTCGTGTGCTGGAATGTCAGACGTAGCCTCAATAGTGGTAGCGATTAAAACCAAAGATAAGATGTATAGCTAGGGGTTCATCTAACCCATGTTGGTGCAGTTGTCTCCTTCATAAAGTTGCCTATAGTTGTGATGAATGCATGGAGAGACGCATTCAACATTGCATGGCCAATTATGTATTTCCTATTGTACATCACTAGGGACGTATTGTTGCATCGGTAGACAAATCTAACCCAGGAGGACCGTTTGAGAAGTACCGAGGGCACCTCCATGGAATCATACACAACTAGCGAACATACCTTAGCGGTTTTTGGTTATATACCTACTATTGTTGTGATGTACACTCACGAGCATCACAACTACTTGATTATTATTATTTTCATCCTTAGACATTATTATAACATCACTGGACTTTCTATAAAAGGTTTTAGTTATCGTAAGGTAAAAACCCATCAGTGTTTATGTGTGGCATCGTCTTAGAAATAACTTTTTTACGATAGGTTTAGATGACATTAAGTAAATCCATTTGATTGTGCTCCTTATGATGGTTTTACCAGACTGACCCGGACGTTGTATTCTATAATATTCAGGGTCATCCCGAGCATATTTTTCAGATTTAGCTAGATAGTTTGGATATTTAAAGAGACGAGCTGGATTCTCCCAGACGTATTCACGCATCTTATATTCTTCCACTATATTATTGTTCTTGATTTGTGTCCGTATTCCTCGGCAATTGTAAGGATAGGTTGTTATAACTGTCCAAAGTAGATGATAGGTTAGTGTACTCTAGTTTGTGTTATGTATGTATAATAAAGATGATTTATTTTTGTAAAGTCTGAAAGAGGCTATGTGGTAGGATCGTGTAATATGGAATAACGGAATAGTCTAGGTAGATAAAGTAGGTAAATGCAAGGAGACACCAGGATTTTATACTGGTTCGGACCTCTCGTCCTACGTTTAGTCCCTAAGCTTCCTTAGGAATTTCACTAACTAACACCCTCACTTCACCCGGAGGAATAGGTTTACAACTTACCCGAACAACCGAACAGGATTTCTTGCCTCCACTACCGAAGAGGACTTCAACTCAATTACTAAAATACAATATTTGACTTGTTGTGTTCTTGTCAACACTAATGAGTCTAATGTAGTACAATATTCCTATAATCTTATCCTCGAGAATATGCAATGTATTTGTGAAGATTTAGGAAATGTGAATTGCTATGAATCAAAAGAATTTTATAAACAAAAACAGTGATTCAAGCAATAGATTGGTGATTGCTTTTAGAATATCTAGAAAATATGAACAAGAGAATAGTAAGATTAAAGCAAGAGAATTCAGTGAATTAAATGATGTTAGAATCATGTATATATACTTGCAGAAGAGGTGCATATGTTGTCAAAGGTTGCAAACAAGAGATGCTTCCATTTCCATTGATGAATGGTTGCAACTCTTGGGTGGAAGAAGGTGTCTTTTCAGAGAAAATTCGCATGTTCAAATTCAGTCGACTGAGCAGGGAATTCAGTCAACTTAAAATATGAAGTAAAATTTTCGGAAGCAAATTCAGTCGACTGTGCAGGAAATTCAGTCGACTGAAACCGTGCATGTGTATAAATTTGTTCCAGTTTCAGTCGACTTGCTGTTCCTGTTCAGTCGACTGAACTTATAAAACATGCATAGCGAAAACTTAATTGAAAAATGAAGTTTATAAAATTTTTCTAGTGTTCGTGCAAGCTTCTTGAGGATAGATTTTAACAATACATCTAGACTAAGACGTATATAAAAACATTCCTTAAGTTTGTTTGGTCTTCATCTATCTTCCTTTAGCATTTGCATATATTTCTTCCTTGTTTTTTAAAGCACATTGTCATCGATCAAAATCTTTGCATATCAACAAAGTCTTATGTATATTATATATTTTCCTTGTCACGATGTTGAGTTTCCATTTTGTCTTTTATTTCTTTTACCTTAACAAACTGTCTTTCCAATACTTGGATATTCAACATTGGATACCGTGAATGTATTATTGTCGATTTTTAAGGGTTGAAAAGGTGGCTCATTACTAATACTATTATCAAAATTTAATTTTTGGTTTTCTATTACTATGACCAAATTTGGATATCTGGTCTTATCATTATCAGACAATGGATTCTGGTCTTCTATTATTATTGGACAAATATTTTTGGCCTTTTATTATTATTATTATCATCAGATATTTACTTCTTGACCTCTCTTGTGATGGTCCAACAAGGATTCTTAGTCTTTTCTCATTGCCAGAAGGACATTTTATTATCAACTGTATTTTTGATCTCCTATTATTACCAAAGAAAATTTTCAATGCCTCTACCTACAACATGACTAAATAATCATCTGGGCGGCTTTTGCTTTAAAACTTATCACTATTTATTGATCATTTATAACAAAGTTATAACATAAATTCGCATAAATGATATAGGCAATAAGTGTCGATTTGTAATTCAATCAGACTCAGAATGAGAATTGCTAACAAAAAATATCATTTTTCATATTTTACATGAAAACAAGGCTACCAAGGAAATCTCATTAAAGTTTGCGCAGTACAAAAGATATCTTGGTTAACCCTAAAGAGTAAAAAGCTTCCTTCACAAAATAGGGGCAAAATGTTAACCAGATAATTTTCAAAAGATACAGATCAGGAAATTCAATGTTGAGGTTGAAGGATTACATTGAAGTTCGAAGCCTCGTATGCTAAAATAGCATTAAGGAATCAATGTTGACTTCAAGGTCTCCATCGATGTCGAAGACATAAACATTGCACCAGCGGATGATAATATACAAGGAAGCAACACTAGAGAAATGATATTATACCAACGTCGAAGACATAAACATTGCACCAATGGATGATAATATACAAGGAAGCAACACTAGAGAAATTTTTGCTTGGGTCAACAAGACGAATTTCATCATCTTGCTCGAGATGTTCTTCATGGTGAGGTTGAGGAGGTTGTTGTTGTTGTTCTTGATGCCTTGCTTCCCATTCGGTGAGTGATATTATGCGAGGAGGTCGAGATGGGAGTTGCATTAGGCTTATGGTCCGGTGGTTAATTTGATGGACCATTGTATTCTCCGACTCAGGTAATGGCGTATCGACATTGAGGAGAAGTCACATGATGTACTCTCCAAAGTAGATAGTGTGCATTTTGCCATTATTGAAAGTGAGAAACTCATCGAGAATAACCTGTACCCAATTGACTTGTATATTGCCAAAAATAGCATATAGAGCTCGATAGTTATTTGGGTAGAAAATTTCGTACGAGCCCGTGCGAGGAGTAATTGTTCTCATTAGGGTTTTATGGAGGATTCTTGCCATAGGTCGAAGAGAGGTGGACTTAAAATCCCTAAAGTTGATATTATCATTCAAAAATCGATGGTTTATGTTGTCGCGAATATGTGGATTGAATTCTATCTCCTCTAGCTTTCTCCCAACAGTTGGTGATTCTAAAATGTGTGCTATTCTATCCAAGGAAAACCAAACTTTCTTTCCACATACCATACTCCAAACACTATTGTTTGGATTTCTTGGAGTTTGGCGTCTAAGATTAAGATTAGCATAAAATAATTTGACCATTACATGATTTATGGCATGGTCATTTCTTTTCAAATCTAAAAGAGAAGTTAAACCTGCTGGATCGGTTAATGCTTGGATGTTGTAGGTTTGAAAGCTTTGGAAATCAACGAAAGAATGCTCGAAAATTCAAGAATTCTTCATCTTATTCCATCTATTGACAACGGTTCCATCGTAAAGCCATTGTGCTATTTGAGCATCAATTGGCTCGGAGGATGAAGAAGATGAAGCTCTTGATCTTTTTGGTGCCATTTGGGTGAGATTTGAGTTGATTTTGAGCAATTGGGGGCTAGGGTTTCGAAATTAATTTGGGGAATAATGTTTGTAGGAGGTAAAAAGTGAATTGGTAGGGTAAAAATTGGTGGTTTAAAGGATAAGTTTGCCTGGGATTTGCCGTTCAGTCGACCGAATTCACTGTTCAGTCGACTAAATTGAAGGCCGAAAATTTTCTGGGCTAAATTCAGTCGACTGAACAGGGTTTTTAGTCGACTGAATGTTTGCCTGAAGGTTTCTGTTAGTAGTCAAGTTGACTGAGTAGAAGATTCTGTCGACTGAATTGTAAAAAAATTTGCATTCTGTCTTAAGTTCAGTCGACTGAACAGGGGGTTTTAGTCGACTGACTTATGTATTTTGTTGTTCCTTGTTAATTTTGAAGGCAAACTCTTTATTCAAGGAGATAATTACAATTATATGGATGAATAGATTTCAATACTAACTATTTCTTAGGGTATGTACTTGGATTCTTTTTCCCTTCATTCTTCATATAATTGATATCCCATGAATTTGGACTATATTGAGGAGTCTTAGGAGACATCCAAGGATTCATAGGATCGACTGGTGTACGATAAGAGGAAGACGGATCAAGTGAGCTAACGGGGCGAGGTAGGGGTTTAGCCACTTCGTTCTTCTTTGATCCACAGAAGCACAAACCAATTTGCTCTAGGAAGCTCAAACGTCTTGCTGTAACTTTTTGCTCGAAGTATAGTTCTCGTTGAAGATCTATCTATTGTTGTTGAAAGTGATGAATTTCATCAATCTTTCTTTTTGTGTCAGGTGAAATAAAGAGTCCGCGTTTCGCCTTTTTAGATTCTGGTGTGAAACCAGTACGATAATTTTCCCATTTGTAAACCGGCTCATGTGCTGGTGTTGGTGTGGGAAGTTTTGGCGACGTTGGAGTGTTATCAACTGACGAGGTGATATTGATTGGAGAGAAGGAGTTGTTGGACGACATTTTATGTTGAATTTTGTTAAGATTTTATTCGTAAAATCGAGATGTGGAAATAAAAATATTTTTAAGAATTTATTTATAGTAGAATTTTACTAAACAAATAATGGTTATAATTTAATAAGATTTTTTAACCGCATAGAGATTTAATGGTAAAGAGGATTTTGTTAAAATGTATGGTTCTTATTTAATAATTCAGTTTAAAAATGTATGGTCTATAAATTATATAATGTAGCATATAACATAACTGAAAATATTTGAAATTCTTATTCAGTCGACTGAACATTTAGTTTTAGTTGACTGAAATGTGGGAATATTTCTAATGTATATCTAATTAATATTTTTAAAGGATATTATACCTAATTCTCGTCGAAGTTTTATAAAGGAGTTTTATAATAGAGGTTTAGTAAATATAACGGCAATTTGATTTTCGGTAGAAATATGTTCCAAATTAATTATTCCTTTTTCGATATTGTCACGTAGAAAATGGTGACGAATATCTATATGTTTTGTACGAGAGTGATTAACCGGATTTTTATATAAGTTTATTGTACTTGTATTATCACAGTATATTGTAGAATTCGTTAAATTTATATTAAAATCTTTAAGTGTTTATTGCATGTATATAGCTTGAGTGCAAGCTAAAGCAGCTGATATATACTTTGCTTCGTAGGTGGAAAGCGAGATACAATTTGGTTTCTTACTAAACCAAAATACAAGTGATTTTCCAATGAAATGGCAAGTACCACTTGTACTTTTTCTATCTGTTCGAGATCCTCCAAAATCAACATCACTAAATGATACTAACTCAAATGAACGCTCCTTTGGATAGAAAAGACCGAAATCTTTAGTTTTGTTAAGGTATCACATTATTCGTTTTACTGCTCTTAAGTGTGAATCTTTAGGATCGAATTGAAAACGTGCACATAAACAAACACTCATCATTATGTCAGGTCTACTAGCGGGTTAAGTAAAGTAAGGAACCTATCATACTTCTAAACAATTTTTGATCTACACTTTTGCCATTTTCATCTCAATCGAGATGTGTAGTGGTACTTAAAGGAGTAGGTTTAGCAGAAGTGTTTTCCATGCCGAATCGTTTAATTAAATTAGCACAATATTTTTCTTGGTTTATAAAAATTCCATTTGTTAATTGTTTGATTTGAAGTCCGAGAAAATATGATAATTCTCCCATATGAGACATTTCGAACTCATTAGTCATTATATTTGAAAATTCTTTACATAAATTTTCATTTGTTGAACCAAAAATAATATCGTCTACGTATATTTGAATTATTAAAATATCTTTGGTAGTATTTTTAATAAAAAGCGTTTGATCTACTTTTCCAATTTTAAATTCCGAGTTTAATAAATAACTTTTAAGTCTTTCATACCAAGCACGAGGTGCTTGTTTAAGACCATATAGTGCTTCCTTTAATTTAAATACATGATCCGGATATTTTACATGTATAAATAAAGGAGGTTGTTCTACATATACATTTTCTTTAATAAAACCATTTAAAAATGCACTTTTAACATCCATTTGGTAAAGTTTAAAATTGTGAAAACATGCAAAGGCTAATAGTATACGTATTGCTTCAAGTCTTGCAACGGGAGCAAAAGTTTCTTCAAAATCAATACCTTCTTCTTGATTATACCCTTGTGCTACTAGTCTTGCTTTATTCCTTGTTATATTACCTTTTTCTTCTACTTTGTTTTTGTAAATCCATTTTGTTCCAATTACTGATTGATTATTAGGACGGGGAACTAATTCTCTAACATCGTTACGTTCAAATTGATTTAATTCTTCTTGCATTGCGATAATCCAATAATCATTTGTTGATGCTTCTTTTGGATTTTTAGGTTCTATTGTTGAAATGAAAGCTACATGACCCATTTGATTTAGTTGATTTCTTGTTCTAACTTGAGAATTTATTTCTCCTATTATATTTTGAGTTGGATGATCTCGTAATATTCTAGGAGGAGATCTTAGTTAATTATTATTATTTTCAAGGTTTGTTTCTTCTATATTTATCAATTCTTCATCATCTTTTATGTTAAAATTTTTATTAAAATTTTCATCAAAAGATATATGCAAAGCTTCTTCAATTAAGTTTGTTCGATTAAATACTCGATATGCTTTACTTCGTTCTGAGTATCCTACGAAAAATCCTTCATCATCTTTTGAATCGAATTTTCCTAGTTGATCTTTTGTATTTAAAATGAAACATTTTGATCCAAATATTTTAAAATAAGATATATTTGGCTTTTTATTATTAAATAGTTCATAAGAAGTATTTTTAGTTAATGGTTTAATTGATATTCTATTTAATACATAACATGCAGTAGTGACGGCTTCCGTCCAAAAATGTTTTGGTAGAGAACATCCATTTAATAATGTTCTTGAGCATTCTTGTAATGTTCTATTCTTTCTTTCTACAACTCCATTTTGTTGAGGAGTTCTAGGAAAACAAAAGTTATGATTTATTCCTTTCTTTTTACAAAAAGTTTCAAAAACTTCATTTTCGAATTCGCCTCCATGATCACTTCGAATATTTTTAATTTTCAAATCTTTAGTGTTTTGAATTCTTTTGACAAATGTTTTAAAATGCTCAAAAGTGTCACTTTTATTTTTCATAAAAATAGTCCATGTTTATCTTGAAAAATCATCAACTATTACAAATACGTATCGATTATGATTAATGGATTGAACTTGTGTTGGTCCAAATAAATCCATATGTAGTAATTCTAATGGTTGTAAAGTCAAAATATTTTTCTTAGATTTGAAAGATGATTTCGTTAATTTTCCTTTTTGACAATCATCACAAAGATTATTTATTTTAAAGTTTATTTTGGGTAAACCTCTTACTAATTCATTTTTAGAAAGTTTTCTAATAGTTTTGAAATTTATATGACAAAATCTTTTGTGCCATAACCAAGGATCATTATCTTTGGCAAGTAGACACATACTTCAATTATGGTTAATATTCATATTTAAAACTTAAATATTTCTATCTCTATTTTCTTCAAAAACAAGATTTTGGTTTTGATCAAAAATACTACATTTATTATTTGAGAAAGTTATTTTAAAACCTTTGTCACAGTTGACTAATGCTAAGTAGATTATGTTTTAAATTTTCAACTAATGAAACATTTGTTATAAAAGGTAAATTTGATGTACCCTAATTGTTCACATCTCCTTTGCCAATGATATAGCCTTTTGAATTGTCTCCGAAGGGAGCCACCATCAAAGTATGTGATGTTTGTAAGCATATCTTTGTCACCGGTCATGTGTTTTGAACAACCACTGTCTAATATCCATTTCTTCTTTTTGAGTGGGACCTGAAAGTAAATACGAAATTATTGGTTCCCACCTTTTAATAGGTTCCTAAAAAGTTAGAGTTTAGGAAACCAAACCCAATTTGGTTTAGTATCCTTTTTATAAATATAGTTTTCGTTATGATGAACATTATCCATAAATGTTTTAATATATTTATTTCTTATTAATACATTGTTAGTCTTTGGTACCCAAATTTTAACTACCTTGTTTTCTACTTTTGTTTTAATGGGTTTCTTTAGAAATATTTGTTGTTTTGAATCCATATTCCTCTTAAAATTTGTATTTTTCTTTTTAGGAATTTTTGACTCCTTTTTATATCCTAATCCATGTTTACTTGAAGAGGATTGAGAATTTTCTAAAATCTTAGATAAATTTTCTCTTCCTTTGTTAAAATTAGAAACATTTTTAGTGATGTTATCTAATCTAGCTTAAAGACTATTATTTTCTAACTCAACTTGTCTAATCTTAGTTTTTAACTCATGATTTTCAGAAACAATTATATCATTCTTTGTTTTTTGAGTTTCAATTTCTTGACTTAAAAGTGATAATTGAGTTTCCGAATTTGAATGAGATTCTTGACCTTTTTCAAGTTCTTCTTCTAAGATTTTCTTTTCATCTTTTAACGTATCCCTTTCAAATTCAGCTTGGTTTTGATTTTCACGAGTTTCTTTGAGTTCCTTTTTAAGAGTTTTTATTGTGCTTAAAAGTTTGGTGTTTACTTCAATTAAATCGTTGAAAGTTAATTCTTGAGCCATGAAGCATACATTTGCCTATTCATTGTCGCTATCACTATCATTTTCGGATGAAGATGAATCTGAATCATCCCATGTTACAGAAAATACCTTCTTTTTGAATTTATCCTTCTTGTTTTTGTTGTTGAAGCTTTTATGATTTTCCTTCATTTTTCTTGACAATCTTTTTGCATGTGTCCTTTCTTGTGACAATTGAAGCATTCTATATTTGAGGATGAAGGTTTGTTCAAGAAATTTTTTTTAATCCGTTTTTGTTTCCTTTTCTACACTTTAAGAATTTCTTGAAATTTTTGGCTATAAATGCTAGATCCTCATCTTCAGACTCTGATTCTTCCTTTTCCGCATGAAAAGCAACATTCTTTCTTTCTTGAGCTTGATCCTTTTTAGCTTGCATATTTACTTCATACGACATAAGATTTCCAATCAATTCTTCTGGTTTCATTGTAGATAGATCATTTGCTTCCTCGATTGCTAGTACTTTTCTCTCCCATTCATCAGTGAGTGAATTTAGAACTTTAGACACAATGTCAAAGTCCGTGTATCTTTCTCCTAGTCCGATTAGAGCATGATGAATGTCTTGAAACCTTGAGTACATGTCATTGATGGATTCATTTTGTCGCATTCTAAAATTTTGGAATTGAGCCTTCAGCATGGATATCTTTGTTTGTTTAACCTTGTTTGTGCCTTCATATATGACTTTAAGTGTTTCCCATATCTGATATGCAGTAGTACATATGCTAACACGGTTGAATTCATTTCTATCCAGGGTGAAAAATAGCATATTCATAGCTTTGGCATTTGCACTAGCTTCATTCTTTTGAATTTGTGTCCATGTAGGATAATCGGTTGTGGGTACAACGAACTCTGCTTGAGTAGCATTCCAGGCTTCGAAACTTGTTGCTTTCATATAAATCCTCATCCTTGTAGCCCAATAATTATAGTTTAGTCCATTGAATAGAGGAGGTCTTTGGGTAGATTGTCCTTCCGCAAATGTAGAACTATAGGCAGATGTTGTGCTTGTACTTGCATTATTTTTCATATTATCAATATGTCTAATAACGGTGTTATGGTTATAGGACGGCCTTGCTCTGATACCAATTGAAAGAGGCTATGTGGTAGGATCGTGTAATATGGAATAACGGAATAGTCTAGGTAGATAAAGTAGGTAAATTCAAGGAGACACCAGGATTTTATACTGGTTCGGACCTCTCGTCCTACGTCCAGTCTCTAAGCTTCACTTAGGAATTTCACTAACTAACACCCTCACTTCACCCGGAGGAATAGGTTTACAACTTACCCGAACAACCGAACGGGATTTCTTGCCTCAACTACAGAAGAGGACTTCAACTCAATTACTAAAATACAATATTCGACTTGTTGTGTTCTTGTCAACACTAATGAGTCTAATGTAGTACAATATTCCTATTATCTTATCCTCAAGAATATGCAATGTATTTGTGAAGATTTAGGAAATGTGAATTGCTATGAATCAAAAGAATTTTATAAACAAAAACAGTGATTCAAGCAATAGATTGGTGATTGCTTTTAGAATATATAGAAAATATGAACAAGAGAATAGTAAGATTAAAGCAAGAGAATTCGGTGAATTAAATGATGTTAGATTCATGTATATATACTTGTAGAAGAGGTGCATATGTTGTCAAAGGTTGCAAACAAGAGATGCTTCCATTTCCATTGATGAATGGTTGCAAATCTCGGGAGGAAGAAGGTGTCTTTTCAGAGAAAATTCGCAGATTCAAATTCAGTCGACTGAGCAGGGAATTCAGTCAACTGAAAATATGAAGTAAAATTTTGAGGAGCAAATTCAGTCGACTGTGCAGGAAATTCGGTCGACTGAAATTGTGCATGTGTATAAATTTGCTCCAGTTTCAATCGACTGGTTGTTCCTGTTCAGTCGACTGAACTTATAAAACATGCATAGTGAAAACTTAATTGAAAAATGAAGTTTATAAAAATTTTCTAGTGTTCGTGCAAGCTTCTTGAGGATAGATTTTAACAATACATCTAGACTAAGACATATATAAAAACATACTTTACGTTTGTTTGGTCTTCATCTATCTTCCTTTAGCATTTGCATATATTTCTTCCTCGTTTGTTAAAGCACATTGTCATCGTTCAAAATCTTCGCGTATCAACAAAGTCTTACATATATTATATATTTTCCTTGTCACGATGTTGAGTTTCCATTTTGTCTTTTATTTCTTTTACCTCAACAAACTGTCTTTCCAATACTTGGATATTCAACATTGGATACCGTGAATGTATTATTATCGATTTTTAAGGGTCAAAAAGGTGGCTCATTACTAATACTATTATCAAATTTTAATTTTTGGTTTTCTATTACTATGACCAAATTTGGATATCTGGTCTTCTCTTATCATTATCAGACAATGGATTCTGGTCTTCTATTATTATTGGATAAATATTTTTGGCCTTCTAATATTATTATTATTATCATCACATATTGACTTCTTGACCTCTCTTGTGATGGTCCAACAAGGATTTTTAGTCTTCTCTCATTGCCAGAAGGACATTTTATTATCAACTTTATTTTTGATCTCCTATTATTACCAAAGAAAATTTTCAATGCCTCTACCTACAACATGACTAAATAATCATCTGGGCGGCTTTTGCTTTAAAACTTATCACTATTTATTGATCATTTATAACAAAGTTATAACATAAATTCGCATAAATGATATAGGCAATAAGTTTCGATTTGTAGTTCAATCAGACTCGGAATGAGAATTGCTAACAAAAAATATCATTTTTCATATTTTACATGAAAACAAGGCTACCAAGGAAATCTCATTAAAGTTTGCGCAGTACAAAGGATATCTTGGTTAACCCTAAAGAGTAAAAAGCTTCCTTCACAAAATAGGGGCAAAATGTTATCCAGATAATTTTCAAAAGATACAGATCAGGAAATTCAATGTTGAGGTTGAAGGATTACATTGAAGTTCGAAGCCTCATATGCTAAAATAGCATTAAGGAATCAATGTTGACTTCAAGGTCTCCATCAATGTCGAAGACATAAACATTGCACCAATGGATGATAATATACAAGGAAGCAACACTAGAGAAATGATACTATACCAAGGTCGAAGACCATAACTCTTTGACTACGTCGACATTCGTCGATGACATAAGCATCTGCATCGAACTAGGTCAATGCAGCGTCAATTCCATGCAAAACTTTGCTTCATCCACACCACATTCCATCACATCGCGATTCATCAGCATCGCATCTTGCTAAAAATGCTGATATCACCAATATTGTATTCGAAGGCAAGTGGATAAGATAAAAGAATAACATTGTCTTCCATGAATCATGACGACTGCCCAGTGGTACTATCATTAACATCGAGAATCATGGTTTTTAAGGTAATGTCGAATATAGCCATCTTTTATCAATGTTGATGCTGTCAATGTCATCCATTCTTAGCACCGCGTGTGATTGAAGTTGTTAAATAATGATAGTATATTTATTAAGACGTCATCGTTCATTGATGTCATTTCGAAAGTGTTACCACAAGCTACTGAATATCTACATCGAAGATCATCTATGTTGTCACTGTTTAATGCCCATAATCCCGCCAACCATCAATCAAAGAAGGTCACAAGATGTAATGACACGGAATTTTTGACAGAATATTTTAATAAATATTTAATCTAATTTAAATTAAATACAAGCTTCTCAAATTATAAACTTATGGAAACTTAATCATTTAGCAGTTATATATGCTTTGTAATGGAAGTTTTGATTTGAAAACTCAAAATAAAATCTTTGAAAATGTTTATAATAAAATCTTTCTTATTGAATTAAAAGGTTCAATATTTTCATATTTGATAATATGCATATGAATATCTAATTGTAGACTTTAAATAATAATGTTTAAAAATAAACAATCATATGAATATTAAACATGGGAATTTAATACATAAGTATAAAACAATACAAATGGTTATAAACATAAACATACAAAACAAGTATAAATCATAATTATGAACATAAGTATAAAACATAATCATAAGATATAAGATGTAACTAAAAGTATAAATATACAAACATAAGTTATATCTAGAAATATAAAGTATAAGTTATAAATTGAGATATAAAAATACAAGTATGTTATAAATCAAAGGTTTGAAAATTTAAATTACCAATAGAATAAAATTTAGAAATTATAACTATAATAACTATTCATGAATAGATAAGGTAAGTTAGCCTAAACAATAAACTGTAAAATACATTTGTACAATGCAAATTCTTCTAACAAAAACTATTTACATTACAGAATAATATATGAACATGTACAATGCAAGAATTCACATCTGGTATGCAAAAGAAGACAAGTGTTTACAGCATATTCAAGTTTATCTTTATTCTCAAAACAAATATCTTTGTACAAATTACAAGTATCAGGGACAATAATTGTATGTTAACATAATTGAAGACATGTTCATTAATGCTAGTACACAATTTGTCATTTCAGATCACAAATTAACCTTGTAGCCGAAATATCATGTATCATTTTAATTTATAGTAATATTAATAAAACAAAAAATGAACAATGCAAGTTGAAGCTTATACCAGAGGACTCCATTTTGTCTAAAGATGTTCTATATAAACACTTCATAATATACTTGTTCATTTACAAACTTAAGAACCTAACCTGAGAAAAAGAAAGAAAAAAAAAGATTCAAACTTCGAATTACAGCCTAAACCAAATATAAACAAGTTGGATCAAGATTTGAAGTCTGGAAAACAATTCAAAGCTTGGAAACTGAGAAACTAAGATCAAGACTGTGTTCATCTGGAAACTGCTATCTGTTAAATCATTTTAGGTGAGTAAACAACCTATTTCAGAATTTAAGTTAAACTAAATATGTGTGTGACAGGATTTAAATAATGATTGTTTGAGTATTTCCATCAGATTCAACCTTGTATATATATACAAATTTATCTGGGCATTGTTTTATCTCTCTGTATATGGATTCAGAGTAAAATTCATCAAGAAATTCAATATCCACCTATTTAATCATTATTAAACTTTGTAGTTTAAACAAAACAAGCTACGTGATTTAAGATCTGGACATATTTTCTAATAGAATAGTGTTTGGTAGCAATTGCAAATTTATTTTTATAGGAAACCTTAAATTTTTGATATATTCAAGTGTAATGAAACGTAAATCTAATTATATAGCTTGAATTGTTATTAGAAGATAGGATTTTCAAATCAAAAAAGGTAATTTTTCATTGAGTTTGCGAAGAGAAATTCGTAGATGAACTGGAAGTGGGTTCTTGGCAAATTAAGGCGATCGGAGGAACTAAAGGTGACCGGGGTGTGCGAGGTGGTGGAGGAGCCTACTGGGGTAGTGCGAAAAATAGGCGGGGGTGTCCACGACGTCGGAGGCGAGGGCGGTGTCGAACTCCTTTTTATAAACCTAAATTTTTAAGGCGTTGAACATTCGATCGCCGCGAGCTCCATAATGCGTCGAGTTGCACGACATTGGAGGGGAAAGAAGCTAGGTGGATGATGGAGCTATGGTCAGAAGCGCAGAGCCTCTGGTGGCCAGAGTGATGATCGCGAAGCGTGTTTCGTGATTGTTCGAACTTTTGGGTTCGAGATATAGGCGGGTTTTTGAATTCGATCAATTCGTGGAGGGTTGAGATTTTTTTTTGTATGCACGGTCGATTTATGGTTTGTAGGTGGCGACAGGGGTTGCCAGAGGTGCGGCGAACCACCGTGCACGTGCACAGTGGCGAACGGTGTCGGTGAGGCAATTTTGGGTCATTGCTTGTTTTTGCTCGAGCATTCTTGGATTTGTCTCGAGTAAAAGGAGATTGTGCACGAGAGTAACCTGGTGTGCGCGTGAATGTCAAGAATACAGCAGTTTGAATTTTAATAACTAAAGCTAAAAAAGAAGAAGAAGGAAAGAAACAAGTGAGGGAAGAAGAAGGTAGTGGGAAAGGTGGACGCGAGAAATAGGGAGGAGGCTCGAGTGTTACTCGGAGGAAAACGTGGGTTACCTCGGGTCTGTTAACTTGCCTTAATACTTTAAGTATTTTGATATGCAAAGTCCAACACTAATTTTGTAAATAATGATTGGTTAGATTTAAATTAATATTTGATTTAAAATTTATTAAAGAAAGGTTTGTAAAAGAAGATGATTAATTGTAAAGTATAAGGTAATTATAAATGTAAATTAATTTATACTTGAAATTAAATTAATAACTTTAAATTAAATTTGTAATTAGAAATTAATCATGTGTTTAATCAATTTAACTTAAGAAATTTAGTTAATTACTTAAAGTTAATTGATAAATGGTAGTTAACTTAAGTGATTAATTAAAGACAATCGATAAATTAGTTGATAATAAATGATTAATTAATTGATAATAAATGATTAATTAAATAATTTGTTATAATTAAATAAGTAATTAAATTTTATTAATTAATAATTAAGTTATTAATTAATAATTAAGAATCAATTAATTAACTGAGTAATTAGGTAATAATCAATAAATTTAACAAGTTAATTAATCAGTAATTAATTAAGCAGAATAAAGTAGTTTATTCTTAAGTAATTAATTAAGTTAAATAAATCGAACTATATTGATATGAACTGATGATTCTTGTTGATTGACTCTGATATCTGTTTGATAATATTCTGCGATATGTTGTGATATATTCTGGATATATCTGTGATGACTGTATATGATTTATCTGTGATATCTATTATGTGAATTCTAAATATTGAATTAAACTGTTAAGACTAAATAGACAACTTGGCCCTTAAAATGGCATTTGGATTTCAATGAGACCGGGATCAGGTATCAATTTGATATTCCAAAAACCACATCGATCCAAATTAAACAATAGGTCGTGACATATCAAGTGGTGATCGAGATGGTGATTCAGAATGCAAGGGTTATCGTCGTTAACTCTGAGGGTGATTCCAAAACGAGTGTAACGTGATAATGCCTTCGGTTTCGTTCAAACCCAGAACGAATTTGTTTGGATTGAATGCTTTCAGCACATTGTTAGGCGGACGATGAGCATTCTAAGCGATATGTTCTTCAAAGGTAATCGCAGCCTCAAGCCTCATCAAACGGGAATGGCTAAAACAGAGGAGATGCAGCAAGGTTAGGTGGGTCATGCCCAAGCAGGACTAGGTATACCCCTGTCTAGATGTCCCTTTATTTTGGCTGTGTGAGCAGTTGTTGGCCACAACTGTGGGGTTATCTTGTTCGGGACTGTTCAGTAAGGAATGGTTCCGGCCTTGTGTTGTAGGGGGTCGTGAGAGATCCTCGGTACGGTGATCTAGGCCCCATACTGTGACAGGCGGTACCCCAGTAGCCCTGCCATTGTTGGAAACCCATTTTCCCTACGAGACCCTAGGGTTTTGATTTGTATTACCCACTTTCGTGGCTAGTAGCTGGAATTTAATAGATGTAACAATTTCGAATATTTTCTATTTACTTGAAAACCCTAGACACTATTATAATATAACTGGATTTCCTATAAAATGTTTTGTTTAGCGTAAGGTAAAAACTTACCCGTATTTATGTGTGGAAAGTCTTACGTGATACCTTTATTTTCAAATGGTTTTCAAAGTTAAACAACTTTAACCCGTTTACTCACACCAGACCCATGTCTGACCCGGAGTTTATATTTTGTTTTTCATAAACTCTTGGGTACTCAAATTTTTATGAGTAGCCAAGTGATAGGTATTTGGAGTGTTGATTTTCTGGAGGATCTTCGGAGAAGAAGACCAGACATATGTATCTATCTATAGTTCCGCTGTGTAGTTATGTATGATGTATTTTGGATGTATGTATGGACATATATGTATATGACAGTTCTGTTGTATGATATTGTATAACTCTGATGTATGTATAACTATGTAATAGTTATGTGATGTATTATATTTTGTTCCATTCTGCTATGAGACTCCGATGTTGTTATTTCTTTCTTTCTATTCTTTTCTATTTTTATCCCTTTCTTTCTTAATGATGATACGTCTTTCTGGGGTTAGAAAGGCGGGTCGTCACAGCTGGTATCAGAGCACTAGGTTGAGCAAGTACCTAGGCTCTTGAGTAATATTTATCTTGAGAGTGCGTATTTGTATTTTCATATAATTATATATACTATCTAAATTTGTTGAGTTACTTGTCCAGGTGGCCAACATGAGTTCCGGAAGAAGAGGCAGAGTTAGGGCCAGTACTTCAATTGATAATGGACGAAGTCCAAATGCTAGTGAGGCTGTAAATCCAGTACCTCGTCAAGTTAGTTTTGCAGCTTTATGCGAAGATTTCAACAATCTTGGAGGCCAACCATTCAAAGGTTCAGAATCAATAATTGAAGTTCAAGCCTGGCTACGCTCTTGTGAGCGCATTTTTAAGAGCATGAAATTGTATGATAAACGGAAGAGAGAAATGGCATCGTGGCAATTGCAGGGTGGCGCAACAGCCTGGTGGGATGCAACAGTAGCAAACATTTCTAAGGATGACATTTCATGGGACAGATATAAGGAGTTATTTGAGGAGAAGTTTATGCCAACAGCAGGGAAAACCCAATTGTATCAGCATTTTCTGTATTTGAAGCAAGGTAGCATGTCTATTTCGGAGTATGAGATAAAATTCAACGAACTCTCATGCTATGGACAAGGACTCATCGATACTCTCTTCAAAAAGAATGAAAAATTTGTGCAAGGATTGAGGCATGAATTCCATGAAAAGATGACGGTGCTTTTGAAAGGATCTTTTATCGATTTGAGTGGTATGGCTTTGAGGTATGAAAATTTGATGAGTAGGAAGTCAGTGGCACCAGTTGCAGCTTCAGGAGGGAATTTCACTAATCCGAGTAAGAGAAAGTTCGATCCCAAATGGAGAAAGACGGGCAAGAAGAACCCTGTAAGTAACAACGGACCCCGCAAATGTTACATTTGTCAGCAGGAAGGACATTTGACTAATAAATGTCCTAGAAAAGGATTCCAGCAGCAGCAACAGCAACCACATTATAGTGGCCCAGGATCATCTATGGTTCAGAGATCGTTGTGTTTCAATTGCCATCAGCCTGGTCACATGATCAGGAATTGTCCACTTCTACAAAGGGCGCCTCAGAATAAAGTCTTTGCTTTCGAAGCCGGTCCATCTTTTTCTTCGAAAGGCAAAGGAGTTTTGGAAGGTACTTTACTTTTAGATGGGAAATATAGTAAAGTTTTGTTTGATTCGAGTGCTTCCTTGAGTTTTATTTCTCTAGACTCTGTTGAGAAGTTCTTTCTTACCCCTAATTCCATAGACTGTCCTATCTTGGTATCTAATCCTATAGGAGGGCTGACCAAATTAGACTCTATCTGCAAGGACTTGAAGATCACTTATCTATCCCATAGCTTTTCTTGTGACCCGTATGTGTTGAATTTTAAGGGATTTGATCTTATTTTGGGAATGGATTGGCTGGATAAGTATAGAGCAGTTTTGAATTGTGATGATAGAACAGTTTCGTTGGAAACTGATCTGGGTAGAATTGCCAGAGTGTCATGTGATAATTATGGAATTCACTTAAGCAGTCTTATTCATGGAATTGAGACTTCTGAAGAGAAGATAGAAGATATCGATGTGGTACAAGATTTTCCTGATGTTTTTGAAGAAGTTGAGTGTCTACCACTACATCGAGAAATAGAGTTCCGTATTGATTTGATTCCAGGAGCAGTGCGGGTGATTCATCCCAGTAGGAGAATGGCTCCTAGGAGAGAGAGCAGTCGATTAAGCAGACTCAAGATCTTTTAGAGAAGGGGTTGATTAGGCCCAGTTTTTCTTGTTGGGGTTTTGCGGCAGTGTTTGTCACTAAATCGGATGGATCGCTAAGGTTCTGTGTGGATTATAGAGAATTGAACAAAGTGACTATCCGTAATAAATATCCTCTTCCTTGCATCGATGATCTCTTTGACCAGTTGCATGGTGCTTCTATCTTTTCTCAACTGGATCTAGCTTCAGGTTTCCATCAGTTGAGGGTAGCTAAAGACAGTATTCCCTTGACTGCATTTAGGGGACCGAATTGTTTCTATGAGTGGTTGGTTATGCCTTTCGGGTTAACCAACGCTCCTGCCTACTTTGTTGATCTGATGAACCGGTCTTTAGGGATGTATTGAATAAGTTCGTGCTGGTATTCATTGATGATATTTTGGTCTACTCCAAATCTGAAGAAGAGCACAGGGAGCATTTGAGAATTGTATTGGAGATTCTGAGGAAGCATATGTCAAAGGCGAAGTTTTCGAAGTGCCATTTCTGGAAATCAGAAGTTAAATTTTTAGGGCACATTGTTTCTGGTGAAGGCATTTCTGTAGATCCAACGAAAGTTGAAACTATTCTAGAATGGAAACAACCGGAGACACCGACGGAAGTTCGCAGTTTTCTGGGATTGGCTGGCTACTACAGGAAATTTATTAAGGATTATTCAAAGATTTCTTCACATCTGACTAAGCTGACTAGGAAAGGAGAAAAATTCAAGTGGGCACCCCAGTGTGAAGAAGCTTTTCAAGAATTGAAGACAAGGCTAACTAGTGCACCCGTACTTGCTATTCCGGATGGGAAAAGCAAATTCGAGGTTTATACCGACGCTTGTATAGTTGGATTGGGAGTAGTTTTGATGCAGACTGGAAGGGTAATTGCGTATGCGAGTCGACAGTTGAAGCCTCACGAGAAGAACTGCGCTACGCACGATCTTGAATTGCTAGCCATTGTTTTTTCTTTGAAGATCTAGAGACATTATCTTTTGGGAGAGAAATTCGAATTGTTCATGGATCACAAACCGTTGAAATATCTTTTCTCTCAAAAAGATCTCAATCTGAGACATCAGCGGTGGTTGAATTTTTGGCATCCTATGATTTTGATATTCTGTATACCCCGGGAAAGGCGAATGTTGTAGCTGATGCTCTTAGCAAGAACGCAATTCTACCTCTTCTAGAAGTTGTTCCATCTCTTATTGAAAAGATTTCAAGCAAGCAAGAATCTGATAAGATGTTGAGGAGAATCATCAAAAGAGTTAGGATGGGTCTGTGTCCCAGCTTTGGAATTGATGGTCAAGGAACATTAAGGATTAATGGGAGAATTTGTGTTCCAAATGATAGGGATCTGAGGCAGGAAGTGTTGTCTGAGGGTCACCGTTCCAAATTGAATATACATCCGGGAATCTCGAAGATGTATAACGATATGAGGAGAGTTTTCTGGTGGCCGAGTATGAAATAGGATGTAGCTAGATTCGTGAACAGTTGTGCCATCTGCCAACAAGTAAAAGGAGATCAACAGATGTCAGCCGGATTATTACAGCATTTGAAAATTCCAGACTGGAAGTGGGAGATGATTTTGATGGATTTTATCGATGGTTTGCCTAGAACCAGGAAAGGAAATGATGGAATATGGGTTATTGTGGATTGTTTAACTAAGAGTCCCCATTTTATACCGGTTAAGGTAACTCATACTGTAGTTTCTCTGGAAGAAATTTTCTTAAAGGAGATAGTCAGATTGCATGGTGTTTCAGTCAGTATAGTAAGTGACCATGATCCTATTTTCACTAGAAAATTCTGGGAAGCTCTACAATCAGCAATGGGAACAAGTTTGAGATTGAGTACAGCCTATCATCCTTAGACAGACGAACAGATAGAAAGGCTTAATCGTATTCTCGAGGATATGCTGCGAGCTTATGTTTTAGATTTTGGTGGATCGTGGGAAAACCATCTTCATTTAGTGGAATTCTCTTATAATAACAGTTATCAGGCAAGTATTAAGATGGCTCCTTATGAGGCTTTATATGGAAGACCATATAGATCCCTATCTTGTTGGATAGAATCGAAGGATCGTCTTGTGCGCGGACCCGATCTTATTCGAGAAGCTTCTGCGAAGGTTGAGCTTATCAAGAAAAGGACAAATGCTGCTCAGGATCGCCAGAAGAAATATGCTGATAGAAGACGAAGACCATTGGAATTCGAGATCGGAGATCTAGTTTTTGTCAAAGTTTCCCCAATCAAAGGTGCCATAAGATTCGAAAAGACGGGAAAACTTGCTCCGAGATATATTGAACCATTGCAAGTGTTGGAAAGAATTGGAGCAGTAGCTTACAGGATTGAATTGCCAGAGCGGATGTCTGGAATTCACAATGTGTTTCATGTATCGCATTTGAGGAAATTTGTTCATGACCCATCACTGGTTGTAGAACCAGTAGTTCAGGAAGATTTGGAAGTAGAACCCAACTTGACTGTGGTCAGAAGTCCAGTTCGGCTTATGGATCAAGACGAGAAGCAACTCAAGAGCAAAGTGGTGAACCTCGTCAAGGTGTAGTGGAGTGAGGATGCCAGAGATGGTACCTGGGAAACTCTCGATAGTTTTAGGAAAGCTTATCCAGATTTATGGCCGGATAACTAGTGATGTTTGTTAGAGTAGATTGTTTGATTGTTTGTTATTGTATGGATGATATGTATGTTTGGTTTGTTAATATAAAAACTTTTGAATTAACTGTTGTTTTAAAATTTCGAGGACGAAATTCTTTTAAGGGGGGCGGAATGTAACGACCCGGCAGTTTTGACATAATATTTTAATAAATATTTAATCTAATTTAAATTAAATACAAGCTTCTCAAACTATAAAATGATGGAAACTTGATCATTTAGCAGTTATATATGCTTTGTAATGGAAGTTTTGATTTGAAAACTCAAAATAAAATCTTTTAAAATGTTTATAATAAAATCTTTCTTATTGAATTAAAAGGTTCAATATTTTCATATTTGATAATATGCATATGAATATCTAATTGTAGACTTTAAATAATAATGTTTAAAAATAAACAATCATATGAATATTAAACATGGGAATTTAAAACATAAGTATAAAACAATACAAATGGTTATAAACATAAACATACAAAACAAGTATAAATCATAATTATGAACATAAGTATAAAACATAACTATAAAATATAAGATGTAACTAAAAGTATAAATATACAAACATAAGTTATAACTAGAAATATAAAATATAAGTTATAAATTGAAATATAAAAATACGAGTATGTTATAAATCAAAGGTTTGAAAATTTAAATTACCAATAGAATAAAATTTAGAAATTATAACTATAATACCTATACATGAACCGATACGATAAGCTAGCCTAAACAATAAACTGCAAAATACATTTGTACAATGCAAATTCTTCTAACAAAAACAATTTACATTACCGAATAATATATGAACATGACAATGCAAGAATTCACATCTCGTATGCAAAAGATGACAAGTGTTTACAGCATATTCAAGTTTATCTATATTCTCAAAACAAATATCTTTGTACAGATTACAAGTATCAGGGAACATTAATTATATGTTAACATAATTAAAGACATGTTCATTAATGCTAGTACACAATTTGTTATTTCAGATCACAAATTAACCTTGTAGCCGAAATATCGTGTATCATTTCAATTTACAGTAATATTAATAAAATAAAAACTGAACAATGCAAGTTGAAGCTTATGCCAGAAGACTCCAGTTTGTCTAAAGATGTTCTATACATACACTTCATAATATACTTGTTCATTTACAAACTTAAGAAGCTAACCTGACAAAAAGAAAAAAAAAAGAGATTCAAACTATAAATTACAACCTGAACCAAATATAAACAAGTTGGATCAAGATTTGAAGTCTGGAAAACAATTCAAAGCTTGGAAACTGAGAAACTAAGATCAAGACTGTGTTCATCTGGAAACTGAAACTGCTCTCTGTTAAATCATTTTAGGTGAATAAATAACCTATTTTAGAATTTAAGTTGAACTAAATATATATGTGACAGGATTTAAATAATGATTGTTTGAGTATTTCCATCAGATTCAACCTTGTATATATATATACACAAATTTATCTAGGCATTTCTTTACCTCTCTGTATTTGGATTCAGAGTAAAATTCATCAAGAAATTCAATATCCACCTATTTAATCATTATTAGACTTTGTAGTTTAAACAAAACAAGCTAGATTATACGTGATTTAAGATCTGGACATATTTTCTAATAGAATAGTGTTTGGTAGTAACTGCAAATTTACTTTTATAGGAAAAACTTAATTTTTTGATATATTCGAGTGTCATGAAACTTAAATTTAAGTATATAGCTTGAATTGTTATCAGAAGGTAGGATTTTTAAATCAAAAATGGTAATTTTACATTGAGTTTGCGAAGAGAAATTCGTAGATGAACTGGCAGTGGGTTCTTGGTAAATTAAGGCAATCGGAGGAACTAGGGGTGATCGGGTTGTGCGAGGTGGTGGAGGAGCAAACTGAGGTAGTGGAAAAATAGGCGGGGGTGTCAATGACGTCAGAGGCGACGGCGGTGTCGAATTCCTTTTTGTAAACCTAAATTTTTAAGGTGTTGAACATTTGATCGCCGCGACCTCCACGGTGCGTCGAGTTGCACGACATTGGAGGGGGAAGAAGCTAGGTGGATGATGGAGCTGTGGTCAGAAGCGCAGAGCCACTGGCAGCCGGAGTGATGATCGCGAAGCGTGTTTCGTGGTTGTTCGAACTTTTTGGTTCGAGCTACAGGCGAGTTTTTGAATTCATCAATTCGTGGCGGGTTGAGATTTGTTTTCGTATGCACGGTCGATTTATGGTTTGTAGGTGGTGACAGGGGTTGCCGGAGGTGCGGCGAACCACCATGCACGTGCACGGTGGAGAACAGTGTCGGTGAGGCAAGTTTGAATCATTGCGTGTTTTTGCTCGAGCATTCTTGGATTTGTCTCGAGTAAAAGGAGATTGTGCACGAGAATAACCTGATGTGCGCGTGAATGTCAAGAATACAACAGTTTAAATTTTTATAACTTAAGCTAAAAAAGAAGAAGGAAAGAAACATGTGAGGGAAGAAGAAGGTAGTGGGAAAGGTGGACGCGAGAAATAGGGAGGAGGCTCGAGTGTTACTCGGAGGAAAACGTGGGTTACCTCGGGTCTGTTGACTTGCCTTAATACTTTAAGTATTTTGATATGCAAAGTCCAACACTAATTTTGTAAATAATGATTGGTTAGATTTAAATTAATATTTGATTTAAAATTTATTAAAGAAAGGTTTGTAAAAGAAGATGATTAATTGTAAAGTATAAGGTAATTATAAATGTAAATTAATTTATACTTGAAATTAAATTAATAACTTTAAATTAAATTTGTAATTAGAAATTAATCATGTGTTTAATCAATTTAACTTAAGAAATTTAGTTAATTACTTAAAGTTAATTGATAAATGGTAGTTAACTTAAGTGATTAATTAAAGACAATCGATAAATTAGTTGATAATAAATGATTAATTAATTGATAATAAATGATTAATTAAATAATTTGTGATAATTAAATAAGTAATTAAATTTTATTAGTTAATAATTAATTTATTAATTAATAATTAAGAATCAATTAATTAACTGAGTAATTAGGTAAATAATCAATAAATTTAATAAGTTAATTAATCAGTAATTAATTAAGCAGAATAAAGTAGTTTATTCTTAAGTAATTAATTAAGTTAAATAAATCGAACTATATTGATATGAACTGATGATTCTTGTTGATTGACTCTGATATCTGTTTGATGATATTCTATTATATGTTGTGATATATTCTGGATATATCTGTGATGACCGTATATGATTTATCTGTGATTTCTATTATGTGAATTCTAAATATTGAATTAAACTGTTAAAACTAAATAGACAACTTGGCCCTTAAAATGGCATTTGGATTTCGATGAGACCGGGATCGGGTATCAATTTGATATTCCAAAAACCACATCGATCCAAATTAAACGATAGGCCGTGACAAATCAAGTGGTGATCGAGATGGTGATTCAGAATGCAAGGGTTATCGTCGTTAACTCTGAGGGTGATTCCAAAATGAGTGTAACGAGATAATGCCTTCGGTTTTGTTCGAACCCGGAACGAACTTGTATGGATTGAATGCTTTTAGCGCATCGTTAGGCGGATGATGAGCATTTTAAGAGATAGGTTCTTTAAAGGTAATCGCAGCCTCAAGCCTCATCAACCGGGAATGGCTAAACAGGGGAGATGCAGTAAGGTTAGGTGGGTCATGCCCAAGCAGGACGAGGTATACCCCTGTCTAGATGTCCCTTTATTTCGGCTGTGTGAGCAGTTGTTGGCCACAACTGCGGGGTTATCTTGTTCGGGACTATTAATAAGGAATGGTTCCAGCCTTGTGTTGTAGGGGGTCAGGAGTGATCCTCGGTACGTTGATCTAGGCCCCGTGCTGTGACGGGATGTACCCCAGTAGACCTGCCATTGTTGGAAACCCATTTTCCCTACGAGACCCTACGGTTTTGATTTGTATTACCCACTTTCGTGGCTATTAGCTGGAATTTAATAGATGTAACAATTTCGGCTATTTTCTATTTACTTGAAAACCCTAGACACTATTATAATATCACTGGATTTCCTATAAAATGTTTTGGTTAGCGTAAGGTAAAAACTTACCCGTATTTATGTGTGGGAAGTCTTACGTGATACCTTTATTTTTAAATGGTTTTCAAAGTTAAACAACTTTAACCCATTTACTCACACCAGACCCATGTCCGACCCGAAGTTTATATATTTTTTCCATAAACTCTTCGGTACTCAAATTTTTATGAGTAGCCAAGTGATAGGTATTTGGAGTGTTGATTCTCTGGAGGAGCTTTGGAGAAGAAGACCAGACATATGTATCTATCTATAGTTCCGCTGTGTAGTTAGCGTATGATGTATTTTGGATGTATGTATGGACAAATATGTATACGACAGTTCTGTTGTATGATATTGTATAACTCTGATGTATGTATAACTATGTAATAGTTATGCGATGTATTATATTTTGTTCCATTCAGCTGTGAGATTCTGATGTTGTTATTTCTTTCTTTCTATTATTTTCTATTTCTATCCCTTTCTTTCTTAATGATGATACGTCTTTCTGGGGTTAGAAAGGCGGGTCGTCACACAAGATATGGAATCATCGTCCCTGATATTCATTAGCCATGTTCAGAACCATCAATACATCCAAAAGGGTTATCGAAGTCGCTACTTGGTAAGGTCGGCTTTTATCAATGTTAACATATGGTTGTAGTGAAAGTCGATCAATGAAGGAGGAATTATCAACGCCAAACTTAATGATGTCGAATGTTGGCTCTACTGCGCCAAGTACCCAAGTCCCATAATAAGAACACAAAAGTACCAATCTTGATGCTCGATGGTGCTGCTAATGTCGAAGCCAATAAAGTACCAACCTTGATGCTGCATGATGCAATTAATGCCAAAGCTAATGGGTTTCGAATCCTACCACTTCCCAAACCTTATAAATATGGACCTAGTGGCTTTGTGGAGGAAGATGAATTTTCATTTCTCTCTCTTTTCTTAAATCAAAGCCTTATAACCCTAATTAATTCAACCCATAATAATTTATTCGTTAATTAATTAAATAATTAAATAACTTTGTGAAATTATCATAATTGAGCCATAGAAGTTGTACTATTATGTCCGTGGTAATTTTATGGTTAATTTCAATATATAGAACTTCAGAATCCGAGCTAATATGAACAAGTTACAAATTAAACAAGAATCACTGGATGTGTGTGTGTGTGTGTGTGTGTGTGTGCGTGTGTGTGTGTGTGTGTGTGTGTGTGTGTGTGTGTGTATAGGGAGGTCAACTAGGAGGTCAACCAACCCCTTTCCTAGGTCTGTCAGCTGGTCAACCTAGCTAAAAGGAAGGTCGACCCCTAGGTCGACTCGCCACTTGTTTTGAATGAAGAATTAATTCTTCGTGGCAGGTGCGATTTTAACAGCTTATTTGCATTCTTCTACTCCATCTGGTCCTTCCATGCTTCCATCCGATGGCTCTTATTCATCCTATGATGTGGTTGCATCCTATTCAATTTCCAGATCTAACGGTCTGAGATCCACTTCTACCCCTATAAATAAGATCCTAGGCCTAGCACTTCTTCTCATTCTAAAATTTTTACAATTGGATTCACCTTTTCAGGAAGGACCCTAAACGAAATAATTTTTCAAGGAGAAAATCGTTTTATATTAAAATATTTAACAACCCTAAGTGGATCCAGGAAGACCAAAGGAAGAGCTAAGGATCACATGTGTGTGACTGTAATTATTTTATATTTTTAAGCAATTTAAAATAATAGGGTTTCCAGCAGTTGTAGTTTTACTACGATTTTGAAATAACCTTTTAAGTAATTATTTACAGTTTTAGATTTATTTTTAGTCTTTTTATTTTTAATTATTCTTTTCAGCTAATTCTAGTCTATTATTGTTAATTATAGCTTTTCCATTTTATTTACAGTTTATTTGCAGTATTTAAGTTTATTTACTGTTATTTATGCTTTATTTACAACTTTTTCTATGCTTTGGATTTTCTTCTGTAATTGTCAGTTTTCTTCTATTTCTCCTTTTTCTTCACGAATGGTTTAGAATAGTTCAAACAGAAATATGGATTAAATTATAAGAATATTAAAATTATGAAAAATAAGATGTAAACTATGAAGACTGTAATTAAAATGGAATTGAACTGAAACCAAGCCTAATAATTGGACTTGGATAGAATTAAAGAGACTGGCCTAGTTAAAACTTACAATTATAACTAAAGAGAGTAAATAATGAAAGAAGCTTATTTTTACACTTAGACCTTGAGTTAAGTAATAAGCATGATTATAACGTAAGTTATAATGAGAAGCAAAACAGAATGAGGCATATTTTGAGATTTAGGAAAAATTAATAAGCAATGGTAGCAAGAATGACAGTGGAGGCTTATTTAAACAATTTATACTAAGTTAATATGCAAAGATGAAAGTAGGACCCGTACCAACAACATTCTGTGGTATTTATATGAACACGGTGTCTCACATTAGCCTGAAGTGGATGAGGGCACGCTTATGCTATAGAAGTGGTAAATAAATGGTCAATAAATAGAAGTTCAAATCACGGGGGATTTGGACAAGGGACCCAACTAGATGTTGTTTGGATGTCGGGCCAGTACCAATAGCATTTTCCTTATTTTCTATGGACACACGGTGGTCTCACTAGCCTGAAGTGAGATGAGGGGCACAGTTATGTTGGAGTTGAGGTAATAAAAACTAGTAGGTGGAAGAACAAGTAACATGAGCATGGTGGCGGTTACACGTGCCACTTCCATTCGGTGCTCAGTAACAGTTATCAGTTCCAAGCACTTAGTGTGTCCCTTTTGTAGACACCAATGTCTACTGTGTAGAGAGCTTTAGCGTCTAGTCCACAGTAGATTCTATGGAGTAGCAGGTCGATCAAAGAGTAGAATTAGAATTTCAGCCAAATTACAATAGGATTGGGAATTCAACCTAATCAAAGCTACTATCTAAGACAAGTGCAAACAATTAAAGTTATCCAATCGTATTAATTTGGCAATAGTTAAATCATATTTATTTCCAGCTCTATCTTTCTTTCTATTTCCTTTATTTCCTTTTATAACTAGAACGGTTGGAAAGACTATTATCTTTACTTTGCTTAAATATGCTATAATTACTATCATTCACCAGACTTTTAGTCTGATCCACTTCTTTATTTTCCCATTTTTTCATTGGCAATCAGAGGCAAGGGTGGTAGACTGTAGATTTTTGGAGACTCCTTTAGCAGAGATTCTATCATGTATTCCTTTTATTCATTTCCAGTTTTTAGTTCTTTTGTTGTACAGGCACTATTTGAGGGATGTTTTGTACTATGATTTTATTGAGACTATGGTTTTTAATTTCACAAGACATGTATGGGTATTTTGACATATGATATATCTGGTATTTGGTAACTTATTTGGTTTTTAAAGTAATTATGAAGTTTTATTCTAAATAAGTTATTATTGTAATTATTTCTGCTCTTTTTATCTATTTTTTTCTTGTAAATCTTAGTCTCTGCTAGCTTTAGTTATACTTACAACGTACCATACCTTTTATTGTGTCCTTTTGGGTATACTAAGGGGTGTGGTTTGTTTCATTTGGTATCAGAGCTAGGTTATAGGATTCCTAAAAATTTGTTCTAAAAACAAAGTATTTTCCAAAATTACTTGTTTTAAAAGTATTTTAAAAAAAGAAACTCTTAGAAATAATTTTCAACTATAAAAGAATTTTGTAAAATCCCTTCAAAGTCTAGTTCAACCTTCTTTCGATTTTTTCAAGCCTAAGTTTCCTTTTCTTTGCATAATATGGCTGACTTGTTCCATAGAGCTACGGTACTAGAGGTGCAAGGGAAAGCGCCTTATATAACACTAATAGGTGGAAATCCCTTTAATCCACCTACACCAACTGAATTTTCTAAGCTACGCATGCACGTCACTAGCATAGCGGGCGGAACGTTTCCTGGCATGGATGATTTCGAGGAGACACAAGCTAGGTTGGAGGATATGGAGCGGAGGTTTAGGCGGTTAGGTTTGGAGAACATATTGGTAGTTGAAGGGAGAACTTAAGGAGGTTCCTACAGGTTCTAAGAAGTAGTGGTGGAAGGACAAGAAAGATAAGGACAAAAGGAAGGCCCTTGGAAGCAAATCAAGAAGAGAGAGAAGTGACATAGTTGTGGGATTATCGGTCATTACGCAAGAAATTGCAAGAAAGAAAAGATGAACGGAAAAAGTTATACTTGCGGACAGCCCGGTCACCTAAGTAGGAATTGTCCCCGGAGGACGGGATAGGGAGCGAGTGTTCGGCGTATATTCAGGCATTAGAACCAACACCTTCCAGCAGCATTCCGGGTAGAAGTAGGAAAGTCACCTGTAAGGTTTGATTTCTATTTTTGTTTTTCCCATTCAGACTCTTTTCAATTCTGCAGCACCACACTCTTTTATCTCTAGTTCTCTAGTAGATTGTTTACACTTAAACATCTCTTTAGTAGTAGAACCCATAGTTGTTTCAATCCCCATAGGTGGATCGGCGCACTTGTCTATGGTTTGTAGGGATTTGAAAATTTTTATTCTAGGCATAGAGTTTGATTGTGACACCTATGTATTCAGATTTTTGGGGTATGGGATGATTTTGAAAATGAATTGGGTATCCACTTATGGAGCTATATTAGACTGCGAAAGGGGAGTCGATAGACTAGAAACATGCAGCGATAGGACTCTCGAGGTTTCCTGTGACTCACAAGGGTCAGTCATGTTAAGCTTCCTTTATTCGCTCGATTCATCATCAGTAGGGATAGATTCGGTTCCTTTTGTCAAGGATTTTTTGGACGTCTTTGAGGAGGATAGGGGACTACCTCCTAAGAGAATGATTGACTTCTGGATTTATTTGACTAGTAATGCTAAGCTAGTATCATTACCCATGAGGCACATGGCACCTAGGTAGAGGAAGGTGTTAAGCAAGCAGATTCGTGAGCTATCGGAGAAAGGCGTCATTAGAAGGAGCATATCGAAGAGGGAAGCATCAATCGTCTTCGCTACTAAGGCAGATATTTCCCTTCAACTTTGCATAGACTATAGAGAATTAAATAGGCTCATGAATAAGAATCGTTATCCACTTCCTAGAATAGATGATCTTTTTGACCAATTATTGGCTCTTCAGTATTCTCTTAGCTTGATTTAGCCACTAGATTTCATCAACTTAGGGTCGCTAATGACAGCATTGATAAGACCACATTTAGGACACTCGATAGATTTTTTGAGTGGTTGGTTATACCTTTTGGGCTAACCAAAGCCCCAGCATGTTTTGTAGATTTGATGAGCCATGTTTTTGGAGATGTCCTAAATAAGTTCATGGTGGTATTCGTGGACGACATTTTGGTGTTTTCCAAGAGTATGGAGGAGCATGTTGTTCATCTAGAGGAGGTTCTTCGTCATTTGAAAGAAAAATTCTTGAAGTATCACCACGGCATAAGGATGTGAGTTTCTTAGGGCAAAGAGAAGGTATATACATGGTAGGAGTTTGAGAAATGGTTTTACACACTTAGGTTCGGATTGTGGAAATCCAAAGAGTAGTAGGCAAAGATTGGGAATGTATAATAGATGCAGTTGATAAGAAAAGAAGAAAACCCATGTGCTAGATAACTATAGATATTATAATTGTTTCATATAAATGGATTTGTCGGTAATGCCTCGGAATAAATATAAGCATATAAGAGGAAAAGGAATAAAAGACTTTAGTTTAGGCAGGGTACTCCTAAGGTAATAAGAAGGAAAACTCACTTTATGTCTAGCCCAATAAAAGGGAATGTTTGAAATTAGAAAGCTGATAATATAATTAATAAAACTGAAAATTTTCATTGTCTTTTCGAAAATGAATATGGGGTTTATGAAAAATGGTATAAAATTTAAAATGGTTTTTATAGCTTGCTAGTTTCTTTGTAGGAAAACAAAGATTTTAAAATATAAAGACCTAGATTTTATTAAGTATCAAAAACATAGATTATAACATTTATTGTTGTAATAGACGTTTTCGTGAAAAATAAATGGAGCATAGACTATATCACAATTGTTATAGTAAATGACTTCCAAGAGAAATGTTTTTATATGGTTTATGAGATTTATTAATATTTGTTTAAATTCATATACTAGTATTTTTGGATTGTAGTAACGGTGTTTTACGCAACATCCATTTTAACCCAAATAAAAAAAATATAATTTCTAAGAATAGAAATAAAGTAATTTGTGAATACACTATTATTTAAATAAATATAAGAAAATGTTTTCTAGTTATGGATATATATTAAACAGTTTTAAAGATGAGTTTTTCTAGGAAAAAAATGTGTGTAAGTTAGATATTAGAAAATGTCTACCATGGGAGAATATAAGTTAAACACACTTTAATATATTGGGACGAAAAGAATAATGGTATAATTTTCTATGAAACCAATATAATGATCTGTGCAGTTTATAAGGAATACGTGAAAGAGATATACAAGGTATGGAAAGCGCTATATTTTGTATAACCTATTTTAAAAAAATATATAAAATAAGTTCCTTGTAATTTCACATAAACATGAAATCCTCATTTAAAGGATTCATAGTAGGTTTTAATGTTAATAATTTCTCATAAGTGAAAGTAGTTCCAATGCAATATGTTATGAGACAGTTAGGTGTAATAAGAAAATGTTTTGTAAACACATTTTTTAAAAATATTTTAAAAAGAAAATGGTTTGGTGAAAAGATAAATAAGTTTTGGAAATGAAAAACTAAATAAAAGTAAAATTTAAAGCTCCTAATTTTTATAGAAAGCCGCAGAAGTCTTTAAAATAAAGGTGAAATAAGTTTTAGACTTGGAATTTGGAGATTTTCCCCTCTAGGGTTGGGATAAAAGGTAAATTCAAAAAAGTGTAAGGATGCAAGTCTAGAATGATAAAATATTAAGCAACCAAGTATTTTTGAATTTAATATAAACTTAAAAATAACACTTTTAAAGACAAAGATTTTTGGATATGATATTTTAAAAATTAAGAAACCTTAGTTTTCAGAATGATAAATACCAAATCAAACTTATAAGTGTGGAGTAGATAGAAGCCATTTCCTAGATATGACGAAAAATGGTGTAAGGCTACAAAGGAGAGAGTAGTGATTACTTTTAGAAGTAATAATGGAAGTCCCCGTAAAGTGTATAGGACACTAATGAGAACCTAGGAGTGTTGATTCAAGTGTGCAGACTAAAGAAGAATAGTAAAGTGAAATTAGTAAGATTGTAAGGCACACATGGTTGAGGACGTGTATTTTTGATTTTGGAGAAACTTGGGAGAAACATCTTCTTTTAGCGGGATTCTCATATGATAATAGTTTACAAGCTAGCATTAGAAGTGGCACCTTTTGAAACTCTTTATGAAAGACTGCGCAAGTCGCGTTCGTATTGATAGAGTCTACAGAGGGATTGCCTTGGTTTCGGCATAGTTAAGGAGACTTCAGAGAAGATTAGTTTGATTAGGAGAAAATTCATATCTCATATCCACATCTCTTTGATAGTAAATTTTGAATTTCCTATTTCCATCTTTAGTTTTGAATAGGTTCTTTCCTTTATTATCTTTTGGGAGGGTAGAACTTAGGATTTAACCTATGGATGGTAGGACTTGATGTATACATGTTATTAGAACATGTTATGCATGATGTATGCTAGTGATTGCAAGTGTTTGCTAGTGGATGCTAATGGGCGCATATAATTACACTAGGCACTATTATCCTTTAGGGATCGACCTAACTAGGACACTAGAGTATATGCATATGGATGTGTGCGCATTTTCATTTTTATTTTATTTTATGGTTGTTATAAATGGATGATTATCACATGGTGGTTACTTTTGGATGATGATTTTAGCATGCATATAGAACTATCAGTTATCATTAGGAGTTTTTGCATTCATTTGGATACATGGACATGATTGCATAAAAAGAGGTCAACTAAATCAGTGGACCGCCTAATCTTTTGCATTATTTAAGAACATTGAAACTATACTAATTGCATAAGTATCATAAATTGCATTGGAAAAACTTAATGACAAAGGATAAATGGGTGATGATCGAGTAGTTGGTTGTAGAACTTGGATGAAAACACTTAGTTCATTCTTTTATCCTTAGAGATTTCGGGGACGAAATCCCTCAAGGAGGGGAGAATGTAACAACCCAAAAATTTAACCCATTATAATTAATATTAATTAATTAAATAATAAATTAACTTTGTGAAATTATCAGAATCGGGCTATGGGAGTTGCACCATTGTGTCTGTGGTAATTTTCTGGTCAAATTTCATATATAGAACGTCAGAATCCGAGCTAATAAGAACAAGTTACAAATTAAACAAGAATCAAAGGAAATATATATATATATATATATATATATATATATATATATATATATGGAGGTCGACCAACCCCGTGCCAAGGCCGACCGGCCAGTTGACCTTGCTAGAAGGGCGGTAGACCCCTAGGTCGACCTGCCTCTTCTTTTGAATGAAGAATTATTCTTCATGGCAGGTGCGATTTTAACAGCTCATTTGCATTCTTTTGCTCCATCTGGTCCTTCCGCGCTTCCATCTGATGGCTCTTACTCAATCTCCAAATCCAATGGTCTGAGATCCAATTCTACCCCTATAAATAAGACCCTAGGCTTATCACTTCTTCTCATTCCAGAATTTCTCCAATTGGGTTCACCTTTTTAAGGACTCTAAACAGAATAATTTTCCAAGGAGAAAATCGTTTTAAATTAAAATATTTAACAACCCCAAGTGGATCCAGGAAGAGCTAAGGACCACAGGTGAGTGATTGTAATTATTTTAGATTTTTAAGTAATTTAAAATAATAGGGTTTCCAATAGTTGTAGTTTTACTACGATTTTAGAATAACCTTTTTAGCAGTTATTTACAGGTTTAGATTTATTTTTAATCTATTTTTTAGCTATTCTTTTTAGTTAATTCTAGTTTATTATTGTTAATTCTAGTTTATTGCTGTTAATTATAGCTTTTCCATTTTATTTACAGTTTATTTACATTATTTAAGTTTATTTACTGTTATTTATGCTTTATTTACATCATTTTCTACGCTTTGGATTTTCTTCTGTAATTGTCGGTTTTCTTCTATTTCTCCTTTTTCTTCGCAAATGGATTAGAATAGATTAAACACGAATATGGATGAAATTATAAGAATACCGAAATAATGGAAAATAAGATCTAAACTATGAAGACTGTAACTAAAATGGAATTGGACTGAAATTAAGCGTAATCATTGGACTAAATTAAAGAGACGGCGTAGTTATAACTTATAATTATAACTAAAAAGAGTAAATGATGAAGAAGCTTATTTTTACACTTGTACCTTGGGTGAAGTAATATGCATGATTATAACGTAGGTTATAATGAGAAACAGAATAGAATGAGGTTATTTTGAGACATAGGTTAAATTAATAAGCAATGATAGCAAGAACAATAGTAGAGGCTTATTTACACAATTTATACTAAGTTAATATGTAAAGATGAAAGTATTACCTGTACGAACAGCATTCTATGGTATTGATATGGACACGGTGTCTCACATTAGCCTGAAGTAAGATGAGGGCATGCTTATGCTGTAGAAGTGGCAAATAAATGGTCAATAAATATAAGTTCAAATCACGGGGGATTTGGAGAAGGTGCACAACTAGATATTGTTTGGATGACATGCCAGTACCAACAGCATTTTTCCTATTATCTATAGACACACGGTGGTCTCACATTAGCCTGAAGTGAGATGAGGGGCGCCTCTTATGCTGGAGTTGAGGTAATAAGAAGACACAATAGTTGGAACAATAGGTAACATGAGCATGATGGTGGTTACGCATGAGACTTCCATTCGGTGCTCAGTAGTCATTATGAATTCCAAGCATTTAGTATGTGTCTTTCGTAGACACTAATGTGTACTGTGTAGGGAGCTTTAGTGTCTAGTCCACAGTACATTCTATGGAGTAGTAGGCCGATCAAAGGGTAGAATTAGGATTTCAGCCTAATTAAAATAGGATTGGGAATTCAGCCTAACCAAAGTCGCTATCTAAGACAATTTCAAATAATCAAAGTTATCCAATCGTATTAATTTAGCAATAGCTAAATCGTATTTATTTCTAGCTCTATATTTCTTTCTATTTCCTTTTATAACTAGAACCGTTGTAAAGTTTATTATCTTTGCTTAAGTATGCTAGTAATTATTATCATTCACCAGACTCTTAGTCTGGCCCACTCCTCTATTTTCCCCTTTCTCCCATAGGCATTCAGGGGTAAGAGCGGTAGACTGCAGATTCTTGGAGACTCCTTTGGCAGAGATTTTAGCATGTATTCCTTTTCTTCATTTACAGTTTGTAGTTCTTTTTTTGTACTAGCACTATTTTAGGAATGTTTTGTACTCTGATTTTATTGAGACTATGGTTTTAATTTCGCAAGACATGAATGGTTATTTTGACATATGATGTTTTTGGCGACTTATTTAGTTTTTAAAGTAATTATGAAGTTTTGTTCTAAATAAGTTATTACTTTGATGTTTCCGCTGTTATTATCTATTTTTGTTTTGTGAATCTTAATCTCTGCTAGCTTTAGTTATACCTACAACACACCATATCTTTTAGTGTGTCCTTTTTGGTATACTAAGGGGTGTGGGGTGTTTCATTAATCATATTTGAATTATATGAACAAGGACTTGAATATGCATATTGACTTAGACTATAACCCTTTTTGGACATTATTGTTATGGATTTGCATATTTATGGACTCGTCATGATCAAACTCGACAGGAACATACTCGATGAGCCTTGAATTATGACAAACTCCTATATGCATAATTATATGAACAATGGATTGTGAACATAAGCACTGAATACCATTATCGTGCATAATGGATTATAGCCTAGAGACATCACTTATCTTCCATTTATCATATGATATGATATGGGCCTTTTTGGACTATCTCGTTTAAAAGCCTAAATGAGCATGTACACACAATTACTTTATGGACTTTGAGCGTATCGACTCTTATGACCTTAGAGGACATCAAGTATAACGACCCTTATGAATTCTAAGGACTTCGAGCATAATGATTCCAAGATAGCAAATAGTCTTTCGTAAAACTTTTCTTAAGGGCCTAATGTAATCCACTCAATAATGATTCTATCTTAAAGTTAAACTCAAATGATGAGTTAGTTCTTGGTACACCATTAAGGCAGTATTGATAAATTCATACTTGATCATGTCCCTATAAATGTTCAAATCAAGTGCTAATTCATTATGATTGGACATAGAGTGTTGTACCATATTTTGGTCTAACACATACATTAGCACATTGCTCCCTCCTCCCTACAAATAAACTAATGTAAAATGAACACATTGACATATTAAAACATAAAAATATTATCTTGTTATAATTAAAGTGTTGCCCGTGTGCATAGCATGGGAAAAATTGGTACATCATGTACATGCAGTCTTAGTTTATATGAAAATGTTTAGATTCTTGCTACTACTTGATAGAGGCCAAAATACTTAGATGATAGCTTATGAGTTCTCTGTTGACCAACAGTAATCTGTCGATATGGTTAGAGTTTGAGACAAACACGGTCTCCTTCTTCAATGCTCCTTTCACTTATATGCTTGTCTGCATATTATTTCATCCTTTCCCTGGAAAGATGGAAGCTATCTTTGACTGGTTGAATGACTATAACTATGGAAAATAGTATCTCTTCAACCATTGTTAACTCAGTAAAATGGAGGAGGTAATGTAAAAGAGAGCCGGGGTGGGAGTATGTTGGTTTAATCTACCATATACAACTTAAAAAAGTGCAACGTTTGTTGATGCCTTCCAAGTGGTATTATATTAGTATTCTACCATTGTAAACCACTAAGACAATTCCCTGGTTTATGACACAAAAAAACCTCAAGTACTCTTTCAATCTTTTTATGCTCTCACTTTTTCCATGAGACTAGAGTTGGTAAGCTAAGCTTAAAGCTAATGTACATCCCTAAAATTTAAAAAGCTCTTGGCAGAATACTTCAGTAAAAATATTGTCTCTATTACAAACGATAGACTTGGGAAACCCATGTAAAAGAATATTTTTGCTACCATTTGAGCTGTATAATGATGACTCAAGGGAAATAAGTATGCATATTTTGATAGCCTGTCTACCACCTCAAATATGACAAAATAAGATTTGGCTCTTGTCAAGTATGTGATGAAATCCATACTAATAACACTCCATATTGATTATGGAATTTAAGGGCCTGTAGTAAACTAGGCATATGTGCATTTTCTAATTTAATTCTTTAGCATATGTCATACTATTTTAAAGATAATTCCTAATTTGTTTCTTTATGCCTTTCCATTGGAAGTTTTGTTTAAGTCTATGGAGTGCTCTTTTATTGCCTAAATATCATCCTGGAGGTATAAAATGAACCTCCTTAATCATAGTTTTAGTAAGCTCAGCATCTGTATAATCTATCAGTAGTTTATTCTTGTGGAATATTGAGTGATCAATAACATGATATTTCTAAGTGTTAAATTCTCCTTTATTCCAAGCTTCAGGCATATATTATTATAAAATTGATAATGTTTGATTTTATGCTTTAGCTCCTCCAACAGTGGACTCTGCATAACATTATTGTTAGTAGTTGATAATATTTGTTTAGTTTATCCCTTCTAGATAAAACATTGAAAATGTTTTTGTCTCTTTCGGTCTTATATTCCACTACATAATCAAACCAATGCAGCTCGGTGAGCCATTTTCCCTATGTGCTTACATGGAGTTTTTGGCTTAGGATATGCTTAAGTCTTTGGTGATTAGTCCTGACCTTGAATGTTATACCAAATATGTATTGACTATATCTTCTGATGGTATGTAATAAGGCTAATAATTCCTTTTCCAAAGTGGATAAACATAGTTTTCTTCGCTTTTGTCCTTGACTTATATAAGATATGGACTTACCCTCTTGAAGAAGCACAACTCCAATTCCAGTGCCATTTGTATCACGCTCCATTGTAAGTTCCTTATTAAGGTCAGGCATTTCAAGAATATGAGTTTCATTAGTTATTCTTTTAGTTGGTTAAAAGCTTCGATTGCTTATTCATTCCAATGGGTAGAGATTTTATTTAATAATTACGTGAGGGATTTGGAAAAACACAATAATTTCTAATAAATTTCCTGTGCTAGCCATTTACACCTAGGAGTTCTCCTTACCCATTCAAATTTCTTGGGGTTAGCCAGTCTTGTATAGTTGTTATTTTTAAGGATCAACTGAGACTTCATTTCTTGATATGATGTGCCATGCGTTTTCAAACAGTTAGCGAACAAATTGGCATTTTGATAGTTTGACCACCAATCGATTTTCATGAACTACCTAAAAGGGCAATGATAAATGATAAAAATGATCATGACAATTTTTTATGAATTAAAATATCATCGAATAGAACAAGAACAAATTTTCTCAAAAATATATTGAAAATATTATTCCTATGAGCTTGAAAACTGGAAGATGCATTGGTCAAGCCAAAGGGCATAACCAAAAATTCATAATGACCTTTATGTGTTTTAAAAGCAGTCTTATGCATATCCTCTTCACACATTTTTATTAGGTGATATCCACACTTGATACCAAACTTTGAAAAATATTAAGAACCATATAGCTCATCAGATAAGTCTTTTATTAATTAAGGCGACAAGAAATATGTAGGTAATAGGAAACATGTACTTGATGATATATGTATGGCCTTAGGCACACTGGTTTAGTTTCTAGTTTAAATAGAATTTTATGATCACAATTCCTCTTTAGTAGTAATTATCCAAATCATATTTATAGTTTGGATGATAACAACTATATTATAGTGTTACTAATAATTTTATCAAGTACATTACAGATTTAGTAAGCATTCGATAGAAGAGATGAGAATTGAAGCACGTTTTAGAAAATACTTTACTTCAGGGTGATATTACATGAGTACACAAGCTTTAGATGACTTTCAATGGTGTTAACAAATTTATTAATGCACATCAAGACTAAAGATACACTCGATAAAAGATCGAAAAGCTCAAACAAAGATTTTATGTGTTGTCGAGTCATGTTAGTAGAATATTATTAAGCCAGATAAATAAACTCCAAATCACTCCAAACCATAACACAATCCCTTAGATTTCATTACATACTTTAAATAATATTTGGAATTATTCAGAGCTATATACAACTATCGAAACTAGGGTTTTTAAAAACATGTATTGTGCTAAAAACATAGCAACCGATCGACTGATTGTAGAGGACTGGCTGAACGATCATCATGTTTTCTACAAATAACGGCAAGTTCCTGAAAGGTTTTTGCTTTCATCCCTTCACTCTAGAAGTTGGTTCACTTCATCAATGGGGAATTTGAAAGGTTGCACCCCTATTTTAGTACCCCTACAACATTTATAAATACCCCTAACCACCCCTGAACCAAACACAACTCAATGTTATGAAATGTATGCCTAAACTCCCAAACCCTAATGTATTTGTCATGTTCTTCAATAGATTCATTTGATTTAGATATTTTTGACTAGTGTGCTTCTTTTCCACATCTTATATTCTAGTTGAATAAACTCCTTAGCTTTTACACCTCCACTCAATATCATCTGGTTTAGTTGTAGGAGTCTTTGTGCTGAAAGGAGATAATTTATATATTAAGATAAACCGTGTCAAGAAGTAACTTTTTGTTACATTATCTATTGAATTCTCGTCTGCTACTCGGGCAAAGTGCCGAAGTCCAGTTCTATAACCTTATGAAAAGTCATGTTTCTACGGCTTCAAGCAGTTATTATGGGATATCCCGGAATTTGGCAATATAAATTTAATAATTTGTGTTAGAAATTAATTTGATTTGATAAATTCTTGATAATAAATTTTGAATTCATATAATAATCATCTTATAATAAATATTCTGTTTTCTGTTTATATATATATATATATATATATATATAAATGTATATTTTGTAAATTGATAAACTTTGATTTTGAACTTAGTAAATAAATTAATTTTCTAATTTTAATTATTTGGTAAATTGGAAATTTGATTCAAAATTAACATTTAACTTTTCAAAACAATTTAATAGATAATTATATAGTTTATATTAAAGATTAATCTTATTTGTTTAGATTTATATTAACTTGAATATGAATTTAAATTAGATTAACATTAAAAGCTTGGTTTTATTTTATTTTTAAATATTGTTTGAATATATATATATATATATATATAAGAATTTAAAATGAAAATTACAAATGATCTTAATTTGTTTATAATCTCTTTTATAAATCATTTTAAATATTGTTTAATTTGTTATTTTCAAATGATTTTGAGAATACTTAGTTTTTATAAACATAAATAAATTTTGTTAGAAATAGGATTTGTTATTTTAAAATTTAATAAGAGTTATATATATGCACACATATATAACTTGATTTTTATTTTGAAGTTTATAATTTAATTTGACTTTGATGTTTTGAAATTTAAAAGAAAAAAAATGTTTAAAAATATATGAATAAGCTTATATTTACAATTTGATTGTTTTCATTTCTTTTTAATTTATTAAGAGGTAAATTCATTTATATATACATAAGAAATAACAAATTTAGAATTTAACTTCTTATAAAACAATTTAAATTGAAGTAAAAATACTTTTAATACATATGTTAATTTATTTATACATAATTGACATGTGTAAGCATAGCATGAACTAAAGTGACAAATGTTTAAATTTAAAACATGTGTCCTAATTAAATCTTTTTCATTTTCTTTTAATTAAATCAAAAACTTGTTTATGTAAACATTTTTGCTCATCTCATTTCTTTTCCCATTCTTCTTTTCTTCAACAACTTGAGAAATTATTCAGATCTAGAATCTGAAATCATCTACATGCAAAAACAAAACCCTTTCCAGAATCTGTTTTCCCCTCAAGAAAAAAAAAGGAATCTGAAACCCCTGTTCCCCTCAAAACTCAAAACCAGCTTGAACCATTTTTCAAAATTACCTATTGCCCCTCAATTCAAATACCTGAAATTTCATTTGCAAATTCAAAACTAAATGAATGTCTGCATTTTTTTTATCAAACTGAAATGCATGTAAACTTGAAATCACTTTGCAAATTCTCAAGCTTGCAGTCCTCTGTTTGAAACAACATCCAAAACTGCATGCATTTTCTTTCTGGAGGCCTGCATTTCATTTCTGGAAACATGCATGTGATTCAGAGTAGAAGCATTACAGTAAATCAAAGTTTAAGGTTACAAAAAAGTAAAGAAGCAACTTGAAGTTTTACAGCATGCAATACAACAAGGAGCAGAATATTTCAGTAAAATAAGATGAATGATTTTCAAGGCAAACTAAAGTTTTAAAAGGGCAAATCAAAGATGCAACTGGAAGTTTTGGAAATTAAAAACAAGCTGCAGTTTTAAAAAAGAAACTCAGGATCAGGCATTTTCAAAAAAACAAAGTGCTCTGCTCATGAATTTTCAAGGTGAGTAACAATTTTATATAAACTAATTTAAGTATACATTTAGTTGCTTATTATACTCTGGGAATAAATGTGGTTGTGAGCTATTTGCAAGTTATTACTAGTATATTCATGATTGTATGAAATTGTGCATGCTTGCTGTTGAAATGTGGTTTTGGGTCTGTTCTAGGATTCAGGATTAAATCCTGACCAAAATTAATGATCTCATATTAAAAACCATGTTAATATTTAAGATTTAAATAAAGTATGTATGTAATATAAGTTAAAGCTCTAATTTATTTTAATATGAAAAACATGATGATAAAAAAATAAAATAAAAAGAAACCTGTAATGTTTCTTGAAACAGTAGTATATAAAAGAGAATTTTTTATATGCAAGTAAGAACTCAATTATATAAGGTTTCATTGATTTAAGATATTAAATCAATTACATAAATTAAAACTTGAATTCTAAAACTAAATTCAGAAAATTTAGTTTAAATTGGAAGGGGCATTTCTGGATTTCCTATAAATTGTGTTTTTGGTTAAATCTGACTATCTGGTTGATCGGAGTGGCAAATTTTGATTATGGTGATAGATTAGTGAACTTAGATGTGGGGAAAAATATTTATTATGGGATTAATGCAGCGGGACAGAGAAAAATTGAAACTAAAATTTTTAAACCTAACTTACTGTTCGTCAGTAAATTTTGATCGCCGAAGTTTTCTAGAAGCAAGCGAGTTCTTCATGGTTCAAGTGGGAGGTAGTCGGGGTAGGGAGAAGCTTGAGGCCGGAGGTAAAGCTGTCCAGATGATCGGATTTTAGTATTGTAGCAGATTACAAGTTTCGCCATTGTTGTATTTTTGAGCTCGAATGCTCAAATTCAATTTAGGGATTTTGAAGTTTCTCGGATGGTCGGAAATTGGTGAGAAGGTAATCGTTGACTTGTGGGTAGGGTTGCGAACGGCCGGAGATGTTTGCCAAGTTGGTGCAGGTGCACGGTTATCATGTTGTGTCAGTAGTTTATTTTTGGGGAAGAAGGGGTATTCGTGAATGTATCGGGTAAAATTTTGATTTGCTCGAGGATTTGGTGCATGGGACTCGAAGAATATTGTCTGTGGGCTCGGGTAGTATGGTTGTTGCAGGTTTTTGGATTGAAACTTGACAGTTCTGTAAATTTCTGAATTGGTGCAAATGAATGTTACTCGAGTTTACTCGAGTTTGTTTTGAATTTTTCTCGGGTTGGGATAGGATGAGGGTCGAGTGAATTTTGTGATCACTCGAGTTGGATTCGTTTCGGGGTAGAAAACTGTCTTGTTTTCAAATTTAACCTGAAGGTTAAGTTATTAAGTAAAGGTTTAAGATATGTTTTAAATCTAATATGTATTATGGATTCAAGTTTTTATTTGAATCATAGCTGTAAATGATTAAGTTTTAATTTCAAATTTGTTTAAATAAACTTTAAAGGGGTTTATTGTTTAGAAATGATTTAAAGAAATTTGAATTTAAATTGGGAAATTGAAATATAAAGTAATGTTTAAACAAAGTTTAAATTTGATTCAAATTTGGATTTGAATCTTTGTTTCAAATTAAATTTAAGCTTTATAAATATAAGTGTTTAAAACAAATTTGAGTAATAAAATAAAGTTTAAATGGTTTTCAATTTAAAAAGAAATTTGTTTTAACTTTTGAAAAATTTATTTTATAGTAAGAGTATTAGTTATTATTTAAAGGTTTTAGATTGATTTTTAAAACTTGTTAAAGTTAAATTATAATTTAATAATTTGTATTTCATTTAATTATTAGGGTAATTAAATGAGTAATTCATTTATTTAATTAATGAAATGAATAATTACTCAAAGTAATTAAGGGTTTAAGGTTAATTATTTTAGAATAATTAACTTGTAATTAAGTATACTTAATTAAATAAGGTTTGATTATAATTAATGATCGATAATTAATTAATCAAGTAATAATGGATTAATTAAGTTTTAATTAACACTTAATTATTTAATTAATTAAGGAATAATTAATGAGTTATTAATGATTAATTAATTAGAAATTAATAATGATTTAAAATAAGTTAATTATTTTAGAAAATAATTAATAAATTGTTAATAGTTAATGAGGGCCATTAACTAAGGATTATTTAATTAATTAATTAATATGATTAATTTTTAATAATTAATTAGATTAATTAATTTAAAGATAATCTTTTGAGTAAATTGTTAAGTATAATTACTTATGGAAGTAATTAAGTAAATTAATTACTAATTGTAATTAATTGAGTTTAAATTTGATTAGATTAAGTTAATTAATTCAGTTTAATTAATTTAAAATAATCATTTGATGATTTGTGAAGTATAATTACTTATTGTAATTAAATAAAGAGAAATTACTTAGAGAAGTAATTAATGGGTAATTATTGCATGTAATTAGTTAAAGGTGATTTGATAATGAAGTAATTTAAGTATAATTACTTTGTGAAATAATCAAAGGATTAATTTGAGATAATTAATTAAGAAGTAATTTATTTATTTTGGGAAAGTAATTAAAGGTAGTTAATTACTAAATGGGGTTAATCAACGGTGATTAACAATTATGGGTTAAATTAAGATTAATTACTTAATGAAATTAATTTAAATAAGGTAATTAATTTAATTGTAATTAGAAATCATTAATTAATATAATTAATTATGTAATTAAGATTGATTAATAAAGATTAATTAATCATTAATAAGTGATTAAGGTAATTAATTAATATAATTAATTAAGGATTAAAGTAATTAATTATAGTTAATTAATTAATTGAAGTAATTAAAGGTTAATTACTGTTTAGTTGAGAATAATTAATTTGTAAAATTAATTAAGGATAATTACATGAATGTAATTAAGAGTAATTAATCAAGAGTGATTAATTGATTGTAATCAATTAAATGGTTGAGTAAGCAAGTTATAATTTGATGAAGTAATTAATTTATTTTATTTTAAATTAATTAAAGATGGGGTAATTAATTTAATTCATTTTAAATTAATTAGAGCTGAAGATAGTTAATTTAATTCATTTTAAATTAATTATAGGATGATGAGTAAATCATTGCTTATGGATGAATGGTTGAACTTGATTGTCTTGGATGCTTTGTGATCTCAGTAATGAGATAAATGATATTGTATGGATGTTTGATTGTATTGTGATGATAACATAGGTTATCTATTGTGATGATGATATATGGTATATCTATATGATATTGATTACCTGTTATGTGATAATGATTGATTATCAGTTATGATTTATGAGTTATCTATCTGTGTGTATATAGATACTGTAATTGAATTGTTTTAAACCTTTAAAACAACTTGGACCTTAAAAGACACGCTTTGGTTTTCGATGAGACCGGGATCGGGTTTTCATATTTGGATATCCGAAAACCACATCGATTCCAAATAACGTTAGGTCGTGTATCAAAGTGGAGCTTTGTGAAGACTCAAGGTGTAAGGACTATGAGTCAGTATAACTCTATGGGTGATTCCGTAATGAGTTGACGGAATAGTACTTATAGGTTCGAGATGGTGATTCAGAGTGCAAGGGTTATCGTCGTTAACTCTGAGGGTGATTCCAAAACGAGTGTAGCGAGATAATGCCTTCGGTTTCGTTCGAACCCGAAACGAACTTGTATGGATTGAATGCTTTCAGAACATCGTCAGGTGGACAATGAGCATTCTAAGTGATGTGTCCTATAAAGGTAATCGTAGCCTCAAGCCTCATCAACCGGGAATGGCTAAAACAGGGGAGGTGCAGCAAGGCTTCGTGGGTAGCTCCCACTGGAGAGCAAGATTTTCCCCTGTCTAGAAGTCCCTTTTTATTCGGCTGTGTGGGCGGTTGGAACGTACGCCAACTGCGGGGTTGTCTTGTTCGGAACTACTCAGTAAGGAATGGGTCCGGCTTTGTGTTGCAGAGGGTCGGGAGTGATCCTCGGTACGTTGATCTAGGCCACGTACTGTGACGGGCGGTACCCCAGTAGCCCTGCCATTGTATGGAATCCACAATCCAATAAGTGCCAACGGTTTTGATTGTATTACTCACTTTTGTGGCTAGTAGCTGGAATTTAATAAATGTAACAATTTTGGCTATTTCATATTTACTTGAAAACCTTAGACCTATTATTAATATCACTGGATTTCCTATCAAATGTTTTGGTTAGCGTAAGGTAAATTTTTTTCCATGTTTATGTGTGGGAAGTCTTACGTGATACCTTTTCTTTTCAAAGTTTTTTCCAAAGTTAAGCAACTTTAACCTGTTACTCACACCAGACCCATGTCTGACTCGGAGTTTATTTTTATTTTTCATAAACTCTTGGGTACTCAAATTTTTACGGGTAGCCAAGGGATTCAGGTTAGCTTTGACAAATTATGGAGGAGCAATGGAGCAGGAGGCTTCTGCGTTAGATATATAGTTCCGCTGTGTGTTCTCTGTATTGGTATCTCTGTGTTGTATTGTATTGAGTTGTATAACTAGGAAGGTGTTTATAACTGTCTAGTATATGATGTATATGTTGTGTAACTCTGATTAATGTTGTAAACTATGTAATATTTTATGTTATTAATATAATTTATTCGTTCCGCTGTTTAGATTCTGATGTGTTGTTTCTTTCTTCTTCTCTTTCTTTCTATTCTCTGTCCCTTTCTTTCTTATTAATGATGTGACTTCCTGGAGTCTAGAAGTTGGGTCGTTACAGTGGTATCAGAGCATTAGGTTGGTGAATACCTAGGCTCTGTAGTGGTGTCTATCTTGAGAGAGAGTATTTGTAATTTATATATATATATATATATATATATATATATATATATATTTCTACCTATTTGTTGGGTTACCCGTTTAGATTTTCCAATATAATTTATAAAGGTAGATAAGGTAGTGGGTGTGTAACACGACTACCATTGGTTGGAGTTTGAGTGATAAGTTGGGAGAGTATGTGTCGAGACTGTAGACCTAATACCGTGTCGAGTAAGCTTTGTAGTGATGAGGAATTTCATTTATCTCTGAAGGTAACCTGTAAAGGTTTGGAGATCATCTTTGAATTAGATGAGGAGAGTTTGGATCTGTCGGTTGGGCAGAAGGAAATGATGGTATCTTGATACCTCAGGAATGAGTAGTTGTGTGATGAGACACAGTGACTATGGATGTGTCCAAAGATTTTTCTTTGGAACAAGTTTTAGAAGTATGTTTGCCTCGATGTTGTGGCTGGGTTCAGCGAGATGTTTCTGTCTGGTTTGCGGCCAGAGATTCTCGAAGAGCTTTGGATTGGGAAGTCTTTTGGCGTCGTTGCCAGCAGTGCAGCTCGGAGTGTTCTTTGCTGACAAGAAGGATTTCTGGTTAGCAGTTTTTCTGAAGGAGTTCAGACGCAGCCGGGTAGATTCATTTATTTGTTGGGTTGGCTAGTTAAGCATAAGCTGTTTTGATTAGTAATGAGAGAACGGTTTTCTTTGGATATTGGACTGGTTGATCGCAAAAGTGACTTGCGACAGTTCGAGTGTTCTCTTGAGCTATGAGAAGTTTGTCCCCACCTGGAGGCTGAGTTTTCTTATCGAATGGATTCCAAGAGTGCTACTGGCGGTTCAGTTTATAGAAGGATCATAAGGGGCATCTGAGTTTACTTTTATGGATCTCTTGGACAATATTTCTGAGATATGTTTTCCAGTTTGTGCTCGAGTTTTCCTTCTACTTCAGATCAGAGTTGTGCAGCGAAAGCAGTTGGAAGTGCTTTTGTTTTATCTTTTCCTGATAGGAGAAGTAAGTTGGTCTTCTGATGTTTGTGGAGTAGAGTTGGTGTTCTTGGTTTGGAATTGATCTTGAGGAGATCATTCTGTTGAGAAGTTTTGGTTCTGTTTGTTCTAGAGGAATCAACAAGGATTGAGCTGATCAGTAGAGTTGAAGGCAGCCCAGGATCATCAGAAGAGTTCTGTGGGTAAGAGGCGAAAGAATTTGGATTCCTGAAACGGAGATTTGATTTTGGGGAAGTTTTCTCTAATCTCTGGAGCTATAAGATTGGGTAAGTCTGGGTAAGTCAGTTCCGAAGTGTTTTGGATCTTTTCTGTATTCTTGTAAGGATTGGTGTTTGAATTTCAAGGTTGAATTGCCAGTTTGGATAACTGGGATTCGATGAGTTTCACGTATCTCTGAGGGATTACGTGTATGATTTATCTCTGGATGTGAACCAGTAGTTCTGGAGTTTTGGTTGTTGAGTCAGACTCGTTTGTAGTCTGATATCTTGTCTAGTGTTATAGATATAGTTGTATAGGAGCTCTATAGCTTAATAGTATTGATTGTTTAGATTCTATAGAGCGAGTATCCCGATATTTACCAGGGAAACTCGTGAAAATTTTATCCAGAATTTTCTTGGATAATTAGGTTTGTTTGATTGTGTAAATTGGTTGCTATGGTTGTTAACACATGTTTGATATATGCTTGTGTTTTTAAAATAAAATCTTAGGATAGATTATTAAATTACCTTTGCTTTTAAATTTCGGGGACGAAATTCTTTTAAGGGGGGAGGAATGTGATATCCCGGAATTTGGCAATATAAATTTAATAATCTATGTTAGAAATTAATTTGATTTGATAAATTCTTGATAATAAATTTTGAATTGATATAATAATCATCTTATAATAAATATTTAAATTAGTAGATTTTATCTTTTAAAGCTAATAAACTGTTTTCTATTTATATATATATATATATATAAGTGTATATCTTGTAAATTGATAAACTTTGATTTTGAACTTAGTAAATAAATTAATTTTCTAATTTTAATTATTTGGTAAATTGGAAATTTGATTTAAAATTAACATTTAACTTTTCGAAACAATTTAATAGATAATTATATAGTTTATATTAAAGATTAATCTTATTTGTTTAGATTTATATTAACTTGAATATGAATTTAAATTAGATTAACATTAAAAGCTTGGTTTTATTTTATTTTTAAATATTGTTTGAATATATATATATATAAGAATTTAAAATGAAAATTACAAATGATCTTAATTTGTTTATAATCTCTTTCATAAATCATTTTAAATATTGTTTAATTTGTTATTTTCAAATGATATTGAGAATACTTAGTTTTTATAAACATAAATAAATTTTGTTAGAAATAGGATTTGTTATTTTAAAATTTAATAAGAGTTATATATATGCACACATATATAACTTGATTTTTATTTTGAAGTTTATAATTTAATTTGAATTTGACTTTGATGTTTTGAAATTTAAAAGAAAAAAAATGTTTAAAAATATATGAATAAGCTTATATTTACAAATTGATTATTTTCATTTCTTTTTAATTTATAAAGAGGTAAATTCATTTATATATACATAAGAAATAACAAATTTAGAATTTACTTCTTATAAAACAATTTAATTAAAGTAAAAATACACTTAATACATATGTTAATTTATTTATACATTATTGACATGTGTAAGCATAGCATGAACTAAAGTGACAAATGTTTAAATTTAAAACATGTGTCCTAATTAAATCTTTTTCATTTTCTTTTAATTAAATCAAAAACTTGTTTATGTAAACATTTTTGCTCATCTCATTTCTTTTCCCATTCTTCTTTTCTTCAACAACTTGAGAAATTATTCAAATCTAGAATCTGAAATCATCTACATGCAAAAACAAAACCCTTTCCAGAATCTGTTTTCCCCTCAAGAAAAAAAAAGGAATCTGAAACCCCTGTTCCCCTCAAAACTCAAAACCAGCTGAAACCATTTTTCAAAATTACCCGTAGCCCCTCAATTCAAATACCTGAAATTTCATTTGCAAATTCAAAACTAAATGAATGTCTGCATTTTTTTTATCAACCTGAAATGCATGTAAACCTGAAATCACTTTGCAAATTCTCAAGCTTGCAGTCCTCTGTTTGAAACAACATCCAAAACTGCATGCACTTTATTTCTGGAGGCCTGCATTTAATTTTTGGAAACATGCATGTGATTTAGAGTAGAAGCATTACAGTAAATCAAAGTTTAAGGTTACAAAAAAGTAAAGAAGCAACTTGAAGTTTTACAGCATGCAATACATCAAGGAGCAGAATATTTCAGTAAAATAAGATGAATGATTTTCAAGGCAAACTAAAGTTTTAAAAGGGCAAATCAAAGATGCAACTGGAAGTTTTGGAAATTAAAAACAAGCTGCAGTTTTTAAAAAAGAAACTCAGGATCAGGCATTTTCAAAAAAACAAAGTGCTCTGCTCATGAATTTTCAAGGTGAGTAACAATTTTATATAAACTAATTTAAGTATACATTTAGTTGCTTATTATACTGTGGGAATAAATGTGGTTGTGAGCTATTTGCAAGTTATTACTAGTATATTCATGATTGTATGAAATTGTGCATGCTTGCTGTTGAAATGTGGTTTTGGGTCTGTTCTAGGATTCAGGATTAAATCCTTACCAAAATTAATGATCTCATATTAAAAACCCTGTTAATATTTAAGATTTAAACAAAGTATGTATGTAATATAAGTTAAAGCTCTAATTTATTTTAATATGAAAAACATGATGATAAAAAAATAAAATAAAAAGAAACCTTTAATGTTTCTGGAAATAGTAGTATACTACAGAGAAATTTTTTATATGCAAGTAATAATTCAATTATATAAGGTTTCATTGATTTAAGATATTAAATCAATTACATAAATTAAAACTTGAATTCTAAAACTAAATTCAGAAAATTTAGTTTAAATTGGAAGGGGCATTTCTGGATTTCCTGTAAATTGTGTTTTTGGTTAAATCTGACTATCTGGTTGATCGGAGTGGCAAATTTTGATTATGGTGATAGATTAGTGAACTTTGATGTGGGGAAAAATATTTATTATGGGATTAATGCAGCGGGACAGAGAAAAATTGAAATATAAATTTTTAAACCTAACTTACTGTTCGTCAGTAAATTTTGATCGCTGAAGTTTTCTAGAAGCAAGCGAGTTCTTCATGGTTCAAGTGGGAGGTAGTCGGGGTAGGGAGAAGCTCGAGGCCGGAGGTAAAGTTGTCCAGATGATCGGATTTTAGTATTGTAGCAGATTACAAGTTTCGCCATTGCTGTATTTTTGAGCTCGAATGCTCAAATTCAATTTAGGGATTTTGAAGTTTCTTGGATGGTCGGAAATTGGTGAGAAGGTAATCGTTGACTTGTGAGTAGGGTTGCGAACGGCTGGAGATGTTTGCCAAGGTGGTGCAGGTGCACGGTTATCATGCTGTGTCAGTAGTTTATTTTTGGGGAAGAAGGGGTATTCGTGAATGTATCGGGTAAAATTTTGATTTGCTCGAGGATTTGGTGCATGGGACTCGAAGAATATTGTCTGTGGGCTCGGGTAGTATGGTTGTTGCAGGTTTTTGGATTAAAACTTGACAGTTCTGTAATTCTGAATTGGTGCAAATGAATGTTACTCGAGTTTACTCGAGTTTGTTTTGAATTTTGCTCGGGTTAGGATAGGATAAGGGTCGAGTGAATTTTGTGATCACTCGAGTTGGATTCGTTTCGGGGTAGAAAACTGTCTTGTTTTCAAATTTAACCTGAAGGTTAAGTTATTAAGTAAAGGTTTAAGATATGTTTTAAATCTAATTTGTATTATGGATTCAAGTTTTGATTTGAATCATAGTTGTAAATGATTAAGTTTTAATTTCAAATTTGTTTAAATAAACTTTAAAGGGGTTTATTGTTTAGAAATGATTTAAAGATATTTGAATTTAAATTGGGAAATTGAAACATAAAGTAATGTTTAAACAAAGTTTAAATTTGATTCAAATTTGGATTTGAATCTTTGTTTCAAATTAAATTTAAGCTTTATAAATATAAGTGTTTAAAACAAATTTGAGTAATAAAATAAAGTTTAAATGGTTTTCAATTTAAAAAGAAATTTGTTTTAACTTTTGAAAATTTTACTTTATAGTAAAAGTATTAGTTATCATTTAAAGGTTTTAGATTGATTTTTAAAACTTGTTAAAGTTAAATTATAATTTAATAATTTGTATTTCATTTAATTATTAGGGTAATTAAATGAGTAATTAATTTATTTAATTAATAAAATGAATAATTACTCAAAGTAATTAAGGGTTTAAGGTTAATTATTTTTAGAATAATTAACTTGTAATTAAGTATAATTAAGTAAATAAGGTTTGATTATAATTAATGATTAATAATTAATTAATCAAGTAATAATGGATTAATTAAGTTTTAATTAACACTTAATTATTTAATTAATTAAGGAATAATTAATGAGTTATTAATTATTAATTAATTTGAAATTAATAATGATTTAAAATAAGTTAATTATTTTCGAAAATAATTAATAAATTGTTAATAGTTAATGAGGATCATTAACTAAGGATTAATTAATTAATTAATATGATTAATTTTTAATAATTAATTAGATTAATTAATTTAAAGATAATCATTTGAGTAAATTGTTAAGTATAATTACTTACGGAAGTAATTAAGTAAACTAATTACTAATTGTAATTAATTGAGTTTAAATTTGATTAGATTAAGTTAATTAATTCAGTTTAATTAATTTAAAATAATCATTTGATGATTTGTGAAGTATAATTACTTATTGTAATTAAATAAAGAGAAATTACTTAGAGAAGTAATTAATGGGTAATTACTGCATGTAATTAGTTGAAGGTGATTTGATAATGAAAGTAATTTAAGTATAATTACTTTGTGAAATAATCAAAGGATTAATTTGAGATAATTAATTAAGAAGTAATTTATTTATTTTGGGAAAGTAATTAAAGGTAGTTAATTACTAAATGGGGTTAATCAACGGTGATTAACAATTATGGGTTAAATTAAGATTAATTACTTAATGAAATTAATTTAAATAAGGTAATTAATTTAATTGTAATTAGAAATCATTAATTAATATAATTAATGATGTAATTAAGATTGATTAATAAATATTAATTAATAAAGATTAATTAATCATTAATAAGTGATTAATGTAATTAATTAATATAATTAATTAAGGATTAAAGTAATTAATTATAGTTAATTAATTAATTGAAGTAATTAAAGGTTAATTACTGTTTAGTTGAGAATAATTAATTTGTAAAATTAATTAAGGATAATTACATGAATGTAATTAAGAGTAATTAATTAAGAGTGATTAATTATTGATTAATTGATTGTAATCAATTAAATGGTTGAGTAAGCAAGTTATAATTTGATGAAGTAATTAATTTAATTTATTTTAAATTAATTAAAGATGGGGTAATTAATTTAATTCATTTTAAATTAATTAGAGCTGAAGATAGTTAATTTAATTCATTTTAAATTAATTATAGGATGATGAGTAAATCATTGCTTATGGATGAATGGTTGAACTTGATTGTCTTGGATGCTTTGTGATCTCAGTAATGAGATAAATGATATTGTATGGATGTTTGATTGTATTGTGGTGATAACATAGGTTATCTACTGTGATGATGATATATGGTATATCTATATGATATTGATTACCTGTTATGTGATAATGATTGATTATCAGTTATGATTTATGAGTTATCTATCTGTGTGTATATAGATACTGTAATTGAATTGTTTTAAACCTTTAAAACAACTTGGACCTTAAAAGACACGCTTTGGTTTTCGATGAGACCGGGATCGGGTTTCCATATTTGGATATCCGAAAACCACATCGATTCCAAATAACGTTAGGTCGTGTATCAAAATGGAGCTTTGTGAAGACTCGAGGTGTAAGGACTATGAGTCAGTATAACTCTATGGTTGATTCCGTAATGAGTTGACGGAATAGTACTTATTGGTTCGAGATGGTGATTCAGAGTGCAAGGGTTATAGTCGTTAACTCTGAGGGTGATTCCAAAATGTGTGTAACGAGATAATGCTTTCGGTTTCGTTCGAACCCAGAACGAACTTGTATGGATTGAATGCTTTCAGAACATCGTCAGGTGGACGATGAGCATTCTAAGTGATGTGTCCTATAAAGGTAATCGTATCCTCAAGCCTCATCAACTGGGAATGGCTAAAACAGGGGAGGTGCAGCAAGGCTTCGTGGGTAGCTCCCACTGGAGAGCAAGATTTTCCCCTGTCTAGAAGTCCCTTTTTATTCGGCTGTGCGGGGGGTTGGAACGTTCGCCAACTGCGGGGTTGTCTTGTTCGGAACTATTCAGCAAGGAATGGGTCCGGCTTTGTGTTGCAGGGGGTCGGGAGTGATCCTCGGTACGTTAATCTAGGCCACGTACTGTGACGGACGGTACCCCAGTAGCCCTGCTATTGTATGGAATCCACAATCCAATAAGTGCCAACGGTTTTGATTGTATTACCCACTTTTGTGGCTAGTAGCTGGAATTTAATAAATGTAACAATTTCGGATATTTCATATTTGCTTGAAAACCTTAGACCTATTATAATATCACTGGATTTCCTATCAAATGTTTTGGTTAGCGTAAGGTAAAAACTTTTTCATATTTATGTGCGGGAAGTCTTACGTGATACCTTTTCTTTTCAAAGTTTTTTCCAAAGTTAAGCAACTTTAACCTGTTACTCACACCAGACCCATGTATGACCCGGAGTTTATTTTTGTTTTTCATAAACTCTTGGGTACTCAAATTTTTACGAGTATCCAAGGGATTCAGGTTAGCTTTGACAAATTATGGAGGAGCAATGGAGTAGGAGGCTTCTGCGTTAGATATATAGTTCCGCTGTGTGTTCTCTGTATTGGTATCTCTGTGTTATATTGTATTGAGTTGTATAACTAGGTAGGTGTTTATAACTGTCTAGTATATGATGTATATGTTGTGTAACTCTGATTAGTGTTGTAAACTATGTAGTATTTTATGTTATTAATACAATTTATTCGTTCCGCTGTTTAGATTCTGATGTGTTGTTTCGTTCTTCTTCTCTTCCTTTCTATTCTCTATCCCTTTCTTTCTTATTAACGATGTGACTTCCTGGAGTCTGGAAGTTGGGTCGTTACATATTATAAACCCATTCCTTCGAATAAAGTGAGGGTTAATAGTGAAAAAATACAAGGTAGCCTAGGATTTGAAGTAGGATGGGAGGTCCGTACCAGTATAAAATTAACTATGTGATCTACTATATTATTTCCACTGCATTTGCATTATTTGTTGTTATTGGCCATCTCCGATCACGTGCAAAATGATTAATAAGTGGTATAAGAGCTAAATGATTTTATAGATCGTACCCCACCTTAAAAAAATGGAAAGAAAAAGAAGATCCAGTCAGAGTTCAACGACAGCCAAGAAAGTGCAAATTTCTGAAAACAAGCAATTATCAATAGTACAAGCACATAAATTACGTAGCTAAACTCAATTCAAAATCGTTATGCTTAGATTCTTTATATATAGTAATCTTTTAGAAGAGATGCAAACTTATTGAAAGATTTTAAGGTATTACAAAAGCTTAATTTATCATTTTAGCCAAATTAGATGATTATGATTGTAAAATTCGTATTTTAAAGGAAGAAGATAATTTTTTAGCAAAACAAACTGAGTTTTATGAATACATTGGAAGAGGTTGTTTTACAATAAGATTTCCTAGTAAATGGTAATGAGCGTTTAAATGTTAAAAAATATTGATCTTTTGAAGAAAGTTGAAGTTTTGCAAAATAAAAATATATTTTTGAAAAATTCTTTAATGGATTATAACTCTAGTCTTTTGCCACTTGAAAAAGAGAATAGTGCTTTAAATGATAGAAATCTAGAATAAATTAAAGAACATGAACTTCTAAGAGATAATAAAATTATTTTGCAAAGAGAAATTGGTGATTCTAAACCTGCTTTTGATATATTCACAAATCTCTACTATTAATAAACAGAATTCAATAAATATGATTTCAATGGTGTTTTCTTTAAATTTAAAAAACGTCCTTCATCCATCAATAAAATCTCATCATCCATATGCAACCTCAACCACCATCCCCTTTCCAACCATCCATTAATAAAATTTCACTATCTACCTGCAACCAACATAATCAAAAAACTGTTTGAAATAAAAGTATTGTGACTATTAAAGTTTTTGCATTTATAGTACACATCTGCACATTAATTTTTCCATTAAATAAAAATAAAATATTTCTGTACATGCACGTACATGCGAATTACACTAGTTTTAATAGAGGAAAGGATGATTTATCTTCCTTACTGGAAAATACCAAAGCTCATAATGCTAGAACCGGTTTAGTCTATAAACAGGATAAATGTAAAAATAGTACAAGATATGCATTCATGTATATATTTTTTAATGATAGTACTGAAACTAGAGATAGTTCTAAAACCACTGCATGTCATGATAGTACTATGCTTAGAAAAAGAAAACTTCCTTTGAATACTAATTAATGATAACCAATGTTGATATATGGGTTCCTGCTAGTCTAACTAATCTTGGCAGATTTGTACGTTAGCGATAATTATGACACTGTGAATAATAATGAAAACTATATTTTCAAGGGATCAACTATAGCCAACTGGATATGGTTCCTTAACTCCTGAACCATATCTTTTTAGAAAATGAGTATCATTATGATTACACTTGACATATCTATTACATACTCATCACTTTTTCAGTAGTCAATACCGAGCTTTATTGTTAAATTATTTTTGTTGAATTATCTATGGTAATTCTTAGCTCTTTTTTAAGAGGGAAGAAATTGTATATACAAGTAATATTGATCAAATTTACGAGTTTAACAAGTAATTATTTTCATATAATTGTTAAAATCTCTAAAGTGGTATACACACACACATTTCATCAAATGGATGTCTTATTTAAAAAATAATTTCAACATATTTAGTCGACTAAACATACTTGAAAAGTCGACTGGTATATGTGTCAGTTGGCGGGAAAAATTATTTTAGTGGACTGAAAGCACAAACTTTTTTTTCAAAACTTTTCTCAATCAATCGACTGTCTAATTGAGAACAGTCGGCTGACAACTTCTTAATTCGACCAATACTTTTCTAGTAGACTAAAACTTGCCATTTTTCAACTAAATTCTTTCTGGTTGAAAATCACTTTTTCGGTTGATGACAAACGGGGAGAAGAACATGTACTTTACATATTTTATACGTATTTTATATTGCCATTATATAAACTACTTAAGTTGTTGGGAAAGAAATAAACTTACCTATTTAAGGGGATCTAGAATAATTATTTATAGCACATGCATATAGAGAATGGGATTTCAGCTCTGTAAGGCACATAGAAGAACATCTACGGGATGAAAGCAATGCTTCAAAGAAATTCTTGAATGAAAAACCAAAACAGTAGGATAGTGGTTAATGCTCGTCTTGTTCTAGAGCATGCTTTATTCTGAACGAAAGCATACTCTGTGGAGGAAGTGATTCGACTTTTTGACCAAGTAAATTTTACTGAAATCAGAACATTAAGATAAAGATGAAATGATTCATTAAGTTGGAAGCAAGCTTAGAAGGGTAATATGATAATACTCAAGAAGTTTTAAAAGGACAAGAAATAATGGACCACTTGGTACCAAGTTCTTTTGATTGACCATCGGACCTCCAAAATCACTTGTACTCGAAGAAAGAACTCAAGCGACTATCATGGAGTGCATTTCTTAAAGAATAGATGAACAATTCTAAGGATTTTCCTAGAAGAAAGCAAATATAGTAGGAAAGGACAAGCCGTATCAGAACTTTGCATAAATATCTCCATTTTAAAAGAAAAGTGCTCAAAACGCTTTGGATTGGGGATAGATGAACAAGTGGAAGAAATAGGGTAGATTTCCCCTCATGAAAACTGATCGATACCGAGTGAAACCGCTTAGCACCCAGTAGTTTTTATCGACCTATGGGGCCCGTTTCACTCTTCTACATATGCAGACTTGGATTTAAACTTGATATTTCATGAGCCTCTAATTCTACTAGGCGATTTCACTATAAATACAGATCCTATAGCTACTGGAAAAGGACTTTTGGTTTTTTGTTTTCTTCATCTCGTATCTCTCTTCCCCATAATCGCTAAGGTAGACATTGTTGGTTGGCTGTTTAAGCTTTTTGAACTTACCAGTCCCTTGTATAATGACTCTCAATCAAATAATTAATAAATTTTAACGGATGTAGGCCAGAGATTGCCGAGTAACTATAAAAATTCTTGTATTTAATTTTCTTATAGTATTGGCTAGATCTTAATATTTCAACAGGTCTTTAGGTGTTGTGCCACTTTTGGCATCAACGTTTTGTGTTTTCATTAAAAGACTCAATTTAGGATTAGTCCTAGTTTGCTATTTTGGATTTTCAAAGATCCATTGGTTAGATCCAGAAGATTTACGTTAAGGAATTTGGAGACTTGCTGATAGAAATAAATAGCACCTGGGAAAACCTGAAGATTAATTGGGACGGTTAATGGTGTAGAAGGAAAAGTAGCGGAAGGTGAAGAAGAAAATGCTCATCAAATAGAAGTTAGTAACCAACAGGCAGTACCAGGATCATCTTCTCAACAAGGGATGCTTACTAGTGATGAGTTTGACAAGATGATGTAAGAGCTAAACAAGAGGTTGGTAAATAGTCAAAAAGCTCCGAAGAAAAGATGGATGCTAGCGTAGCACTGCTGAGCCAGCAACCATAGAGAACTAAGAGGCATAGATGGGAAGTTTCTCCTCTTGGATTAGAAGAAGAGAATTCATCTGTTTCTGGTCAAAATATGCAAAATGAAAGAAAGAAAATAGAGGGAATTATTCGTTGGAGCAATGGAAGGATTTGCTAGAGGAACTTAGCATGCTCCTTTAGAAGGAGACCACTCGATGCTAATAGTAATTTGGTACGTACCAAGTCGATTGCTAGAGGACAGATGGAGCAGGGAGTTGAGGCCATGGACTTATTTGACTCAGAGGATGACCTGCTGCACAACGAAGACAATTACGAGTTAGATGCCATAGTTAATGGAGTTGGAGTTCAAACAGTAGCAATATAACCAACTGAGCATCAAAGAAATATAGGAGGAGTGGTTCTCCCAGAGATTGGTGAGCCTAGACGTCAGTGGGAAAATGAAGATCATTTGCAAAGCTAAAAACTTAGAGTAGTCATAGATAGTCGTCCTTTGGAATAACGTGCCAACGAGGAGTATATAGAAGATGTGGTTAAACGATTGGTAAAGGAAAGAAAAGGTGGAAAGAATATGGAATGGGGTTCCTTGCCAAGCAAAATGTCGTTCATGGAAAAAATTCTGAGGGAAGAACATCCCAGGAAGTTTACAATGCTGGTGATGCCATCGTATAACAGGACTACAGATCATAGGCATCATTAACTCAAGTACGAATGGCACATGGACGGTGCCAAGGCGACGAATGATGTTCGTTATAGGTTTTTTCCTTTTTAAAAGGTGTTGAGTCATTATGGTTCATGATGCTCACATAGAGATCTCTATCGACCTTCGATGAGTTGGCTAGGAAATTCATAGAGCAGTTTTGGTTCCATGTTGCTCAGCCTAAGGACATAATATCCTTGTTGAGCTTTTCTTAAGGACATCTGGAGTTGCTAAAAGGGTTCTTATCATTTTAATATTGATGTTACAGAAGTGAGTAATCTGAAGGAAGATCTGGTATTCATGGCATTTATCTAGGGCACTGTTGGACATGGATTTTAGTAGTTGGCTAAAATTGAAGCAACCTAGTTCCGTTGGATGGCTAAACAATTTCCACAGTTTGAAGAGGCAGGTCTAGTTGTAGGAAAAACTAATAGCGGACAATTGAAGGAAGTTATCCAGAGCAACACGGCGATTAAGTAAGTTGGAGAAAGCTACAATAATGTGGCTGTTAATGTTAGAAATTCAGGTAACTAGAAGAAAAGGAACCGAGGTACTGGTGGGATGCGTAAAGAAAATAAGAAATGCCCAAGAAATATGAGATTGGAAGACTATACGTCCTAAATAATGCATTGAAAAACACATACCTTGCTACTCAAGGAACATAACGATATAAAAAGCCGCTCAAAAAGGATGCAAATGAGAAAAAAAGCGCTCTGTAAAGCTCTGTCATTTCGATGAAACCCATGGATACCACACGAATGAGTGTCAGCATTTGAGGGATCTCACTGAGAAACTGATAAGGAAAAATAAGCTCAAGTAGTATGTTAAAGAACCAAAGGAAGGTTCTTAAATCGCAAGACACCAAGGGTCTCCTGCCTAAGGGGATCAACATGGACTAAAAGGAGAAGGACCTAGGTGTAATGATGGAAGGTTGGTTATAAATACCATAACCGGAGGACCTCATCCAATGGAGAAAAGCTGGAGGGAAATAGAGTGATATGCCATTTAGTAAAGCACATACCATAGGAGGATTGCTTTGTCGAGGAAGACAAACTCCGACTAAGCATAAGAGAATGACAACAGATGATGTTATGTTTAGGAACATGGATGCTGATGGAGTCGAAGTGCTAATTTTCAACCCTATGTGATAACAGCAGGTATATAATAACCAATGGTACTTCGTGTCTTGGTGGATACTGGAAGTTCTATGAACATACTATCTGTAATGGCCGGGAGATTTTCGTCCCTCGAAAATCGACACTAATACGTCCATTGTATAGAGTGCCGAGCAGTCGAGTGTCGGAAATACTAGGCTGCTAGGGTTAAGGAGAAAAAGTGAGAAAAAGAACAGAAAAGAACAACACAGAAGAACAAAATATAATATGCAATAACAGCATTTTATACAAAGAAAAGCTGTAACTATTAATATTTATACAAGTTATCAGAGTACAATTGTCAACAAATAAATCTGACAATTATAATAACCTGTCCCTAAATGCTAACTACACAGCCTACTATGCATAGCGGAATATAATCAATACATCTCTGATATCCATGTAATGACCCGCAAATTTTAGTGGTTTTATTTATTTGTTTAATTAATTGAATTTTCGTGAAATTTTAAATAATAAAAATTTGCAATAAAAATTTGATATTTAGAATACGTCTATTCCAACATAGCAAATGGTAAATTTTCATCTGATAATATGGAAGTTTATTTTATTGTGTAATTTTATTTAGATTCAAATCAGTTAAAATTGATGATAATAAAGGTTTTCCCAAACTTGAATATTTTTACACAATAAATTTGTAAATCATCTTCTGAGTAAGATGTCATATTTCGTTTCTCCAAATTTTTGACTGCTATTACCCCGTCTATTTTATTTTCCGAAAATTAGTAGCATTTTCGGTATCGATTATCAACTTTTGATACGATGATCATACCACTGATATATGTATATCGTTGTGATCGTCTCATCATGTTGATCTCCTCAGCATATTCGTTCATGTGTTTCGGAGTCTGATATGCGACGACATCGACAAAATGATCTGCCGTATCGGTTTTGTATTTGGACTTTTTGATTTCTTTTACCTTTTCATTTTCCATCGTATAATACTAATAGTTCGTGCAATCAATATTTTTAGCATCTTGACTTTCGTTATTCCACCATTTCAATTAACATCTGCTACTTCATTTTAGTACGTTTGCACTTCTTTTTCTTCCCTTTCGGTTTGGCTGTTCCGTGCTTTCTCTAGAAACGAAAAAATATATACTTTGGCTTTCTCAGAAACAAGACTGGTTTCTCTTTCCACCTTTGTGGCCTCATCTCCTTGAAGCAGCGGCGCAAAACACTTAACCCTGTCCTCCACCATCTGGCCTACTGCACTCCCCTCTTCTCCTTCGCGCATCACCATCGAGCACAGCCCTGGCCAACTCCTGAAACCATCCACTGCTTCCATACGCAACTCGATCCCTCATCACAAAAAGCCAACAATTAACCCCATGCTCCACCATTCACAGCCAAAGCCGACTCCGCCACTTCGTGCCTCCTCCACCTGCTGGCCGTACAGCCTGATGTCTCCCTCCTTTGAGCATCTATATAGGTGCGTGTGTGTATATATATATTCATATATATACATATATATTAGTTTATATTTTTGTATATATAGGTACAGTATATTGTATATGTAAGTTTTATACAAGATTCCAAAATCTATTGATATACTGATTTATAGTGTATTAGTTCTGTGTTATATATAAAAGCATATAAAATATGTAAAAAGTTTAAAGCATAATTTATGTTCGAAAGAATATATATATACACAAGATTACTTTAACATTTTAGACCAGCAACTTCTACGTTTATGTAGTATAATATAGGTAATATATATGTTTTATATCATGTAGTTGTGTGTGTCTACATATATATATATATATATATATATGTTATAAGATATATATTATATATCAAGTATTATATGATTTATTAAGTTGATAGTAATATACATATATATATATATATAACTAAACTAAGATTTTTATACTTGTTCATCTCAGTTTATGAGTTTATGTAAATATATATTATGGAGTTGTGCTCTTCTGGTTTGGTTTATAAAATCACATGTACATATATTTGGTTTTGTCCTACCTTTGGCAGTTACTTTGGAATTTTCTATATTTTGATTCATATGTATATGTTGTGTATATTTCATATGTATGTGTGTATATATATATATATTATATTTGAGGTTTGATATATATATAAAGATATATGGGTTTATAAAAATTATGTATGTTTGTTTATATATATAGTATAACTGATGTTCATATTGGGCATTTATTTTTAAGTGGAATATATATATAACGTATGATTGTTTGTATATACGTATACAAGTAACGGTTATATATAAATTTTAATAATGGAAGTTTTGTTAACCGTATATGATTTTATAGGTGAAGAAAATATATAATGTTATATAAGTTTTATGCCCAGTGCATGTCTGTTAGGCTTTGATTTAAAGGTATATATATTTTAACTTGCACACATATTTTCTTTCGCCAAGTTTCAAGCCTGAATATATATATATATATATATATATATATATATGTTTGCATTCTTGTTCAAAATCTGCATATATATTTTGTATTTGTTATATATATTATGTTGATTTGAGTATATATGTGTTCTAATTTGTTTGTGTATACTTAGGTTGTTGTGTAAAACTTAGTGCTGTAAACATAAGCCTATGTATTATACTATAAGTTTTAATATATATTATATATACATATGCATTATAATATACTTTACAAAAGTATTTATTTCAATTTATATTATGTATATACATTTTTAACGTAATATGTGTTTAAATTAGAATATGACTTTATATATATAGTTATATATAGTTATATATATATATATATATATATATATGTATGTATGTATATATAAGTTCACTTATACCAATTTTATTCATCGATCCAGTTCTGATTTGATTTCGTCGATTCCTTGTCATCAGCTTTGATCGTCAAATTCATGCCTATCTCACCTTGCTTTGGATTCGTAACTCATCTCATTTTCGTCCATCTCTAGCCTTGAAAGGTGAGAAATCACTCACCATTAACGTTCTTATATTTATTAAATTTGATTTCAATCGAAACGACAATTGACAGATGCTGCTGTTAGTTATTTACACTGTCATATATATGTTCTTATCTGTATCTGTTCACTTGTGACATCTGACACCATTATCTGTTATTTATACTAATGATATATGCTTGTTATATTATTATATCTGCTATCACTCTGCAAGTTCTCTGTTATTTTAGAATTCCCTATGGGTTGAAATGATACATACTCGAACGATCTGTAGAATAGGAGAAAATCGTTATGGGTTGAAATGATAAACCCACGTGATTTTCATTCAATTGAATTCAGGATTGTGGGTTGAAATGATATATACAAGTATATGTTTAAATTGCGGATTGAAATGATAAATATCTGTATCACTTGACCATAGGATAGAAAATTATATACAGACACTGTTGGTCAATATGTATATTTTGAAATGATTTCCAAGATTTTGAAATGAATATTTTGGTTTAATAAATATTGATTTTAAGATATATATATATATATATATTATTTTTATGATGGTTTTATATTTTGATTTTTAAAATTATAAGTTTGAAAATATTAAAATTAGTAGTTAGTTTTGGAATTATAAATTTTAAGATTTTACTTACAATTTTACTATTTTAAAATATATATAAAATAAGTTAATAATAAGATTTGATTTATTAAAGTTGATTTAATAAAGTTGATTTAATTAATATATAATATGTTTAAGTGTTTATTTAAAATTTATATTTTCAAATATAGAGTTTATAATGATTTTTACAAAATTCAGGTTCGAAAGAGAAATAGAAATTGGTTTGAAATTCAATTTATTTAAGAATTTTACTCAAATAAGTTTGGTTTAAAATTTATTAGATTTGGGATTTTAAAGATATGATTTTATAACTTGATTTTGATTAAAAGTGATTTATATGAATATTTCAAATTTACATAAATTGAAATGGTATATTTAGTTTTATTTAAATGTTATTTGAATGATTCAGTAAATATTTCAAAATAAATAATAGAAAAGTGGACTTGATATATATATATATATATATGAAGTTAACAAATCTAGTTTTGAAATGTTTGAATATTTAAAGCTTTGATATATATTGAAATTGAATTGATTTATTTTGTGGTAAAAAAAATATGTATTTGAAATCGATGTAATTTGAAATGGTTTATTGAGAAACTGAATTGACCTGAAATTGATGAATTGAGATTGAATTAAATTTGCATTTTGGAATTCGAGTTGATTTGAACCGATTTATGAAATTTGAGTAAACTATTTTATTATATAAAGTATTTTTACAATTATATTTAAAACTGTTTATATATTTTAATATAAATTATTCTAATATAATCTGTTTTAATATAAATCATTTTTAATATAAACTATTTTTAATATAAAGTATTTTTTATACTAAGTTTAAGGAATTGTTTGAGGAACAGTTTATGCTTACAGCTGGGAAGACTCGTCTATATAGAGATTTTCTGGATATGAAGCAAGGGAGTATGTCGGTATCCGAATATGAGACTATGTTTAATGAATTATGTCGCTACAGATCTGTATTTATCAACGCACCCCTCAAAAAGAATGTGATGTTTGTGCTGGGAATGAGGCCTGCGTTCCACAAGAAGATGACGACACATCTTAAGGGATCTTTCATGGAATTGATCGACATGGCATTGAGGTATGAGGAGCTTATGAATAAGAAACCTTTGGCATCTGCAACAGCACCAAGTGGAACTTCTTCTAATCCAAACAAAAGGAAATTCAACCCAAATTGGAAGAAGCAAGGCAAAGGGAAACAGGGAGGCAACAACGGATCCCGGAAGTGTTATGTGTGTCAGCAAGGGGGTCTTTTAGCTAAGCAGTGTCCCAGGGGTAGATCTCAGCAGCAGTAGCAGCATCAGAGTGGACCCGGTTCTACATTGGTTCAAAAATCTTTGTGTTTCAACTGTCATCCACGGGGGCATATGGTGAAGGCTTGCCCGCTTCTTCAGAAAGCCCAACAGAACAAGGTGTTTTCTCTTGAAGGTGGACCATCAACTTCTTCTTCTAAAGGCAAAAGAGTTCTTGAAGGTACTTTGCTTTTAGATGGAAATTTTATTAGAGTTCTGTTTGATTCTGGTGCATCCCTTAGTTTTATTTCATTGATATGGTAAAGAAGTTTCATTATCCCCCTAGTGTGGTGGATTTCCCTATTTTTGTATCTAATCCTATAGGCGAGGTGACCAAGTTAGATAAAATCTGTAAAGGCCTAAGAATTTCTTATCTGTCTCATAGTTTCTCTTGCTACCCATTTGTATTGGATTTGAAAGGGTTTGACCTTATTCTGGGAATGGATTGGTTGGATAAGCATAAGGCTGTTTTGATTTGTGAAGAGAGAATTGTGTCTTTAGAAACCGAGTTGGCAAGGATTGCAAAAGTGACTTGCGATAATTCTGGAGTTCACTTGAATAATCTTTTACATAGAATCGAGGCATCTACAGAAGGCATAGAATCCATCAAGATGGTCAGAGATTTTCCAGATGTCTTCGAGGAAGTGAAAGGTTTGCCCCTGCATTGGGAGATAGAGTTTCGGATCGACTTAGTTCCAGGAGCAATACCTATTGTTCAACCCAGTAGAAGGATGGCTCCGAGGGAGAGAGAAGAGTTGGTGAAGCAAACCCAAGATTTCTTAGAGAAAGGTTTGATCCGGCCTAGTTTTTCCAGTTAGGGTTCTGTTGTAGTCTTTGTGACCAAGTCGTATGGGTCATTGAGATTCTGTGTGGATTATCGGGAGTTGAATAAGGTTACTATTAGGTATAAGTATCCCTTACCCCGTATAGACGATCTTTTTGATCAACTCCATAGAGCTTCTATTTTCTCTCAGTTGGATTTAGCTTCGGGTTTTCACAAGCTAAGGGTAGCTGAGGATAGTATACCCTTGACCGCGTTCAGGGGAACAAATTATTTTTACGAGTGGCTGGTTATGCCTTTTGGGCTAACCAATGCTCCTGCCTATTTTGTGGATTAAATGAACTGAGTTTTCCAGGATGTGTTGAACAAGTTCGTGCTCATGTTCATCGATTTCATTCTCGTCTTCTCCAAGTTTGAAGGGGAGCACAAGTGACATTTGAAGAGAGTGTTGGAGACTTTGAGGAGGCATGTCCTGAAGGCTAAGTTTTTAAATGCCATTTTTGGAAGTCGGAAGTCGGATTTTTGGGGCATACTGTATCTGGTGAGGGTATTTCTGTAGATCCAGCCAAGGTAGCAATATTCAAGAGTGGAAGCAACCGTAGACTCCTACGGAAGTCCGCAGTTTTCTTGGTTTGGTAGGGTACTACAGGAAATTTATCAGGGACTATTCTAAGATTTCTTCGCACTCAAACCAAGTTACTAGGAAAGGAGCAAAGTTTAAGTGGACCCCCGAGTGTGAAGAAGCTTTCTTGGGTTTGAAATAAAGGCTAACCAGCGCACCTGTCTAGCTATTCCTGATGGTAAGAGTAAGTTCGAAGTCTACACGGATGCTTATGGAGTTGGGCTAGGTGCAGTACTGATGCAGAATGGGAAAGTGATTGCGTATGCGAGCAGGAAACTGAAGCCACATGAAAAGAATTACCGCTACGCATGATCTGGAATTATTGGCCATCGTCTTTGCTTTGAAGATCTGAAGGCACTAACTGTTGGGAGAGAAGTTCGAGCTTTTCACGGATCATAAACCTTTCAAATACCTTTTCTCCCAGAAGGATCTGAATTTAAGGCAGCAGAGGTGGGTAGAATTTTTGGCATCATATGATTTGGATATCCTCTATACTCCAGGGAAAGCGTATGTAGTGGCGGATGCTCTGAGTAGGAAAGATGTTCTATCTATTTTGGAAGTTGTTCCGTCTCTTCTTGAAAGGATTATGAGTAAGCAAGGATCGGGTAGAAGATTGAGAGAAATCATTAGGAGAGTTAAGAATGGTTAGTGTTCCAGTTTTGAGATTGATGACCAGGGAACTCTGAGGATCAACGGGAGAATTTATGTTTCGAATTTCATGGATTTAAAGCAAGAAGTTTTGTTAGAGAGTCATCGCTCCAGGCTGAGTATCCACCCGAGGATTTCAAAGATGTATAAGGATATGAGGAGAGTCTTCTGGTGGCCAAACATGAAGAAGGATATTACTGCTTTCGTCAATGGATGTGTGATCTATCAACAGGTTAAAGGTGATCAATAGAAGAACGCAGGATTATTGCAGCCTCTGGAAGTCCCTAAGTGGAAGTGGGAAATGATATATATGGATTTCGTCGACGGTTTGCCAAGGACTAGGAAAGGAAATGAAGGAATATGGGTAATCGTAGACCGGCTAACCAAGAGGCTCCATTTTATTCCCGTTAAGGCGACCGGGACTGCACCGTCTTTAGTGGAGATTTTCTTGAAGGAGATCGTAAGAATGCATGGTGTTCCAGTCAGCATAATAAGTGACTGTGATCCAATCTTTACCAGCAAATTTTAGGAGGCTTTGTAGACAGCTTTGGGTACAAGATTGAGTTTAGGTATAGCCTATCACCCCCAGACCGACAAACAAACAAAAAGGCAGAATCGAATTCTAGAGGATATGTTGAGGGCTTGTGTTTTGGATTTCGGTGGATCTTGGGATAACCATCTGCATTTAGTGGAATTCTCGTACAATAATAGTTATCAGGCAAGTATCAAGATGGCACCCTATGAAGCTTTGTTTGGAAGACCTTGTAGATCACCGACCTATTGGGTAAAATCGGGAAATTGTCTTGTTCTTAATCCAGATTTGATCCGCGAGGCATCTGCGAAGGTGGAGCTAATCAAGAAGAGAATGAAAGCAGCCTAGGATCGCCAAAAGAGTTATGCAAACAAGAGACGGAGGCAATTGGAATTCAAAGTCGGAGATTTGGTTTTTGTCAAGGTTTCCCGATAAAAGGAGCGATCAGATTTGGAAAGACGGGAAAGCTAGCCCCAAGGTATATTGGACCGTTCCGAATGCTCGAGAGAATTGGTACTTTGGCCTACAGGATTGAATAGCCAGTCCGGATGGCTGGAATTCATGTTGTTTTCACGCATCTCATCTGAGGAAATACGTGCACGACCCATCTCTAGTTGTCGAGCCGGTAGTGCTGGAAGATTTAAAGATCGAACCAGACTTATCTATAGTTAGGCATCCAGTCTAGATAGTTGGTCAAGATGAGAAATAGTTCATAAATAAGGTAGTGAAGCTGGTCAAGGTTCAGTGGAGTGACGATTCCAGAGACTGTACTTGGGAAACTCTTGATAGTTTTAGGAAATCCTATCCGGATTTGTGTCTAGATAGCTAGCAATGTTTGTTTGAATGAATTGTTTGTTTGCTTATTAGTGTATGATTGATATGTATGCTTGGATTGCTTGAAATAAAAGTTTTTGGATTATCTTTTTCTTTGAAATTTCGGGGACGAAATTCTTTTAAGAGGGGAGTAATGTGATATCACAGAAATTTCAAGCAAATAATATGTGATAATCTTCTTTTATAAGTCATTTAATATTGGCAAAATTTTATTTTAAAAACAAATAAAATTGTGTGGTCCAATATGTATATATATGTGAGTGGATTTTAATTTGAATTTGAATTTGAATTTGAAATTCAAAATATAAATATCATTAAATAAATTGGATTTAAAAATATATATATATATATATATATATATATATGATTTTTATTAGTATATAACTAGTTTTATATTATTTCTTTAAAGACTTTATAAATATAAATTTAGAAAATGTATTAACTAAAATAGAAATTAAATATAAAGTTTCATAAAAACAATAAAAAATATATTTATACATGCATATTACAAATGTAAGTTAATTAACTTATGCAAATGACAAATGTGAGATAATTAAACAAGTGTCACATTCATTCATTTTCTTTTATTTTTAAAAATATTAGCAAATCAAGCTATAAATATATCTAACTCCTCTTCTCCATTCTTTTTCTATCTTCATTTTTCAAACTAAGAAAAACAAAAGTCTGTAAACAAACTCAAACCAGAAATTCAAAAGCAACAACAACTCTATCATCTACCTCGAACCTGTAGCAAACTCGTTATCTTAGATTTAAAGCAGGAGCAACTCAACAAAGTTTCAGATCATCAAGCTTTCAAATTTTCAAAATAAAAACTACTTCAAACCTTCTCTGTTCAACATAAATCGATGAGTAAGCAAACTAATACTTGTTTTAATTGTAGGATCAATTTCACTCTAGAGGAGGGGAGGTTGAATAGGGTGATGCTATTAATTATAAAAATTACCGCGGAAGCTTATAAAATTATTTCAACGCAGACATATCAAAATAATAGCAGCACAGATAATAACAGAAAAATAAATGCAGAAATAGAACGACGTAGAATTTACCCGGCTTCGGCAAAACCCTTCCTACATGCTGCCCCTAAGGTTTCTACTGGAAACTAAGCAGTCAGACGCTTACACATTTAAATTCGCGACACCCGCTATCGACTAGCCTTAACTCTACGCTCAAAACCTTGCCACAACTCAGCCACTGAGTTGCGAATTCTTAAACTATGCCATGTAGTTTGTCCCCTAGTCACACAACTAGAATTTACAACGGTTTTACAGAAGAATTTAAATTTAAAACAATCAGAACCCTATTTGAAAAAAATAAACCCAAATATAATTGTTAACAATAAAGGCCGGCCCCTTTTTATTTATTTCTTTATCGGCCTGGTTCCCTTGTGAAAAATGGTGGCCTTCTTGTTCATTCCTCTCTGATTAAAAATTAGGGCTTTGAAATGCCAGCTTTAAATTGATCGAGCAAATTGGGATTTCTCTCTCTTTCTTTGTCGATCGATCGTCTCTTCACTTGGCTCACGGCTCCTTTGAAGATCGAGTTCGATCTTGGTTCGGTATGTAATTTTTTCTTTTACTTCTTTTGATTTTGTGTACTTGAACTCGATGGACTTACGGCCGATGATGATAGGGTTTATATAGGGTTTAATCCCCTATAATTTCGTTCATATGTATTTGTTTGAGTTCGTCAATTTCTTTGTTTCGGCCGTCCGATTTTGTTTTGATGCTGGTGATGATTTCTGATTTGTTCATGTCGAATAATTTTGCTTACTTGATTAACACAGTGTTGATTAATTTCTTGGCCACCACGGCTTGTTTGATTTGTTCCTTTGTTTGATACCTTGTTCATCACGGCTCTGACATTTGCTTTGACCAGTTGAATTTTTGACTGTTGTCGTGGTTGACTTTGGCCACATTGATTTGTGAGACTATTTGCTTCCGACATTTAGTTCCTTCCTTGATGATCTTGATTTGTACCTTGATTTTGTTACTCCCACTAGCATACTTGACCTGTTCAATTTTTCTTTGCCATTCCATGAAATTCTGATGACTTCGGCTATGGTGATAGCATTTGACATTGTCACTGACTTTGTACATGTGTGTTCAAGCCCCTGTTGTCTGCATTGCTTGATTCAAAGTCTGGTTCATGATATTTGTGCGCTGCAAATTTTTGCTGAGACTATACTTGTACATGTCTTTGGTATCACAGTTTCATTCTAGTCTGTACATTCTTCTCTCGTTAGAATTTTGGTTGTATGCATATTGCCTGACATTTCCATATATTGTAGCTGTTATCTTGTTTATGCTAGCCTAGTCATGTTACACTGCCTTTTTGTTTCCTGCTAGTTCATTGTGCAGTCTGGTCGATAATTATGGTATATGCATTGAGTTGCATCACTGGTCTTTGCATTTATTTTCATTTACTTCGAGACAGTTTCAGTTGCAAGTGCATTTGTAGTTGTAGCTACTATCCACACATCTCTGGTCTTTGCATCATATATTGTTACTTGTTCATGTACATTTAGGCAGTGATGTGAACTGATTGGCCATTCATTGTTGCTTGTCAGGTTGTCATGCACTCATATGTGTGATGTATATTTGCTTTGGTTAGATGCAGTCTTGGGTTCTGGACTTGTAGTGGTCTGGAGCTCAAGTTGCCTTCATTAGTAGCTTATCACTGATATGATGCAGTTTGACTATGTAGTTTCACTTTGTTTCCATTTACTTGGTGCAGTAGTTTGCACTGTTCATTCATGTGCACTTCGGTTTCATGATTTACTTTGGTTAGCATATTAGCTTGGTTGTCTTGAGCACATTTGTATATATGTTCATTGTGTTCTGGTAGCACTCGAGTCTTGTTCAAGTTGCAGTAATACTACTTGCATTTTGGTCTGTTGGCACTATCCTCTTTATTTTGTCAATTTGGGCAGGTTTTCCCTTGTTTGATATGTGGTGCACTTGCTTCTCTGACATGTTCTTGTGCTTGTGCACGTCACTTTTCATTTTGATTTCACTTGAACTTCATCTTGATTTTTGGAAATGCACCCGTGTTGAATCCAGCTTTAAAGCTCGGGTTTGACCTTGTGCTTATGTCGTGGTATTATTTTTATTGCACTTGAGTTGAACCCAACGTTTTGGGTTTGACCTGTGCTCACCTGCCCCTGTAATTTTATCAAGTGTATAAATCGGTGTACACGCCTTGTGGCATATCCAGTGATACACTGTGTATGTCACAAGCTGTTCGTGTATGATGAATTCAAAATTAAATGATGATGAACAACCCAAATAACTGAGGAAAATATTATTTTCAAAATCACATTTTATTTTATACCGCAAAAAAATTTTATTTTCAATTTTACTGCGTCAATATTTATTTTTGCAGATTGCTTAGATGCTGAATTCTGTTTCTAATGAAGTTAAAGAGAAAATACGAGTTGAGTGAATGGATGAGTGAATAAGTGATATGTAGTGAGGTCAAATGTAAATGTGAATCGTGGTGTAATCAAAATTGTATTGTAATTGAAGTTGTGTATATATATATTGAGAGCTTGAAATTTGTACTATTCAAAAATTGTAATAAATATTTGTTTGAATAAAATTTCTATTTGAATTCAAATTCTATGTTATTTATTTTATTCAGCAAATATTTATTTAATCTATGGAAAATAAAATTAACAAATACATTTAAATAAATGTATATATGTTTATTATCATCAAAAATCATATACTCGCATATTCAACAATCTCCCCCTTTTGATGATAACAAACATATATTTTAAGATTTTGAATTCGTTAAATGTATCTGATCATTGAACTTGCTCCACCTATCTGAATGCTCCCTCTCTACACAAAGCTCACCCTTCATATATGCATACAATTAAAAATATGCAAACGAGCCTAGATGCAAATAGAAAATATTTGACCTTTATTTGTCAAAATCTTTACTTTTCTCTCCCCCTTTTGTTATCAGCAATAGAGTAATAGTGTTAGAAAAATAGAGATAAAGTGATAGATATTAATACAACATTAAAAACTCAATTGAATATAAATATTAAATTTCAATAAAAAAATCAAACAAAAATCATAAATACTCTGTTAGGCGCATATTCCACTTTTAGAATGATGCAAATGATATCATCATATAAAACCATACAGTTGTGTCTACTTGTGGTATATTTATATAAGGAATTTGAATATCTACCAACCATGCATAACCGTTAGGACTTTTAAATGAGATTAGTAGTATTCCAATTTTATTTTTAAAAAATGAATTCAACTATCTTCTAACCATGCATAACCGTGAGGACTTTTATATGGGATTAGAATCAACTTTTTTATTTGAAGTATCAATTTTAATATGCATTCCATACATGCATAACCGTGAGGACTTTTAAATGAGCATGGAAGCACATAACAAATTCCAAGTAATTCACTCATGCATAACCGTGAGGACTTTTAAATGAGAGTGAATACTTCGGATTTTATTTTATTTTATTTTATTATTATTATTAAAAAAATTATTAAAAAATGAAAATGAATGATTCCTGTTTAAAGTACCACATATCGACAAACTATATTGAATTATGATGAGTGACGGTCGATAGAAAATGATAGAAATAGAGATGGTCATGGAATTTTTACCAACAAAGAGTTTTTATAGTTCTTGTTCAAATTTATAAAGAAATTTACTAAATATACCATCTCGAGTCATAATATATGATAAATATCAACACTCATCATTTTCTCAATCACTATTTATCTTTTTGATAATTAGTAGGGAGTCAGTTTAGTCAATGTTATAATTTAAAAATTAAATTCAAAAATAATTATAAAATCAATTTTTATAAAAATAACCGATCTGAAAACAAGGACAAAAATGATATTTTAGAAGGGATTTTATGAGGGAAAAATTTCTGTTATTTGAGAATTATTTGAAATAAAAAACATGCATATATTTTCTTTGAAAAACGATGCAGTTACTAAATGTCTCACTACAAATCACGTTCCACTAGTAATTTTTCTATCAACTAGATTACCAGTGTAATCTGCATCTGAATTTGTCTTTCACTCAAAATTATCATTAATTGAATGTTACAAACCTGATTATGAGTTGTGCAACAAAATATCTCAAAATCATTTTTAACAACTTTTTAAATGAAATCTCTTGAATTTTAATTGTAGCCGTGTATATAATCGAAAACCGTGAATATAGAGTCAGCCGTAAAATAACCAATTGTATTATCATTCAATAAAACACTATTATTAATCCAAACTAATATATATAAAGTGTAACGTCCAGCCTTTTCGCACACTTCAAATCGACACACATGTCGATTCAAACCATACGGAATGGCGGATTGTTATGGGGTAAACAAGAAAAACAGAGAAGAAATAAAACAAAATAGAATCTCACAGCGGAAGGATAAAATATAATAATAAAATATACAGTTTATAAAACTGTTTACAAAACATTTGATTCTTCTATATACAATTAAATATCAGAGTTCAAATACCAAAAATATCAATGCAGCGGAATACAGTGCAGTGGAATAAAATAGATAATAGTAATACAAATCTTCGTCCTCGTCCTCCAAAGCTAAATCTCCAAATCCTGAAACGCTCGGACCCGAGCGAATTTGAAAAGACAAAAACACTCAAGTCAGAACTAAAAGATCTTATGTGAGTCAAATTAACATAAATAAATATGAGTGCGGTAACTCAAGAGATGCTCGGGATTTACATCTCCTAAGGATCCGTTAAACTATTTACTATATAGTATATTGCGCTATTATAATAGTGTCTATTTGTAAAATAAACTTACTTTTTAATAGCGTTAAGGGGTTACCCATATAGCCCTTAACACAAATAATGCCAATAGTCTATACAGTACCGTAATACCTTCTGATCGGGAGGCTACCAGAGGATACTCCATAGGTACGACACAAATAGAAACTCGTACAAGGCGCGATAGGGTAGGTGACACGGCACAACTAGGCAATGCCAGGGTAGATATACCAATTGCTATCCGGGCTGGTGGAAACACGCAGCGCGCAGCTACCGCCCACCTCGAACAACACCCCCAAAATCAAAATCAAAGTGGCCACCGAATCAATCCAAAAGTCAGAGTATAATATCGAAGGAGTGCGTTCGATCAGAGGAATGACCTCATTGGCCCGAGAATCGCTCCTGTTTTAGCCACCTTATGCCAACTCACGGGAGTTGGGTCCACGTATTTACCTCATAGGAAACGCCGCCACCAACCTACTTCATTCTGGAATCTCCACCGCGTACACGGTTGTTAAAGTGGTTTTCGGAGTTGGCAGAGAGTATGACAACTTCCGATCCCGGTCTCTTTAACAACCAAACGTTATTATAACACCGCGGTCATTTAAAATAATTTATACTTTAAAACCAGAATAAAATATCCATTTTAAACCCATATAAATATGATATCATTTATATTTTTAAAACCCCAAATCAATACGATATCATTTAGGCCCAAACCAACAAAATGTCATTTTATTTTCCAATATATATTCTTTCCAAAATCATAGGGTTTTCAAAGTAAAATATTTAGAAATCAAAACTCTGGAATATAATATTTCCAAATTATACTACCTTGAAAATCATAACTTTGAAACAAATTTCCATCTCTCAAATGGTTAAATATTAAATTTCTTTTATAAAACAAAATAGCTTCTTTTCATTTCACAAATCAATTCCAAATATTGATTTAAACTTCCAAATACCATTTTTAATTCTTATGTTTCAAAGCTTTAAATATTTCACCATTTCAAAACAAACTCATTTGACAAACCCATATATATCAAATTCAATTACTTATTATTTAGACTTGAAATGTTTACTTAATGAATTAATATAATTTAAGTAAAACCTTTAACTTCACATAATTGAAAAATCTTTCAATTTATTAAACTTGATATATTCATTTAAATCAACCTGATATTCATTTAAATCACTTTACATAAAAATAAAGTTATAAAAATCATATCCTTTAAAAAAAATTAATTTTTTTATTAAATTTCAATTTAACTTAATATTCATCTTCCAAATCTTATTCTCATTTTAGTCATAAAAACTCCAGAATTTAAATTTTAAATAAATGCTTAATCTTATTTGGTCTTAAAATCAAACTTTATTTTAAACTTCAAATCAAATTTATACAAAGCTTAAAACCGGAAATTACTATATATATAATAACCTTTATCAATAACCAAATCAATATCCCATAAACCATATATATATAACTTTACAAAAACCATAGAAAATCATTTCAAAATATTTTTTTATATATATATACCGCGGTGCCTGTATAAAATTTTCTACCCTATGGTCAAGTGATACGGATGTTTATCATTTCAATCCGAAATTTTAAAAATTAAAAAAAATTGCGGTTGTATATCATTTCAAACCGCAATCCCGACTAAAATGAAATGCATGATAAATTACAGATTTTTAAAATATAGTACACATCATCCATTCACCAAACATCAATCAACAACCATTAATTATAATCATTGTAACGCTCCGAAAATTTTCGACTTTCGAAAATTCAACATCGATACTCACTTTATCGACTGCCGAGAAATCGAAGGCCAAAAACCCGAAATGTTATGGTTTAAGAAAAAGAATTTAAGAAAAGAGAAAGAGAGAAAAGGGTAGAAGATAGAGGGAAAAGAAAATAGAAAATTTTAAAATAGAAGAAAAAGAGAATAGAGAACATAGAACGGAACAGAAAACAACAGAACAACATCAGAATCTCACAATTCGCAGCGGAACAACATATAATAAATAAATGAATAATCTTTAAACAAAAAACCATATCAGTTATTACATTACATCACATTTCATTACATCATATCATCAGAGTGTACAACAACAAATAGTGCAGCGGAAAAAGAAATACTATATAAACTAGTAATACGCCATGCCATCCATCTTGCCTCCAGCAACTCCAGAATATCCAGAATATCCTGATAAACCTTAACTCTTAACTCTTAACTGCCTATGTGGAAATTGGTGGGCACCCAGAGTTTAGGAAGGAAAACAATAAACTCCAAGTCAGTCATGTGACTGGTGTGAGAACTCAAACAGTTTATTTAACTTTGAAATCAAAATAGAGGAATATTTTTAAATTCAATTCGCAATGCTTTTAAAAATGAGACTACCATAAGGCCTCCCGCACACACACACAATGCAAACGCAGAATCGGAGGAGATTTCTCCTTATGATAGTCAAAGATGCTTGATACGCATTAAAAGAACATTTCATATTATTATGAGTGCATAGTGTAGGAAATATTTCGAAAGTAGAATATAAATCTTAGCCAGCATAGACATTTCGAACAATGCCTACTATAGCTACCATCCAAACAGTGGTGACCACCATAAGTGAATGGCAGGTTCTACAACTAATACCGTACAAGTTTCGTATTGGGAATTGGATTTCCAACAAATGGTCAGGCCAAGGAACTTTCCATTGCCACATGAGAATGCCTCTGGAAAGACATCCCCGAGAACCAAACCGGAACTCTGCCAACACAAGGCCGGGTTACCCCTAACTGGGTAACTACTGACACGAGCACGCCATTCCCCGATCGTAAACGACCTTTCTCACGGGATCCCGAAAACCAACAACCACAAAGTAATAAATTCGTAGTAACCACATAGGTTAAATATCTGGGCTCCATACCATGATACAACCTCTATCCAGAAGGAAATGTACATACCCTAAAGGGTGCTACCCCTCATAACCTTGCCGCATCTTTCCTGTTTTGACCATTTCCGGGGTGTGAGGTTCGACGAAGTCACGTCCACAAAAACATACTTTATACAAAAGCCATGCTTTGGGTCAACAAATGATCAACACAATGATCACTAAGATAGACGATCAAATAAACGATCCTATCACAATAATCAACACAATGATCATTTCAGCAACACTCAGCATGTCACATTACCAAATTGGGAATATATCGCTGATAACTTCAACTATATAACCTCTGAGCTCGTACGTCTCAGAGAAGGGTGTTAAGCTAAAAGAATAAATTCTCCGCCACCAACAGAAATATATTTGAAAGAATCGGCTTTATATCTCAAATTGTAATGTCAGACATACAATCCATACAAGTCTGTTCCGGGTTCGAACAGAACCGAAGGCACTTACAAAGAAGTCCTTGCAATCCGGATATTCACTAATCACGTTCGGACTTCCCATCACATATGGAGTCTCTATACCGGGGACCAGTCGATGCAAAGACATTCGACAAGAAACCCTTTCGTTTTCCAAAATATTCGGTCTTCAACACTGGTCTTCGAATGCAATTCATAACGACGTATCACGTATTCGGAATGGGTTATACGACCCCATGGTCCTTTCCCGGTTAACCCGAATAGTGAGCGCTTATTTTAAAAAAATAAGTGTGGCATTCAATTTCAAACAAATCACAACATATACCATTCAAGGTAAATATCGATAGTCGGTTATTGAACAATCAATGGATATGCCAACATCACCAGATTCCAAATAACTTTCCAAATTATTTATTTTCCAAAAATATCTTTAGAAGATATAAACTTTCCATACTTCAAAAATAAATCAATATTTATTTTTAAACCCATTTTCCAAATCCATTTATAAATTCCATATTGAATTTATATTTCCAAAATATTTATGAATATACGATTGCTATTGTTCATTTTCAATTTATCTTCAAAAGGATAAATTCTCAACATATTCACTTTATATTGGAAAACATTTCCATACTTATTAAATAAGTAATTCACAATCTTTTTATTTTCTACACTTGGAAAATATTCCATATACTCTGATCGAAATTAGTATATATTTCATTCGTTAAGGAAATTATTCTCTTTAACATATTTATTTGGGCCAAAACGAATGTTGCGTAAAACATCGATACGACAACCCAAAATCACTAGTATAGGGATTCGAAATTAAAATAGATATATAAATCCCAATACTATATAAAACATTTCCTTTCGGAAATCATCTATTATAACAACAGTGTTATAATCTACTATTTCCTTATATTTCTCAAAACATCTATTTCAACAATAAATGTTGAAATCTATGGTTTCGAATCTCAACACCTTTTAAAACATCGTTAGATCGTTTTAATTCTAACATCACATTCAAAATAATTTCTTTAACTTATTATTCACTATTCAAAGACGTGAATATAACTCCATAAGTAAGTTACAAAAATTAACTTATCAAAATAAGTCGTTGCGAATTTATAAAACAATGTTTATAAATTCTATTTCTATTTATTTTATAACAACTTCCTTTTATAAATTTCCTTTATTAATTTATCTCAATTCATATCACAATGATATATTAAAAATTCATATTATAAGTCAAATACTTATAATTTATTTGTTTATAAAATCGTTCCTTTAAACTTCATAAATTTTATAAATCTTATAACTTATAAGATTCATTTATTTATCCAAATCCATTCCTTTAATAACTTTATGAATTTTATTTTATTTTCCTTTACAAATTTTATAAACCTACTGTTTATAAAATTCTATTTATAACATCATCGTTATAATCTTATAAATCATTCATTTGTGAAATTCATTCACAATCCATTCTAACTCTTATAAAAACTTCGTTTTATAATTCCAATATTTTAATTTACAAATATCCGTTTGTAAATCCTTTAATATAAATCAATTTATATTATTCTTTTAAAACATCTTTAAACTCCTTTATAATTTCATCTTTTGATTTAGAAATAATCCAATTTCATAAATCCTATTTTTTTACCTTTTTATAATTTATTCAAAAATCCCAATTCAGCTATTTTATAAAATCATTAATCCCATATTTTCAAAAATCAACTTTTAACTATATTTCTCAAAAATCATAATTTTTATAACATAAAAATTATAACATTTATTTATTTAAGATGAATCAATTTCTAAAAATATTTTATAAACGTATACTTTCAAAAATCACTTTAGAATCCCTTAAAATCAAAATCGTTATTTTAAGCTTCAAAATTGGATCCGATGATGCAACACATCAAATAGTCAATCACGACTTTCAAACATCATATATCATCCATGATAAACAATCAAATATCACAATATATGTATCAAACAAATATTTGTGAGGAATCCAGTTGGATCCCTCCAACCTGTTTCCCTGCATCCACAGACATTAGCACGATACCAATTCCGTTTCAAGACGGAATATCACGGTATATGGGATTTTATAAATATATATCTGCTTACTAACGGCGCAATAGGGTCTCATCCGCTAAAAGAAAATGCGGGAAATCAATCAACTGCAATATATACATATGCCAATATATATATATATATATTGCTATATATATAATATATAATACCAATTCCACTTCAAGGTGGAATATCGCGGTATATGTGTGTAATAAATAACCTCCGCTTACTAACGGCGTATAGGGTCTATTCACATCCAATATATATATATATATATATATATATATATATATATATATATATATATATTACAATCATCATTCAAGCATTCAATCAACACAGTCAATCAATTTTAAATTTAACTATTTAAAATTTAAATAAACAATAAAATTCCTTTTGAGTGAGAAGTTCTCACCTTTGCTTTTTTATTAGCAATCCATTTCCTTCTTGACTCGATTTCCTTGATTTATACCTTGTATAAATATTATACACAATTTATTAATATTCGAACAGATCGAATAATAAATTTTCATTAGATAATTTTAATTCATCGGTGATTTCATTTTAATAGTTAAATTAATTGATAGTTTTATTTAAACCAATTTCTTGTTTAATAATTTATTTTAACAAAAAATTAAATTTAATTAACCAATTTCTTTTTTTTAAATTATTTAATCGAAGAATTAAATCTTAAACTAGAATTCCTTTAAATAAATTTATTCAACAAATAAATTTAATTTCAAACTAGTGATTTAAATTTTAACCAAAGAATCTAAAATTTTAAACTAATTCCCTATTAATTTTAAACAGATTACTCTTAACAAATTTATCTTATAAAATTTAAATTTCAACTAAATTTACTTGAATAAATTTATTTAACTACAAATTTAATTTTAAAACTAAATTTTCTTCTTTTAATAAATTATTCCTAGTAACACAAAAATAAATTTAGATTTAATTAACTCACCCTATAATTAAATTTATCCAACTAACTATTTAATTTCTCTTTCTTATCAATTAAAAATTTTAATTGACCAATATTAAATTTATACAAATTTGCTGGTTCCAAACTAAAAATCTAATTTCAAACTGATTTTCTTTTTAATAAATTATTTTACTAAGGGTTAAATTTTTACTAATTTTCCTTTTAAAATAAATTTAACTAGAAATTTTGAATTGAACTAAATTTCCTTTTACATAGGTTAATTAACCAGTCATTTAAACTAATGTTTTAAATCTCAAGCTAACTTTAACAAATTCAAAAATCGTTAAATAAGTTGATTAAATAATTTAAACACTTTAATATAAGATTTAAATTCTAACAGCAAGTCAAAATTGTGAAACACTAAATATCTTACTGTATATTTTTAAATTCATTTTTTTTTCAACTCAATATATGTAAATTTAAAAATCAGAAATCTACCTTTCTTTTTACAGTAACAATTTATTTTTAGAACCCAATATATATATATATATATATATATCTATATTTAAAACTTATTTACAGTAAATTAAATTACCTTTACTGTAAACTAAAATATACAGATTTATTTCATTTCATTTTTTTTTCTTTTTTTTTCTTTTTTTTTTCATCAATACTTATTCGTTATAAAAAAATAAAAAAAATAAATAAAATTACCTTTACTGTATTCGAAATCCCCAAACTCGAACTCGAGTCCCCACTTCATCGCCGCAGCCACCGCCTCGTTCGAATCCACCTTGTTGCCTTCATCGATTGAACGCGCGAGCGCCTGCGCGTGTGCCGCCTCCTCGCGTCGCCCCCCCCCCCCCCCCCAATGCCGCGCGCACGCGCGCCACCATCATCACCTTAATCGCCAATCACCACGAACCAGTCGCCGATCACCAAACCCAAATCGAACGCCGCCATCGGTCGCGACTCCACGTCTTCGACGTCGCCGTGTCGTTCACCTCCTGTCGCGCGCACGTCTTCGACGTCGATTGTCGCTAGTTGTAGCCGATACCCCCAATTCGTGCGCGCCATTGTTCTATTTTTATTTTTTTTATAATTCTGATTTGGGGATTATGAAGAGAGTTCGACCATTAATAATTTTCTGAGAGCTTGATTTTGTTTCGTTTGAAATTGAAGGAGAGAACGTGATTTATTTGGTATTCAAACTACAGAGGCCATACTTAGCACGATCTTTACCACGATTTCTATCGTGATTTTTCTGCGTGACTTAAGGCATGGTTAAATGAAGAACGTGCTGTGTTTGACTAAATATTTAAATTAAAATTTAAATTGAATTTGATTAAATCTCAACGCGTTTATATGTCGTGTGCTCACATATAAACTCCGAAAAATACGAAATTTGAAATCCGGCAATAATTCAATATTACGGACCCAATGGAACTGGTTTCGTCGAATTCCGAGACTGTGTCTCGGACGACTATTTTTAAATATCGATTCAAACGATTAAATTCCAAAACTGAATAATTCACTTCCAAATTCGATTCTGAAGCTTCTAAAATCTTCAATATTATCAATATAAATTTTACAAGCCTTTGAAATATTTTTAATCGGCTTAAAATTGAAGATTCAATTTTTTTATTCAACTCTCAATAGATTAAGTTCTATAATTTAATCGCTAAATTCATAGTTATATTGAAAATTCAATCCAAACCATCATTCAAATATTTAAAATAAATTAAATAATCCCAAATTAAATTATTCAAAATTCTGGGTCGTTACAATCTTTCCCCCTTAAAAGAATTTCGTCCCGAAATTACAAGTTAAGAAGAATGCCCTTATCCCGTTTATTATTTTTCACAATCCAAATAATTTTATCAACTTTCTGAAACAAATCTTTTTACTAGTGATTCACTATCATTTCAACTAGCTTTCCAACTTCAATTATAGGTTTCAAACAACATTGTTTTCCTAACAATTCAAGTTTAAATTCAAATTCAAATTTCAAAGTATCAAATTTTTCTCAGAATTTTTCTAACACCCTAAATTTTCGAAAAATTTCGCCAGCGTTTCCTTTGCGCGGCTCGATCGGTACAACTACAAAATGGCACCACGGCCCCTCAAAATCAAAAAGAAAAGAGAAAAGCCAAGTGGCTAGAGAAGAAAGTCATCAAATCTCATACTGAAATTGAAATACGTACCTTTTTGTCGAGCAATTCAATTTTATCTTTGAAATCAAAATTTCCAATTCCTTTATACACCTGTATATCCTGCTATCATAATATCCAATCCAATATTTAAACCATTTTGCCTATTATATTACAAAATTTTCAATATATGCTTCTTATCCATTTTCGCTTCACTGTTGAAGTTACATATTCATTTCATTCAATTTTATATTTCAATTCAATTCACAATTTCAATTCTATTTGAATTCAATTCACAATTTTTTCATTCGAATTCAATTCTCAATTCTAAATATTGAATTCTAACGATTAACTTTCATTTACTAATTCATTTCAATTTTATTTAATTCCATGTACTAATGATAATAATTAATATTATTACTTCTTAACAATCATGCAACCATATACTATAATAATTCATAGAAAAATCATTTCTTTTCTATACAAAAATAGTTTTGGGCAAAATTATCTTATTTACCCGATTCAAAAACAATTTTATATTCACTAACAAATACGCACTCATATCTATTATTACACTCAAACTCATTCTAGAGTACTGCTGACTCTATCTCTAACGAGTAACACCCAACAGAACCCTGGTTGCCGCTTAACCATAAGCTCTGATACCAAATGTAACGCTCCGAAAATTTTCGACTTTCGAAAATTCAACATCGATACTCACTTTATCGACTGCCGAGAAATCGAAGGCCAAAAACCCGAAATGTTATGGTTTAAGAAAAAGAATTTAAGAAAAGAGAAAGAGAGATAAGGGTAGAAGATAGAGGGAAAAGAAAATAGAAATTTTTAAAATAGAAGAAAAAGAGAATAGAGAACAAAGAACGGAACAGAAAACAACAGAACAACATCAGAATCACACAATTCGCAGCGGAATAACATATAATAAATAAATGAATAATCTTTAAACAAAGAACCATATCAGTTATTACATTACATCACATTTCATTACATCATATCATCAGAGTGTACAACAACAAATAGTGCAGCGGAAAAAGAAATACTATATAAACAAGCAATACGCCATGCCATCCATCTTGCCTCCAGCAACTCCAGAATATCCAGAATATCCTGATAAACCTTAACTCTTAACTCTTAACTGCCCGTGTGGAAATTGGTGGGCACCCAGAGTTTACGAAGGAAAACAATAAACTCCAAGTCAGTCATGTGACTGGTGTGAGAACTCAAACAGTTTATTTAACTTTGAAATCAAAATAGAGGAATATTTTTAAATTCAATTCGCAATGCTTTTAAAAATGAGACTACCATAAGGCCTCCCGCACACACACACAATGCAAACGCAGAATCGGAGGAGATTTCTCCTTATGATAGTCAAAGATGCTTGATACGCATTAAAAGAACATTTCATATTATTATGAGTGCATAGTGTAGGAAATATTTCGAAAGTAGAATATAAATCTTAGCCAGCATAGACATTTCGAACTATGCCTACTATAGCTACCATCCAAACAGTAGTGACCACCATAAGTGAATGGCAGGTTTTACAACTAATACCGTACAAGTTTCGTATTGGGAATTGGATTTCCAACAAATGGTCAGGCCAAGGAACTTCCCATTGCCACATGAGAATGCCTCTGGAAAGACATCCCCGAGAACCAAACCGGAACTCTGCCAACACAAGGCCGGGTTACCCCTAACTGGGTAACTACTGACACGAGCACACCATTCCCCGATCGTAAACGACCTTTCTCACGGGATCCCGAAAACCAACAACCACAAAGTAATAAATTCGTAGTAACCACATAGGTTAAATATCTGGGCTCCATACCATGATACAACCTCTATCCAGAAGGAAATGTACATACCCTAAAGGGTGCTACCCCTCATAACCTTGCCGCATCTTTCCTGTTTTGACCATTTCCGGGGTGTGAGGTTAGACGAAGTCACGTCCACAAAAACATACTTTATACAAAAGCCATGCTTTGGGTCAACAAATGATCAACACAATGATCACTAAGATAGACGATCAAATAAACGATCCTATCACAATAATCAACACAATGATCATTTCAGCAACACTCAGCATGTCACATTACCAAATTGGGAATATATCGCTGATAACTTCAACTATATAACCCCTGAGCTCATACGTCTCAGAGAAGGGTGTTAAGCTAAAAGAATAAATTCTCCGCCACCAACAGAAATATATTTGAAAGAATCGGCTTTATATATCAAATTGTAATGTCAGACATACAATCCATACAAGTCTGTTCCGGGTTCGAACAGAACCGAAGGCACTTACAAAGAAGTCCTTGCAATCCGGATATTCACTAATCACGTTCGGACTTCCCATCACATATGGAGTCTCTATACCGGGGACCAGTCGATGCAAAGACATTCGACAAGAAACCCTTTCGTTTTCGAAAATATCCGGTCTTCAACACCGGTCTTCGAATGCAATTCATAACGACGTATCACGTATTCGGAATGGGTTATACGACCCCATGGTCCTTTCCCGGTTAACCCGAATAGTGAGCGCTTATTTTAAAAAAATAAGTGTGGCATTCAATTTCAAACAAATCACAACATATACCATTCAAGGTAAATATCGATAGTCGGTTATTGAACTATCAATGGATATGCCAACATCACCAGATTCCAAATAACTTTCCAAATTATTTATTTTCCAAAAATATCTTTAGAAGATATAAACTTTCCATACTTCAAAAATAAATCAATATTTATTTTTAAACCCATTTTCCAAATCCATTTATAAATTCCATATTGAATTTATATTTCCAAAATATTTATGAATATACGATTACTATTGTTCATTTTCAATTTATCTTCAAAAGGATAAATTCTCAACATATTCACTTTATATTGGAAAACATTTCCATACTTATTAAATAAGTAATTCACAATCTTTTTATTTTCTACACTTGGAAAATATTCCATATACTCTGATCGAAATTAAGTATATATTTCAATCGTTAAGGAAATTATTCTCTTTAACATATTTATTTGGGCCAAAACGAATGTTGCGTAAAACATCATTACGACAACCCAAAATCACTAGTATAGGGATTCGAAATTAAAATAGATATATAAATCCCAATACTATATAAAACATTTCCTTTCGGAAATCATCTATTATAACAACAGTGTTATAATCTACTATTTCCTTATATTTCTCAAAACATCTATTTCAACAATAAATGTTGAAATCTATGGTTTCGAATCTCAACACCTTTTAAAACATCGTTAGATCGTTTTAATTCTAACATCACATTCAAAATAATTTCTTTAACTTATTATTCACTATTCAAAGACGTGAATATAACTCCATAAGTAAGTTACAAAAATTAACTTATCAAAATAAGTCGTTGCGAATTTATAAAACAATATTTATAAATTCTATTTCTATTTATTTTATAACAACTTCCTTTTATAAATTTCCTTTATTAATTTATCTCAATTCATATCACAATGATATATTAAAAATTCATATTATAAGTCAAATACTTATAATTTATTTGTTTATAAAATCGTTCCTTTAAACTTCATAAATTTATAAATCTTATAACTTATAAGATTCATTTATTTATCCAAATCCATTCCTTTAATAACTTTATGAATTTTATTTTATTTTCCTTTACAAATTTTATAAACCTACTGTTTATAAATTCTATTTATAACATCATCGTTATAATCCTATAAATCATTCATTTGTGAAATTCATTCACAATCCATTCTAACTCTTATAAAAACTTCGTTTTGTAATTCCAATATTTTAATTTACAAATATCCGTTTGTAAATCCTTTAATATAAATCAATTTATATTATTCTTTTAAAACATCTTTAAACTCCTTTATAATTTCATCTTTTGATTTAGAAATAATCCAATTTCATAAATCCTATTTTTTTACCTTTTTATAATTTATTCAAAAATCCCAATTCAGCTATTTTATAAAATCATTAATCCCATATTTTCAAAATCAACTTTTAACTATATTTCTCAAAAATCATAATTTTTATAACATAAAAATTATAACATTTATTTATTTAAGATGAATCAATTTCTAAAAATATTTTATAAACGTATACTTTCAAAAATCACTTTAGAATCCCTTAAAATCAAAATCGTTATTTTAAGCTTCAAAATTGGATCCGATGATGCAACACATCAAATAGTCAATCACGACTTTCAAACATCATATATCATCCATGATAAACAATCAAATATCACAATATATGTATCAAACAAATATTTGTGAGGAATCCAGTTGGATCCCTCCAACCTGTTTCCCTGCATCCACAGACATTAGCACGATACCAATTCCGTTTCAAGACGGAATATCACGGTATATGGGATTTTATAAATATATATCCGCTTACTAACGGCGCAATAGGGTCTCATCCGCTAAAAGAAAATGCGGGAAATCAATCAACTGCAATATATACATATGCCAATATATATATATATTGCTATATATATAATATATAATACCAATTCCACTTCAAGGTGGAATATCGCGGTATATGTGTGTAATAAATAACCTCCGCTTACTAACGGCGTATAGGGTCTATTCACATCCAATATATATATATATATATATATATATATATATATATATATATATATTACAATCATCATTCAAGCATTCAATCAACACAGTCAATCAATTTTAAATTTAACTATTTAAAATTTAAATAAACAATAAAATTCCTTTTGAGTGAGAAGTTCTCACCTTTGCTTTTTTATTAGCAATCCATTTCCTTCTTGACTCGATTTCCTTGATTTATACCTTGTATAAATATTATACACAATTTATTAATATTCGAACAGATCGAATAATAAATTTTCATTAGATAATTTTAATTCATCGGTGATTTCATTTTAATAGTTAAATTAATTGATAGTTTTATTTAAACCAATTTCTTGTTTAATAATTTATTTTAACAAAAAATTAAATTTAATTAACCAATTTCTTTTTTTTAAATTATTTAATCGAAGAATTAAATCTTAAACTAGAATTCCTTTAAATAAATTTATTCAACAAATAAATTTAATTTCAAACTAGTGATTTAAATTTTAACCAAAGAATCTAAATTTTTAAACTAATTCCCTATTAATTTTAAACAGATTACTCTTATCAAATTTATCTTATAAAATTTAAATTTCAACTAAATTTACTTGAATAAATTTATTTAACTACAAATTTAATTTTAAAACTAAATTTTCTTCTTTTAATAAATTATTCCTAGTAACACAAAAATAAATTTAGATTTAATTAACTCACCCTATAATTAAATTTATCCAACTAACTATTTAATTTCTCTTTCTTATCAATTAAAAATTTTAATTGACCAATATTAAATTTATACAAATTTGCTGGTTCCAAACTAAAAATCTAATTTCAAACTGATTTTCTTTTTAATAAATTATTTTACTAAGGGTTAAATTTTTACTAATTTTCCTTTTAAAATCAATTTAACTAGAAATTTTGAATTGAACTAAATTTCCTTTTACATTGGTTAATTAACCAGTCATTTAAACTAATGGTTTAAATCTCAAGCTAACTTTAACAAATTCAAAAATCGTTAAATAAGTTGATTAAATAATTTAAACACTTTAATATAAGATTTAAATTCTAACAGCAAGTCAAAATTGTGAAACACTAAATATCTTACTGTATATTTTTAAATTCATTTTTTTTTTCAACTCAATATATGTAAATTTAAAAATCAGAAATCTACCTTTCTTTTTACAGTAACAATTTATTTTTAGAACCCAATATATATATATATATATATATATATATATGTATATATATATATATTTAAAACTTATTTACAGTAAATTAAATTACCTTTACTGTAAACTAAAATATACAGATTTATTTCATTTCATTTTTTTTTCTTTTTTTTTCATCAATACTTATGCGTTATAAAAAAATAAATAAATAAATAAAATTACCTTTACTGTATTCGAAATCCCCAAACTCGAACTCGAGTCCCCACTTCATCGCCGCAGCCACCGCCTCGTTCGAATCCACCTTGTTGCCTTCATCGATTGAACGCGCGAGCGCCTACGCGTGTGCCGCCTCCTCGCGTCGCCCCCCCCCCCCCTCCAATGCCGCGCGCACGCGTGCCACCATCATCACCTTAATCGCCAATCACCACGAACCAGTCGCCCATCACCAAACCCAAATCGAACGCCGCCATCGGTCGTGACTCCACGTCTTCGACGTCGCCGTGTCGTTCACCTCCCGTCGCGCGCACGTCTTCGACGTCGATTGTCGCTAGTTGTAGCCGATACCCCCAATTCGTGCGCGCCATTGTTCTATTTTTTTTTTTATAATTCTGATTTGGGGATTATGAAGAGAGTTCGGCCATTAATAATTTTCTGAGAGCTTGATTTTGTTTCGTTTGAAATTGAAGGAGAGAACGTGATTTATTTGGTATTCAAACTACAGAGGCCATACTTAGCACGATCTTTACCACGATTTCTATCGTGATTTTTCTGCGTGACTTAAGGCATGGTTAAAGGAAGAACGTGCTGTGTTTGACTAAATATTTAAATTAAAATTTAAATTGAATTTGATTAAATCTCAACGCGTTTATATGTCGTGTGCTCACATATAAACTCCGAAAAATACGAAATTTGAAATCCGGCAATAATTCAATATTACGGACCCAATGGAACTGGTTTCGTCGAATTCCGAGACTGTGTCTCGGACGACTATTTTTAAATATCGATTCAAACGATTAAATTCCAAAACTGAACAATTCACTTCCAAATTCGATTCTGAAGCTTCTAAAATCTTCAATATTATCAATATAAATTTTACAAGCCTTTGAAATATTTTTAATCGGCTTAAAATTGAAGATTCAATTTTTTTATTCAACTCTCAATAGATTAAGTTCTATAATTTAATCGCTAAATTCATACTTATATTGAAAATTCAATCCAAACCATCATTCAAATATTTAAAATAAATTAAATAATCCCAAATTAAATTATTCAAAATTCTGGGTCGTTACAATCATCATCCAATTTATTTCAATCATCATTAATTTATTTCAATCATCGTCAATTTAAAACAAACATCAATATATAGCATATGCAATATAACAGGAAATAAATGACAGTTATTAACTAACAGTTTATTCAAAATAGATTTAATAACTGTTTAACTAGCATTTTTATGCAAATAAATAAATTTTAACTGTCAAATTTATATGCAAAAAAATAAAATTAATTAACAGTTGAATTAAATAAATGCAATTAACAGAGATAAAGAATAAAACATGCCAAACAGTCATAAATAAATTTTTACTCATATCTAAAAATCAATTTAACAAACATAAGAAATTTTAGAAGTTGCGAGTGGGTTAAAACGCTCACCTTTTTGAATTTAAATTGAATTCAAATCCAATTTAAACTCAAAAATTGGACAGTCTCCAAATTCATCCAAACTAGTGCCAAAACGTCAGAAATTCCGATACGATCCCAGCAAAACAAATCGCGCGTGAATCCGAGCTCGTATGCAAAAGTTATGAAAATTTGAAAAATGGAAAATTCTGGTCCTGGGTCGACTTCGGGTTCGACTTCGGTGCGCCGCCTCAATTCCCCGGTGCTTGCTTGGAGTTTTCGCCAAAACGACCCGGAGCGACCCGAGTCATTTTCTTCCTGACCCGAAGTTGCTCTAGGGTTTTCTCCCCTGAAACCCGAAGCGCGACCAGAAGCTGCTGCAGATCCGCAAATTTTTTTTTTTTTTTTTTTTTGAGAAATTGAAATTATTTTTTTTGGAATTTGGGAATTAGGTTTTTTTTTTCTGCCATTAGAATGAGGAGTTGAGAAGGAGATGTACGTATAGAAAAATGAAAATAAGGAGTGGCTAGGGTTTATAACAGGTTATATATAGACAAGGCTGAAAAATAATAGATGGATCGGATTGGATCTAAACATAAGTTTAAATTTAGGCATAAACATATATGAAATAAACTAGCATTAAATTTTGAAACGTGAATTGATTTAATTGGAAATAAATTACCCATTCCAAATTTATTTTAATCAGTTTCCAATTAAACTGATTAGATTCAATTCCAACCCTTTAATTAAGTCTATCATTACTTTGTAACGCAGTTAACATTTGTCTCACGTTTCATTCCATATATATTCAAATTTCCAGCTTTCCTTTGTATAAATTATTATTTCCAAATATATTGAAGTTGTTATTCCAAATCATTATTCCAACCCAACTATATACATGTGCTAAAATTAGAAATTATCAATTAAGTTTCCCAAAAATTTCATTGAATTAAATCTTCATTCTTATTATTCAATCCATTATAGCCAAATGGATGAAATTAACATACATAAATATTTTTCAAATTTCAACTAAATTTTCAATTAACGTAAAATAAATGTTTAATTTTTACTTAATTGCAAAAACTCAATTACCTTAATTCTTTATATTCATATAAATAAACAATTCTTGATTTACAATCTTTTCATTCACCCATAGTCATATTATAAATAGAATTTATATTATCTTCAATTATTTCGATTAAATCTATTATCATACATTACTTTAATATACTGACAACATTACTTTTGCACCCTTTCATTTACCCAACTGTCATTTTATAAATAAACTTAACAACAGATTCATACTCTATTACATAAATGCATACCCTTTTATCTAAATTAAAATCTTCGTAACTTCAAACACTTAATCCATTTAATTCCAATTACTCCTTTCCTTAAATTTTGGATTCAAATCAATTTATAAAGCTTTACCTCCATTCTTTATATACACTAACCATCATTTAATGAAGAATTTATTTACGTTATTCCCCATTTATTACCTTAATTTAATTATCGTAACATTTAATTTATAATTATTGTAATGATTTCCGATTTAATTGAAGGAATTAAGTATATAACTCGTAATAGTTGTGGTAAAACTCTTAATCCTACATTTATAAGTATATACTTATCCATTATATCTATTACTTAAATAAATTCCTTTTTTATGTCCTTTAAATTTATTACTAAATATCCATTTACCTTTCCCATAAAATTTGAATTCCATCAAATTATTATAACCAATCAGATTTCCGTTCACACTTTATTATAAACCTAAAATTTGCAATTCATTATCTTGTAGTAATGTCATCCCATTTCTACTTATTATTATAACTTTACAATCTATACACATTCAATTACTATTCAATGCATATTTATTCATCAATCAATTCGATATTTACTTTTCTTTCCTCCTATTTGATAAATAACCTAGAATGCACTTACATTCACTCATTTCATTCAATTAATTAATGATTCCCTCAGTTAGCAATAACGTAACATTTTCTTTATTTGTATTGCAGATAATTCAAAATTCAATTCCTAATTCTTAATATCCTCTAAATTACAACTTCCAAACATTGTATTAATCATCATTTACGTACCTCTAATTATTTTAATTTACATTAACATAATAAATAAATTACCTTTAATGAAATCTATCCCCCAATTTATTATATGCAATAAATTTTGAGCTTACAACAGTTTCAACTAATTATTTATATTTATTGCGATTGAATACCAAAATTTATTTAACACATCAAATAAATGAACAATCTATATTCATTGTCACCTATTTTCTTTTAAATTCAGTTATAAGTTTGTTACTTACCAACCAGGTTATAATAACACAATTTTTTTTATTCCACTGCTATATATGATATATTTGCATCACATACTTGAATTTTTCAATTTCATCTTAATTCCAATTCACGGTAGTATAATTTCTTACTATAAACTCATTTATAATTTGCATACCAATTAATTAGTTTCAACTAAATAGATTGATTCAATTCAACTCTTTTATTAAGTCTATATAAATAAATATACTATTTCATTGGTAAATGTTTATTTCAATTATTCCTTTATTCCTTACAAATCTTATTTCATTCATGAATGCCATCTTATATCAATTATTACATAATTTCATTAATTTACATTCAGTTACAATTAAATTAATACACCGATTTCATTTGCAAATTAAATGCTTACAATTTATAAGCTTTCGTTCCAAACGATATTTCAATTTGTACCGGACATTGATTTAATTCAATTTACTATTTAATATTATTAATTCATTAACTAAATTCACTAATTACTTTTGTTCTCTTATATGCAACTCTTAGCCTAATATAACAATTTACATCACTTCAATTTATTCGTCATTTTGTTTCAACTGTAAATACTTAGCCTTATATTCCCATGGTTTCATTTCCTTCTCAACATTTGCTTCATTATTAATTATAAAATCTTTATTTCTTCTAAATTAAATTTGCATAAATATTATTAAAATGACAAATTTAATTAACGAAAATGACGGGTCGTTACACTCTCCCCCACTCAAAACTTTTCGTCCCCGAAAAGGAAAAAGAAGGGAAAAGAAGAATTAAGAAATCAATATCATATCAAATATTAAATTTATAAACAAATAAATTTACAAAATTAATTTAGATAAAATATACTAATTTATAATCATTAATTTTTTTTTAATACTCAAACTAATAAACTTTGGAAAACATTTTCAAGATATTTTCTAAGTCCAAAATTTACGAAAATTTTTGGCAGAGTCTCCTTTGTACGGGGAGGCTCGGGAGAAAATATAATATCAAATATATCAAAATATCTCATATAATATCCAAAATATAATATCCCAACATGGGAAAATATATAAAATAGCGCTATAAACCGTAATCCGAAACGTACATATTTGTCGTGCAATATACGCTTAATTTATGGAACCAAAAGCAGTAGCAGTTGCTTCCATAACCTACATTTCACTTATAAAATCCAAAGGGTTAACAATTTATATAAAATAAAATATTTAAGTGGTTTCCATCACTAATACAAAACAATACAACAACCACCAATTTTAACAGCAGCATACACAACAAATTCAAAGCAACCATTCAACCAAACAAATAAATAGTCGTTCGGGTTCAAAACCTTTAAATCGTACGGAATGAAGAATAAACCATCAAGTGCATCATTTACTCAACAGTCTAAGATAAACTAAATAGATTATTCATTCACTCCAAATTAAATTTTCAAAGTATTTTACCCAAACAACCATAACCAAACAACAACAATTCAAACAACAATCAACTTAACCTTTTATTAATTTCATACCTTTGTTATTTAATTTCTCTTTTTATTCATACCATATAAATTTTCCTTTTATAGTTTACATTTATTTCTAACAAACTTTTAATTTCATTTACTCATTCAATGTTTGTTTCAGTTATTTTTTTTTTACTTATTACTTACAATTTTTCATTTCCATTATCTCAGGTCATGCCAGTTCTTTTTATTTCATTATAATTTTTCGTTCATTTATTGCATGCCCTCATTTATTTACACTTGTTTATCAATAGTGTTCATGTCCCATTTAATTTGTTAGCATTTCCGTTTTATTTATTTAAGTTGATGTAACAACCCGGTATTTCGCATCGATTTATAATCGACTTAAAACGATTAATATTGACACAAACTTCTATTTGAAGTTTTTTTTAAATTTTGAATTGAAATTGATTTATAAATTGATAAAAGAAATTTAGGGCTTTAAATAAAAGTTTTTTTTTTTATTATTTATTTATTTGGCCTTATCCCCTCTTTAATTTCGAACCGGCCCTCCCCCATTTTCTCTTTTCATTTTCGAACCCGTCCCCTTTTCTTTATTTTTTTTCGTTTGCTAACCTAAAACTAATCACGCAAAGAAAATGGCGGCCTCTCTTTGCCGAATTAGGGCTTCGTTCTTCTTTCTCGAATTAGGGCTTCTCTGTTGATTGATTCTCGTGCTTGGCTCGTTCGTTTTCTGAGGATCGAGTTCGCAAATCAGGTAAGTGATTCCATCACTTACATCTAATTCAAACCCTAGTTTGATTGTTCGTGTGCTCGCTTATTGTGTGCTATCGTGGCTTTGATTCTTTGCTACTTGAATTGCACGGCAGTGACTTTCCTCTTTTAATTTTGTGACCTAATATTATCGGCATTGATGTCTAACTTGGTCACTTTGATTTGTTTGAATGTTTTGCTGTGATGTCGATTTCGTGGCCACCACTATCTCGAATTCTTCATGTTGCCTTCGTTGGTGCCAGTTTGCTGTGACATTGTGCATTTCATTCTGTTTGATGTTGCACTTGGTTATTTTGTCCATTTGTGTATTGCTGCAAGCTTCCTTGAGCTTGTATGCTTCAAGTTCCCTTGACTGATCCATATGTTGGTCTGGTCCTGTTTTTGCATTGAACTGCATTCAGTTAATTATTTCTGAAAGTTTTGAAGCTTGTTTGGTTTGCGGTTTTCAGTTTTGGATTTCGTAACAACCGCAATGCATTCAGTTAATTATTTCTGAAAGTTTTGAAGCTTGTTTGGTTTGCGGTTTTCAGTTTTGGATTTCGTAACAACCGCAATGCATTCAGTTAATTATTTCTGAAAGTTTTGAAGCTTGTTTGGTTTGCGGTTTTCAGTTTTGGATTTCGTAACAACCGCAATGCATTCAGTTAATTATTTCTGAAAGTTTTGATGCTTGTTTGGTTTTGACCTTTATGGGCTTGGTGCATTGGTTAATTGCTAAGTTCGAACTTGTTTTGGTTGACTTATCTGTATATATATGCATACATACATTCGTATGTATGTATGCATATATTGTTGACCATGGTTCGGGTTTTGTGTTGTATTTGCACTTGTATATATATGCAGATACTTGAGCATAATTTATTGTTTCACTGCCACATTTTTGTGTTGTATTTGCACTGGTATATATATGCAGATACTTTAGCATATTTCATTGTTTCACTGCCATGCTTATACTTCTGGTTCATATCTTCCAGTGTTGCCACTGTGTTTCATTTGCATAGCTGAACTTGTGTTGTCTTTGATGTTCTTCTTATTGCATATAAACTTGGTCTACTTGATGCTGTAGCTTTCAAGTATTTTTGCATGTGCATTACTTGTCTTCATATGTGTTCATACATACCTTTGTATGTGTGTATGCATGTGTTGTTAAATTGCACTGCAGTTATTTTTTTGGGACTTGGTTTGCATACTTGATTCAGTAGTATGCTTCATTTTGCATCACTGTATGTAATTCTCTGAGGTGCCTGCATTGTCATGATGTATACTCTCTGTATATATACTTGAGGCTTGTTCCATGCATTACTGTATATTCATACTGTTGGCATTCATATGTTTACAAGTACATTTCATATACTTGTAGCCATTCATGCAAAATTCTGTTGCCTCCTTCTGGTTCATTTCATTTTGGAACCATTGCTTTGGGACTCTCTTTCAACTATTGTCCCCTGTTGCATTTCTGTGCATCATTTCTGTGCATCCTTCCTGTTGCACCCCTGTGCATTCATTTGATTATGCTGGTTGACGTTCTGATGCCTTTGGTTGTTGCAGTATGTTACTGCATTTGGTCTGAGTCACTGTGTATCATGCTTGATCTCTGTTACATGCTTGCTGTTGCATGCTTGTAATATTCATGTTCTTGCAGTCTTCATTTTCGACATGTTTCACTGCACCTTGTCTTGTATGAACTTGTTTCAGTAGTTAGCTAGAATTGTTGTTGTTCCCTGGACATGAACTTGATTGTTACACATCTTCAAATCGACACTTGGTCTTGTGATATTCACGGCGACGCTTGTGAATATTCATTGGGTACATCATCACTGTCGTGGCAAGGCAGTGCACGCAAGCGTGAACTGCAGCCACACGGTATTGAGTTTTTGGGCACGACATCACTAAAGTGGCAAGGCAGTGCACGCAAGCGTGAACTGCAGCCACACTGTATGGCGTGTATGATATTCTTTTTGTTTTGACTTATGGATCTTTTTGCGTATTCCATATTCCGTAGCGGCGAGGCAGTGCACGCGTGCGTGTACTGCAGCCCTACTTGAATTAATATTTTAATTGATATTTCAATGGTTTGAACTGTTTGTTCATTTCAATTCAATATCCTGAATTTCATTCTGATTTGGTTTAATTACTGTTGTCTATTCAGTATTTAATTATTATTGCTTCTGTGCACTAATAACTGAGTTTGAATTAGACTGACCCGAGTATTATTTTCTTTTGAATCTAATACTCGGGTCAGACCGACTATTTATAGGTTGTAGATATTCTGCTTTGGGTTGCTGCTAGAGCTATGAAGTTCTTTCATATCTTTTGGAGTAGTCGTCATTTGTAGTAGACTGTATTATTGTATAGGAAGATATGTATTCATGTATATTATATACGTTAATGTACTTGTATATATAACTTCCTGAGTTGACTATTGTAGTTGTATCATATGTACCGTGTCAAATGTATTGTAACTGACATCAGTTATATATATATATGAGATTTTCTGTTTTATCTGTGTTTCGCATTTATATTTATCTGTGTTATTAGTTTATATTTGTCCTAGACTATTATAGCCACCGTGTGGTAGTTTTGAGTTTGCATCGGCATGTCGGATTTCCTCCTGAAATTAAAAGCATGTTTTTACCATCTGACATATCGGTGTTCGCACAAAGCAATTACACGGATGGTCGCTCCTCAACAGCCTTATTCTCCGTGCTAGTTGACAGCACTACACCGTAGTGTTCTTGGCTAGCGTGGGTATAGAGGTGGGGCGTCACAGCTTGGTATCAGAGCCTGGGGTTTAGAACAAATATAAAACATAACTTAGATAGTACATGTGTTACAACTATTTGTCGATGTTTTATTTCACATCTTTGTCTTAAGATCATCTTTGATTGTTAGGAATGAATTCCTAACGCTTATTCGTGAGCGTTGCTGCTATTCTCTATCGCACTTGCTCACTTGAGTTTACACTTCTAAGTATCAGTGTATATATGCTCTACCAAGTTGCATATTGCTGCAACTAGTACCCACTTCGATTTGAACTCGCATTGTTTATTCGAACTGCTATATATATGCATTCTTATCTCTGATTCGTGTACTTAATGCAGTTTCCATACAATTGGGTTTTGGGTATCAATCTTTGAGACAAATTGCATTCCAATTGTCGACTCTGTCTGTTTATCCATGGTTTGTTGGTTTTCATGTGCCTCTCTCTGATAGTTTTAAAATTTCTTTGGTATAAAAGAAATTGTCTTGGTCTTTGCCTTGTCGATATCGACGTTGACTTGACTTTTACTCTTGCTAAAGTCATTCAAGCATTTATGCTCGTTCTGCTTTGTTTTTCCAATTGTTGATCGATTCTTCTTTTCCGGTTAGTTGTTATCACCTTTGTCGACTTTGATAACTTCTATTTCAGGAATTTTGGGTATTCCTACTTTGATGGATTTGGAATCGAATTCTTTGTATTTTATTCACGTCTTCGAATGTGAATCTTAGTGAATTGATTTGGTTTTCGAATTTAATCGATTCTTGATTATTTCCCGATTTGTTGCTATCATTTATTAGCAACTTTGATGACCTTTTCTTCGGGATTTTCGTGAACATACCTTTCGATGAATTCGGTATCGATTTCTTTGGATTCTATTCATGTCTTCGTATGTGAATTCCTGTGATTGATTGTTTCTACAATCATTTTTGAGATTTGTCACTTTAAAAATATAAAGGTTTCAATACTAGTAGTAAATATCAAAACTCTTTTAACAAAATGTTTTCAACTCTATTTTCAATACCAAACTCGTTTTTGAAACTGTTTTCCAATCTATTAGTATATACAAATCTTTATTTCACTCGTATGAGAAATCTAATTAAACGGCTTAGTAAAACAAGTGGTATGAAACGCTTGCGTTTACTTCGTCGGTTAATTGTTGGACTTGTTCGATTGAACCTCTAGTGACAAATTTTATTAGTGAAGATTTACAGTTTGTTCGTAAATATTTAAGTTAAGTAAGTGGTTATGGGACATGATGCTAAACTTTTACATTTACTGACTTAGTGTAATCGACACTTCTCGTTGATCATGACGATCATTTTTACGGTTAGACTAGGCCTCATCGGTGTGATTTCGTCTCACACATATCTCTTGGGCTTTGAGGATTGTCTAGACACCACTTGTGTGATTTCATTCACACATACTTTTCTTTTGATTGTGAGGTTAGACTAGACACCACTTGTGTGATTCCACTCACACATACCTCTTTTGATTTTTTTGGTTAGTCTGGACCTCAATCTGTGTGATTTCGACTCACACATGTGGGGTAGCGCCCCACGGTCTTCGGGCCATTCGTGTGTCAAAATTAATGGCTTGCAACCATGAGATAGCGTCTCGTTATGCGTTGTACGTGTTGATGATTTTTCATGCTCGCGGGTAGGTGAGATTCCGTGCTCCCGTTCTCGCTTTGCGTTGCACGTGTTGATGATTTTTCATGCTCGCGTGTAGGTGAGATTCCGTGCTCCCGTTCTCGCTTTGCGTTGCCCGTGTTGGTGATTTTCATGCTCACGTGTAGGTGAGATTCCATGCTCCCGTTCTCGCTTTGCGTTGCACGTGTTGATGATTTTTCATACTCGCGGGTAGGTGAGATTCCGTGCTCCCGTTCTCGCTTTGCGTTTCACGTGTTGATGATTTTTCATGCTCGCGTGTAGGTGAGATTCCGTGCTCCCGTTCTCGCTTTGCATTGCCCGTGTTGGTGATTTTCATGCTCACGTGTAGGTGAGATTCTGTGCTCCCGTTCTCGCTTTGCATTGCACGTGTTGGTGAGTTTTCATGCTCGCATGTAGGTGAGTTTTCGTGCTCCCGTTCTCGTTATGCGTTACATGTGTTGATGAATTTTCATGCTCGCGTGTTGGTGAGTTTCCATACTCTCCTTTGAGTTTTCATACTCTGTTCGAGTTTTCATACTCTGTTCGAGTTTTCATACTCCGTTTGAGTTTTCATACTCTGTTCGAGTTTTCATACTCCGTTTGAGTTTTCATACTCTGTTCGAGTTTTTATACTTCGTTTGAGTTTTCATACTCTGTTCGAGTTTTCATACTCCGTTTGAGTTTCCATACTCTCCTTCGAGTTTTCATACTCGCGTTCGAGTTTTCATACTCCGTTTGAGTTTCCATACTCCGTTTGAGTTTCATACTCTCCTTCGAGTTTCCATACTCCGTTTGAGTTTTCATACTCTCCTTCGAGTTTTCATACTCGCGTTCGAGTTTCCATACTCCGGTTCGAGTTTTCATACTCGCGTTCGAGTTTTCATACTCGCGTTTGAGTTTTCATACTCCGGTACGAGTTTTCATACTCTCATCTTGTGATTTCTGGATTTCTTGCGTAGATTCCTAGAATTTGTGCTTCACCAATTTTCGTGATCTCAATTGATAAGTTTTATCAATTTTTGTGCATTGGTGAACTCGTGTGTTATTGACTTGTTATGAATACAAGTTTAGGGTATGATATCCCTTTCTATCTTTGAGAAGATTCTTGTGACACTTTGGATGAATGAAAATCCACTTATCGAAGTTGCTTCTGATGTCGTTGTTTTAATCACGTGTTTAAAAAAAAAAAAAAATTGTTTCAAAATATAAATCAAAATTGTTTTCAAAATTTTTACGATTTGCGCTTTCAAAAGAATGAGGAAGCGAATTAAACGTTTCAGTAAAATCGAGGACTATGATCCCTTTCTTTTGCTGATTCGCTTAATTCCGGACTTGTTCGTTTGAGAATGTAAATTGTAATTTTATAAATAGAAATGGTTTTCAAAATTTTTTTACGCTTTACGCTTTCAAAAGAATGTGGAAGCGATGTAAACGTTTCAGAAAAATCGAGGACTATGACCCCTTTCTTTTACTGATTCGCTTAATTCCGGACTTGTCCGTTTGAGAACGTAAAATGTTATTTATTTAAAATACACAATTTAACACTTTCAAGGAAACGATGAAGTGAATTAAACGATTTAGTAAAACTCGTGGTTATGAGTCATGTGCGTTTGCTATTTCGGTTAATTTCGGACTCGTTAATTGAAAATTTTGTAATTTGAAATTTGATTACCGTTGTGGTAATTTCTGATTATCGTTTTGATAATTGGATGTTTATGATTTCTGATTTATCGTTTTTGATAATTAGATATTTATTGTTTCTGATTATCGCTTGTGATAATCAGATATTTGAGATCTAATTATCGTTTGTGATAATTAGATATTTGTGATTTGATTATCAATTGTGATAATTAAATAATCGTTGATTCGTGATTTCTGATTTATCGTTTTTGATAATCAGATATTTATTGTTTCTAATTATCTATTGATAATTAGATATTTGAGATTTAATTGTCGTTTGTGATAATTAAATATTTGTGATTTAAGATTGATTTTCGATTTTGATAATCGAATACTTGTTGATTTGATTATCGTTTTTGATAATCGAATATTTGTAATTTGAGATTTCTGAATTATCTATTGATAATTAGATTTTGTTGATAATTTGTGAATTTCCTTTATGAAATTAAAAGATTTCTTTGGCGTTTATATTGTACTACGCCAGTGTACCGGCTCAATTTTCTACTATTCATGACGTTTTCTACGTCTTCCAATTACGGAAATGCCTTAGGAATTTCCGATTTCTATTTTTGAGCCCGGTATTATTGAAGAAATTGAAGTTTCACCAGATTTGACGTTGAGCAACATTCTATTCACATCAATGTTTCGGGGGTTCGACACCTTCGAAATAAAGATGTTTTCTCGTGAAAGTTTATTGGTTCTCAAATCCTATGAATTTCACTTTGGAATCCAGAGAATTCATCGAGCAATCACGATCAGGCTTTCTCTATCATGCTCTTTATGGTGAACTTCCTACTTCGAATTTCTTCATCATGTGATGACATGCTTTTATGGTTGTTACCTTTTACCCGTTTGTTCCTTATGATTGCGAGGACGCAATTTCTTTAAGGAGGGGAGTCTGTAACAACCCGGTATTTCGCATCGATTTATAATCGACTTAAAACGATTAATATTGACACAAACTTCTATTTGAAGTTTTTTTTAAATTTTGAATTGAAATTGATTTATAAATTGATAAAAGAAATTTAGGGCTTTAAATAAAAGTTTTTTTTTTTTTTTATTTATTTGGCCTTATCCCCTCTTTAATTTCGAACCGGCCCTCCCCCATTTTCTCTTTTCATTTTCGAACCCGTCCCCTTTTCTTTATTTTTTTTCGTTTGCTAACCTAAAACTAATCACGCAAAGAAAATGGCGGCCTCTCTTTGCCGAATTAGGGCTTCGTTCTTCTTTCTCGAATTAGGGCTTCTCTGTTGATTGATTCTCGTGCTTGGCTCGTTCGTTTTCTGAGGATCGAGTTCGCAAATCAGGTAAGTGATTCCATCACTTACATCTAATTCAAACCCTAGTTTGATTGTTCGTGTGCTCGCTTATTGTGTGCTATCGTGGCTTTGATTCTTTGCTACTTGAATTGCACGGCAGTGACTTTCCTCTTTTAATTTTGTGACCTAATATTATCGGCATTGATGTCTAACTTGGTCACTTTGATTTGTTTGAATGTTTTGCTGTGATGTCGATTTCGTGGCCACCACTATCTCGAATTCTTCATGTTGCCTTCGTTGGTGCCAGTTTGCTGTGACATTGTGCATTTCATTCTGTTTGATGTTGCACTTGGTTATTTTGTCCATTTGTGTATTGCTGCAAGCTTCCTTGAGCTTGTATGCTTCAAGTTCCCTTGACCGATTCATATGTTGGTCTGGTCCTGTTTTTGCATTGAACTGCATTCAGTTAATTATTTCTGAAAGTTTTGAAGCTTGTTTGGTTTGCGGTTTTCAGTTTTGGATTTCGTAACAACCGCAATGCATTCAGTTAATTATTTCTGAAAGTTTTGAAGCTTGTTTGGTTTGCGGTTTTCATTTTTGGATTTCGTAACAACCGCAATGCATTCAGTTAATTATTTCTGAAAGTTTTGAAGCTTGTTTGGTTTGCGGTTTTCAGTTTTGGATTTCGTAACAACCGCAATGCATTCAGTTAATTATTTCTGAAAGTTTTGATGCTTGTTTGGTTTTGACCTTTATGGGCTTGGTGCATTGGTTAATTGCTAAGTTCGAACTTGTTTTGGTTGACTTATCTGTATATATATGCATACATACATTCGTATGTGTGTATGCATATATTGTTGACCATGGTTCGGGTTTTGTGTTGTATTTGCACTTGTATATATATGCAGATACTTGAGCATAATTTATTGTTTCACTGCCACATTTTTGTGTTGTATTTGCACTGGTATATATATGCAGATACTTTAGCATATTTCATTGTTTCACTGCCATGCTTATACTTCTGGTTCATATCTTCCAGTGTTGCCACTGTGTTTCATTTGCATAGCTGAACTTGTGTTGTCTTTGATGTTCTTCTTATTGCATATAAACTTGGTCTACTTGATGCTGTAGCTTTCAAGTATTTTTGCATGTGCATTACTTGTCTTCATATGTGTTCATACATACCTTTGTATGTGTGTATGCATGTGTTGTTAAATTGCACTGCAGTTATTTTTTTGGGACTTGGTTTGCATACTTGATTCAGTAGTATGCTTCATTTTGCATCACTGTATGTAATTCTCTGAGGTGCCTGCATTGTCATGATGTATACTCTCTGTATATATACTTGAGGCTTGTTCCATGCATTACTGTATATTCATACTGTTGGCATTCATATGTTTACAAGTACATTTCATATACTTGTAGCCATTCATGCAAAATTCTGTTGCCTCCTTCTGGTTCATTTCATTTTGGAACCATTGCTTTGGGACTCTCTTTCAACTATTGTCCCCTGTTGCATTTCTGTGCATCATTTCTATGCATCCTTCCTGTTGCACCCCTGTGCATTCATTTGATTATGCTGGTTGACGTTCTGATGCCTTTGGTTGTTGCAGTATGTTACTGCATTTGGTCTGAGTCACTGTGTATCATGCTTGATCTCTGTTACATGCTTGCTGTTGCATGCTTGTAATATTCATGTTCTTGCAGTCTTCATTTTCGACATGTTTCACTGCACCTTGTCTTGTATGAACTTGTTTCAGTAGTTAGCTAGAATTGTTGCTGTTCCCTGGACATGAACTTGATTGTTACACATCTTCAAATCGACACTTGGTCTTGTGATATTCACGGCGACGCTTGTGAATATTCATTGGGTACATCATCACTGTCGTGGCAAGGCAGTGCACGCAAGCGTGAACTGCAGCCACACGGTATTGAGTTTTTGGGCACGACATCACTAAAGTGGCAAGGCAGTGCACGCAAGCGTGAACTGCAGCCACACTGTATGGCGTGTATGATATTCTTTTTGTTTTGACTTATGGATCTTTTTACGTATTCCATATTCCGTAGCGGCGAGACAGTGCACGCGTGCGTGTACTGCAGCCCTACTTGAATTAATATTTTAATTGATATTTCAATGGTTTGAACTGTTTTTTCATTTCAATTCAATATCCTGAATTTCATTCTGATTTGGTTTAATTACTGTCGTCTATTCAGTATTTAATTATTATTGCTTCTGTGCACTAATAACTGAGTTTGAATTAGACTGACCCGAGTATTATTTTCTTTTGAATCTAATACTCGGGTCAGACCGAGTATTTACAGGTTGTAGATATTCTGCTTTGGGTTGCTGCTAGAGCTATGAAGTTCTTTCATATCTTTTGGAGTAGTCGTCATTTGTAGTAGACTGTATTATTGTATAGGAAGATATGTATTCATGTATATTATATACGTTAATGTACTTGTATATATAACTTCCTGAGTTGACTATTGTAGTTGTATCATATGTACCGTGTCAAATGTATTGTAACTGACATCAGTTATATATATATATGAGATTTTCTGTTTTATCTGTGTTCCGCATTTATATTTATCTGTGTTATTAGTTTATATTTGTCCTAGACTATTATAGCCACCGTGTGGTAGTTTTGAGTTTGCATCGGCATGTCGGATTTCCTCCTGAAATTAAAAGCATGTTTTTACCATCTGACATATCGGTGTTCGCACAAAGCAATTACACGGATGGTCGCTCCTCAACAGCCTTATTCTCCGTGCTAGTTGACAGCACTACACCGTAGTGTTCTTGGCTAGCGTGGGTATAGAGGTGGGGCGTCACAGTTGATATTCATCCATTTGAATTACTTACCTTTAATTATATTCACTTATAGTAAAATTTCAATTGTAACTTAAGTTTATACATTAAATTCTTATTTATAATAGCAAATTCATTGAGTACTTCATTTCCTACTTTTACTTGTACGATTTTCATTACATTTTCTATTTAACATTTCAACTTTTTATATTGGTAAGTTATATATGTTAAAGAAAATGCAAATCAACTTATACAAGTTTTATCTCATCCTTTAATTAAATTTAATGTTCAACAATATTACTCTTTGTTTCATATGTTACAAATTTCAAATTTTCTTTAAATCCATTAATAACTTAGCATTAAATCTCTTACCTAAATTAGAGGTTTCAATTATTAATTACTTACCTTTTATTTTACTACAATAATTGAAACATTTAATTAATGGAAATTTAAGAATTAAATACCAGGTTAAATTTCAAATTATTTTAAAATAATAGATAAATATATTCTTACAACTTATATATCTCTAATTATATTTAAAACAATTCAAAACTTATATATTTTCGAAAATGAATCTGCAGTAAAACTACTACAGTGGCCTTTCCCCTTCGAAACTCGAAAATGAAAGTCGATGATGCGGCCGCCATCACCGAAATTATTTTCCAGCGACAAAGAGGAAAGTACAAAACTTATTTTCTCCAAAAATCTTCTTTAAAACAATTTTTCCAAATTATATTAAAATATTTATATCAGAAAGTACTTATACACAATATTATTATATTCCAAAAAAAATTTCAAAAGAAATTTCAAAACCCCGGAACTTAAGCCCTAAATTTCCAGATTTCATTTATTTTACTTTCAACTTAGTTTCAACTGTTATTTATATTTTCATTACCTAACACCCAATCTATAGCAACCAAATATATGTCATTATAAAATATTTTTATATATAGAAAATATAATAGGAAAAGTTATTTCATTCACCTATATTAAAATCAAATATTATGTCGGTCTGTCCTATTAAGTGTTTAGAAATCCTTATTGATGTCACAGCGTCCCATGCACCAACTAGTATTTATAAATACAAAATGGAACAGATTAACACAATATTAAAATATTTTTATAACACTAACAAATGCGCTCTCTCATATATATACACTCAGCGACTCCCATAGGGTATCGCTACCCTATTAGTAAAGAGTCAAACCCCACAAAGCTAAGGTTTATCGCTAAACCAAAGCTCTAATACCAGATGTAACGTCCAGCCTTTTTGCACACTTCAAATCGACACACATGTCGATTCAAACCATACGGAAGGGCGGATTGTTATGGCGTAAACAAGAAAAACAGAGAAGAAATAAAACAAAATAGAATCTCATAGCGGAAGGATAAAATATAATAATAAAATATACAGTTTATAAAACTGTTTACAAAACATTTGATTCTTCTATATACAATTAAATATCAGAGTTCAAATACCAAAAATATCAATGCAGCGGAATACAGTGCAGTGGAATAAAATAGATAATAGTAATACAAATCTTCGTCCTCGTCCTCCAAAGCTAAATCTCCAAATCCTGAAACGCTCGGACTGACCCGAGCGAATTTGAAAAGACAAAAATACTTGAGTCAGAACTAAAAGATCTTATGTGAGTCAAATTAACATAAATAAATATGAGTGCGGTAACTCAAGAGATGCTCGGGATTTACATCTCCTAAGGATCCGTTAAACTATTTACTATATAGTATATTGCGCTATTATAATAGTGTCTATTTGTAAAATAAACTTACATTTTAATAGCGTTAAGGGGTTACCCATATAGCCCTTAACACAAATAATGCCAATAGTCTATACAGTACCGTAATACCTCCTGATCGGGAGGCTAGCAGAGGATACTCCATAGGTACGACACAAATAGAAACTCGTACAAGGCGCGATAGGGTAGATGACACGGCACAACTAGGCAATGCCAGGGTAGATATACCAATTGCTATCCGGGCTGGTGGAAACGCGCAGCGCGCAGCTACCGCCCACCTCGAACAACACCCCCAAAATCAAAATCAAAGTGGCCACCGAATCAATCCAAAAGTCAGAGTATAATATCGAAGGAGTGTGTTCGATTAGAGGAATGACCTCATTGGCCCGAGAATCGCTCCTGTTTTAGCCACCTTATGCCAACTCACGGGAGTTGGGTCCACGTATTTACCTCATAGGAAACGCCGCCACCAACCTACTTCATTCTGGAATCTCCACCGCGTACACGGTTGTTAAAGTGGTTTTCGGAGTTGGCAGAGAGTATGACAACTTCCGATCCCGGTCTCTTTAACAACCAAACGTTATTATAACACCGCGGTCATTTAAAATAATTTATACTTTAAAACCAGAATAAAATATCCATTTTAAACCCATATAAATACGATATCATTTATATTTTTAAAACCCCAAATCAATACGATATCATTTAGGCCCAAACCAACAAAATGTCATTTTATTTTCCAATATATATTCTTTCCAAAATCATAGGGTTTTCAAAGTAAAATAGTTAGAAATCAAAACTCTGGAATATAATATTTCCAAATTATACTACCTTGAAAATCATAACTTTGAAACAAATTTCCATCTCTCAAATGGTTAAATATTAAATTTCTTTTATAAAACAAAATAGCTTCTTTTCATTTCACAAATCAATTCCAAATATTGATTTAAACTTCCAAATACCATTTTTAATTCTTATGTTTCAAAGCTTTAAATATTTCACCATTTCAAAACAAACTCATTTGACAAACCCATATATATCAAATTCAATTACTTATTATTTAGACTTGAAATGTTTACTTAATGAATTAATATAATTTAAGTAAAACCTTTAACTTCACATAATTGAAAAATCTTTCAATTTATTAAACTTGATATATTCATTTAAATCAACCTGATATTCATTTAAATCACTTTACATAAAAATAAAGTTATAAAAATCATATCCTTTAAAAAAATTAATTTTTTTTATTAAATTTCAATTTAACTTAATATTCATCTTCCAAATCTTATTCTCATTTTAGTCATAAAAACTCCAGAATTTAAATTTTAAATAAATGCTTAATCTTATTTGGTCTTAAAATCAAACTTTATTTTAAACTTCAAATCAAATTTATACAAAGCTTAAAACCGGAAATTACTATATATATAATAACCTTTATCAATAACCAAGTCAATATCCCATAAACCATATATATATATAACTTTGCAAAAACCATAGAAAATCATTTCAAAATTTTTTTTTATATATATATATATACCGCGGTGCCTGTATAAAATTTTCTACCCTATGGTCAAGTGATACGGATGTTTATCATTTCAATCCGAAATTTTAAGAATTAAAAAAAATTGCGGTTGTATATCATTTCAAACCGCAATCCCGACTAAAATGAAATGCGTGATAAATTACAGATTTTTAAAATATAGTACACATCATCCATTCACCAAACATCAATCAACAACCAATAATTATAATCATCATCCAATTTATTTCAATCATCATTAATTTATTTCAATCATCGTCAATTTAAAACAAACATCAATATATAGCATATGCAATATAACAGGAAATAAATGACAGTTATTAACTAACAGTTTATTCAAAATAAATTTAATAACTGTTTAACTAGCAGTTTTATGCAAATAAATAAATTTTAACTGTCAAATTTATATGCAAAAAATAAAATTAATTAACAGTTGAATTAAATAAATGCGATTAACAGAGATAAAGAATAGAACATGCAAAACAGTCATAAATAAATTTCTACTCATATTTAAAAATCAATTTAACAAACATAAGAAATTTTAGAAGTTGTGAGTGGGTAAAAACACTCACCTTTTTGAATTTAAATTGAATTCAAATCCAATTTAAACCCAAAAATTGGACAGTCTCCAAATTCATCCAAACTAGTGCCAAAACGTCAGAAATTCCGATGCGATCCCAGCAAAACAAACCGCGCGTGAATCCGAGCTCGTATGCAAAAGTTATGAAAATTTGAAAAATGGAAAATTCTGGTCCTGGATCGACTTCGGGTTCGACTTCGGTGCGCCGCCTCAATTCCCCGGTGCTTGCTTGGAGTTTTCGCCAAAACGACCCGGAGCGACCCGAGTCATTTTCTTCCTGATCCGAAGTTGCTCTAGGGTTTTCTCCCCTGAAACCCGAAGCGCGACCAGAAGCTACTGCAGATCCGCAATTTTTTTTTTTTTGAAATTGAAATTATTTTTTTTGGAATTTGGGAATTAGGTTTTTTTTTTCTGCCATTAGAATGAGGAGTTGAGAAGGAGATGTACGTATAGAAAAATGAAAATAAGGAGTGGCTAGGGTTTATAACAGGTTATATATAGACAAGGCTGAAAAATAATAGATGGATCGGATTGGATCTAAACATAAGTTTAAATTTAGGCATAAACATATATGAAATAAACTAGCATTAAATTTTGAAACGTGAATTGATTTAATTGGAAATAAATTACCCATTCCAAATTTATTTTAATCAGTTTCCAATTAAACTGATTAGATTCAATTCCAACCCTTTAATTAAGTCTATCATTACTTTGTAACGCAGTTAACATTTGTCTCACGTTTCATTCCATATATATTCAAATTTCCAGCTTTCCTTTGTATAAATTATTATTTCCAAATATATTGAAGTTGTTATTCCAAATCATTATTCCAACCCAACTATATACATGTGCTAAAATTAGAAATTATCAATTAAGTTTCCCAAAAATTTCATTGAATTAAATCTTCATTCTTATTATTCAATCCATTATAGCCAAATGGATGAAATTAACATACATAAATATTTTTCAAATTTCAACTAAATTTTCAATTAACGTAAAATAAATGTTTAATTTTTACTTAATTGCAAAAACTCAATTACCTTAATTCTTTATATTCATATAAATAAACAATTCTTGATTTACAATCTTTTCATTCACCCATAGTCATATTATAAATAGAATTTATATTATCTTCAATTATTTCGATTAAATCTATTATCATACATTACTTTAATATACTGACAACATTACTTTTGCACCCTTTCATTTACCCAACTGTCATTTTATAAATAAACTTAACAATAGATTCATACCCTATTACATAAATGCATACCCTTTTATTTAAATTAAAATCTTCGTAACTTCAAACACTTAATCCATTTAATTCCAATTACTCCTTTCACTAAATTTTGGATTCAAATCAATTTATAAAGCTTTACCTCCATTCTTTATATACACTAACCATCATATAATGAAGAATTTATTTACGTTATTCCCCATTTATTACCTTAATTTATTTATCGTAACATTTAATTTATAATTATTGCAATGATTTCCGATTTAATTGAAGGAATTAAGTATATAACTCATAATAGTTGTGGTAAAACTCTTAATCCTACATTTATAAGTATATACTTATCCGTTATATCTATTACTTAAATAAATTCCTTTTTTATGTCCTTTAAATTTATTACTAAATATCCATTTACCTTTCCCATAAAATTTGAATTCCATCAAATTATTATAACCAATCAGATTTCCGTTCACACTTTATTATAAACCTAAAATTTGCAATTCATTATCTTGTAGTAATGTCATCCCATTTCTACTTATTATTATAAATTTACAATCTATACACATTCAATTACTATTCAATGCATATTTATTCATCAATCAATTCGATATTTACTTTTCTTTCCTCTTATTTGATAAATAACCTAGAATGCACTTACATTCACTCATTTCATTCAATTAATTAATGATTCCCTTAGTTAGCAATAACGTAACATTTTCTTTATTTGTATTGCAAATAATTAAAAATTCAATTCCTAATTCTTAATATCCTCTAAATTACAACTTCCAAACATTGTATTAATCATCATTTACGTACCTCTAATTATTTTAATTTACATTAACATAATAAATAAATTACCTTTAATGAAATCTATCCCCCAATTTATTATATGCAATAAATTTTGAGCTTACAACAGTTTCAACTAATTATTTATATTTATTGCGATTGAATACCAAAATTTATTTAACACATCAAATAAATGAACAATCTATATTCATTGTCACCTATTTTCTTTTAAATTCAGTTATAAGTTTGTTACTTACCAACCAGGTTATAATAACACAATTTTTTTTATTCCACTGCTATATATGATATATTTGCATCACATACTTGAATTTTTCAATTTCATCTTAATTCCAATTCACGGTAGTATAATTTCTTACTATAAACTCATTTATAATTTGCATACCAATTAATTAGTTTCAACTAAATAGATTGATTCAATTCAACTCTTTTATTAAGTCTATATAAATAAATATACTATTTCATTGGTAAACGTTTATTTCGATTATTCCTTTATTCCTTACAAATCTTATTTCATTCATGAATGCCATCATATATCAATTATTACATAATTTCATTAATTTACATTCAGTTACAACTAAATTAATACACTGATTTCATTTGCAAATTAAATGCTTACAATTTATAAGCTTTCATTCCAAATAATATTTCAATTTGTACCGGACATTGATTTAATTCAATTTACTATTTAATATTATTAATTCATTAACTAAATTCACTACTTACCTTTGTTCTCTTATATGCAACTCTTAGCCTAATATAACAATTTACATCACTTCAATTTATTCGTCATTTTGTTTCAACTGTAAATACTTAGCCTTATATTCCCATGGTTTCATTTCCTTCTCGACATTTGCTTCATTATTAATTATAAAATCTTTATTTCTTCTAAATTAAATTTGCGTAAATATTATTAAAATGACAAATTTAATTAACGAAAATGACGGGTCGTTACATAAAGTAATTCAAAGACTCTAGAGATGTGTATAGTGTTCTTGGCATAAGAATATAATTGGCCAACAATTTTGAATAAGTCAGAATCAAAATCATCATTTATTTCATCATCACATTATTGGCTGATTTAATTCAGAATACGGTGCAGATTATCACATTTAATATATCGTTCAAAATATTCCATTACCTGTTTTACCTTTACGATAATTTTTCGTTGTTATCCATTGTGATTCTGTCACCTTTGTACTAGGCTAAGGAACTTTGCTTTGTCGCCCGTTGTGCTTCTAGAACAGCCAGAATCCAGATAACACTATTGTTGTTCCATAGCCTGCCACCATACCTACACGATAAAAAACTTTTGTGACCTATTTGTTTTTATAGGTCCATGATTGTTAGTGGTAGAATATTTTGAAAAATAATTTCGTGGAAACCCATAACTGTTTATATATGTTACTTTTGGCACCCAGATTTGTTTAGCTGTGAGAGATTTTATATTTGTGCCTTTTGGAACCCAAATTGGAATGGTTGTTACGTGTTTGGGTCTATACCAACAATTATTTTGATTGTGTTCAAATTTTCTACAAATTGTGCACATTGAATCGACTTGATTAATTTCATTTCTAACATTTTTAGATTGATAATATCCAAGTCCTTGTCTAACTGTATTAACAGTTTGTTTTCCTAATAGCATATTCAAAGATTTTTCACTTTTTGAAAATTTATCTAAAGTTGTTGGACTTGTGTCTTGAGAGATTCATTTTCGTTCAATAATTGTGTTTACTTTTTAATAGAGTTCTCTCTCCTAGTATTTTCACTCTCTTTCAAAATCAAAATTTCATTTTCAAGTAATTTTATATTAATTTCTGATTTTTTAATATCTTCTTCGAATGTTGGACACTTATCACACTTACGGATCCTACTTTGATAGGTTTTGACTAATTGTTCAAGCTGTTCATTTACATCTATCAAACTATCTCTTTGAGATTCAATTATAGCATACTTTTCCCTAAGTAGTTCAAAACAGCCATTTACTTCATGGAAATATATAAGTAATTCCGAGTGAGTGAGTTTTGATACCTTGCTTGGCTCGTCATCGTCGCTATCAGTTATATTTCCTTGAAGGCACATATCTGCTTTCTCACTTTCACTGCTAGTACTTTGATTATCTTCGTCACTTGTATTTCAAGTGGATGCAAAATTTCTCCTTTTTGATTTCTTTTCAAAGTCGCGTCGATTTTGAGGACAATTGGGCTTGATGTGTCCAGGTTGGTTGCACTTATGACAGATGATTTTTCGCTGTTCTGTGTTATCTAAAACTTTGATTATTGTGCTTTTTAATTTTTGATTTAGAGCTAGATTTCCGTATTTGTGGTTCCACCTTTTTAATTTCTTTACCACCGTTTCCCACTCTGTTGCTCCATCATCATCGTCATTGTCATCACATTCAGTTGTTCCTTTGAGTGCTATTGATTTCTTTCGAGTATCTCCTCCTTCATGCTCTTCCTTGAATTTCAATTCTAGCTCATAAGTGGTGAGATTTACGATGAGTTCTTCAACTTTCATTTATTTTAAATCTTTCGATTCTTGAATGGCAGTCACATTTGCTTCAAATCTTCATGGAAGGACTCTGAGGATTTTTAGGACTATCTCCAACTCTGTGTATGATTTTCTGAGAGCTTTTGATTTGTATACGATATTGGAAAGTCGTCCGTACATTTCTTTGACATTTTCTACCTTCGCCATTGTGAAATTCTCGTATTCGCTACTCAGCATGGCAAGATGAGATTCTTTGACTTGAGATGTTCCTTCATGAGTCACTTCGAGTGTATGCCATATTTTCTGTGCAGTTAGACAATTTGAGACACGATTAAATTCAACCTCATCTAATGAACAAATAATCGAATTCATAGCTTTGGCATTAGTAATATGTAACTTATTTTCTAGATCTGTCCATTGATCCTTCAGTTTATTTATTTTCTGAAATTTAGAATTATAGTTAGTGCTCTATACCTTGTCTCAACAATATCCCAAGCATCAATGGTTTTAAGAAAAATTTCCATCCTATTTTTCCAATAAGCATATTCACCATTGAACATTGGTGGTCTAACTATGGATCGACCCTTAGCAAAAGCAGTATTAAAAGAAGCCATTTTAAATATTCAAATTTTTAAAAACAAAAATTGGTTTTTGAAAAAAAATCGAATTTTAAAAAAAATTGACTTCTATTCCTAGCTCTGATACCACTTGTAGGATCGATTTCACCTTATAGAGGGGTGAATAGGGTGATGCTATTAATTATAAAAATTATTGCGGAAGCTTGTAAAATTATTTCAACATAGATATATCAAAATAATAGTAGCAGAGATAATAGCAGAAAAATAAATGCAGAAATAGAACGACACAGAATTTACCCAGCTTCGGCAAAACCCTGCCTACGTGCTGCCCAAAAGGTTTCTACTAGAAATTAAGGAGTCAGACGCTTACATACGTAAACTCACGACACTCACTATCGACTAGCCTTAACTCTACGCTCAAAACCCTGCCACAACTCTGCCACAAAGTTGCGAATTCTCAGACTACGCCACGTAGTTTGTCCCCTAGTCACACGACTAGAATTTACAACGGTTTTACAGAAGAATTTAAATTTAAAACAAATTTAAAACAATCAAAACCCTATTTAAAAAAAATAAGCCTAAATATAATTGTTAACAATAAAGGCCGACACCATTTTTATTTATTTCTTTATCGGCCTGGTTCCCTTGTGAAAAATGGTGGCTTTCTCGTTCATTCCTCCCTGATTAAAAATTAGGGCTTTGAAATGCCGGTTTTAAATTGATCGATCAATTGGGATTTCACTCTCTTTCTCTGTCGATCGATCGTCTCTTCACTTGGCTCATAGCTCCTTCGAAGATCGAGTTTGATCTTGCTCCGGTATGTAATTTTTGCTTTTACTTCTTTTGATTTTGCATACTTGAACTCAATGGATTTACGGCCGATGATGATAAGCTTTATATAGGGTTTAGTCCCCTATAATTTCGTTCGTATGTATTTGTTTAAGTTCGTCAATTTCTTTGTTCCGGCCGTTTGATTTTGTTTCGATGCTGGTGATGATTTCTGACTTGTTCATATTGAATAATTTCGCTTACTTGATTAGCACGGTGTTGATTAATTTCTTGGCCACCATGGCTTGTTTGATTTGTTCCTTTGTTCGACACCTTGTTCATCACGGCTCTGACATTTGCTTTGACCAGTTGAATTTTTGACTGTTGTCGTGGTTGACTTTGGCCACCTTGATTTGTGAGACTATTTGCTTCCGGCATTTAGTTCCTTCCCTGATGATCTTGATTTGTACCTTAATTTTGTTACTCCCTATAGCATACTTGACCTGTTCAATTTTTCTTTGCCGTTCAATGAAATTCTGTTGGCTTCGGCTATGGTGATAACATTTGACATTGTCACCAACTTTGTACATGTGTGTTCAATCCCCTGTTATCTGCATTGCTTGATTTGAAGTCTGGTTCATGATCTTTGTGCGCTGCATATTTTTGCTGAGACTATACTTGTACATGTCTCTGGTATCACAGTTTCATTCTAGTCTGTGCATTCTTCTCTGGCTTGAATTTTGGTTGTATGCATATTGCCTGACCATTTCCATGTATTGTAGCTGTTATCTTGTTCATTCTAGCCTAGTGTCCTGTTGCATTGCCTTTTTGTTTCCTGCTAGTTCATTGTGTAATCTGGTCGATAATTATGGGTATGCATTGAGTTGCATCACTTGTCCTTGCATTTGTTTTCATTTACTTCGAGACAGTTTCAGTTGCAAGTGCATTTGTAGTTGTAGCTGCTGTCTACACATCTCTGGACTTTGCAACATATATATGTTACTTGTTCATGTACATTTGGGCAGTGATGTGAAACGATTGGTCATTCATTGTTGCTTGTTTGGTTGTCACGCACTCATATGTGTGCTGTATATTTGCTTTGGTTTGATGAAGTCTTGAGTTCTGGACTTGTAGTGGTCTGGAGCTCGAGTTGCATTCATTAGTAGCTTATCACTAATATGATGCAGTTTGACTATGTATTTTCACTTTGTTGCCATTTACTTGGTGCAGTAGTTGGCACTGTGCATTCATGTGCACTTCGGTTTCATGATGTACTCTGGTAAGCATATTTAGCTTTGTTGTCTTGAACAAATTTTATATATGTTCATTGTGTTCTGGTAGCACTCGAGTCTTGTTCAAGTTGCAGTAATATTGCTTGCATTCTCATCCGTTGGCACTATCCTCTATATTTTGTCAATTTGGGTAGTTTTGCCCTTGTATGTTTGTGGTGCACTTGCTTCTCTGACATTATCTTGTGCATGTGCACGTCACTTTTCATTTTGATTTCACTTGAACTTTATCATGATTTTTGGAAATGCACCTATGTTGAATCCAGCTTTAAAGCTCGGGTTTGACCTTGTGCTTGTGTCGTGGTATTATTTTTATTGCACATGGGTTGAACTCGGCGTTTTGCGTTTGACCTGTGCTCATCTGTCCCTGTAATTTTATCAAATGTATATATCGGTGTACACGGCCTTGTGGCATATCCAGTGATACATTGTGTATGTCACAAGCTGTTCGTGTATAATGAATTCAAAATTAAATGATGACGAACAACCCAAATAACTGAAGCAAATATTATTTTCATAATCACATTTTATTTTATACTTCAAAAATATTTTATTTTCAATTTTATTGTGTCAATATTTATTTTTGCAGATTGCTCAAATGCTGGATTTAGTTTGGAATGAAGTTGAAGATAAAATACGAGTTGAATGAATGAGTGAGTGAATGAGTGATATGTAGTGAGGTCAAATGTAAATGTGAATCGTGATGTAATCAAAATTGTATTGTAATTGAAGTTGTGTGTATATATATAGTGAGATCTTGAAATTTGTGCTATTTAAAAATTGTAATAAATATTTGTTTGAATAAAATTTTTATTTGAATTCAAATTTTATGTTATTTATTTAATTCAGCAAATGTTTATTTAATCTATGAAAAATAAAATTAACAAATACATTTAAATGAATGTGTATATGTTTATTATTATCAAAAATAATATACTCGCATATTCAACATTGATTTGTTGCATGTGATGGATATATGAAATAATGATGTGAAAATTGCTTGCATGAGTGAAAAGTAGGCTTGCATGTTATAAATATGCAGATGAATAAGTATGCATATCTGGATATATATATTCATCTCTATTTTTAAGTTACAGGTTTTAAAATCTAGATCAAAATTCAAATCTCCTCATTTAATCTCTTATGTGCTATGAGATTCAAACAAGTTATGTTTGTTTAAACATAAATTAAGATTAAATTATTTTTTAAGTACAATAAGTCTGAATATTATCTGGAAATTAAGAAAAATAGTACAAATTTAAAAACATGTTGAACTCAAACATCTTGATTCTCCGATTCATGTATATAACCTGAATCGTCTTTGGAAACTAGGATTTTTAAAAGAAAAATCATGATTTCTAGTTTGGTTTCGAATGAGAAATTCGTGGTTGATTAGAAATTGGGTTTTGGGCAATTGCTGGTGATCGGAGGGTAGTGAGGCCTCGAGTTCGCGGCTGGAGGTAGCGCGGAAGTAGGCGAGCTAGAGAAAAATGGAAGTTGGATTTATCATCCACCGAGGCGGCGTCACGGCGTCGGAATAGGGTTTAAAACCTAGGTTTGGTCGAGGCTAGAATTTTGCTTGCTGCGTCGTCTCCGGAGCACCGGACTAGTTTGAAGGTTGGGAGATGGAAGCGTGGGTCTTCGGCGAAGCTATGGACGGAGATTCGTGGGTGCTGGTGGTCGGAGTCATCAGAACGAGGTGGTTTTGGACGATGGGATCGGTTCTAGATTCGTTCAAGGTGGCTCGATTTTGATTTTAGGTTTGTGATGAAGTCTGGGTGGACGGGATTGATGATGAAGATGGTCGACGATGTGTTGGAGGCGTCGGCGATGGTCAAAGAGGCGAAGTTCAGGCGTACACGTGTACGCGTGTCAGTAGTTTGGGTGGAAGTGTGGGCTCGGCGGAAAGCTTGGTGAAGTATGGTGATGGCCTGGGTTTATCTTTGAAGTCGTCGCGAGTATTTTGCTATCATCTGTTTTAAAAGTTTAAACATAGCAAATTTTTAAGAAAAAAGAAGAAGAAGATTTTCACGGGTTGGACTTGGGTTGTGCTCGGGTTGAGTACCGGGGAAGACTCGGGTAATGTTTTATAGCAGTTATAAATTTTAAATAAAAGCAAGTTTTTAAAATTTAAAATAAATGAAGTTTAAATTATTTATTTAATCAATTTTCTTTTATTTAATAAATGTTTTTAATATTTGATTTAAGAAAGTTGTATGATTTGTTTAGCTTAAATTTAATAAGTTAAATTCTAAAGTTATTTTAAACTTAATTTTAAATGTAATTAGGTATTTAAGTAAAAGGTAAAATGTTTTAAATTTATATGTTAATGATAACTAATTAATCAATAAAGATAAATGGTTTATCTTAAAGTTAATTAGCGTCTTTGATGATTAAAAATTAATTAAATTAATAAAGTAATTAAAAAGCAATTAATTAATTTAATTAATTAATAATTAAAGATTGATTAATTTGTAAATGAGGATTAATTAATTTGTAAATAAGGATTAATTAATCTGTAATTAGAGATTAATTAACTTGAATTAAGGATTAATTAATTAAGTATTTAGAGATTAATTAATTTGTAATTAGGGATTTATTAATTAACAGTTAAGGATTTATTAATTAATAAATAGGAGTAATTAATTATTGATTAGGACTAGTTAATTAATAATTAATGGATAATTAATGAGTAATTAAAGATTAATTAATTTGTAAAGAAATGATTAACTAATTCAAATGGTTTGTAATTAATTAATGATTAATTAGGCAGAGTTAGGTAATTAATTCATAAACAATTAATTTAATTTGAGTTAATTAAATTAATTATAATTATAGGATTAATAAATCTTGCTTATGGATGATTGATTGTATGGAATGTTTGGATTGATATTTATAGAATGGTAATCTGTGACGTTCTGTGATGTGATATACTTTGTATATGGTTGTGATAAATGTGTGTTATTTGTCTATGATAAATGCTGTGTGAATTCAATGTTTTGGATTGATTTAAATTGTTTAAACCTTAAACAACTTGGCCTTTAAGAAACATTTGGATTTCAATGAGACAGGGATCGGATATCAAATTTGATTTATTCGAAAACCACATCGATCCAAGTTAAACGATAGGTCGTGAAATCTCATTTGAGATTGAGATGAAATTCAGAGTGCAAGGGCTATTGTCGCTAACTCTAAAGGTGATCCCAAAATGAGTGTAACGAGATAGTGCCTTCGGTTTTGTTCGAACCCAGAACGAACTTGTATGGATGAATGCTATCAGACCATCGTCAATAGAGGACGATAAGTGTTCTAAAAAGGTAATCGTAGCCTCAAGCCTCATCAACCGGGAATGGCTAAAACAAGGAAGGTACACGCAAGACTAAGTAGGTAGCACCAAAATAAGATAAGATTTCCCCATGTCTGGAGGTCCCTTTATTCGGCTTTGTGGGCGTTGTTGGCCACAACCACGGGGTTGTCTTATTCGGACTGTCCAAAATGGGGTAGCTCCGGTTTTGTGTTGCAGGGGATCAAGGTGGATCCTCGGTACAGTGATCTAGACCACGTACTGTGACGGGCGGTATCCCAGTAGCCCTGCCATTGTATGGGATCCAATCTCCAATAAGTGATCTCGGACATGATTGTATACCTATGTATGCTGGAATTTAATAATGTAACAATTTTGGCTATGTGAATATTTATTTGGAAACCCTAGACACTATTATAATATAACCAAATTTACTAACAAATGTTTTGCTTATCGTAAGGGACAAACTTGTCTGTATTTATTTGCAGAGAGTCTTACGAGATACATTTTGTTTCGAAGGTTTTTCAAATTAAAAAACTTGACCGTTTACTCACACCAGATCCATGTCTGACCCGGAGTTTATTTTGTTTTACTTAAACTTTGGGGTACTCAAATTTTTATGAGTAGCCAAGTGATCAGGTTTGCTTAATGAATTTTGCAAAGCTTGGAGCAGGAGTCTTGGCATAGAAATATCTATATCTTTTTCCACTGTGTCAGTATCACTTGCCTGTTGTATTTTGGAATGTAATGAATAGATAGGTCTTCATGACTATCTATTGTGATGTCGTATCTGTGTAACTCTTATGTGTATTAAGTATGTAATAGTTATGTGATGTATTATATTTTTCCATTTCCGCTATGAGATTCTGATATTGTTGTTTCTTTCTATATATTCTTTTTCTACCTGTTTCTTTCTTATTGATGATACGTCTTTCTGTGGAATGAAAGGCGGGTCGTCATAGATATATACCTGTACATGTTTAAATTGCAAATTGAAATGATGAATATCCATATCACTTGACCATATGATAGAAAATTATATACATACATCGTTGGTCAATATATATATTTTGAAACGATTTCCAAGGTTTTGAAATGAATATTTTGGTTGTAAATATTGATTTTAAGATATATATATAAATATTATTCTTATAAAGGTTTTAAATTTTTATTTTTAAAATTATATGTTTGAAAATTTTAAAATTATTAGTTAGTTTAGGAATTATAAATTTTAAGATTTTACTTACAATTTTACTATTTTAATATATATATATAAAATAAGTTAATAATAAGATTTGATTTATTAAAGTTGATTTACTAAAGTTGATTTAATTAATATATAATATGTTTAAGTATTTATTTAAAATTTATATTTTCAAATATAAAGTTTATAATGATATTTATAAAATTTAGGTTGGAAAGAGAAATTGGTCTGAAATTGAATTTATTTAAGAATTATACTCAAATAAGTTTGGTTTGAAATTTGTTAGTTTTGGGATTTTAAAGATAAAGTTTTATAACTTGATTTTGATTAAAAGTAATTTATATGAATATTTCAAATCTACATGAATTGAAATGGTATATTTAGTTTTATTTAAATTTGAAATTTGAAGTTCTACTTAAATGTTATTTGAATGATTAAGTAAATATTTCAATATAAATAAGAGCAAAGTGAATTTGATATATATATATATATATATATATATATATAAAATTATCAAATCTAGTTTTAAATGTTTGAATATTTAAAGCTTTGATATATATTGAAATTGAAATGGTTTATTTTTTGATAAAAAATTATGTATTTGAAATCGATATAATTTGAAATGTTTGTTGAGAAACTGAATTGAGTTGAAATTGATGAACTGAGATTGACTTAAATTTGAATTTTGGAATTCGAGTTGATTTGAATGATTTGTGAAATTTGAGGAAACTATTTTATTATATAAAGTATTTTTAAAATTATATTTGAAACTATTTATATATTTTAATATAAATTATTTTAATATAAACTATTTTAATATAAATCATTTTTTTTGCAAAGCAAGCCGGTTTTATAGTGGACCGTCCACTTTTTATTACGAACGTAATAAAAGTTGAAGTACAGGGAGGTAAAGACACCTTAACTACTAAATGAAACAAAAAAAACTACTCCTCCGAAGAGGAAGAATCGCCATCATCAACAGAGACCTGGGAAGACACCAAAGACACATTCCCACAAGACCAGAATAGGGGCGGAAAAGGGCAGCAAGACAAGGATCATAAGCCACAGATGCAGGAGAGTAAATAAAGGAACGATCCCAAAGAGAATCAGCTAGCAAGGTAGAATTCAAACTCGCAAAATGACCGTCCACATCAAGGACTAAGGAATCATCAGAAGGAATGTAATAAAGGCACCTAAGGTCAAGAAGATCATCGAAAACGAATCTAAAGTAGTAATTAGCCGTGGAGTTGAATCTCATATCGGAAAGGTGATCAACCCAACACTTCTCAGCCGCATCCCAAACAATGGAAGGTCTAGGAGGAACTGGATCAGGGGCGGCAACAGGTAACCCATAATTAAAACCAGCGACCAATATAGCTGAAGAGGATGCAGGTCCAGCATCAAGAGCTTCAGGTGGCACCGAGAGAAAATATGGAGCAGCCAGGGGAGGGACAATAGTAGAGACAACAACTTTTGGAACCCATTTCCTTAGCGGGGGGGTGAGGCAGAGGAATCTTAGGAACAACAGCGGAGGAGACAGAATGCGAACAGGTTATAGCTAGGTGGCCAAAAGAATGACAAGAAGTACAAATATCCGGAACCCATCCATAGCGAACACGAACCTCCAAAACATGTCCAACAGCTAGCTGAACAAGAAAAGAAGTAGGGAGAGGCTTATCAGGGGAAATCTCAATCAGAGCCTTAGCATATACCCATTTTTCATGAGCCACAGTATTAGAATCAAAACATTTTAGTTTTCCTACATTACAAGCTAGCTAGTTCAAGCCAAGCAATGGTTGAAGAGGAGAGGGGATTTGCGAAAAATAAACCCAAACAGGGATAGAAAGAACTTGCTCTCGAGCACTAGCCACAGTCAGGGACCAAGGAGTAATAATAAAGGGTTGCCCATCAAAAAAGGAAGGCTCGGCCTCAAGGACAAGTCGTCGTTCGTCAGGGGTGAAAATTTTAGGAAATACATGGATTCAACCAGCTTGACACGCAAACCACCATGTAGCTTCCAGGTCTTACGACAAACAGAAGCCGCACCAAGCAGGCGATGGTTAGGATCCAGGAAGAAGCCATTAAGGTAATCCGACCAAAAGTCCATACCAGCCTGCATCACATTAGGGGGAGGGAACATCACTCCATCCTGTTTAATTATTTCAAATTCAATCGGAATGTAGTCTCCTGCATTACAGTGCATAGAGGAGAATAGCGAGGACTAGGATTTGAAGCCAGGAAGGGCAGAGGTAGCAGGAATATGGCTAGAAGATGCAAGCTGCACAGTTTCATGGGATATACCACCAGAAAGAGACCTAGTCAAACAAACTGAACACTTGTTACCACAGTCATTTACACAGGCATTTACACGAGCACCAATAGTGCATTGATCAACGCAGAAGTTTCAGCAGAAGCTAATTGCAACTCACGTCCAAGAATAGTATCCTTCATACCAATTCCAACAGGGTCATCAGGGACATCATCTGAGACGTTTACATGTAAATCTGATTTGGATTTCCCAAAATCACTATTCGTCTTGCTAGAATTACCCAACACTGTTCGAACAGAAAAACACGCATCGAGAGCAGAGGGGACCTCACCAATTGCATACGCATCGAGAGAAGAGGGTACATTACCTGAGACCGCAGCAGGCAACACTGTCCTAACCAACGGACTTTCAAACAGGCGATCGTCAGGAGCTAGAGGAGATGATTGAGGAGCAGGCAAAGGAGGGAAATCATCATTAGAATGGAGATGTGGCAAAACCTGTTGCAGCGAATTAGGCATGACGCCGAAGACTCTTCTAGATCTAGTAGAAGAGCGAGACGGTGAAGGATCGGAAGGGAGGGGGAGATGGAATACAGGCATAAGAGGAGGGAGAAGAAGGGGGAAGGAAGGACGCGCAACAGGTCAGAGGATGGAAAAGCAAAGAAAACGTAAGGGGAAAGAGATGCAGGCCGCCATTAATATTTGTTCTTATTTTGTTTTAAACTATTTTAACCTATATCTAGTTTATATAAACTATTTTATTTTATAAAATATTTTATTTTATACACTATTTTAATATCTAAGTCGGTTAAGTGGGAAGTGTTGTGGTTTTCCAAAGTATTATGACTTCCCAAGTATTATGTTTTCTAAATTATGATTTCCAAAGTGTTATGATTTCTAAATTTTGATTTCCAAAGTGTTATGATTTCCAAAGTATTATGATTTCTAAGTTATGATTTCTAAAGTGTTATGCTTTTAGAAGCTTTATAATTTCGAAAGTGTTATAACTTTGAAGTGCTATGATTTTTGGAAATGGATATATTTGAAATGGAAATGATATCGTATTTGGTTTTGAAATGGAAATGACATCGTATTTGGTTTTGAAATGGAAATGATATCGTATTGATATGGTTTTGAAAGGGCAATGATATTTTGGTTTTGAAGCATAAACTATTTTGAAATGACCACGGTGTTATAATAACGATTGGTTGTTAAAGAGACCAGGATCGAATATTGTCATACTCTCTGCTAACACTGAAAACCACTTTAACAACCGTGTACGTGGTGGAGATTCCAGAATGAAGTAGGATGGTAGCGACGTTTTATTTGAGGTATATACGTGGACCCGACTTCCATGAGTTGGCATAAGGTGGCTAAAACATGAGCAATTGATGGGCCAAGTGAGGTAGCTCCTTCGATCACACACTCCCTTATATGCCATTCTATTACTTTGTGATTGATTTGTTGCACACCTTAGATTCGGGAGTGTGACTCACGGTGGGCGATTGCTACGGTTCTGCGTTACCACCAGCCCAGAAGTGTAATTGGTATATCTACCCTGGAATTGCCTAGTTGTGACGTGTCACCTACCATATCGAGACCACTACGAGTTTGTTTTGTATCGTACCTATGGAGTGCCCTCTGATAGCTCCAGTTTACGAGGTATCATGGTATTGTACAGACTATGGCACTATAAAATGTGTTAAGAGGGAAATGGGTAACGCCTTAACGCTATTTTAATAGTTTACTACACTATAGAAATTATTATAATAGCGTATATTACTACATAGTAGACAGTTTAACGGATCCTTAAAGGATGGTTATCCCAAACATCCTTTGAGTTACTTGTATTTCAGTTGTCATTTCACTTTAGTTGGATCTATTGATGTAAGAATGTTAATCCTGACTCGAGTGTTTTGTGTTTTGCTTTACACTCGGGTCAGACTGAGTTTATAGCTTTTGAGACTCACCTTTGGAGTTGGAGCTTCGCTTGGAGATCAATCTATCTATTCAGCTTGCAGTTATTCAGTTAATTCCAGTGATGAATTCTGATCTTGTATTTGACTATTGTATTTGAGACTTCTGTTGTATCTTATTTAACTCGATTACATATAGTAGCTTCATGAACTACTATTCTTTTATTTTTGATACTTATTGTAATATTACTCTGTGTCTGTGACTTTGTGATTTATGTATTTACTATATATATGCTGAGTTTTTCCAAATAAAATTTACAGTCTGATATTTTGAGAAATTAAAGTCCGACATGTGCGGATGCGAATGGTCGAAAATACCAGGATGTTACAATCCAGCTTGCCTCCTAGCTTCAGAATGTGCTAACCTAAAAACTGTTATACTCGGTCTGACCTGAGCATTACAATTAAGTAACACCCGAGTCAGACTGGAAACTAGCATGAGTAAGCCCATTTAATACAAAACACTGGAGTTATCAAAATTTTTGGAAACCAAGGTTTGTACAACACGACGAGTTTTTACCTCATTTATAACCAAACACTTTTTTAAAATCCATTGATACTGCAAAAATGTCAAGGTACAGATTTACTTATTTAAAATAGTCAAATTTACTTAATTTATTCAATTCAAGCCTATTAGACTCTATAGTCAAGCTTGCAAGGGTTTGTAGTGACTTTCAAATCGAAGAGGTTCCGTATAACGCTGATATCCGATCCCGGTCTCTTCGAATCCAAGCAATAAATTTACAGGGTAAATTGTTTTAAATAAAATTTTATTATTTAGGGCGACCATATTCAAGTGTGGGAATTTATTACAGAGCTTTATTTCAAATAAAATGTATTATTATTTTAATCCAATTATTTTAACTTGTTTGACCACTCGATGGTACAGACAATAATAATTGAAACAAATATCCAATAGAGATAAGCAAAGATATAGATATCAATTTAAATAACAAATATCAAGACGATTCACTCCTTTGGATTTCATTAACTTTACTTAGACAATTTCATTTATATTTTATCCGAATTAATTACAAATTAAACAATTTATTAACTAATAAACAAACTATAAAATATTATTAATTATCCAAAAGTTTAAGTCAAATAACAATATAATTAATTTCCATTAAATTATAAACTATCATTTCACTTTAAATTATGGATTTAAAATGGAAATAGATTTTTAGTTAAAGAAAGGGAATATAAATTATCTTATAAATGTATATGTATGAATTCCATTCCTTCTTCTTTTTCTTTTTCCTTTTCTTTTCCTTTTCCTTTCCTTCGTTTTCTTTCATTTTTCTTTTATTTTTATTTTTCCTTATCTTCTCTTTTACGTTTTATTTTCTTTTCTTATGCTTTCAATTTTTCTTCTCATTTTTCCTTCTTTACTTTTCCATTTCTTTTCCTATGATTTTCTTTTTCCTTTATTTTTTCCTTCCGATCCATATATTTTCCTGGCCCATTCTTTCTCCCCTTCTCCTCTTCCCTACCGTCTTCTTATTTTTCTTTCCTTCCCCTATTCCTCACCATTGCCCAAAACCCGAATCCAGCACAAAACTATCACGAAACCCTAGAACGGCCTCGACCATCCTACACACTCCACTATAAATTATCATGCCATTTTCTTGGATACCCTATTGACCCAACCTCATCCGTGACCAACTAAAAGACACGAAATTGACTTGATGATCGAAATTTAGAAAATTGCTCAATTCTGTTCATCTCGTCTTTTCTTCCCCTTACTTTATTAAAAACTACAAACCAAGCCTAAAATTCAAGATTTTAAACAACTAACTAGGTCATATAATCAAATCACACAATCATGATATTCAATTTTTAACCAAACTCGGGTTATATATTGTAATATAGTCCTTCTTCCACTCTGGTTCATGGTATCAAGTGAAAGAAATTTTTAAGTTGATCTACACTAAAAAAACTACTTTCATCATAGAATCAAAGCTTAAATCAAAAGGGATAAGAAGATCTTGATTTTTGAAAGGGATGATTAGCTGGTTCTTTAACTAAAACAATGAACAGAGTATTTCATTTCATCCAACAACATATAAACACTTGCGCAGATCAACATTTCATTCACAGTCATAATTGTATGTTTATATATATATATATATATATATATATATATAGTTGAAAGAGTTAAGTATTGTACTCACATTTTGATATGCCTGGATGAACATTACTATTTCCTCTGCTCCTGCTTTACTTTTACTGTCTTTATTCTGTTGTTGTTGTTATTATTAGTAGTAGTAGTAGTTGGAGCTTGAGTATTTAGCTTTATCTGAAGTTTTAACGGCAGGCTGTGTTGTTTTATGTTTTGGCAGCACTGAAGTCATCTTCAAGGCAGGATCAGCCTGTAAATATAAAGAGGATTGAAAGTGTACTGTGCAAGCCAAATGGAAGGAGAAGTATACCTGCACAGGCCTTTTTCTTTATTTTATCCTACATTACATTTTTATCCTTTTTTATTTGATTTCCTTAAATTAGGTGATTTGATTTCATAAGAAGATTTGATGTATTATGGCTTGAGTTGAAATTTTGTTTGCTTGCATTTAATTTATGCATTCATATATATAGATTTATATGTAAATCACTTTGACCATATGAACATGCTTTTGACTAATTACTAGCATATATATTTTGACAAAAATACATACTTACAGATATGTACATCCGTACAATGTACATGTTTATTTTACTTCCTATCATACATTTATATATATTTCCCTACGTACATCAATTTATACATGTTGTTGTCGCCATATACACATGTGTTTACATTCTCACTATTTAAACACACACACACACGTTTGCTTATATTTGTCATCATATATGCTCATATATTTTCACATTATCTCCTATCCATATATACATTTACTTTATATGGGTATATATTTACATATACATATACATATATATATATACACTTATATACCTATATATATATATATTAAACATCACAATCTTGTATGTACTTATATTTATATACAAATGTATTCTACCTTGAATTTTAAATGGTGGAGTCTTATTTATATTTCTCTAAAATTTATCAAATCCAGAAATTTTTATTTAAAATTTGAATATAGTTTTAAACAATTTATAGATATAGATATTTAAATTATTAAAAATTTATTTGTTTGACTTAATAAATCAATATTTAAAAAATTGAAAACAGTTAATCACCTAATAATAAACGTCACAAAATCCGGGTCGTCACATTCCTCCCTCTTAGAACTTTTCATCCTCGAAAAGGAACGAAGCGAGAATTTGAATTTCGATGTATAATTATTAAATTAATCATCTTTAAACATTTTAACTCCTTACTATTTTTATTATACAATTTTAAACCCTTTTAAAATTACATAATATTAACAAACTAGCTTTATATAAAAATACTTTTCATTACTCAATGTCTAAACAACTCCATCCTTATTCTCACGGAAATTTAGTCATACGTTGACCGGGCGTAGGATTGAAAATCTATAAGTAATTAGTAGACTCTTTTCTACACTCAATGAAAATACTAGAAAACCTTTTTTCAAAAATGTTTTGCTAATCATCACCCCCTCCCATGGATCGAAGTTAGCACGATGATTGCATCGCCATTCCAGTGAAATCCATAAGAAAACTGTAGGCATCCACACCTCTTGACTTTCGCCATGGGAACTGCAACAAATCGCAGCTACACCCAGGATTACATTGCCATCACAGCAAAACCCATGTAACTGTAGGCATCAGCACCACTCAAATTATGCTGCCTAACGAAACTTCACCACATAGATCACAGACTACACTAGTCGAATCTCAATGTAGACTGTAGGAACTCACCGCCACACAAATTTTACTATGGAACCACATAGATCGCAATCTACCGATATTACGTCGCTCTCCCAGCGAAATCAAACGTAGATTGTAGGCAATCACCACCACTCGACTTACGCTATGGAACGCAGTAGATTGCAGTTACATAAGGGTTACATTGCCATCATAGCATAACCCCAATGTAACTGTAGGCATCAGCACCACTAGAATTACGCTACCCCAAACACAATCCTCAAGAACTCGATTTTTGTTCGGACGTCATTTGGGACCCAATATCATTGAACCCCCCTTAGGCTTTTAGGTAGAACCACCTAGTGGATCTCCTAATATAAGTTTCGGCTCTCAATGGGGGTGCTTTTTTCCATATCTTTCTCAAAACATATCATACTATATACATATATAGTACCTTTCAAATCTTACTCTTTATATGTATCACATATAAACCTCATTTACACAAAATTGAAATCTTCAAAATCGATAGTTCTCAAATTTGGTTTACCAAATTTCCAAAATTTTCTTTTACCAAATTAGAAACCTTTCAAAGTCGATGGGTTCCAAAACCTTTCCAGTTTCATTCTCATATACATATAAAATCATTCCTCTCAACTCAAATAATTTACTTTGGGTCCACTTCATACTTATATAAACTTTATTTTGCATTCCAAATATCTTTCAAAGATCATTTTTTCTGATTATAAATTCAACAAGGGAAGTTTTAATATATAAAAAATATATATGACCTCATTAATGCCAAATAAATTTTTTCCAAGTTCGATTTCCTTTTTCAAAGTCATTTGTAATGTTACTTACTTCTTATAAAGTGAGTTTCAATTATAATACTATCCGACCTTTTATTTTAAAATCATCATATTTACTCAAAAATATACTCCTTCACTTCAAAATCATTTTTGCTTCAATATCTGATTCGTTTCCAATTCAAAATTGCTTCGAATTTCCATTTGGATTATAACTTCAATTCAACCAAATTAGCATTTAAATCCATATTTAAATATAAACAATTTCCACTCTGACCAGTTTGAATTTAGAAAATAGCTTGAATAGTTTAAAATAGTTAAATAATTAATATAAGATAGTTTGAGTATTTAGAAAGAAAGGTTTGTATAGTAAATAGCTTGGAAAACCCAAAATAATTTGAAGATTAAGAAGATAGATTTAAACAGTTTATTTGAAAATAGTCCCATGGTCAAACTGATTTAGTTTCCAATCTCCAACTCAAATCGGTTTCAATTCCCATTTTGAATTTACACTTATTCAACTTCGATTACAATTTTAATTAATTCAATTCGATTCCAATATGAATTAATTTCAATTCCATTCTTAACCTTCAACCATCTCGATTTATATAAATTTGGGTTTGGTTTTCAAAATGCTGATTTAATCACTTAAATCAAATTAACCCTTAATATTTAATTTAGCAACCTAAATCTTTTATAATTAAATCCCGAGCCCTAATTTCAAAATATTCATTCAAATTACCTTTACTTAAACTTATTTCAAGGTTCGGGTGAGAGTTCAAACCTTTTTAAAACAAATCAATTTTTTGAAATTCAATTGATTTCCCAATCATAACTTCCAAATTCTAAACCCAATTCTTTAACAATTTCGGTTGACAAGTTCTTTTTTAAATTTGAAATTTAAGTTCAAAATAATTCCACTTTCATAAATCCAAATTTTATTTCTAAAAATCAAAATCATTTAAATAGTTTCAAAATAAAATTTTATTTCCATTTAATTTCAGGAATGGATATACATCTTTTCAATCCACTTCTTAATTTATTTTAAATAACCAAATCTATAGTTTTATATACTGTAAATAATATACAGAATGATAGAAAATAAGCATCCAATTCATCTAAAATACCAATCAATAACATCCACCACAAATTTCTAGAATTTGAAACCCATTTATATTTCAAAAGTCGTTTTTGAAATCATTTACACATAACTTCCATTGCAACTCCCATCAGATCTATACGTTTTCATTCATAATTCAATTCATTCAACTTCCATAAGTTAAATCTTAATTTCACCTTGAAATTTCCAATTCAATTTATAAGTTCAAAACTTATTTAACTTGGCCTAAGTAAATTTTCAATTCATTCAATCAATTTAATCTTACTCAATTTAAATTTTCCATTTCAAACTTAAATTTCTTATCAATATCGCTTCTCACTTTTACATTCAAAAAATTATTTCCCTTGTGGGTATATATCTCATTCTAAGGGGAATTTCATAATTCAACACTTATTATTATTTCAAACCAATTTTGAAATCATTTATATGTTCACACATATGTATATCCCATTTACATATCAAATCAAACTTTAAATTTTAAACCATTCTTAGTTTTTAATCCAAAACAAACTCATCTTCAAACAACTCTTATTTTAAAACAAAAAATTCTATATCCAAAAATATTCTAACGAATATTATTTATTATTTCCTTCAACACTTTGAAACAGTTTCAAAATTTCTGGGACTAGATCCAAAACCTCCTACTTAAGATCCATTTTTAATTTATAAGTCATGCTTATATATTTTACTTCCTTAAAACATTTTACTCTGTTCATCATTGTTTATTCTGTAATAAACATTCCTTTGTTAAACACAACAACCAATTTATGATACTAGTATAAATATATCTAGAAAGCAAACACACCATATATTCCGTTATAATTTCTTGAAAATTTTTCTCTGTATATAATCAGGGTAAATTTATTTCATTTCAAAAAATTTGAAAAATACTTCCCGAATTCTCCATGATTTAAATTCTGGTTTGAGTCCATTTTTAGCCTAACTTATTTGCACAGTTCATTCTCACATAAATTTATGTTTAGTTATATATATATATATATACACATATATATGTATGTATATATTACCGCTTAAATCTTATAATTTTATTTGATTGTAATAATCATAGCCAATCACCTTGATATACTGTAATAATATAGAAAATTTTCCTTCTTATATATCAAAATATAGCCTTATACAAATTGTTTTTAAAACCATTTTTGCAAATCATTATATAAGAAAATAATAAGTACGCCCTCACAATAATACTCTCAACTCATTCTAGGGTATTACAGAACCTATCTCTAACGAGTAATCCCCACCAGAGCCAATGTTCTCGCCTAACCTTAAGCTCTGATACCACGTGTAATGACCGGGAGATTTTCGACCCTCGAAAATATACACTAATACGTCCACTGTATTGAGTGCCGAGCAGTCGAGTGCCGAAAATACCAGGCTGTTAGGGTTAAGAAGAAAAAGACTGAAGAAGAATAGAAAACAACAGCATAGAATCTCACAATCGCAGCAGAAGAAAATATAATATACAATAACAACATTTTATACAAAGAAAGGCCATAACTATTAATATGTCTATACAAGTTATCAGAGTACAATTATCAACAAATAAATCTAGAAACTTATAATAACCTGTCCCTAAATGCTGACTTTACAGCCTACAATGCACAACGGAATATAATCAATATGTCTCTGCTATCCAGCTTGTCTCCTGAGCTCCAAAACGTCCTAACCTGAAAACTGGAATACTCAGTCTGACCCGAGCATTACTTTGTAACACCCGAGTCAGACTGGAAACCAGTGTAACACTGGATTCATCAGAATCTTTGGAAACCAAGGTAAGTCGTACAACATGATGAGTTTTTATCTTATTTATGACCAAAAACTTTTCCGAAATCCACTGATATTGCAAAAATATCTACGTATAGATTTACTTATTTAAAATATTCAAATTTACTTAATTTATTCAATTCCAGCCTATTAAACTCAATAGTCAACCACGTAAGGGTTCGTAGAGATTTTCAAATTGAAGCGGTTTCGGATAACGCTGATATCCGATCTCGGTCTCTTTCAATCCAAGCAATATATTTTACAGGGTAAATTGTTTTAAATATACAATTTATTATTTAGGATGACCATATTTAAGTGTGGGAATTTGTTATAGAGCTTTATTTCAAATAAAACGTATTATTATTTTAACTCGTTTGACCACTCGATGGTACATACAAGAATAATTGAAACGAATATCCAATCGAGATAAGAAAAGGTGTAGATACCAATTTAAATAACAAATATCAAGACGATTCACCCTTTGTGATTTTATTAACTTTACTTAGCCAATTTTATTTATATTTTATCTGAATTAATTAAAAATTAAACAATTTATTAACTAATAAATAAATTATAAAATTCTATTAATTATCCATAAGTTTAAGTCAAATAATAATACAATTAATTCCCATTAAATTATAAAATATCATTTCACTTTCAATTACGGATTTAAAATGGAAATAGATTTTTAGTTAAAGAAAGGGAATATAAATTATCTTATAAATGTATATGTATAAATTCCATTCCTTCTTCTTTTACCTTTTCCACTTCTTTTCCTTTTCCTTTTCTTTTATTTTTCTTTTCCTTATCTTATCTTTTACGTTTTATTTTCTTTTCTTATTTTTTCTATTTTTCTTCTCATTTTTCCTTCTTTACTTTTCCATTTCTTTTCCTTTGATTTTCTTTTTCCCTTATTATTTCTTTCCGGCCCATATATTTTCCCAGCACATTCATTCTCCCCTTCTCCTCTTCCCTATTGTCTTCTTATTTTCCCTTTCTTCCCCTACTCCTCACCATTACCCAAAACCCAAACCCAACCCAAAACTATCATGAAACCCTAAAACGGCCTCGATCATCCTACACACTCCACTAAAAATCTTCATGCCATTTTTCATGGATCCCCTGTTGACCCAACCTCCTCCATGACCAATTTTAAGACCTGAAATTGACTTATGATTGGAATTTCTAAAATTGCACAATTTCGTTCATCTCATCTTTTATTCCCCCTTACTTCATTAAAAACCTCCAAACCAAGCCTAAAATTGAAAATTTTAAACAACTAACTAGGTCATATATTCAAATCATACAATCATGATATTCCATTTTTAACCAAACTCGAGTTATTTACTGTAATATAGTCCTTCTTCCTCTCTGGCTCATGATATCAAATGAAAGAAATTTTTAAGTTGATCTATACTAAAAACAAACTAATTTCATCTTGGAATCAAAGCTTAAATCAAAAGGGATAAGAAGATCTTGATTTTTGAAAGGGATGGTTAGCTGGTTCTTTAACTACAACAATGAACAAATTATTTCATTTCATCCAGCAACATACAAACACATGCCCAGATCAACATTTCATTCACAGTCATAATTGTATGTTTATATATGTACATATATAAACCCGTTGAAAGAGTTAAGTATTGTACTCACTATTTGATATGCCTTGATGAAAACTTTTTTTTCCCCTACTTAAGCTTTACTTTTACTGTCTGGAATCTATTATTGTTGTTGTTGATGTTGTTGTTGTTGTTATTATTATTATTATTAGTTGGAGCTTGAGTATTTAACTTGTCTGAAGTTTTAATGGCAGGCTATGTTGTTTTATGTTATGGCAGCACATAAGTCATCTCTTTTTTTTTGGGTAAGCAAGTGAACAAGGCAGGATCAGCCTGTATGTATAAAGAGGATTGAAGTGTACTATGCAAGCCAAAGGAATGGAGAAGTATACCTATACAGGCCTTTTTCTTTATTTTATCCTATATTATATTTTTTTCTTTTTTATTTAATTTCCTTAAATTAGGTGATTTGATTTAATAAAAGATGATTTGATTTCATAAGAAGATTTGATGTATTATGGCTTGAGTTGAGTTTTGTATGCTTGAATTTAATTCTTGTCATGACGATGTTCCCTTTATGTATATATATGCATTCATATATATAGATTTATATGTAAACCACTTTGACCATATGAACATGCTTTTGACTAATTACTAATATATATTTTGACAAAAATACATACTTATAGATATGTACATCCACACCATGTACATGTTTATTTTACTTCCTATTTTTCATTTATATATATATATACACACACACACATATACATATATATATCACCTTACATACATCAAATTATACATATTTTTGTTGCCATATACACATGTATTTACATTCTTACTATTTAAAGAAATATATATATATATATATATATATATGTTTGCTTATATTTATCATCATATATGCACATATATTTTCACATCATCTCCTATCCATATATACCTTTACTTCATATGGGTCTATATACATATATATCTGTGCTTAATATATTAAACATCACAAGCTTGTATGTATTTATATTTATATACAAATGTATTCTACCTTGAATTTTAAATGGTGCAGTTTTATTTATATTTCTTTAAAATTAATCAAATCTACAAATTTCTATTTAAAATTTGAATATAGTTTTTAATCAGTTTATAAATATAGATATTTTAATTATCAGAAATTTATTAGTTTGAATTGCTAAATCAATATTTCAAAATTGGAAACAGTTAGTCACCTAATAACAAACATCAGAAAATCTGGATCGTCAATTGGTCAAATGAAGATTAACATGAAGGAGGTTACATCTTGCAAAACCAAGGTCTAAGGGTTTATAGGCGAGGCAAAGTAACCAATTGGGATGATCGATCTGCCAGTGGAGTTGGACAATGGAGATCACATAATAGGTCAAATTTAAATTTGTTATTATGGATGAATATTTAGTAGATAACGCCTAGGCTGATCAGCTTCGGCAAACTTTAGAATAGTACTGGCTCCTTGGTGTCTAATGATGAAGTTTCCTATAGAGAATGGGTCCGATCAACAAAAGGAAAACAAAGAAAGGGAAAGGAATGTTATGTCATGGAGTAGAGGGGAGCAAAGTAATGTAAGAAGGGCAAGAATATGGAAGGGAATTGCCACATTTGGGACTAGCAATCATATCAATTAAAGCCTAAACCCTAGCTCGGGAACTATAGTAGGTTTGGTATGGCTACGGATCATAGGAAGAAGTCATGGGAAAGGCGAGCAAGGCTAGCCGAGTTGATATCGAGCATTCCAATCAATATGGACGATCCTATAGGGTCCTAAAGATTGCATCTCAGCTTAGCATTAACATGAGGAAGGAATTGGTTAATTTACTCTAAGGGAATTTGGATGTGTTTATTGGATGCATTCAGATATATGCGGGACATCTTTGGAGATAGTGTGCCGCGCACTGAATATTATTCCAAAGTTTATGCTAGTAATGTAGAAAAGATACAGTCTGGGTCGGGAACGATCTGCTGCATTGAAGGAAGAAGCGGATAAGCTGATAGAAAATGGCTTTATTAGCGACACTTTACACTAGGTATCGGTATCCAACCCCATGTTGGTTAGGAAATCAAACGGAAAATATTGGAGATGTATCGACTATTCAAATTTGACAAGGCATGCCCTAAGGATAGCTTTCCTCTGTCTAAGATTGACCAATTAGTAGACGAGACCGCAAGGCACGAATTACTCTCATTCATGGATGCTTATTCAGGTTATGACCAGATTTCGATGCATATACCAAATGAGGAAAGTGCCAACTTTATAACGTGTAATGACATTGGATTGAAGTATATTTGAAATAGAATTAAATATGATTTGATTCATAAATAATAATTTATAAATAGTGAAATATGGAAATTTTATTTATTCTTTTAGAAACCAAAGAGGATTTGGAATTTCATTGCCAAGGAAATTTAAATAAGAATTTTCGGTGAACTACCGTTGGGAAATTCACATGTGAAATATTAAAAATTCAATGGTTTGATCTTGTATTAAATAATAAAAGAAATGAATTTTTGTGATAAAACTATATGAATGAGGGAAATGGGGAAAAATTCAAAATAAAACAAGTATATAAAAAAATTGTAAATTCCTATGTCACTTAAATTATAATTTTATAATTTGGTTATGTTGAAAATTTTACAGTTGCAAATTTGTTAAGTTGAACTTTATGAAAAGAGTTTAGTTCTTAGTAAAAGTTAATTATTGTTTACTAATTAAAATATATTAAGAACTAAACCTTTTTGGTTAAATACAAGATTTTAGAATAAATAAATAAGTGACTGTTCATTGTAATTAGTAAGAAATGGGTAGAATAAGATGATTTCATTTGTGTTTAGAGGATAATATTATTGTTTTATTTGTACTTATGGGTTTAGTGACTAAAGTCAAATTGGTTGGAAATATACATATAAACTCACAATTATGACCTAATTAAAATAAAATTAATATAGGCTTAGCCCATTTAGAAGAGAAGTAAGAGTTGAGGGAATTGAACTGTACATTCATTTCCACTCATTCTTTTCAGGCAAAAGAAAAGAAACCGCTTCCCCATCCTCTTGAAACCCTAGGCCTAAATTTCCAATTCCTTAAAAAAATTGCGAATAAATTTCTGAAATTAAGTTAGAAATCATTTCAGGTGTACAATCTCAACTCTATATTCATTTCTGGTCCATTTTAGTTTAGTAATTTTAGCTTTTGTTGTCAATGTATCCTTCGTATGAACCATTAGAGCTGAAATCAAGGAGGAACAAGCTCCAATTCATCCCAAATTAGCTGTAAATCCTTTTATTTAGGTGAGAACTTGTCACATCTTGTACTAGCTTAGTTTTCAGGTGTTTGATGCTTATTAATATCAGGTTTTGATGCCTTTAAGCTTGAATTTGCAAAAAATGAGAAACTACCACTTAATTAAATAGAAATGCTTGTTGTCCATATGTGAAATAACTTTTGTTTGCTTCCAAGTTGCTTTTGTACGCTATTATTAATTTTGTATGCAAGTTACGCTTTTATTTGGACATGCAAGGTTGCTGGAATCATAGTTTGGTTGCTTGGAGTACACCAGGGCTTGGTTAAATACGCGATCTGGAGCTATACAACTCTAGGAAAGCACATTCAGTTGACTAGACCTTATGGTTCAGTAGATTGACTGAAGCACCTGGAGTATATGCTTCAAGTTACGTTCAATCGACCGAACCATTTGGTTTTGTCAACTAATTGAAGGCCTAAAACACTGTTCTAGGTACATTTGGTCCCTTTCTTGCACGTGACTTATTGCACTCTTTGCTTTGTTTTGTTTCGCCTTTTTGATGGATTTACATGCTGCTAAACACTTTCCAGTTTTGACATTTCAATTCTCTTGTTTTGGGATTTACTTTGGGATGTTTTATGATGTTGAAATCCTTGTTTTATATGTCTTCATAAAATTACAACAAGCTTTTACAAAATGGTTTCCAAAAATTTCTGTTCTAAATTATATCTTTAAACTGAATTGTTTGCAAATCCTATTTCAAACTAGGGCTTTAAAATCAATGCTTATAATATATGTACATATGGTGAATTTCTTTTAAAAGAAAAATTTAACATATTTAACAAATATCTGAAAATAATATTTCTAAAATTTAGTTTTCACTAAAAACTATTGTTTCATTCAAAGGGGAAATCTAACTAAATGGAGTAGTAAAACAAGAGGTATGGAATGCTTGTGTTTACTTTTATAGTTATTTATTAGACTCACCCAAATGAATAATTTTAATTTCTTATTATTTATTTATGTTCCATTTTTGTCAGCAGAGATTGCTACCTATTAATAATACTCGAGTTTTGTTGGGTGGTATGGGGCACTTAAGCGAAATTTGTTTAATTATTGATTGAGAGTAAGCAGCACTTTTGGGAAGGCAGTCCTTTAGGGCCATCAGGCATAGCCTTTGCGCTCTTCATTAGGAAGCCAATCCTTCGAGGTTGTCAGACATAGCTTTCGGAGCCGTCTTTGGGAAGGCGACCTTTCATGGTTGTAAGATGTAATCTCTACACTCGTCTTTGGGGAAAGGCGATCCTTTGTGATGGTCAGTTGTAACTTTCTAGCTCACCTTTGGGGAGGTGATTTTATGGTCATTAGGTGTAGCCTTGTGCTCGTCTTTGGATTTGTGACTGATCATTAGGTATAGCTTTACTCTTACCTTTGGGGTGGCTCCAATTTGTTACTTAATTTTGACTTTGAGCATTGATTTGCAAATTTAGAATTTTGCGATACTATGGTATTTGCCTATGATAGGCCATATTCGAATTTAGATTTAGGAATTTTGATTTGAGAATGTCATTCTCCTACTTGTGGGAACTTTAGGATTTGGGTTGATGATTTCAATTTGGGATGTTATTCTCTCTATTTTGGGAATTTCATGAATTGCAACATTACAACCTAAGTTACTACGGTTATGACACATAGACCTTACACATATAGGCCATCATATACATGCTACACACTATACCATTCTTTGCATCATTTAACTATTTTGTCTAGTACAAGACTGACCCGTTTATTATTTTATAATAATACTCGAGTTAGACCAAGTAGTTTGAGCTTCCAGTTGATCATTCAGCTGCTCTGCCTAAAGCTCACCTCGTGTTTTTTTACTCTTCTTCCAGTTGTATCATTTTGCTGGTACTATTCTATGTATCTTGTATGTTTATCCGAAGATAGAGAGACATAGTTTATGTATATTCATTCATCTTGTATCTATGTCACCCCTTTGTTAACCATAAAAATTCATTTAAGAACGAAGGTATGAAAGAAGGTATATAAAAGTGAAGGGCTCTACAAGAATTGAAGGCATAGGTTTCGTCAATGTTCAAAAGCAACGTTTCAAAGTTATTGAGATGTCTTTTGAAGCAGTCGTAAGTGCCAGGTTCCATTAAAAAAGACAAGCAAAACAAAAGCTTTCGAAAGCGTAGAAAAGGACGCAAGGTTACCCTTCTGCCTCATCTAGACCTTTTGATGCAGATGTCACTACGCCATAGATGGCCTTCTGCAACATTTTTGCAAGGTGTTGTCAGGTAAAATGTTGTGATAGCTATACAATTTTGGTCCTACTGCAATGTTGAATTTTTGGTGTTGCCTTAGCCATATAAATGTGTTGCTCTAGCTAAACAAGTGCAATTGATGCAACATTTTTTTATAGTGTTGCTATAGCAGACCTTTGCATATCTTTCGCACCGATCCGCGCCAATCTACCAAGGCAAATCCTACGTTGGAGAACGTGACACCTCATCAATCCGAACACCACTCCTTGATCTTTTAGTGCCACGAACAAAAAAAGTCCCCGCAAATAACTTTTTATTTTCATTCTTCTCTGTCTTCTTACAAAGGTTCAAGCGAACATTCTTAATTTGGGGTTCAGCGATTTCGGTTCGATTAGGGCTTCAATTTGGGGGTTCAAGCTTTGTTCAGCGATTTCGCTTTGATTTGGGGGTTCAAGCATTGTTCACATCACTTTAGGGCTTCAATTTCGATTTTGAGGTATAACTCTCTCTCCTATCACTTTAGGGTTTCGATTTAAACTACTTATAAATTCTTAATTCGGCCTGAATTAACAATTCGACTTGTCTAGGTTTCCTCTTGTTGGACACACACACACAAATTTTATATTTTTATGTTAAAATACTCATATTCATAATTGCAGTGATGGACAGCGAAAACATTTGGATAGAACTTCCAAAGTTTAGTGAATGATATATTAGCGGGATAAGAGCCTTTATACAAAACGGTTTTTCTAAATTGGCCGTAGGCGATGAAATGACGTGCCCATGCAAGAATTGTAAAAATAGCAAGTGGCGTTGTCCAGATATAATTTATGATCATCTCATCTACAATGGTCCATCTCCATTGCATGTGAAATGGATTTGTGAGGTTTCTCGCCCAAATTTTGGAAGGAGTGATGAAGATATAGACTGTGATGCTGGTGATTTTGGAGATAATCTAGGTGAAATGTTGCACCGTACTCGTGGAAATATGCAGAACTGTGAAGATGAGAATTCTGATGCACCAAATGCCGATGCTAAAAGATTTTAACGCCTTGTCGAAGATGGAAAGCAGCCAATATATCCTGGCTGTTCAAAATTTTCGAGATTAAGTTTTATCATCAGGCTTTATTCTTTAAAATGTGTACATGGAATTACAAAGTCTGCAGTTGGGGATATACTAGAGTTGATGAGAGAGGCTTTTCCACAGGCCCACATACCTTTATCTTTTAGAGCCGCGAAGAAAATCATTAAAGATTTAGGTCTTGATTACAAAAAAATATACGCATGTCCAAACGATTGCATGCTCTATTGGGTAGAAAATGAAGATAAAGATGTCTGTAACTCTTGTGGTATTTCGAGGTGGGAAGAGGAAAAGAAATGCACCCATGACAATGATCCAGAGAAGTTGATTCACAAAGTCCCGGCAAAAGTAACGCGTTACTTTCCGCTTAAACCAAGGCTGCAAAGGCTGTTTATATGCAAGGAGTATTCACAACTTATGAGATGGCATTCTGTGGGCCAAAAAAAGACGAAAAACTTAGACATCCAGCCGATAGCGAGACTTGGAAGGCGATGGATGCTATGTATCCTGATTTTTCATCAGAAAATAGAAATATCAGATTGGGTGTAGCCTCTAATGGATTCAATCCTTTTCGTACAATGAGTACAACTTACAGTACAAGGTCAATTGTATTAGTTAACTACAACCTTCCACCTTGGTTGTGCATGAAGCCCGAAAATCTAATTCTTTCAACACTCATCTCCAGTTCAGAGTCTCCAAAGAATAAATTGATGTATATATGCAGCCTCTAATTGAAGAGTTGAAAGAATTATGGGATCTAGGCATAGAAACTTATGATGCCTTTATTGATCAAAAATTCATGTTACTTGCAAGTGTGTTGTGGACTATTAGCGATTTTCCGAGGTATGCAATGTTATCCGGTTGGAGCACAAAGGGTAAATTGGGTTGTCCTGTATGCCATTATGAGAATTCTTCAATGTACTTGAAACATAGTAAAAAATGTGCTACATGAATCATAGAAAATTTCTAGATCCAAAACATAAGTGGAGGTTTGATAAGAGGAGGTTCAATGGTGAAGTTGAAATAGGACAGATTTCGAGAAATTTATCAGGAACAGACATTGAAGAACTGTTGCGTGACTTTAAAAATAATTTTGGGAAGAAAAAGGATTCCCCTTTCAAAAAGAAGTTAATATTTTTCAATTTACCGTTTTGGAGCCACAATTTATTGCGACATAACCTTGATGTTATGCATATAGAGAAAAACATATGCGACAACATACTCGGTACTTTGCTAAATATAAGTGGCAAGTCAAAAGGCCATTTGAATGCTCGTTTTGATTTACAAGAAATGGGCATCAGGAAGGTCCTGCATCCTGTTTTATCAAATGACGGCGAACACTTTGAGATTAGGGCTGCCATATTTGACATGATGAATAAAGAAAAATAAATATTTTGCTCAGTACTGGAAAATGTTAAATTTCCATACGGTTGTGCAGCCAATATCAGTCGGTATGTTCACACGAAGGAAAGGAAAATTTCAAGGGTACAAGACCCATGATGCTCATTTTCTACTTCACTACTTGTTGCAATTTGCTGTGAAAAAAAGACTGAAGCCTGAGGTTGCATTGCCTCTGATAAGATTTGGTGCATTCTTAAGAGGTCTTTGGGGAAAAGTAATTGATTTGGAAGATGTGAAGAAGCAACAACAAGAAATTGTCGAAATTCTTTGCCAATTTGAGATCATATTTCCACTAGCTTTCTTTGACATAATGGTTCGCTTGACGGTTCACTTCTGCAAGGAAGTTGAATACAGTGGACCTGTGCACGTTCAATGTATGTTTCCGATTGAGCGTTATCTAGCTAAACTCAAATCTTATGTGTGCAACAGATCTAAACCGAAGGGTTCCATCGCTGAAGGTTACTTGGCAGAAGAATGCTTGACATTCTGCTCAAGATTCTTAAGCGGTGGTGATGCAGTACCTAAATTTGAAAGTTGTCCACAAAATATGGAATATGCTATTAGTTCAAGAAGAAATAAAGACGGAAAAGCTATTCATCTAAAAGAATCTGAGTGGATGGCATGTCATCGGTACATTCTATTCAATTGTGGTAATGAGGAAATAGATAATTTAAAAGAGTAAGTTTTTATGTTCTAATTTTATTCTAGCAAGTACTAAAGAATTAGAATATTTCTTTATTGATATTAATACCATCATAATTATTATAGGGAACATCAATCTTTAATTGATGGTCATGCAATGTCGAGAAGATATAAAAGAGAGAGAGCACATACTGAAGAATTCTGGAAATGGCTGAAGGATGAGATTGGGAAAAAAGAGGACATTTCGAAAGAGCTAGAAGTGCTTGCAATGGGCCCTAATCGGACAGCTAGGAAATTTAGTGGATATGTTATTAATGGATACAGAGTCCATACAAAATATAGAGATGCTAAGTGTAAAACAAAGAATAGTGGTGTATTCTTGACTGCCTTGACCACTAGCTTTGCAAGTTAAAAAGATCATAATCCATTGGTTGGTAATGTTAGTTACTACGGAGCAATTGAAGAAATACTAGAAATTGATTATTAGGAGAAATTTTAGTGGTTTTATTTAAGTGTTGCTGGTACCAAGAAGAGAAAGATTTGTATGGGATGACTCGAGTTAATTTTAATAGATTATGCCAGAAATCTGATCCGTATGTTATGGCTTCACAAGTACAACAAGTATTTTATGTACAAGATCTAACTGATATGGCACTTTGTAATGTTGCCAAGAAATTGCGAAGGGACTGGTGTGAGGTCGAAAATGAAAATGGAAATGAAGATGATCCAGTTTTACATGATATTCAATGTGGTAATGGAATAGGAAATCAAGTTAGTGATGTTAGGTGGTATAGAGATGACGTCCCGTCAACACAAATCCTCATTCCTCCTAGCATAGAGGAAACTTCCTCTTGATTTCTATGTAGCAATATCAAGTGACTTCTATTTATGTATTGGTTCTTAATTAAGGGACGACTTTTGTATCTGTTGATTTTCATAATTAATTTACTACTTTTTAATTACTTGACTGCTTGTAGGTTATTTTGATTTTACGTGTTCCCTTGTTGTTTCTAGTGCTTTATATACCTGCATACACATATGTACTTAATATACCTGTCCATTTTATTATTTCATATCTTGCTTCCAATGTAAAATCACCATTCTGTATCCATTTTGTATAGGATGGGGAAACTCATGCAGCTCACATTTCATCACAAGGGTGCATTTCAGAAGGCACAATATGTTGGTGGAACCGATACTGTAGTAAAGAGGGTTGATCCCGACTACTTCTCGTACAGAATGCTCATGGAGTTTGTGAAGAATGACCTTCAATACACCGAAATAGGAGGAATTTATATGAGAAATGGTGAGAAGGGTGGATGGAAGTAAGTGATGAATGATGTGGACTTCTCCGAATTAGTCAAAGGAGTTAACAGTGGTGGCAACTTCGATTTTTATATCGACAACGTTGTCGATACTGCAATTGAGCCACTTAAGAAAATGCAGCCGCATGTAATCATGCGGCCAAGGCAGAATCTGGTTACAGGTATATATAAATGGATAGTTAATATCATTTACAGATTGTGATATTTTGATATAGCAAAAAAAATTATTGTGATATTTTGATTATAACATTTAAAGATTATGATTATAATATCATTGTATTGTTGCAACTACAAAACCAGTGAAACGACGGTACATGACGGCACATCAACTACAACAGAACCAAAAAAACAAGAAGTTAGCTGAAGTCAACAGTCCTCGGAAGTCAGCACGGCTGAATAGCAATGCAACTATGAATCTAAAGTTAGGTGAGGTGAAAAGTCCTCGGTAGCCAACACGGCTGAATAATCCAGAACCCACCGATGCAACCATGAATCTGAAGTTAGCTGAGGTGAAAAGTACTCGAAAGTCGGCATGGCTAAATATTCCATAACCCAGCAATGCAACCGAGAATCTAAAGTTAGCTGAGGTGAGGAGTCCTTGGAAGTCGACATGGCTGAATAATCTAGAACCCAACAATGCAACCGTGAATCTAAAGTTAGCTGATCAGGAAAATCCTCAGAAGATGACACAAAAAAAAACCAAAAAAACGATTCAACAGTGAATCTGAACTCATCAAGTGTTAAGAGGAAGTTGGAATCACGTTTACCAACATCGGAAGAAGAAGATATGGATGAAAATGGCATGCAGGTTTGAAGAATTCTTATTATGATGATCTTATTGTAATTTGAATATTTTGTACCACTCTTGCAGCATACTTACTATGATGTTCCTGTTTATTATATACTTGCAGGATGTTCATATACCACTTCCACCACCTCCAAATGAGTATTCTACACCTCCACTATCTCTAAAAGATTATGAAGTACAGAGAGCTGCTAAGTTGATGATGAACCTAAAAGATTATGAAGTACATAGAACTGAGAAATGCAAACCAAAAAAAAAAGATAAAGGAAAAGAAAAGATGCAAGAGGATGTGGATAGTGATCAGGAATATAATCCGGACCATGAGGAGCATAGTGAAGATGATACTTCACAAAGTCCAAGAAAGGTGTGTGATAGCTACATATCTTATTTTTTCTGCTTATGAAGATAATAACTATAAAATCCAATCTTATTTCCTATTTATATATACAATTTAGAGAACTAAAAAAGTTGAGAAGCCCAAGCCTATTAGTGGACCACAAACTCGTTCAGCTAGTGGTATCGCAAAGGAAAAGGAAAAGTTGAGAAGCACAAGCCCAAGCCCAAGCCCAAGCCCAAGCCTGGTAGTAAGTTCAACTGAGAAGGATGTTGAAGGAAAAGGAACAATGGCTGATTATTTGGCTCTGCGGGAACGACAAGAGAAAAATGCTGCAAAAGCTAGTGCAAGTGGTATGGCAAATAAGTATGTTGCGGAGAATGTCTTGCCAGACATTGAAAATGAAGAGGTTGAAGCAGGTACTTAATTGATGTGATAATAATATTTAATATAACAGTAGGATTAATATTGAAGTACCGAATTTACATTATGATTTATGTTATTATTTGACGGGACTTTTCATTTTAATTAAAGGTGAAGTTCCTAAAACACTCAGAGGTCACACAAAGATGTTTAATGTTCATACAAGGTAGAATGACAAAAGAGTTGTAATTATGATGAACGAGTGGTTCCAACCTATTTCAGATGATGACAAAGTAATATCTGAACTGAGCAACTTTTTAGGACAATTGAAAAGGTATGTGCCACTTACGTATAAATCTTGGTCGGATGTTCCTGAAAAGTTGAAGAAATCTCTATAGGATTATGTTAAGGCAATCTATTATTAACTATCATGTTGCTGAATTTTACTTTAATAAGTAATATTGATCTATTAACTATAATGTAGCTGAATTTTGATTTATTTATTCTTTTTTATCTTTGATTTATATTTAAGCAACGGTATATTATTCCGGATGAATGTGAAAACTGGGTGTTGAAGTCTATTCGTGACTGTTGGAGGGGGTACAAGAGTCGCATAAAAACAGCTCATTATAAAGCTTATAAGACTGATGAGGAGAGGCTAGATAATAAGCCGGACAACATCCCAGTATAGAATTTTAAAGTGCTCTTGAGGTATTGGGCAGATGATGAGATTCAAGTATACGTACATATTATTTATTTCGCAAGATAAACGAGTACTTTTTTTTGTGAGATAAACGAGTACTTTGTTTTTTGTGTATTTTTTAGCAAAAATCCCTGAAAAATTCTGATAGTTGTAAGTCGTATCAAGACACACACACCGCTGGTCCAAAGTCGTTCGCCCAGCTTCGTCGTAAGATGGTATGTGATACTTTACATTTTTGAATGAAGAGAGTTTACGCTAAACTATCTATTGAACTTGTATCAGGAGACACCATCTGATGCAGCACTTTTTCTTAAAAGTCGTAAGAGAACAGATGGACGTGAGTACATGTCTAATCCTTAAGTAATGAATTACAAACTTGTAAGTAATAATTTTGTTTTGTAATAATTTTGTTCTGTTTTGCACATGATGCACATTGTTCATGTCTTTCTCAGTGCATGTATGCTCATGTCCCTGAAACTTTCCTTGAAACACTTGTTGAACCTGATTTTCGCAAACGTACTAATGGAATAGATGTTTGCTTTGGAAATTGTAATTGAGTATATTGTGAGATTAGGAATTTTGATCCCTCAGCCATTTTTTTCCTTTTCTAGTCGAATGAAGAGGACTTGCTTTTGCGTTAGGCTAGAAATGACACAAAACCTGGAAACGAAGAAATGAATCTGGTTAAAGGGATTACTGACTTGGTTTATATAAAAATATATGTCTATAGTAATACACATATGTGCATAAATAAAATGAATGGTCGTTTGAAGCCTCAGAATCCAGATGACGAAGCCGTAGCTGGCTGTCGACGGAATTGTTTTCCAGTTTTTACTAGTATATATGTTACAAATTGTTTTCTAATTACATGCACATAAACAAATTGTTTTCCAAAATGTGGCTTTCTCTGCATTTGCTGTACACAATCCATATGTAAGCATTTGCTGCATTTACTGTAGGGTAATTTTGATGTAGCTTTATTTTGTAGGACTTAGTTCAAAAGGCAATGGCCGGTGGAGAAGGAGGAAATACTGTCGAAACAGTAATTTCGAATGGAAAATCACAGGGTCGTCCTTTACTTATAGGGAGGCGTGCAAAGTGTGCAAAACACGTACATGACTTAAGGCAAAGGCTTGTCGATGAAATGGAAGCACAGCTAGAAACCAAGGTAAATCAGAAGGTACAAGAGAATTTGGCTAGGGTGCTTAAGAAATTAGGTGATGCCAACCCGGAGATGAACATCAATGTAGAGGATCTAACTTCCACAATCATGTCCAGTGAGACTGATAATCTGACTGGAGGCACCAGCTCTTAAGTCTCATTCATGAATTGTTATGTGTACTGGATATTTTGGGGGTAGCTTTGTAGTATTTTGGGGCAACTAGATATTTTGAGGTAACTGACATGAATTGTGATGTGTACTGCTGTATGAATTGTTATCCGTACTGTGTATTATGCTGTGTATTATGCAAGTGTTTTATGTGATATTGTACTATGTATTATGCAAGTGTTCTATGTGATATTGTACTGTTCTATGTGCTCTTAGTGTCTCTTCAGTATAGTGTTGCAGTAGCTTCAGTATAGTGTTGCAGTAGCTTCAAAATAGTGTTGTAGTAGCTTCAGAATAGTGTTCCAGTAGCTTCATAATAGTGTTGCCACCGGGTTATAAATATTGCTTAAAATATGTTGCAATAGTCATTCAAGGTGTTGCCATAGGGATGGACCCAGTTGGGTCGTGGGTCCCACATTGTGGGCCCCACAATATGTGGGCCCCACAACTTCAGAAAGTTAATATCTATAGCAACATTTTTGGAATGTTGCTACAGATACCTATGGGTGTTGCCATAGACCCAAATAGGGTTCTATTGCAACAACATTACTTATGTTGCCTTAGATAGTCAAATGTTGCCTTTGAGGTCTAAGGCAACGACAAAAATTGCATCACCCTAAAAGTGTTGCCATAGACCTAAGGCAACATTTTTCGGGCCTGTGCCAACATTTTTTTGTGTTGTAGAAGGCCATTTATGGCGTAGTGTGTATTCGCATATATAAGAAAGGCTGGTATGAGTTCCAAACACCTTTCGAAGGTGTTGAACGTTAAGCATGCACATAGGAACCAATTCCTTCTAAATAGTGGGTTTCATCATTGTCAATTTACTACTTGAAGAAATGATTCTGGACACACCTTTCAAAAGCAAAAACAAATATTTCGAAATGGTTGAAACCCTTCGAAGGCATGATGAAAACTCCACATAAAGGCTCAGTGTTTTTTCACTAAGATCTAGTCATCACTCATTATTCCTTTCGAAACTATATGAAAGCTCAACTTATCTCTCACTTGCAATAGAATAGAAACATAAAGTGAAGAGCACTCATACCCCCTCTCGATGAAGTCAAAAGTAGTCCGGTAAAAAGCAAAGTAAAAGAAACACTCAAGCTTTAGCGGCAATAAAAGGTTGTCTTGATCCTTTTGACTGGGTTGAAAGGTCTGATATGAAAAGATGTAAGCATGAGGATGAATAAGAAAGGTTAAAAAAAAGCCTTTAGACGACATCGAAAAGAGGCGCACAGAAGGATGAAGAAAGGCCTTTCGACCATGTCGAAAGGATGCACACCGAAGGTTGAAGGAAGGCCTCTTGACTGAAGTGGAAGTATGGGAACTGTAACAACCTAAAAATTTGTAAATATTTTTAAATTTAATTTATTTGAAAACTTTTATTTTTAATCATCAAAATTTGAATTTTGGAATTTTATTTGATGTGTTTGTAATTTATCTTCCAAATACAATAAAATAAACAAATTTCTGAAATTTTTATTTTTGGTCAAACTTTGACTTTTATTTGAATTTTTAAAATTTAAAATTTTGAATTCTATTCTTTTTATTTGAAGCTGGATATAATTCTAATGTCGGTTCTGCTTTTTGTTTCGTTAAATTCCGATTTATACTTTTAAAATTGGATAAAATACAGCGTTTTACAAGCAATCAATTTCTGTGTTTTATTTTGTATTTTTCCTATGTCCATCACTTTATTTTATTTTTCTATTTTGTTTGTATAAACTTTATTTCATTTATTGGATGTTTCTTGTGTATATTTAGCTGGGGGAAAAATCAATTAGACATATGTTACATTGTTTTAATTGGGAATACGTTACATTGTGTTAAAAGCTTGCCTTTATTTGCTTAGCCTCTTTATTTCCTACCATAGCCATTCACTATTTCTAGCCGTGTATTGCAAAAACCTAGCCGCCTCTAACTTGTGAAAATTCACGCAAAAACACCTCATCACATCTCATTTTTCCATCTGTTTCTTTTTATTAAATAGGAAATAAATCCCTTCAATTCTCTAGCGTTTAAAACATTGATTACATGCCGTTTCTTTCTACTTGATTAGCCGTGAAAACTCCTCTAGTAATTATCAATTCACACACAAATATTTCCCAAACATCTCGTTCCTCATTTATCTATCCTGATTGAGAGAAAACTGCAGTAAGTTTTCTATGGCTCCTTCCTCTTTTCTATTTTTCCTCTTCTATTTTCTTTTGTTCTTCTCTTTGTTTCAAGGAATAGGCTCGGCCACCATGAATTGCCGACCACAACTGCCCCTCCACCACCACCTTCCACGGCCAACAACTCCTACTCATCATCCCATGACCATGCCGTGACCATAGATGAAGATCCATCACTAAAAGCACCAAAAAATCCATCACAAGCCTATATATTCACCACTTTCCTTTTATTAGCCTCGGCCACCTTATCTCTCCACCATGTGTTGCCTTGCCATGACCATACTCCATTACCTAGCGTGCTATGATGTTTCCTTGACCCAAACAAGACCATGACCGAGCCTATGGGTGATGAAGCCAAGCTTATAGGAGTTGTGGCCAAGCCTACTTGGTGATTCAATCCCATGCTGCTTCACTTTAATTCATTTTGTTCATTGATCTAATTTAAATTATTGTACTGAATTTTGTTCTAATGGTTTATTCCATATTTGTTTGTGGTGAAACATATATTTACATTTGTTTTATTTATTTGATTACAAGATTTGAATTTGGGTGTTACTTCCTCTAAAATCCCGTCGTACCTTTTCGTGCTTTGTGGGGTGTGGATTTTTTTGTTTTGAATTGATCTCTAGCTTTAAAAAGGTGAGTTATTCACTCTAGACAAATCATACTTATTTAAATGTGAAACAATGTCACTTAAATTGTAATGATTGATATACTATGTTCATATATGCCTGTGATCTGTTTATATGATGTATAACCTAATTTTATACCCGTTACATCAACTGTTAAAATATTATTTGTCATGCTGTTGTTTATTTTCTGTATCTCACACTGCAATTTCCCTTATCACTATGGGTTGAAATAATACATACCCAAATGGACTTTAGAATAGGGAAAAATCATTATGGGTTGAAATGATAACTCGAGTGATTTTTATTGTATTAGATTTTCTTGGGATTGTGGGTTTGAAATGATAGAACCCAGATTTTTCTTTTTAAATTACGGATTGAAATGATGTATTATCTGTATCACTTGACCTAGGTTAGAAAATATTATACAAAATCGTGGTTAATTTTATATATATATATATATATATATATATATTCTTAAATTTATAAGTATTTTAAATATAAAAATACGACATTTTAACTTAGACAAGATGAAAACAATTTAAATGAATTTACAATTATTTTTCTATAAGTTAAAAAGTATAAAGAATCAAATGGAAAGGTGTATTTTAAAAATATGATTCAACTTGGAAATTGGAGATTTGGTTTTGCATGGAAATTTTTATGTTAAGTAAATGAATGAAAATTAAATTTTTATTTATGAAATGGGTATTTTATAAAAAGTATTAAGTTAAAAATAAAAATTTGAAAAAATTGTTTACTTTTGAAATAATTAGTGAACTATTGTTAAATTGGGTATTTATTTACTAAAGGTTAATTTTATTGAATCATAAATTAAAGGATATCCAAATGAATATTTTTGAAGCGAAAAATATGATTTTTATAAGTTAAAATGGATAAATTGAAGTTTTAATGTTTCTAAAATTTTATATTAAATCTATAATTAGCATTTGTAGCACTTCAAAAATGATGTGGTTTTAAGGCAGCATTTCTTAAGTGTTGTCGTTTCTTAAAATAAACTAAGTTCTGAAATATTAATGAGCTACTACAGCACTTTGTAAGTGTAGTTGTTGTTGAAACTAAAATATATTTTGATATAACTAAAAAGCTACTGCAACACTTTGTAAGTGTTGTTGCTGCTGGAAGTAAACTATTTTAAATAACTAAATAGCTACTGCAGCACTTGGTAAGTGCTGTTATTGCGGAAATGAGAGTAAACTGTTTAAAATACTAATACCTACTGTAGCACTTTGTAAGTGCTGCTGTTTTGAAATTGAGCTGTTTTGAAATAACTAAATACCTACCGTAGCACTTTATAAGTGCTGCAGTTTTGAATTTGACAATGTTTTTCAAATATTACTATATCTACCGTAACATTTTATGAGTGCTGTTACAACTAAAATTTACTATGCTTTGGAATTTTTATAATTGAATGAATGATCTTACAAATGTTACAATGTCGAAATGGATATTATTTGATATTGAATTTAAATGGTTTAAATGGATATGTTTTGAAGTGAAATAAAAACCATTTTTGAAATTTATAACCACGGGTAAAATAATGTTGGTTGTTGAAGAGACTGGGATCGAACATGGGCATACTCTCTGTCGATACCGAAAACCACTTTAACAACCGTGTACGCGGTGGAGATTCCAGAATGAAGTAGGATGGTCGTGACATTCTATTGAGGTATGCACGTGGACACGACTCCCGTGATTTGGCATGCGGTGGCTAAAACGAGAGCGATTGACAGGCCAGTGAGGTAGCTCCTCTTATTGGACATACTTCTTCGTATGCCATTCTATTACTTTGTGATTCATTGGTGAACACCTTTAATTTTAGGAGTATGGCTCAAAGTGGGCGATAGCTGTGCGCTATGCGTCACCACACGCCTCGAAGCGTAATTGGTATATCTACCCTGGCATTGCCTAGTTGTGTCGTGCCACCTACCCTAGCAAGCGTTGTACGAGTTTGATTTGTGTCGTACCTATGGAGTATCTTCTCGTAGCCTCCCGATCGGGAGGTACGCAGGTGTTGTATAGACTGTTGGCACTATTTACATGTTAAGGTGGAAAATGTAAAGCCTTAACGCTATTTTAAAGTAAGTTTATTTTACTAATATGCATTATTATAATAGCGTATATTACTACATAGTAAATAGTTTAACAGATCCTTAGAGGATGGGCGGTCCCATGCATCCTTTAAGTTACTAGTACCTTTATATTACAGTTCACATGAGTTGGTTTACATTGTATAAGTATGTACGTACTGATTCGAGTGTTTGTGTTTATTTTTTACGCTCGGGTCAGCCTGAGTACCACAGCTTGGATCTATCTTCTGGAAGCTAAAGATTTCTGGAGTTTATCTGCTTGTCTAGTTTTATCTATTTCAGTTCAGTCATTCTGTTTCAGCTTATGTATTAGAGACTTATGTATTTGGGATTTCTACTATATTTGTTTCAGAACTATATTTTTTTTTCAGACTATGTATTTTGTAGTTGTTTGAGACTGAGTTTGTAGTGGCTTCCTGAACCACTATGGTTATTTTTACTTCCGTTGCGAGTATTTTGATATTATGTATCTGTGATTCTTTGATTGGTTTTATTTGCTACAAATTTTTTAATATCTATTGTTTTGATCTATTCAAGTTTGACATATTTTAGTTTTATTGTCGAATTTGAATGGTGTAAAGTAGTGGGTCGTTACAGTTGGTATCAGAGCTTTGGTTTTAGGCAAACCTTAGCCTGCGGAGCAAAAACATATTAGAGATAGGGTAGAAATACCCTAGAATGAGTGAAATCAATCCTGGAATCCTTTCTTCGGGAGAGAACGTATTTTAAAGTATAAAATGATTTTCAAATGATTTTCAAAGGATTTTCTAAGAATATTTTATATAAAACTTTTCTTACTTTGAAACCAAATTTTCCTTAAATTCCTTCTTTCCTTATCCACCTTGTTGGAAATTTCCTTATTCAGGATATTTAATTCCTGCTGAATCTTATCGTGTTTTATCTAATATTGTCTTTGTTTCTCAATTGCTTCTGTCCTAAAATTCATTCTTGATTTTTCAGGATGAGTCATAGGAATGCAAGAGGTAGGGGACGTGGTATTGCCCAAGCACCAGAGCCTGTTGCCCCAGTCAAGTTCACTAAGCTTTGCAAGGAATACACTAAGCTTGGTGGCACTAAGTTCATAGGATCTGAGAGCATTATTGAAGCTCAATAGTGGTTGAAGGATTTGGAGAGAATTTTCTCCAGTCTAGAGATCACTAATGCCCAGCAGCGACAGTTGGCAGCTTGGCAATTGAATGGATCAGCATTGGATTGGTGGAGACTGTCACAGCTCACACCGCTAAGGCTGACATTACTTGGGAGCAGTTTTGGTATCATCTCTTGTTGCTTTGATTTGGTTCAGTTTCTTTTTTTTGAAATCCGTCTAATTTCCTTTATCGTGCTTTAGGGAGGCTTTTCTTGTGAAATGGATGCCCGAGGCATTAATTGTATCGGGAATTCATGGATCTGAAGCAAGGTGATATGTCTTTTGCTGAATATGAGAGGAACTTCAATGAACTTTCTAAGTTTGGCCTTAATTTGATCTACACTCATCTCAAGAAGAATGAGAAGTTCATTGCTGGTGCTCGCCCAGAGTACTATGATCGTCTCATTGCTCGTGTTCATAGCCCTTTCACCACTCTAATGGATATGGCTTTTAGATACGAGAATCCTACTTCTAGGGATCCTCCAGCTGCTCAGTCTGCTTCATCTCGGTCTTCGTCTAGCAGTCCGAGAAAGAGAAAGCCCAACTTTCACCATAAGAAGAACCAAAACAAGATTCCTGGGTAGGGATCATCTTCTTCATCACAAAGGTAGTCGATCGACCTATCTGCCATTACTTGCTACAGATGCAATCAGAAGGGACACTATGCCAGCTGTCCCACTTTGGGTGCTGCTGCTATTCCTCATGCTCAACTGACCAGGCGTGATCTCTGTCACATTTGTCTACAGGATGGACATTTCAAGAAGGATTGCCCTACTCAAAAGAAGGGCAAGTCATCGGATATTTTTGCTGTTACCTCTGCATCTTCACCTGCTCCACCGCCTGCTCCTACTCCTAGTGATAACCAAGGTACACTTCATGGCACTTTTTCTCCATTTTATATTCATGTTCGTGTTCTATTCGATACGAAAGCTTCCCATAGCATTATTTCTTTGGATTTTTGTGATAAATTCGAGATCTTCTTTCTCCTGAGTTTGCTTCTGTGCCTTTATGTGTTTCAAATCCTATTGGGGGTCCTGCGAACCTTAGTAGGATTTATAGAAATGTGAAACTCTTCTTTTCTGGTTATCGGTTTTCGAGTGATTTCTATGTTCTAGGTTTTGATGCTTTTGATCTATTGCTTGGTGGTGATTGGCTGGAGAGGCATGATGCCTTTATTTCTTGTAGTGCCCGAACTGTTTCTCTTATGGATGATCTTGGTAATTCTATGGTGATTCAGTGTAGTTTTCCCTAGGATTTCACTTGAAGCTTTATTTTTTCTCTTGATTCTTCACCTGGTGATCTTCATTCGATTCATTTAGTCAAACTCTTTCCTGATGTATTTGGCGAAGTCACTGCTTTGCCCCCTAAGCGGAAAATCAACTTCCGTATTGATTTTATTCCTAGAGCTCGACCTGTAGTTCTTCCACCCAGAAGAATGACACCCCGTGAGAAGGTCGAGTTAAGGAAGAAAATTGAGGACTTGTCTTCCAAGGGTCTGATCAGACTAGCTATTCGGAATGGGGAGCAGTAGTGGTCTTTGTCACTAAGTCTGATGGTTCTTTGTGGATGTGTATTGATTATAGGGAGCTGAACAAGCTTACTATAAAGAACAGATATCCCATGCCTCGCATCAATGATATGTTTGATCAGCTCTATGGAGCTACTATTTTCTCTCATCTTGATCTAGCCATAGGTTTTGGCCAGATCAGAGTTGCTGAGGAAAGTTTTCCTAAGACTGCCTTTCGTACTAAGAATGGTTTCTATGAATGGTTAGTTATGCCTTTTGGTTTCACTAACGCTCCTATTTTCTTTGTTGATTTGATGAATCATGTCTTTCTTGATGTGCTTAATAAGTTTTTTCTAGTCTTTTTTGATGATATCCTTGTTTCTCCAAGTCAAGGAGAGAGCATGAATCGCATTTGAAATATGTTTTAGAAACACTTCGAAGTCATCAGTTGAAGGCTAAATTCTCTAAATGCCATTTCTGGAGAGATAAAGTCTGATTCCTTGGACATATTGTTTCTAGTAATGGAGTTTCTGTTGATCCAGTCAAGATCGCTGCAGTCAATGTAAGTCTTTCTCTTTCTCTTTTTGAAATTGATCATTCTACCTTTTCTGTGGTCCTTATTCCTCCCTATTCTATTACAGGATTGGGAAACTCCTAGGATTCCGATTGATATTCACAGTTTTCTGAGCCTTCCGTTTGTTATCGGAGATTTATAGAGAAATTTGCTTGGATTTCTGCACCTCTCACTACTTTAACTTGAAAGAATGCTAAGTTCATATGGAGTGCTGAGTGTGAAGCTGCATTTAATGAGTTGAAGCGTAAGCTTACTTCGCAACAGTGCTTACCGTTATAAATGGAAGTGGGGGATCATCGGTATACATTGATGCTTGTGGGAGGGTTTGGGAGCTATTCTGATGCAAGATGGGAAGGTGATTGCTTATGCTAGTCACCAATTGAAGACCCATGAGGCTAATTATGCAGCTCATGATCTATAATTGCTTGTTGTTGTCTTTGCTTTGAAGCTTTAGAGGCATCATCTTTTGGGTGATAAGTTTGAGCTCTTTACTGATCATCAGTCTTTGAAGTATATCTTTACCTAAAAGGACTTGAATCAAAGGCAATTCGATGGCTTGAGTTTCTTGCTTCTTATGATCTTGACATTAGCTATACGCTTGGGAAGGCTAATGTTGTGGCTGATGCTTTGAATAGGAAGAAGGCTATGTTGTGTCAGCTTGTTGTTTCTTCTTCTACTCTTTTGGACCGTATGAAAGCTAATCAGGATGAGGATATGATCATCAGATTGATTAGTAGAGTTGGTGGTAGTAGTCCTGATGGTGGTGGAGCTCAGATCTATGATAAAGGGATTTTGCGGATCAATAATAGTATTTTTTTCCCGACTGTTGATGGTTTGAGGCAGGAGTAACTTCGAAAACATCATCGATCTAGAATTTATATACATCCTGGTGTGACGAAGGTGTATCAGGATATGAAGAAGCCTTATTGGTGGAGAGGTGTGAGGCGGGATATCTCTATCTTTGTTAGTAATTGTGCGACTTGTCAACAAGTTAAGATAGATCATCAGAAGACCCCTGTTTTGTTGTAGCCCCTTGAGATTCCCAATTGGAAATGGGAACAGGTTTTCATGGATTTTATTGATGGTTTACCAAGGTCTCGGAGGGGTAATGAGAGTATTTAGGTTATTGTGGATAGATTGACCAAACCAGCTCATTTCATTCCGGTCAAATCTACTCATTCTGCTTTTAGTCTGGCTGAGATTTATATGAGGGAGATTGTTCGTCTCAATGGTGTTCCTATCAGCATTGTGCGCGATCAGGATCCTATCTTCACCAGTCAGTTTTGTAAAGCTTTTCAGGAATCTTTGGGTACTTGTTTTAATTTGAGCACTGCTTAGCATCCACAGACCGACAACGAAAAGAGTGAATCAGATTCTAGAGGATCTTCTTCGAGCATGTTTTCTTGATTATGAAGGATCTTGGGAAAATCATCTTCATCTTGTTGAATTCACCTATAACAACAGTTATCAGGTATATTTTCAGTCTTCTATTTCAATCTTTTCTCAGTATTTTGTCTATCTCATCCTATCTTCTGTTCAACCTAGTATTGAGATGTCTCTTTTTACTGCTCTTTACGGAAGATCTTGTAGATCTCTATCTTGCTGGATTGAATTCAGTAATCGTTTGGTTCTTAGTCCTGACATGATTTTGGAGGCTTCGGAGAAGGTTGAGGAGATTAAGAGGAAGATGAGTATTGCTCAGGATAGGTAGAAGAAGTATGCCGATCAGAGTAGGAGGAGTCTGGAGTTTGCTGTTGGTGATCTGGTTTTCCTTAAGGTCTCTCCTTTAAGGAATGTAGTTCCGTTTGGTCGTAGTGGGAAGCTTTCTCCTAGGATTGTTGGTCCTTTCCGTATCTTAGAGAGGATTGGTTCTTTGGCTTATCGTTTGGATTTTCCTGAGAAGTTTACTGGGCTACATAATGTATGCCATGTATCTCATCTCCGTCGCAATCTACATGATCCATCTCTTATTGTTTAGCCTTCTGCTCTTGATAGTTTGGATATTGAGCCTAATCTGACTGTTGAGAGGAAGCCACTTCGTGTCGTCGATCGAGGTACGAAGCAGTTAAGAAGGAAATTTGTCAATCTGGCCAAAGTGTAGTGGAATACGAATGATCGGGATTGTACCTGGGAGATAGAGGAAAGCATACGTGCTTCGAATCCGGAATTGTTTGTTTCAGGTACTTTTGCTTTGCTATCTTATCTTTCTTTGTTTTCCTTGTTTCGTTCCTTTTCGAGGACGAAAAGTTTTGAGTGGGGGAGAGTATAACAAGCCAAAATTTTGTAAACATTTTTAAATTTAATTTATTTGAAAACTTTGATTTTTAATCATTAAAATATGAATTTTGGAATTTTATTCGATGTGTTTGTAATTTATCTTCCAAATAAAATAAAATAAAAAAAATTCTGAAATTTTTATTTTTGGTCAAACATTGACTTTTATTTGAAAATTTTAAATTTTAAAACTCTAATCTTTTTATTTGAAGCTGGATATAATTCTAATGTCAGCTCTGCTTTTCGTTTCGTTAAATTCCAATTTATACTTTTAAAATTGGATAAAATACAGCGTTTTACAAGAAATTAATTTCTGTGTTTTATTTATATTTTTCCTATGTCCATCTCTTTGTTTTATTTTTTCTATTTTTTTGTATAAACTTTATTTATTTATTAGATGTTTCTTATGTATATTGTTTTATTTATAGTTGGGAAAAAAATCAATTAGACATACGTTACTTTGTTTTAATCGGGCTTACGTTACATTGTGTTAAAAGCTTGCCTTTATTTGCTTGGCCTCTTTATTTCCTACCATAGCCGTTCACTATTTCTAGACATGTATTGCAAAACCCTAGCTACCTCTAACTTGTGAAATTTCATGCAAAAACATCTCATCACATCTCATTTTTCCATTTGTTTCTTTTTATTAAATAGAAAATAAAGCCCTTCAATTCTCTAGCTGTTTAAAACATTGATTACATGCCGTTTCTTTCTACTTGATTAGCAATGTAAACTCCGCTAGTAATTATTAGTTCACGTACAAATATTTCCTAAACATCCCATTCCTCATTTGTCTATCCTGATTGAGAGAAAATTGCAGCAAGTTTTCTATGGCTCCTTCCTCTTTTTCTATTTATCCTCTTCTGTTTTCTTTTGTTCTTCTCTTTGTTTCAAGGAGTAGGCTCAGCCACAATGAATTTCCGACCACAACTCCCCCGCCGCCACCACCTTCCATGGCCAACAACTCGTACTCATCATCCCATGACCATGCCGTGACCATAGATGAAGATCCATCATGAAAAGCACCCAAAAAAAAATCCATCACAAGCCTATATGTTCACCACTTTCCTTTTATTAGCCTCAGGCACCTTATCTCTCCACCATGTGTTGCCATGCCATGACCATACTCCATTGCCTAGCGGTGTTATGATGTTTCCTTGACCCAAACAAGACCATGGTCGAGCCTATGGGTGATGAGGCCAAGCTTATAGGAGTTGTGGCCAAGCCTACTTGGTGATTCAATCCCATGTTGCTTCACTTTAATTCATTTTATTCATTGATTTGATTTAAATTATTGTGCTGAATTTTGTTCTAATGGTTTATTCCATATTTGTTTGTGGTGAAACATATATTTATATTTGTTTTATTTATTTGATTACAAGATTTGAATTTGGGCGTTACTTCTTCTAAAATCCTGTCGTGCCTTTACGTGCTTTGTGGGGTGTGGATTTTTTTGTTTTGAATTGATCTCTAGCTTTAAAAAGGTGAGTTATTCACTCTAGACAAATCATACTTATATAAATGTGAAACAATGTCACTTGAATTGTAATGATTCATATACTATGTTCATATATGCCTCTAATCTGTTTATATGATGTATAACCTAATTTTATACCCGTTACATCATCTGTTAAAATATTATTTGCTATACTGTTTATTTTCTGTATCTCGCACTGTAGGTTCCCTTATCACTATGGGTTGAAATGATACATACCCGAACAGACTTTAGAATAGGGAAAATCATTATGGGCTGAAATGATAGGCTCGAGTGATTTTTATTGTATTTGATTTGCTTGGGATTGTGGGTTTGAAATGTAGAGCCTGGATTTTTCTTTTTAAATTACGGATTGAAATGATATATTATCCGCATCACTTGATCTAGGTTAGAAATTATTATACAAATCCGTGGTTAATTATATATGTAATTTTTTGAAATTTATAAGTATTTTAAATGTAAAAATATGACATTTTAGCTAACATTAGATGAAAATAATTTAAATGAATTTACAGTGATTTTTCTATAAGTTAAAAAGTATAAAGAATTAAACGGAAAGGTGTATTTTAAAAATATGACTTAAGTTGCAAATTGGAGATTTGGTTTTAAATGGAAATTTTTAAGTTAAGTAAATGAATGGAAATTAAATTTTTATTTATGAAATGGGTATTTTATAATAAAGTATTAAGTTAAAAATAAAAATTTGAGAAAATAGTTTACTTATGACTTAATAAATGAATTATTTTTAAATTGGATATTTATTTATTAAAGGTTTATTTTATTGAATAATAAATTGAAGGATATTCAAATGAATATTTTTGAAGCGAAAAATATGATTTTTATAAGTTGAAATGGCTAAAGTTGAAGTTTTAATGTTTTTGAAATTTTATATTAAATCTGTAATTAGAATTTGTAGCACTTCAAAAATGTTGTGGTTTTAAGACATCATTTGTTAAGTTCTGTCATTTTTGAAAATAAACTAAATTCTGAAATATTAAAGAGCTATTGCAACACTTTGTAAGTGCTGTTGTTGCCGAAACTAAACTATATTTTGAAATAACTAAAGAGCTACTGCAGCACTTTATAAGTTCTGTTGTTGCTAGAAGTAAACTGTTTTAAATAAGTAAATAGCTACTACAACACAAGGTAAGTGCTGTTGTTGCTGAAATGAGAGTGAACTGTTTTAAATTACTAATACCTACTGCAGCACTTTGTAAGTGCTGCTGTTTTGAAATTGAGCTATTTTGAAATAACTAAATACCTACCATAGCACTTTATAAGTACTACTGTTTTGAATTTGAAAATGTTTTTGAAATATTACTATATCTACCGTAACATTTTATAAGTGTTGTTATAACTGAAATTTACTATGCTTTGGAATTTTTATAATTGAATGAATGATCCTAGAAATATTACAACTTCGAAATGTATATTATTTGATATTGAATTTAAATGGTTTAAATGAATATGTTTTAAAGTGAAATATAAACCATTTTTGAAATTTAAAACCATGGGTAATAGTAACGTTGGTTGTTGAAGAGACTAGGATCGGATATGGGTATACTCTCTGTCGATACCGAAAACCACTTTAACAACCGTGTACGCGGTGGAGATTCCATAATGAAGTAGGATGGTGGTGACGTTCTATTGAGGTATGTACGTTGACCCGAATCCCATGAGTTGGCATAAGGTGGCTAAAACTGGAGCTATTGATGGGCCAGTGAGGTAGCTCCTCTTATCTGACACACTTTTTCGTATGCCATTCTATTACTTTGTGATTGATTGGTATGCACCTTTGATTTTGGAAGTGTGGCTCGAGGTGAGTGATAGCGCGCGCTATGCGTCACCACCAGCCCGGATGCGTAATTGGTACAGGGTACTTTTGGCACGGGTCCTTATTAAATTTCAAAATTCACGAAAAGTCCTTTACTAAATTTCAGTGTAAATTAGGTCCATGTTTCTTTATTCATGATTATTGCAGAGCATGATGCAACTTTTCATAAAAGTTGCTGACATTTCCGCAACTTCTTTGTGCACTATGAACATAGTGTATGAAAGTTGCTGAAATATCAGCACTTATTTATAAAAGTTGCTGACATTTCAGCAACATTTATGTACACCGTGAACCCAGTTTATGAAAGTTGTTGAAATATCAGCACTTATTTATAAAAGTTGCTGACATTTCAGCAATAATTTTCTTCGTTTCCAGAAAACAAGGACCCGATTTACAATGAAACTTTGACAGGGAAAGTGGCTGAATATTAGCACTTATTTAAAAAAGTTGCTGCTTTTCGGCAATAATTTTCTTCGTTTCCAGAAAACAGGGACCCGATTTACAATGAAACTTTGAAAGGGACCCGCTTTACAAAATGAAAGTATGATAGGGATGCCTCCCTAATTTCCACATTGGTATATCTACCCTGGCATTGCCTAGTTGTGCCGTGTCACCTACCCTAGCGAGCCTTGTACAAGTTTGATTTGTATCGTAACTATGGAGTATCTTCTCGTAGCCTCCCGATCAGGAGGTACGTTGGTGTTGTATAGACTATTTGCACTATTTATGTGTTAAGATGGAAAATGTAAAGCCATAACTCTATTTTAAAGCACGTTTATTTTCTAATAGACATTATTATAATAGCGTATATTACTCCATAGTAAATAGTTTAACGGATCCTTAGAGGATGGGTGGTCCCAAGAATCCTTTAAGTTACTTGTACCTTTATATTACAGTTCACTTGAGTTGGTTTACATTTTATAAGTATGTGCGTCCTGACTCGAGTGTTTGGGTTTATTTCTTACGCTCGGGTCAGCCTGAGTAGCACAACTTAGATCTATCTTTTGGAAGCTAGAGATTTCTGGAGTTTATCTGCTTATCTAGTATTATCTATTTCAGTTTAGTCGTTCTGTTTCAGCTTATGTATTAGAGACTTATGTATTTGGGATTTCTACTGTATCCGTTTCAGAACTGTATTTGTTTTTCAGACTATGTATTTTGTACTTGTTTGAGACTGAGTTCGTAGTGGCTTCCTGAACCACTATGGTTATTTCTATTTCCGCCGTGAGTATTCTGATATTCTACGTCTATGATTTTGTGATTGGTTTTATTTGCTCCAAATTTTATTACAATCTATTGTTTTGAGCTATTCAAGTTTGACATATTTTGGTTTTATTATCGAATTTGAATGGTTCAAAATAGTTGGTCGTTGTAGGAATGAAAGGGGGTCAGCCTGCATCTATAAATACGACCCTAGGGGTCCAAGTTTGGGGACCGAATTTTGGGAATTCCAAAGTCTTTCTCCTATTTCTTAGCAAATTAAATCTTGGTAAACCTAAGTCAATTTGGGAAAAGTTATCTTATTTGTAACTTAATTTGGATTAATGCTAAAAGAGGAAGCACATGTATTCAATAAAGATTTTGATCATGGGAAGGATTATTTCGACCGTTAGCTTGACTAATGACCAGTTGCACATGATTCTTGCTTATCTTCTTAATTCCTCTTTGACTTATGTGCTACAATGGGATCAACTAGGATAGTATGTATATGAATCACATTATAATTGTGTTTAATGATATCAAATGTTAAACAACGATGATGAGAATGTTTCGAAATTAATAAGCCCACAGAACTTATATTGTCCGAGATGTTATTCTATTGTATATAGGGCACAAAGCTCATATATTGTACGTTAAGTCCACTTCGAAAGGGAAAATACCCTTTCGACCTGATCTAAAGTGACGTTATGGAGGGGATTTGATGTGTGAATTCTAATCTATGCTAACTGGACAAATATCTCTGGAAGGTGTACACATATATTACAATACATACAACCTTTCGAAGAAGTTCATTCCAAAAGAGCAAAATCAGTATTATCAAAAGGGAATTCTTATTTTTAATGGAAGAATGGTTCTTTCGACATAGTAGAAAGAGACAAATGTCTGATACGAATAATACCTTTCGACTCACTCAAAAAGGGGCTTCAAAGCGGGTGTTCTCTTCTTAACCATCATTTCAATAGGATTGATTGGACTTATTAACTACAATTAATTTTTTCATCGGATCACCTGCTGTAAGCAATTTTCCCGAATCAGCTCATTCGAAAGAGGTTTCGAGGAGAGTGGTCACTTCTAAAAACCTTTCTTTTGAAGTGATAACAACATTTCTTGTTAACCACTTAGCTTCGGGGATGTTGACAATTTTTCTTGTTAACATTTTTGGCACTAGAAGGAGGGGATCGAACAACAGGCTTCTACTATCTTATAGACTAATTATGGATTGTTTAACTTAGTGGAGGAAAGTGAAATCTAAAAGGCTTAATCAAGTGGATGAAAAGTCCGTGCATACTATAACTTTAGAAGAAAACATAACACCAACTTTCAACTTAGAGGGAGTTGTGCAAGGGCAACCATCAACCCCAGCTCAACAAGATGACAATGCAACCAAAATAAAGCACTTGGAACAACAATTGCAGGAGATGCAAGAGCTTCTCAAAGCAGAATCATCTCAAAAGTCTTTCGAGGTAGCAAAACCAACGACTTGAGATGAGCTGATCTCTACAAGAAGAAACTTAAAGGCTTATATCAATGAGGATAAGAGCACAATAGACTTGACATCTTTAAAGAAAAATGAACGCCATCCGACTAAACACGATCATCAAGGAAGGGTACTGGACAAATCCCTCGAGCAATCTACAACCTCGATATCAGAAGAATACGACCCAAATCGAAAAAGTTATCACGATGTAGCTTAGCCGAAAGATATACTAGAAAAGGCAATCAAGGACATGCTAAATGCTAAGGGGAAGAGTACTTTGGATGTGAGAGCAAATGATAATGAACGAATGGCACCTTTCATAAATGAAATCATGTCAACAGTTATCCCATCTTATGTAAAGATCCCAACCCTGAAGTATCATGGAACCACTGACCCTAATGATCACTTGATGGCTTTCGATAATCAAATTGATCTGTACAATGCTTCATGAGCTGTTTGATGCAGATTGTTTTCGGTAACGCTTCAAGGAGCTTCCGCTAAATGGTATCGACAATACCGTGAAAAGATGATCTATTCATGGAAAAAGTTTTCTTTTGAGTTCTATGCCCAATTCTGTATATGCATGGCCCAAACAATCGATTACACTGTTCTAGCCAACATTAAGCTGAGACAGGGAGAGTCACTGGGTGATTACCTCAAAAGGTTGGACATTGAAGCATTAAAAGCTAAAGATATGAATGAAAGGGATAAGATCATTGCAGTACATTCTGGTTTGATAGAGATACACCATTTTGGAAGCAACTCTTTATTCATTGGTGTAAGGACCTGCATAACTTCCATTTTCAGGCCGATAAATTCATTTGAATGGATGAGTTATACCACGCTAAGTGGAAAGCTAATCCTAAAGGGAAAGCGCAAGGTTTGGTTTAGATCGGGGACATAACAGAACAAAATGGGAGTAGCTAAACACTAATTCAGTAGCTTTAAACAAACCATTGTCTTGTATCTATGCCATGACTAAGGAGAAGGTTAACTTTCTGACTTCATTTAAAGCGAAAAATGAGCCTGAACAGAGGAAAAGGGATGATTGTTGCGCTTGTCACAATGAAAACGGCCACAAAACTGATGAATGTAGAGTGTCGGCTGGAATCTTTCAGAGGTTAATTGGTAAAGGGCGTTTGAAGGAGTTCATCCAATACAAACAAACGGCACCATGGACTAGTGATGGTCTGCAAAAGTTTCGTAATAATGATGTCAACATCTTCGAAGAAGAAGACCCATTAAGCTTGAGTCCGCCGTTGACTAGGATTGATGTAATCTGTGGGGGCTAGGAACAGATACATTAAAGAGGCTAAAGAGGGAGTGTTCTCCATTCAAGAAGAGCCTCCGCTTAAAAGTCCACAAATCAATGTACTGATGCCATATTTTGTTGTTACTCCCCAGATGCTGAAGAAAGGGATCCATCATCCTCATAATGACCCCCTCATGATCACGTCTCAAATTGGACTATCTATAGTTTCCAAGATTCTTATGGACACTGGTAGCATAGTCAATGTTATTTTCCAACATGCCTTTGATCAATTGGGCTTCTCAGAAGACAAGCTAGAACTCAGCCTTGAACCAGTCTTTGGGTTCAAAAATAAGGGATCAACCCCAGTAGGACAACTGAAGTTGCTAGTGTAGATGAAAGAACGGCCATGTGGCCGAACTTTTGAAAATCTCTTCGTAATCATCAACCAACCATCATACTACAATGCTTTCCTTGGCAGACCCACACTTGATGAGGTGGATGCTTATGTCTTACCAAAATATCCTATGGTAAAATTCTTAACTAAGAGGGGTTAGGGCACAATCCACGGAGAACAATTCAGCTTCAGTGAAATGTATTTTGTAATGCCTGATCAATACAAGAGGGAGTATTCTGCTTATTTTTATTCTTCTAATATTTTTCATTCTTCGGATGTTGGATTTTTACATCCAACATTCGAAGCAGAAGTAAGATCTAAAAAACTGATAAACATATGTTTGAAAGGTACATTTCCCCTGGATGCAAGAGAAAGAGGACCGATGCTAATTCCTTGAAAGAAGGAGAAATCATCATAGAATTTGATTGTCGCGGGGAAGTGGAAAGGATAAAACCTATAGAAGACCATGGAGAGACATGTATAGACCCAAATGATTCCACCAAAGTAGTCAAAATGGGAAAGGATTTGGAAAGCAGCTTGAAGAAAGACTTGGTTCAGTTTCTTAAATCCAGTAAAGACATGTTTGCATGGTCATATTGGGATATGGTAGGGATTGATCCATCGGTTTTGTTCCATGCACTAAACATTAATCAAGAAGCAAAATGCATCAAACATAAGAAGAGACAATTGGATAAAGTACGGTGTGATGCTCTAAAGGAGGAAGTTAAAAGGCTCCTTGAAAATGGATTCATTAGGGAGATCTAGTACCCAAATTGGCTAGCAAACTTAGTATTGGTAAAGAATAGGAATGACAAGTGGAGGACATGCACCGATTACACTGACTTAGACAAGGACTGTCCAAAAGATTGTTACCCATTGCCTCGGATAGATTAGTTGTTTAATGCCACTAGCGGACACAGATTGTTATCCCTCATGAATGCTTACTCAGGATATAATCAGATACCTACGTTTAAATTAAATGAAAAACTTACGAGTTTCATTACTGATTGGGGAATTTTCTGCTACAAAGCTATGCCTTTCAGATTATAGAAAGCAGGGGCAACCTATCAAAGATTAGTTAAAAGAATGTTCAAGAACAAATCGGTCAAAATATGAAATTTTATGTTGACGATATGCTAGTAAAATCCTATGAAGCTAAGAGTCATCTTGAAGCCTAAAAGAAAGGTTCGAAGTATTACGGAAATATCAGATGAAACTAAATCCCCAGAAATGCTCTTTTAGGGTTCATTCTGGGAAGCTTTTAGACTATACTATAAGCGCTCAAGGGATTGAGGCCAGTCCAAACTAGATTCAAGCTATTAAGGACATGGTTGAACCCAAAACTAGCAAAGATGTAATGAGTTTAAATGGTTGGGTAGCCGCCTAAGCAGGTTCATTTCCAAGGCGACTAATAAGTGCATTCCCTTTTTCAATGTGATCAAGAAGAAGAAAAACTTAGATTAGGGAGACGACTATAAGATAGCCTTTCAAGAGTTGAAAAATCATTTGGAAAGACCACTAATACTGTCCATTCTTGAGAACGATGAAGTCTTGTACTTATACATGGCAGTTTCGTAACATGTAGTTAGTTCAGTTTTGATCAGAGAAGAAAGCGGGACTCAACTTCCTGTTTATTAGGTGAGAAGGTGGTTAAAGAATGCCGAGGTTTGGTACCCGGTAATAGAAAAACTAGCTTACTGCTTGACACTTACAGCATGAAAACTAAGGGCATACTTTCAAGCACATCTAATCAGAGTATTGACTAACTTTCCACTCAAACAAGTCTTCAATAAGCCTGAAACTTTGGGTAGGCTAGAGTATAGAATTGAACTTAGCCAGTATGACATTGAATTTCAACTACAGGAAACTATCAAAGGACAAGCATCGATGGACTTTATTAATGAATGTACAAACTTCGTTAAAGAACAATCGAAAAATGAAAAGGATCAAAAATCTATGTGGCGGTTATTTGTGGATAACGCATCGAATGAGCAAAGAGCTAGAGCGGGATATGTCATAATAACACCAGGCAGATACCGCCTACACTACACAATGAAGTTAGGGTTTCCTGAAAAACTAATGTAGCCAAATATGAATCAATGGTGGCAGGATTGACCCTGGCTTTAGAGCTCGAAATCCCACGAATTCCAATCTTTAGTGATCTACAATTAATGGTAAACCAGGTAAAACAAGTATGTTAGATTAAAGATGCCAAACTATCTTTATATGTAAAGAAGATATTGAAGATGCCTACATTATTTGAAGATTTTGCTCTACATCAAGTTCCAAGGGGAGAAAACTCTCATGTACATTCGTTAGCAAAATTGGCTAGTTCAAGGGAAGCCCCAAAAACACGAATCGTGCCAGTAGGGTACCAAGCAAATCCAAGTATTGAAGAAGGAACGTCCGAACAAGGGAAGGAATTGTTAGTCTTAAGTTGACCTCAAGATATGGCACAAGAGGGAGAAGAAAGGGAAATTAATGAAGAAATCCCAAATGAGAGGATCAATCATCCAAGGACAAATGACTGTTATAGTGACACTTGGATGTCGCCTATTGTCAAATTTCTTTCTAAAGGGACACTGCCATCTGACAAAGTGGAAGCTAGGAAAATCATGCGATAGGCTCCGATTTTAAGAATAGTGGATGAAGTTCTTTATAGGAAGGGATACGCCTTACCATACTTAAGATATTGTATGTCTAGAAAATGGGATGAAATTGTTAGTAGAAGCATATGAAGGATTTTGTGGAGATTGCTCCAACAGGGTAAAGCACGCAAAGAAAATAATAAGGCAAGGTTTTTATTGGCCTCAAATGGAAAATCAAGCTATCGAATATGTAAGGAGACGTGAAAGGTACCAGAAATACTCAAAGATCCCTCGATTGATGCCAAGTCAATTAACTTCGATTTCAAGTCCATGGCTTTTCGAAATATGGGGAATCGATTTAAACGGGCCATTGCCATTTTCCAAAGGAGGAGCAAAATATTTGTAGTCTCCATAGGCTACTTTACTCAGTGGGTAAAAGTTGAACCACTCCCTAAAATCACTTTTGGGAAAGTGCTTATATTCGTCATTAAAAACATTATTACCAAATTAAGAATTCCTTATAAGATTATATCAGATAACGGAATACAGTTTGAAAGTGAAGAGTTTTCTCGATTTTTGCCATAAGAATGGGATTATTAAAAGCTTATCTTCCATGACACAACCAAAGGCTAATGGGGCCGTTGAAGCTGCAAATAAGACAATTAAGACTATCTTGAAAAAGTGGTTAAATAAGGCCAAAGGGAATTTGGTAGAAGAATTGCCACTTGCACTCTAGGCCTATAGTACATCCAATAGAACTGCAATGGGACATACCCCTACTCTCTAACATAAGGGTGTGAAGCGATGTTGCAAATTGAAATTGAGATACCCACGTATCGAAGAATGGCATATGCATTTGATCCAAATAAGGGATTGCAGAAAGAATCGTTAGACTTAATACATAAATTGAGAGATAAAGCAGCCATCCGAATTGCAAAATATTAGAGAAGAATCTCAAAATACTACAATTCGATAGTGAAGATGAGATCATTTCAAGAGGGAGACTTAGTACTCCGAAGGGTGATGGTAAACACAAAAATTCTACGGATGGATCGCTAGGACCAAATTGGGAAGGTCCCCTAATAGTATGCAAAGTAATCCCCCTTAGAGCTTACAAGTTATGTCGACCAGACAACAATATGGTTCCCAAAATGTGGAATGCGGAACACTTGTGATCATATTTTCTTACAATGAGTGAATAAAACACCTTTTGCTTAATAGAAAAATCTACATGGTTGGGAGTGAAATTCTCCTTGCACTTGGAAATTAACTTAAATGGTCAAAGCCTTTGTCTACACCAAGTTTGCCAGGTCAAAGCGCCTCCTAGAGGAAGGTTATAGTAAGCCTTTATCCATGCCACGCTATGGCTAGGTTAAATCATCGACAAGCCCTTCACCGCGCCATGCTATGGCCAGGGCAAAGCGCCTCTTGTAGGGAGGACGAAATAAGCCCTTAGTCCCACCATGCTATGGCCAGGCCAAGGCAGCGAACAAGCCCTTGATCACGCCACGCTATGACCAGGATAAGGCACCTCCTGGAGGAAGGATGGAGTAAGCCCTCGGTCCCGCCATGTTATGGCCTAGCCAAGGCATCAAACAAGCCATTGATCGTGCCTCGCTATGGCCAGGTCAATGTGCCCCCTGGAGGGAGGTTGGATAAGTCCTCGGGTCCTGCTTGTGGATAAGCTGACCAATTGCCCCAAAAAATTGGACTAAGATATCCGAGCCTGAGAAATGGCGCATCAAACTGGACTGAGACGTCCAAGCTTGGGTAGAAGCAAATCAAACAGCAACAACCTACAAAGCCTAAAGGGTAACACATGTCAAAAGAGTCAAAAACCAAGGAGCGGTACAGAATAGAAGGCTTAAATAAGAATCTACAACCTTCGACTAATTACCAAAGAAGAATTACTGAACATAGCTTATTAATACCAAAATCTGGGTTTCAGATCTCTCACTATTAAGTTCGGGGCTTTACTTATTAATATCCTAATCAGGGTTTCGGGTCTTTACTAATAATTTATGGTCTTCACCACCGAATCTAGGTTTTCGGGACTATTATTACTAATCACCGAACTTCAATCATTAACGCTTGAATCTTGGCTACAGATATCTATTATGAAGGCTATTTCTGGTTATCATCTACTACAACCCGAATCTAGGTTTCGAATCTCTTACTATTGACTTTTAGACTTCATTTCTTGATTCCCAAATCTAGTTTTATGATTTTTTCTTTTCCCAAACACTGGAATTTGGGTTTCGGGCCTTTTTACCATCAATTTTTGGATTTCACTGGTTAAATCCTGAATATGGGTTCCAAAACAGTTAGTATTGAGATCTCAATGGACTTCTGGTCTTCAATCAAAACTTTGAGTTTGTCTTCTTAATACCTGAGTTAGGATCATTGGTTTACAACTATTAACTTGTGAACAACATTTATAAACATCTGAATCTCGATCCCTGGGTCATTGTTATTTCCAGTAGAAGTTTCTAAATACCTATTACTTATCCCCAAATAAAGATTCATGGTTTTCAATGACTTAATTCCAGATAATAGCTCATGGCCTTTTATTATCAAACATTTGTTTCACCAGCAAAAAGTTCTTGGATTTCAATTATTATATGCATGTCTTTCTATTAATGGCATGGGAGTTCAATTTATGAACTTTATTTATGACTACAAAATTTGGATGGTGGGACTTCTAATGTTGCCAGACAAAAATTCTTGGTTCCTAATCATTTACAATTGTAGATTTATTATCATTTATGAACCCTAGATGGTGAGCAACTAATTTTTATTACTTCCGAACTTAGGATTCAAGAGCTCTGTTATACTAACATCGTTTTCAAACCACTAAGCATATTTTTATACAAGTTATGATCTGACGATAGAAAATGCTATTTACTTCGAATTTTGCGAAGAAATGAGGTCATTAAGAACGTAGTAGTTGTTAAAATTTTGTCCTAAAGAACAAAAGCTTCTTTCATGCCGGGAAGGGGGGCAAAATGTTAACCATAAAAATTTCGCTTAAGAAAAAAGGTATAAAAAAAGGTTATAAAAGTGATGGGCACCACAAAAATTGAAGACATGGGTTTCATCAAAGTTCAAAAGCAGCACTTCAAAGGTATTGAGATGGCTTTCGAAGTAGTTGCATGTGCCAGGTGCCATTAAAAATGACAAGCAAAACAAAAGCATTTGGAAGGGCAGAAAAGAAGGTAACGTTACCCTTCCACCTCATCTAGACCTTTCGATGCAAATGGATTCACATATACAAGAAAGGTCGGAAACACCTTTCGAAGGTGTTGAACGATAAGCTTGCACACAAGAACCAATTCCTTCGAAATAGTGAGTTTCGTCGTTGTCAATCTACTACTTGAAGAAATGGTTCCAACACACACCTTTCGAAAGTAAGAACAAACCTTTTGAAATGGTTGAAATCCTTCGAAAGCATGATGAAAACTCCATACGAAGGCTCAGTATCCTTTCGCTAAGATCCAGCCATCACTCACCATTTCTTTCGAAAATATGTGAAAGTCCAACTTATCTCTCACTTGCAACAGCATAGCAACACAACACTCATACCCCACTTTCGATGAAGTCGAAAGTAGTCCAGTAAAAAGCAAAGTAAAAAAAACACTCAAGCTTTAGCGACAGCGAAAGGTTGTCAAGGTGATTGTGATATCCCGAAATTTCGAGGAATTTAAAATGTGATAACCATCTTAATAAATTAGTTAAAATGAATAAAATTTGTTATTTTCAAATGTAAATAACCAAAAATGATTAATAACATGATGATTTATAAATGGATTCTTAATAGAATAATTATTTGCAAAATTTAATTGGTAATGTTTTATAAATTAATTTTTAAACGGAAAAATTATTTTCAAATATAGTTGGTGTTGATCTATAAAAGAATTCTAAAATAGAATTATTATTTTTGAGATAATAAGAAGTTTATATATAATTGAGATTAATTTTATTAATAGTTTTTTTAAAAATAAAGTTATTATTTTTTTTCAAATTAAATTGGTGTTTGTTTAAATATATTATAAATTTGAACTGATATTAAATTTTGATTTCAAATTGAATTTGAATTTAGATTTAAATTTGAATTTAAATGAATATTTATAATTAAAAGTATTTTGATTTAAAATAATATATAATTGAGTTTTATTTAAAATAAAATTTGTTTTCCTTAAAAAGAATGTATTGCTATAAATTAAGGTTGTGTATATTAAATTTAAAAATAAATACAAAATGATTTATTTTAACATTTTAAAATGGATTAAAAATATTTTATATGATTTTATTTAAAATATAATTGGTTTATACTTTATTTTCTTTTAAATATTTTATTTTTATAAAATTTAGAAAGCATTTATTTATTTAGAAATGTATTTATTAGTTTAGAAAATTAACATAAAAGCTTTTAAAATCTCTTAAAGATAAATGAAAATGAAAAAAATTACAAGTGTTAATTTATCAAAGCTTATAAAACACATGTAAGATTATTAATTATGAGATGTGACACGTGGTGGCATTTAAAACAAGTGTCAAAATTTATTTTATTTTCTTTAATTTTAAATAAGTCTAAATTTACATGACATAAAACACATATCTTCTTTTTCACATTCTTTTCTTATCTTCTTAAGCATCAAAAACTCAATCTTGTAAATCCATCTTCACAACCAAATTATTTTCCATTTAAACTTGAAACCATTGCAATCCTGTAAACTTTCTTCTTTTTAAATCTGTAGCAGGTTTTCAAAACTTCAGATTTCAAATGCTAACACCTCAAACTCAAGAATCAAAATCTGAAAACTCCTCAAACAATTCAACCCTGATCTTAGATTTAACAAAAACTTAACCCTGTAGCATTTTTTTTCAAATTAGTAATTTGGAAATAAACTTGTATTCATCTCCTCAAAACTGTGATATTTCCAATCACTGGTTCAAGAATTTGTTAACTGTGTATCCTCAAGCAAATTCTGTAAATCTTCCTTTTCAAATCTGTAAACAAACCAGGAATCATTTTCAGATTTGAAGCTTCAAACCAGAATTCAAATGCAACTCTGTAAAACTAATTTTTCCTCAAGCATTTGTCTTCAAATCTGAAAGTAAAGAATCTTCAAAAAAAACATGCTTGTATTTGTCCTTAGAACAAAATAACCACTCTGCTCAAATTTTTGAAAAAGTTTTCAAGGGGCTGAACCATTCTCAAATCTGGAAATTTGCATTCATTTCAAATCTAAATACAACCCAAAGTTCATGATCGAGTCAATCTTCTCTACAGCAATTATATCAACTAGCAGTTTAAAGAAATCATAATCCCATGCAAATTCAATTTTTCAAATTTCTAAGCATTCTGGTCTCTGCTCTTTTATCTGGTGAGTAAACAAATTAAAAAAAAAACTTAGTTAATATACTTCTGATTGCTTGTGAAGTTTAAGATAATAATGTTTGATTGTGCATGTATATGATATGAATGATTGTATAAGTGAATGTCTGTTGTGTTTATATGTTTCTATTTCTTGGTTCAGGAAATAAGACTTTGATCAGAAATCATAATCAAATCATTCCATGTTTGTTAGATTTGGAGATACATATAATATATGTTTGTTAAATCCTAAATTTAAGTTTAAAATTTATTTAAAACAATTTATATTTAAATTTAGTTCCGGAAACAAGAAAATGCAGTGGAAATTATAAATGCATGATAAATCAAATGTTATAATTTGATAATCTGATTTTATAACTTGAATCTAGATAGAAAATGAAGATTTTTAAAAAAGAATTCAGATATTTAGTGATAGGATTGAAGAGAATTTCAGTGTTGACTGGATTGGGGTTTTTGAGCAACTACAGATGGCCTAGGGGTCTAGAAGGGTCGGGGCTTTGTCTGGTGGTGGAGGACTGTACGGTGAGGCGGGGAAAAATGGAAGATGGGGTGTTTGATCATCAGGGTGTCGGCGGAAAGGGAAATGGATTTCTAAACCTATTTTGGTCGCGCTAGAAAATTTTGGGTTCATCACTTTCTCTGGTGCATCGAGAGGGCTGGAGTTTGGGGTAATGGTAGCTTAGGGTGTCAGCATGGCATAGCCGGAGGGGTAGCAACTCCGATGATCGGAGTCGAGGCTACGAGATAGTTTCTGGCAGTGGTTTTTTGGTTGCTGTTCTTCTTCCATACTCGATTTTGATTTAAGGAATGTGAGTGAGTTTGGATGATCGAGCGATGATGTTGAGGCGTTGGATGATCTGTCGACGTCGTCGGAGATGGTCATTGGCGTCGGGGTTGACTGTGCAGGTGTACAGGGGGTGTGACATCTGATGATGGGTGTTGGTTTTACTCGAAGCATTGCTCGAGGGTTTGGGAAGAATACTCGAGAGAAAACTCGAGTAGATTTAGGTGTTTTTAAGCTTCAGGTTTTAAATTTTAAAATTTAAAATTAAGTTTCAAAATCAGGAAGAAAGGGAGTTTACTCGGGGGAAGACCCGAGTTGTCTTCGGGTTTGGCCCGAAGCAGAAATGTTTTGCAGTTTTTTTTTTGAAATGTTTTAAAAACAAATTGGGTTTGAAATTTAAATTTAAATCTAGTTTAAATTTCTTATATAATTTTACTCTATGTATAATTGTTTCTTTAAAAATTGATTAAGAGATTTTGAAATTGGTTGAATTTAAAGTGATTTTAAAATATCAATTTAAAATGAAAGTAAAAATTTGTAGAAAGTAAGTTTTAAAAAACAAGTTGTAATTAGTCTTAAACCTTTACTTGGAATGTTTTAAGTTTTTTTTTAGAAAGTTAAGCTTTGATAACTAAAAAGTTATTGAGTGAATAATTATTTATTTTAAATTTAATTAATGATGTAATTAAGTAAAGATAAATTATAATGTTAAAATGTTTTTTAAGTGTTAATGTTAAAAAGGTATTAATGAGATAATGTCTTATCTTAAGAATATTAAAGATTTAATACCTTGAGATAAACTAAGTTAATTATGGAAACTAAATATAGTAATTAATAAATTTGATTTATTTTAAGATTAATGGATTAATTAATTAAGAGCAATTAATTGGTTTAATTAAGTATTTAAATTAAGGAAAAATAATTTATTTGATTAATAAATGGTTAAGGATTAAAGGTTGATTAATTTAAGATTAATTAGATTGTAATTAAAAGATCATTAACTAGATTATTAATTAATGATCAGGGCTTAATAAATCAAGTAATTAAGTGTAATAAAGACTGAATTAATCGAGTGATTAAGATTGATTAATTAAGTAATTAATGAGTAGTTAATTAAGTACATAAAGGTTACTTAATTAGTAACTAAGAAGTGCTTAACATGTAATTAAATTTTATTAATTAACAATTAAAGTTTTATTAATTAAATAATTAAAGAATAATTAATCCGTAATTAAGGATTAATTAAGAAGTTTTTAAATGGTAATTATTTAATTAACCAAAAGTGTTTTATCAAATTAAGGATTGATTAACTACTAATTAAGGATGGGTTAACAGTTAATTAAGAATTAAGCAAATGGTTAATTAACTAATGATTAAAGAATAATTAATCTGTAATTAAGTTCTTAATTAATAATTGATAATTTGGTTTATTAGTTAATAACTGAGACATAATTAATTAGTTAATTAATGATTAATTAATTAATTATAAAAGTAATAATGGGTTAATTAATTGGTAATTAAGAGATTTTGATTAATAATTAAGGTTATTAATTATTAGTTAATGGATAATTAATCATTTAACTAAGGGTTAATTAATTGATTATAAAAGTAATTAAGGGTTGATTACGTTGTACTGAAGGAAATTAATTAATAATTAAGGTTTATTAATTGAGAATTAAAGAGTAATTAATCTGTGATAAAAGGGTTAATTGATTAATTGATAAGGATAATCAAGAAGTGATTAATTAATTAAATATTGTAATTACTTAATGATTGTTAAGCAGGATTAGGAGATTAATTCTTAGGTAATTAATGTAATTTAAGATGATTAAATTAAATATAACATGAATTAATAAATCCTGTTTATGGATGGTTATTTGTGTAGAACATCCATGTTGGATGATATTTATTGGATGATATCTATTGGATGATATCTATTGGATTGATATCTATTGATAATATGTTGTGACATTCTGTGATATGATATTGGTTATATCAGTGATAAATGTATGATGTTTATCTATGTTAAATGCTGTATGAATTCAAGTATTGAATTAAAATGAATTGTTTTAAACTTTAATAACTTGGACCTAAAAGATGGCGTTTTTGGATTTCGATGAGACTGGGATCGGGTTTCCATATTTGGATATCTGAAAACCACATCGATCCAAATTAACGATAGGTCGTGAATCTCAAGTGAAGATGAAGATTCAGAGTGCAAGGGTTATCGGATGAGCATTCTAAGAGATGTGTTCTCTAAAGTTAATCGTAGCCTCAATCCTCATCAACCGGGAATGGCTAAAACAGTGGAGGTGCAGCAAGGTTAAGTAGGTCACGCCCAAGTTGGGCAAGAGCTTCCCCTGTCTAGATGTCCCTTTTTATTCGTTTGTGTGGGCAGTTGGTTTGCAGCCAACTGTGGGGTTGTCTTGTTCGGGACTGTTCAGTAAGGAATGGTCCCGGCCTTGTGTTGCAGGGGATCGGGAGTGGTCCTCGGTACGGTGATCTAGGCCACGTACTGTGACAGGCGGTACCCCAGTAGCCCTACCATTGTATGGAATCCAATCTCCAATAAGTGTCGTACGTTTTGATTGTGCCCAACTATGTTGGAACGTGAGATGTAAGCATTCCAGCTATTTCTATATTTTACTTGAAAACCCTAGACACAATTATAATATCACTCGATTTCCTATCAAATGTTTTGGATAGCGTAAGGTAAAAACTTACCCGTGTTTATGTGTGGGAAGTCTTACGTGATTCCCTTTTGTTTTCAAGAGTTTTCAAAAAGTTAAGTAATTCTAAACCGTTTACTCATACCAGACCCATGTCTGACCCGGAGTTTATTTCTGTTTTTCTTAAAACTCTCGGGTACTCAAATTTTTATGAGTAGCCAAGGGATCAGGTTTTGACTTGACGAATATTGGAAAGCATGGAGCAAGAGTCCATACATAGCTATATCTATATTTCCACGTGCTGAGTTGTGCTGTAGACTTTGTCTATTATATTTGAAATGTAGTAGACAGAACCCTATAACTGTTTAATGTGAAAGGTTATTGTATCTGTGTAACTCTGATGTAATGACTATGTAATCTCTATTTGATATATTATATTTCATTCTGTTCCGCTGTAAGATTCTTATATTGGTTGAGTTCTTTCTTCTTTCTATTCTATTTCTTCCTGTTTCTTTCTTATCGATGATGCGTCCTTTTGTGGAATGAAGGGCGGCTCATCACACGTGGTATCAGAGCATAGGTTGAGATAATACCTAGGCTCTGGAATTGCTTCTATCTTGAGAGCGCGTATTTGTAATTTTTATATAATTTTATATATCTATCTAAATTTGTTGGGTATCTGTTCGGATTTCCAACTTGAGTTCTAGAGAAGTTTCATCTTTCTCTTTGTTTGATTGACCGTCCTATCCTTAGGCGGAACAACTGAGTAAGATAAGATCTGTAGAGGCTTAAGATTTCTTATCTTCCCTATAATTTTCTTGTGACCCATTGATATTGGATCTTGAAGGGTTTGATCTTATTCTGGATTGGATGGATAGTAAGGATTGTTTCTTTCGAGGCTGAGTTGGAAAAAAACCCGCAAAGGTAACTTGCGATGATTCTGAAGTTCCTTGAGCATCTGTTGCTTGGAAGCGAGGTATCTCCAGAAGGTGTAGAGTCCATCGAATTGGTTAGAGATTGTCCGGATGTTTCCAAGATAATGGAAGTTTACCTTCATCAGGAGATAGAGTTGGAGAACCAGATCCAAGTTTTCTTTAAGAAGGCCTTTTGTTTAGTGGAGGTATTTCTGTAGATTCAGCCAGAGTAGCTACTATTCAGGAGTGAAGCAATCGCAGTTTTCTAGATTTGGCAGAGTTTTACAGGAAGTTGTCAAGTGTATTCTAAGATTTCTTCGCACTTAACCGAGAGGCTTGGGAAGGAACTAAGTTAAGTGGACCCGAGTGTGATGAGGCTTTCTTGGATTTGAAGGCAAGACTGACCAGTGTGCCTGTTTTAGTTATTTTTAATGGCAAGAGTATGTTGGAGGTCTACTCGGACGTTGTGTATGGATGGATTGAGTCAAGAATGGTCAGTTACAGTTTTGAGATTGATGGTTAAGGAGCTTTGAAGATCATTGGAAGGATTTGAGGTAAGGAGTTATCAGAAAATCTTCTGTTAGCTGGGCATGAAGAAGGATGTAGTTGCTTTCGTCAGAAGATGTGTGGTGGATCAGCAAGTGAAGGTGATTAGCAGAAGATCACAAGTTGTTGCAGCTTTTGAAGTTTCGAAGTGAAGTGAGGAATGATTTCTTTGGATTTCATCGACGGTTTTCCAAGGACCAAAGGGAGAAATGAAATATGGGTAATTGAAGGCCGGTCAATTAGGAGCGCCCATTTTATTCCGGTCAAGGTAACCCGTATTATAGCATCTTTGGATGAGTTTTCTTGAAGGAGTTGGTCCGACTGCTTGGTGTTTCAGTCAGCATTGTTAGCGACTGATGATGCTATTTTCTCCAGCATATTTTAGGAGGCTTTGTGATTAGCTTTGAGTTTGAATTTGAGTTCATCTTATCATTCTCGGATCGACGGTCAGATAGGAAGGCTGAATAGAATTTAGAATATATGCCGAGGGCTGTGTTTTGGATTTTGTTGGGACTTGGAAGGACCATCTGGACCATCTGTATTAAATGGAAGACCTTGTAGATTCCCATTCTATTGGGTAGAATCAAGAGATTGCCCTAATCTTGTTCAGTTTGATCCGAGGGGCATCTGTGAAGATAGAACTTATCTAGAAGAGTTGAGAGCAGCGCAGGATCGTCAAAGGATTTGTGGACTAGAGACCAGGAAATTGGCTTATGAGATTTGAGATTTAGTCCTTGTCAAAGTTTCCCCGATTTAAAGGAGTTACCAGATTTGGAAGGACGGGAAATTTTCTCCAAGATGTTTGGGACTGATCTGAGTGCTCGTAGAGACTAGTGTTTTGGTCTACAGGATTGTAATGCCAGTTTGGATGGCTAGAATTCATGTTGTTTTCCACGTATCTCATCGGAGAAAATACGTGAATTATCCGTCTTAGTTAGGATCTGTAGTTCAGTAGGATCTGGTAGTTGAGCTAGTTCTTAGTATGGTTTGATATCTGGTTCAGATTTTTTTTTGATCGGATTAAGAGAAAGCTCTGGATCCTAGTAGTTAGCCGGTTTAGGCTCTGTGGATCTACGATTTCAGTGTTTGTCTTGAGAAACTCTGGATAGTTATAGGAAGGCTTATCCAGATCTTTGTCCGGATAGTTAGAATTGTTTGATTTGAATAATTTGTTTATACAAATAAATTGGTGGTTTGGATGAATTGTTTGTTCGAATAAATTATTTCTTTGAATGAATTGTTGTTTATTCAAAAGTATTTGGTTGATATGGATGTTTGGATTGTTAAATGGAATAAAAGATTTTGGATTATCTTTGTTTTAAATTTCGAGGACGAAATTCTTTTAAGGGGGAAGGAATGTGATATCTCGGAATTTCGAGGAATTTAAAATGTGATAATCATCTTAATAAATTAGTTAAAATGGATAAAATTTGTTATTTTCAAATGTAAATAACCAAAAATAATTAATAACATGATGATTTTAATAATAGTTATAAATGGATTCTTAATAGAATAATTATTTGCAAATTTAATTGGTAATGTTTTATAAATTAATTTTTAAATGGAATAATTATTTTCAGATATAGTTCGTGTTGATCTATAAAAGAATTCTAAAATATAATTATTATTCTTGAGATAATCAGAAGTTTATATATAATTGAGATTAATTTTAATAATAGTTTTTTTAAAAAATAAATTTATTTTTTTTTCAAATTAAATTGGTGTTTGTTTAAAGATAATGTAAATTTTAATTGATATTAAATTTTAATTTCAATTGAATTTGAATTTATATTTAAATTTGAATTTAAATGAATATTTATATCTTAAAAGTATTTTGATTTAAAATAATACATAAATGAGTTTTATTTAAAATAAAATTTGTTTTCCTTAAAAAGAATTTATTGTTATAAATTAAGGTTAAAAATAAATACGAAAGGGTTATTTTAACATTTTAAAATGGATTAAAAATATTTTATATGATTTTATTTAAAATATAATTGGTTTATACTTTATTCTCCGTTAAAGATTTTATTTTTATAAAATTTAGAAAGCATTTATTTATTTAGAAATGTATTTATTAATTTAGAAAATTAATATAAAAGCTTTTAAAATCTCTTAAAGATAAATAGAAATGAAAAAAATTACAAGTGTTAATTTATCAAAGCTTATAAAACACATGTAAGATTATTAATTATGAGTTGTGACAAGTGGTGGCATTTAAAACAAGTGCCAAAATTTATTTTATTTTCTTTAATTTTAAATAAGTCTAAATTTACATGATATAAAACACATACCTTCTTTTTCACATTCTTTTCTTATTTTCTTAAGCATCAAAAACTCAATCTTGTAAATCTATCTTCACAACCAAATTATTTTCCATTTAAACCTTAAACCATTGCAATCTTGTAAACTTTCTTCTTTTTAAATCTGTAGCAGGTTTTCAAAACTTCAGATTTCAAATGTTAACACCTCAAACTCAAGAATCAAAATTTGAAAACTCCTCAAACAATTCAACCCTGATCTCATATTTAACAAAAACTTAACCCTGTAGCATTTTTTTCAAATCAGTAATTTGCAAATAAACTTGTAATCACCTCCTCAAAACTGTGACATTTCCAATCTCTGGTTCAAGAATTTATAAACTGTGTATCCTCAAGCAAATTCTGTAAATCTTCCTTTTCAAATTTGTAAACATACCAGGAATCATTTTCAGATTTGAAGCTTCAAACCAGAATTCAAATGCAACTCTGTAAAACTAATTTTTCCTCAAGCATTTGTCTTCAAATCTGAAAGTAAAGAATCTTCAAAAAAAACAAGCTTGTATTTGTCCTCGGAACAAAATAACCACTCTGCTCAAATTTTTGAAAAAGTTTTCAAGGGGCTGAACCATTCTCAAATCTGGAAATTTTCATTCATTTCAAATCTAAATACAACCCGAAGTTCATGATCGAGTCAATCTTCTCTACAGCAATTATGTCAACTAGCAGTTTAAAGAAATCTAAAGCCCAGGCAAATTCAATTTTTCAAATTTCTAAGCATTCTGGTCTCTGCTCTTTTATTTGGTGAGTAAACAAATTTTTTTAAAAAAAATTAGTTAATATACTTCTGATTGCTTGTGAAGTTTAAGATAATAATGTTTGATTGTGCATGTATATGATATGAATGATTTTATAAGTGAATGTTTGTTGTGTTTATATGTTTCTGTTTCTTGGTTCAGGAAATAAGAGTTTGATCAGAAATGATAATCAAATCATTCCATTTGTTAGATTTGGAGATACATATAATATGTGTTTGTTAAATACTAAATTTAAGTTTAAAATTTATTTAAAACAATTTATGTTTAAATTTAGTTCTAGAAACAAGAAAATGCAGTGGCAATTATAAATGCATGATAAATCAAATGTTATAATTTGATAATCTTATTTTATAACTTGAATCCAGATAGAGAATGAAGATTTTTAAAACAAGAATTCAGATTTTTAGTGATAGGATTGAAGAGAATTTCAGTGTTGACTGGATTGGGGTTTTTGAGCAACTACAGATGGCCTAGGGGTCTAGAAGGGTCGGGGCTTTGTCTGGTGGTGGAGGACTGTACGGTGAGGCGAGGAAAAATGGAAGATGGGGTGTTTGATCATTAGGGTGTCGGCGGCAAGGGAAATGGATTTCTAAACCTAGTTTGGTCGCGCTAGAAAATTTTGGATTCATCACTTTCTCTGGTGGATTGAGAGGGCTGGAGTTTGGGGTAATGGTAGCTTAGGGTGTCAGCATGGCATAGCCAGAGGGGTAGCAACTCCGATGATCGGAGTAGAGGCTACGAGATCGTTTCTGGCAGTGGTTTTTTGGTTTATGTTCTTCTTCCATACTCGATTTTGATTTAAGGAACGTGAGTGAGTTTGGGTGATCGAGCGATGATGTTGAGGCGTTGGATGATCTGTCGACGTCGTCGGAGATGGTCATTGGCGTCGGGGTTGACTGTGCAGGTGTACAGTGGGGTGTGACATCTGATGATGGGTGTTGGTTTTACTCGAAGCATTGCTCGAGGGTTTGGGAAGAATACTCGAGAGCAAACTCGAGTAGATTTAGGTGTTTTTAAGCTTAAGGTTTTAAATTTTAAAAATTTAAATTAAGTTTCAAAATCAGGAAGAAAGGGAGTTTACTCGGGGGAAGACCCGAGTTGTCTTCGGGTTTGGCCCGAAGCAGAGATGTTTTGCAGTTTTTTTTAAAAATATTTTAAAATCAAATTGGGTTTGAAATTTTAATTTAAATCTAGTTTAAATTTCTTATATAATTTTGCTCTATGTATAATTGTTTCTTTAACAATTGATTAAGAGATTTTGGAATTGGTTGAATTTAAAGTGATTTTAAAATATCAATTTAAAATGAAAGTTAAAATTTGTAGAAAAGTAAGTTTTAAAAAACAAGTTGTAATTAGTATTAAACCTTTACTTGGAATGTTTTAAGTGTTTTTTTAGAAAGTTAAGCTTTGATAACTAAAAGATTATTGAGTGAATAATTATTTATTTTAAAACTTAATTAATGATGTAATTAAGTAAAGATAAATTATAATGTTAAAATGTATTTTAAGGGGTAATGTTAATAAAGGTATTAATGAGATAATGTCTTGTCTTAAGATAATTAAAGATTCAATACCTTGAGATAAACTAAGTTAATTATGGAAACTAAATATAGTAATTAATAAATTTGATTTATTTTAAGATTAATGGATTAATTAATTAAGAGCAACTAATTGGTTTAATTAAGTATTAAAATTAAGGAAAAATAATTTATTTGATTAATAAATGGTTAAAGATTAAAGTTTGATTAATTTAAGATTAATTAAATTGTAATTAAAAGATCATTAACTATATTATTAATTAATAATCAGGGCTTAATAGATCAAGTAATTAAGTGTAATAAAGACTCAATTAATCTAGTGATTAAGATTGATTAATTAAGTAATTAAAGAGTAGTTAATTAAGTAAATAAAGGTTACTTAATTAGTAATTAAGAAGTGCTTAACATGTAATTAAATTTTATCAATTAATAATTAAAGTTTTATTAATTAAATAATTAAAGAATAATTAATCCATAATTAAGGATTAATTAAGAAGTTTTTAAATGGTATTTACTTGATTAATCAAAAGTGATTTATCAAATTAAGGATTGATTAACTACTAATTAAGGATGGGTAACAGTTAATTAAGGATTAAGAAAATGGTTAATTAACTGATGATTAAAGAATAATTAATCTGTAATTAAGTTCTTAATTAATAATTGACAATTAGGTTTATTAGTTAATAATTAAGACATAATTAATTAGTTAATTAATGATTAATTAATTAATTATAAAAGTAATAATGGATTAATTAATTGGTAATTAAGAGATTTTGATTAGTAATTAAGGTTATTAATTATTAGTTAATGGATAATTAATCAGTTAATTAAAGGTTAATTAATCGATTATAAAAGTAATTAAGGGTTGATTACTTTGTATTGAAGGAAATTAATTAATAGTTATGGTTTAATAATTGAGAATTAATGGGTTATTAATCTGTGATAAAAGGGTTATTTGATTAATTGATAAGGATAATCAAGAAGTGATTAATTAATTAAATATTATAATTACTTAATGATTGCTAAGCAGGATTAGGAGATTAATTCTTAAGTAATTAATTTAATTTAAGATGATTAAATTAATTATAACATGAATTAATAAATCCTGTTTATGGATGGTTGTTTGTGTAGAACATCCATATTGGATGATATTTATTGGATGATATTTATTGGATGATATCTATTGGATTGATATCTATTGATAATATGTTGTGACATTCTGTGATATGATATTGGTTATATCAGTGATAAATGTATGATGTTTATCTATGTTAAATGCTGTATGAATTCAAGTATTGAATTAAACTGAAATGTTTTAAACTTTAAAACAACTTGGACCTAAAAGATGGCATTTTGGATTTCGATGAGACGGGGATCGGGTTTCCATATTTGGATATCTGAAAACCACATCGATCCAAATTAACGATTGGTCGTGAATCTCAAGTGAAGATGAAGATTCAGAGTGCAAGGGTTATCGTCGTTAACTCTGAGGGTGATTCCAAAATGAGTGTAACGAGATAATGCTTTCGGTTTCGTTCGAACCCGGAATGAACTTGTATGGATTGAATGCTTTCAGAACATCGTCAGGTGGACGATGAGCATTCTAAGAGATGTGTTCTCTAAATGTAATCGTAGCCTCAAGCCTCATCAACCGGGAATGGCTAAAACAGGGGAGGTGCAGCAAGGTTAAGTGGGTCATGCCCAAGTAGGACAAGAGCTTCCCCTGTCTAGATGTCCCTTTTTATTCGGCTGTGTGGGCAGTTGGTCTACAGCCAACTACGGGGTTGTCTTGTTCGGGACTGTTCAGTAAGGAATGGTCCCGGCCTTGTGTTGCAGGGGATCGGGAGTGGTCCTCGGTACGGTGATCTAAGCCATGTACTGTGACGGGCGGTACACCAGTAGCGCTGCCATTGTATGGAATCCAATCTCTAATAAGTGCCGTACGTTTTGATTGTGCCCAACTATGTTGGAACGTGAGATGTAAGCATTCCAGCTATTTCTGTATTTTACTTGAAAACCATAGATACTATTATAATATCACTGGATTTCCTATCAAATGTTTTGGATAGCGCAAGGTAAAAACTTACCGTGTTTATGTGTGTGAAGTCTTACGTGATTCCTTTTTGTTTTCAAAAGTTTTCAAAAAGTTAAGTAATTCTAAACTGTTTACTCATACCAGACCCATGTCTGACACGGAGTTTATTTCTGTTTTTCTTAAAACTCTCGGGTACTCAAATTTTTATGAGTAGCCAAGGGGACAGGTTTTGAATTGACGAATATTGGAAAGCATGGAGCAGGAGTCCAAACGTAGCTATATCTATATTTCTACTGTGCTGAGTTGTGTTGTAGTCTTTGTCTGTTGTATTTGAAATGTAGTAGACAAAACCCTATAACTGTTTAATGTGAAAGGTTGTTGTACCTGTGTAACTCTGATGTAATGACTATGTAATCTCTGTTTGATATATTATATTTTGTTATGTACCGCTGTAAGATTCTGATATTGGTTGAGTTCTTTCTTCTTTCTATTCTATTTCTACCTCTTTCTTTCTTATCGATGATGCGTCCTTTTGTGGAATGAAGGGCGGGTCGTCACAGTGATCCTTTCAACTGGGTCGAAAGGTCAGATATGAAAAGGTAGAGGCGTGTGGATGAATAAGAAAGGTTAAAAGAAAAGCCATCAAAAGGAGGCATGCAAAAGGTTGAAGAAAGGCCTTTCAACCATGTCGAAATGATGCATGTAGAAGGTTGAAGGATAGCCTCTCGACTGAAGCAGAAGCATAGGCACGGAAGGGGGTCAACCTACATCAATTAATATGACTTTAGGGGCCTGAGTTTGGGGATCGAATTTTGGGAATTCTAAATTATTTCTCCTATTTCTTAGCAAACTAAATATTTGTAACCCTAAATCAATTTAGGAAAAGCTCTCTTACTTGTAACTCAATTTAGATTAATGCTAAAAGAGGAAGCACATGGATAAATAAATATTTTGATCATGAGAAGGGTCATTTTGGCCATTAGCTTGACTAATGACCAATTGCACATGATGCTTACTTATCTTCTTAATTCCTATTTGACTTATGCGATACAATGGGATCAACTAGGATAATATGTATATGAATCACATTATCATCATGTTTAATAATATCAAATGTTAAACAAGGATGATGAGAGTGTTTCGAAGTTAATAAATTCATGGAACTTATATTGTTTGAGATGTTGTTCCATTGTATATGGGATGTAGAGCTCGTATATCTTTACTACTAATAATGGGAATTCGTTGACCTAATTTCATTCGTGTCTTTTGGGAATACTGAAAATAACCTTCCGCAAAAGTTAGTCATCGTTACTTCTCATTCGGCTCTAAATCATTTGCAGAACAAAACCTCCTTCATTATTCCTCTGCCATCTCTCCACCCTCATTCTACCATTACCATAAATCGATTCGACGTCATCTCTACCATCGAAATCGAACAGAAATGTTGCAGCCATCATCTGCCTACTGGATTGCAGCGTATGATTCACCAGCGCATCACACTCATTAGAAAATGCCCCGTTATTATATGACGGCTACTGTTTACTTAGTCCAAACCACAAAAGGAAATCTCACTGCCATCATATTCCTACTGGATTGAAGCGGACGATTCACCAGTCCAACACACTCGCATGAAAATGCCTCATTGTTAAGATACAGGTATTACGAAATATTGATTCGTTCATGGTTGTCAATTGTGCTAATGACTTATGTAACAAAATTAACTCCTATAATTTTTATTACGAATCTGAATTTGAATCAAACTATGGCTATTTAAGGAAGTACAGATTTGGATTCCTACCTCGAAAAATATGTGTATTCGATTTCTGTACCGAATTGATTTGTATCATACATGTAGATATGTCCATTGTACTATGAATTTGCTGCCATGAGATAAGTTTTTTTGAGTTGTTATGTAATTTTAGCTCATTATTAATTTATGTGTATATTTATCCTTTTGTACTCATTTTCTAGATATACATGGTTATTATAACTCAAGTGCTTTCTTCACTACGTTTGGATCATTTAATATATCTACAAAACATTTTTAGTTGTAATCGATTCGGTAAGAATTTATTTATTTTTTCTACTATTAATGACCAGGCTGCAGTTGAATGGTAATGACTAATTTTAATATTAAGGTTGAGAATACTATAGTATGCTTGAATTTGACATGAAAGTAGTGTACAATATTGAGAATACTATAGCATCCTTTCGTTCTAATATGGGAATCAAAACCTTCACATTTTTACCTTCAACATAATATTACTTGTAATTGATTATTTTTCATTATAACTTCAAATATATTATGATTTGTTAACAAAAAAAAGTGAACAATATGTTCTGCCTTAATTTCCTTTAATTCGCTAATTCAAACTCTTGAAGTTAAATTTTAATTTACATTTCAAGGGTTTACTTTGAAGTCAACTTTATTGTTTTTTTATTCAAGTACTTTATTCTATGATGTATACTGTTATTTGATGTGTTAAGTTTTGCCTTGGAAAGGTATGTGTTTGGAGGATATATTGCCATTGTAGTTCCTGAATTTCAGTGTTTGAAGTGTATATTTGGTTTTATGTTGTTTAATGATAATAAGATTAATGCCTGTCATAGTTACATTATATAATTTGTGTTTGTATTAAGTGTATTTGTTAAAGGTGTGGATAAAATGGTTAAAAATGAGGAAACAAACTGTGTTTAATATGACTATTTGTCAGCATGCCTACTTTTTCTAGGCCACCATAATGACTCCACTAATCTTGCCAATCAAATTAGGAAAAACTTTAACTCGGTTATGTTTGATTGTTGTGAGATTATGAATTAATTGTGTTAATTTTCCATACATATCTCAATCATATTTACAGTCATTTAACATGGTTATTTACGCTTTTATTGTATATACGGTCGAACTAATGTTATTTATGATATGATTTTTTTTCCAAATAAATGTTTTGGCATATAAAAGGTTGACTGTTAAATGCTTGACATATTTGTTGCTAATTAATTTCTATCTATGATATCTTCTGTATATGAATTTTCGTAGTTGCTTGGTCTGGCTTGATATGCAATATAGTCAATAATCCCAAATTCCTTCATTTTAAATTAGGAAAGGTAATATGTCAGTACGTACAAATTGGAATCAGTGCTCTAAGAAAAGACGGATCCATATTTTATGACCCTTATTTGACAGCATAAATTGCTTGACTGAAGGTCCCAATGAGTTGTTTCTGTATTTCTGTTCACAAGTCCTAACCTAATTGGAACCATAGACATCTGATTTGGATATATCTTTATCGATGCATGCAATCAAAATAATTACTTAGCCATTAATATCCTATAGAGATTTTTGGTCAGTTTTTCATTATTTCCAGTGCAAACATGGCCCTCTCAACCATTGCAGTAGCTACCGGATATTGACGGAACCAATCCAAATTAAATCGTTTGATATCATTTAATTTTGTAGCTCTTGGGAAACTATGACTAAAAGGTTGACAATGGAATTTTTATGAACAAGATGTTCAAAAATCTTCTTGATGATTACCCTATTTAGAAAAGAAATCTTTCTCTAGATTAGTGGGAAGGTTTGAAATATCTCTCTCAACCTCCTTGCGAGCTTTGATATAGCATGTTACTAAGGGCATCTCATTTTTCACTTCATTATACCGTTAAAAAATACCATAAGATTTTACGCTATACACTTCTTAATAGCAGATTTTTTTTCAGGGGCTAACAAAGACATCATTTTCGACTCCAACTATCCATCATCTTCAGTTTAAAAATCAATCTTCTATTCAGCATGCAGACTCATATTGCTTCAAGTGAAGGTAACTTTCTCCTTCGCTATACTCATTTTTCTCTTCATCTACCATGTCCACATTCAATAATTCATATTACTATTACAAAAATGTTTGATTTCATCTTTACGTCTACCCTCATTCTTTTTTTTTATGTTTGAATTGAAGGAATGCAAGCAGATGTCAATTATTATAATTTGTTTTAGTTTTCTCTTAGTTTTCTTTTTTAGGCAGATTGAGTGTTTGGGTAAATGGGATTGGAAATAATAGTTTACTTTTTTGTATTTTTGTATTTTTTTTCGTATATTTTTTATTTATGATGTAGCAACTTTATTTTGGCCGTGGTTTGTTTAAGAAGTATCTACCTATATAACGTCTTCATCAGTAGTTCTTTTGTTCAATTTTTTTGCATTTGTTTTCTTTACTTACAAATCACAGGTGTCTAAATGATTTCTGGGAAAGAAGTAATTTGGAAAAACCATGCTTTTAAAGATTTTGTAGGTAGCTGTTATTAAATTTTGATTTTGACAACTATACTTTTGTTTGCTTACTTTTTATGTTATCCTTTAATTTTGTGTTTGCCTATATCTTTACATTTTATGGTTGTTATCCTTTAATTTTGAAGATATTTTCCATAAAGACACTTTTCATATACCATGCTGGAAAACGTAATCTCTACTCATGTTAGCAATGCACCAACATAGCTTCAGAGGATCAAATGGTTTTCTATATAAAATTAGCCAGCTCCGTCATGAACATGCATGGGTATGTTATTTTCTCTTTCCTCAATTCCGTTGAGCTTTTGGTGTATCCTTCCTTTCAACTGTTTCACCTAGGGCATTGTCAGCTTGCTGCCAGCGTAGTTTTTATTTATTTATTTATTAGTAGCATACAATTTACAATGGTCCATAAGTCTGATAATCAAATCTATGTTGCAAAACAAAATAACATGTAATTTTTTTTCATCATAATTTCACATGCTTTCTTCATAAAGTACCTCATAAACTTTTCCAACGATCTGCCTTTATGGAAGAAAAAAACGAAATAGAAATTATGATCAAAATATGAAATCTCAATAGATTCTTGAGGCTCAAACTCTTGACTAAAATAAAATATTGAACTCCAGCAAATATTTGAGGCAAACAGCACATCATTTTATTGAATATTCTCCCACTCTGAACAAAAATAGATCACACTATACTGCACCCTACTGAAAATATGCTTATTTGGAAGTTTACACTTCATGCAAAGATGGACCGAATCGGGAAAAATAGACTGAACTGAAAAATAATAATGCAACTTATGGCTATTTGTAAGTTCTTACTACCTAACAAAACTTATAACCATAAATTATAAAAACAGCAGTATGAACTCTATCGGCTCCTAGATCTAATAATTACTACTGCAATATGAACTCTATTAGCTCCCAGATCTAATAATTACTACTGCAATATGAACTCTATCAGCTCCTAGATGTAATAATTGCTATATCAATACTTAGGTTGTTAATTAAACTGTAAACCTAAGTATTCCAACTGTGTCTATGAGGCATCACCTGTTTTGAATAAATGTTAACATTGAAGAGGTTAATGCGATAGAAATCAAATCCAACGTTTAGCATATAGAACTCATGCTTAGCCAATTATTGTACTGCTAAGATGATACCTGGTGGTATCCCTATGAAGCTTTGTCAAAATGTCGAAGACATTCCTAAATATTCATACAACATTGTTAGCCCATGGGATAAACATGTAGATTTATATTTTGTAGTTATGGATAATACTCTTGAGTAAGAATCATGCATGTAACTACATGCTCAATACCATGGGAAACGCGTTTTTTATTAAGTTGTACTAAAGCTTGACATATTCTCAGTTGCCTCATAATAAAGAACTGTAGTTTCACTTTATTATAGCTTTGATAGCCGAATTGGTTACTTATGGTCATATGGATTATTGAAATAATAATTTTGGATAACACAGTCTTTGTTATATCTCTGATTAATAAGAAATTTGGACCTTGGCTTTAGAAGATTAGTACCTACAAAGCCTATGTGGAAATATACAAATAAAATTAAAGTACTAGATATAAGAAATCATGCGCTTGAAACCAAAAAATAGCATGGAAGATACCTAACAATGCAGGGAACAAAGTACCAAATCTTTAAAAATAATAGTGATATAGGAAATCAACAAAGTAGGTGTGACTGCTTGAATCTACAGGTACATGCTAACTACAAATGTCAGGTTCATGTGTTTATGGTACATTAATTAAGCATCAACAAAGAATGCGAATATTATAGTTAGTTGTATTGCAAAAATTCTAAATGTTTGTTTCATGTATGATATCACCCTACCAAATTAAACAGCCTAATTCCATAAACTCTGGATAAAATAATCAAAATAATTCCTTAAATTAAAACACATATTCCATTATTTGGATAAGACATTTCCAATGCAACTAAATTCGATGAGTAAAATTCCCAATGAAAAGTTGGAGATGGACTTGCCAGAGATGATTGTTATTAATAACAGCTTCATCTTTTAAACCGTGTTCTTGAGTTAAAAGTAATGCATCAATTATTAATAACTTGCTTTGTTTTCTGAGTTTGCTTGCTTTTTAGTCTTAATGCAAATTACAGCATGATTGGGCATCAAATTGTGTAGGGTAAATGTTGAGTGTTTATGCTACTGTTTGTTTATGAATAACATTTGTAATTTTCGATTTGCATATCAGTATATAAAATTTTTGTTTACAGAGGAAACTCCACCACATATACAACATACATTTGAAATAAAGAGAGAACGTTCAGGCTATCTATAAACGCACTTCCATTGATATTGCTTTGTCTTTTTGGAAGCATTTTGATGATAACTTTTTTTACAGCTAGCTTATCAATAATCACAGAAGTCTCTAGAATTCTATTTTTAGTTTTTTTTACAATCATTTTTTTTAATATTAACAGTATTAGATCTTCTGAGATATCTGCACTTAGTAATTTCCTTCTTCACCCACATAAGAACCATATTCTTGAGGCTTATTGTTCATCATAAATCTCAGACTATCTCCCTCTTCTAATTCCCATTGCTGCTTCAGTTCTTCAATGGTTTTCGATGCTGCAGCTGCAATAGCAGGATTGGTATCCTGTGCTAATCTCTGCATATATTTTTAAAAATAAAAGTGAAAAGTCAATAAATAAATAAAGGAGAAAAAAAGAAAAATTTCTGTTACTTTCACTTCTTAAATTTATAACTCTGCTTTTTAAATGATGGTGATGATGATGATATAATTACTTGCAACGCTCCCATGCCAGCATTTCCGAGAATCCACACAGATGGAGCTGCTGCCGGTGCATTTGCTAGAGCTTGCCTAAAATATAAAATAAAAACCTTTTTATCAAGGCTCTAAACATATACACCAGAATCGACAGTAGCTGCAAATGCTGTCTACCTAGATAAAACAAACATCTTTTCAGTAAGATTTCTACCATGCTCCTTTTATCACGTTCTCTAGGAATGCAATATTATGATCGCGTCTCTAGCCCATATTAGCATATGTTATATCTCATTTACAATTAAGTATAAATATGCAGTGAAGTAATACTGCACATAACTTGTGCTAAGTTTATAAATAGGTCTGAAATTAGCATGACATATATGAATGTGCGTATTTCTTGCATGAAAATTAAGAAAATGACTTATTTTGTTTAATTGGTCTACCTACTGCATATTTGCCTACGGTGATTTGTGCATAACATTTGTTTCTGTTTTCAATGTTCATTGTAGTCATTTGTATTTGTAACATCCCGCCTTTTCGCACACTTTAAACCGACACACGTGCCAATTCAAAGCATACGCAAGGGCGGATTGTTATGGGGTAAATAAGAAAAACAGAGAAGAAATAAAGCAAAATAGAATCTCACAGCGGAAGGATAAGATATAATAATCAATATACAGTTCATGATAACTGTTTACAAAATATTTATTTTTCTTATACAATGAATATCAGAGTTACACATACCAATACAATCAATGCAGCGGAAATTTAGAGTGTGGTGCAATACTATAAATAATATAATACGGATTCTTCGTCTTCGTCCTCCAAAGCTAAAATCTTCGATCCTGAAATGCTCGGACTGACCCGAGCGAATTTGAAAAGACAAAAACACTCGAGTCAGAACTAAAATATCTTATGTGAGTTAAATTAACAGAAATAAATATGAGTACAGTAACTCAAGAGACGTTCGGGATTTACATCTCCTAAGGATCCGTTAAACTATTTACTATGTAGTATATTGCGCTATTATAATAGTGTCTATTTATAAAATAAACTTACTTTTTAATAGCGTTAAGGGGTTACCCATATAGCCCTTAACACAATTAATGCCAATAGTCTATACAGTACCGTAATACCTCCTGATCGGGAAGCTATCAGAGGATACTCCATAGGTACGACACAAATAGAAATTCGTAGTAAAGGCTCGGTATGGTAGATGACACGGCACAACTAGGCAATGCCAGGGTAGATATACCAATTGCTATCCAGGCTGGTGGAAACGCGTAGCCGCAGTTACCGCCCACCTCGGACTAACTCCCCAAAATCAAAATATAGAAGTGGCCACTGAATCAATCCAAAGTCAAAGTATAATATCGAAGAGGAGGGTCCGATCAGAGGAATGACCTCATTGGCCTGAGAATCGCTCCTGTTTTAGCCACCTTATGCCAACTCACGGGAGTCGGGTCCACGTATTTACCTTACAGGAAACGCCGCCACCAACCTACTTCATTCTGGAATCTCCACCGCGTACACGGTTAGTCAAAGTGGTTTTCGGTATCGACAGAGAGTATGTCCATATCCGATCCCGGTCTCTTTGCCAACCCATCGTTATTATAACACCGCGGTCATTTAAATATAGGTTATACTTTAAAAATCAGAATAAACATTTCCATTTTAAAATTATGAATACGATATCATTTTAAACCCAAAACAATATGATATCCTTTATCCCAAATATAAACCTTTTCAAAAATCCAAATGCTTTAAAATTTATAACGTCTGAAAGCCAAATATCCTTTCCAAGCATAATATTTCGAAATTCATAATTTAAAACCATAACTTTTAAAACTTGAATGGTTTGGATATTCAACGGTATATGAATTAAAAGGTTTAACTTAAATGTTACTTTGTAAAGAAATAGTTCTCATGGCTTTACAAATACATTTCTTTATTAAAGTCTAACCCAAAATTTGTATTATCTCTCTCAAGTTCCAAAACCACTTCAATTTATATATATATATATATACGTATATCCATTTGGAGTATTAATATTTCAAACTAAAGTTGGATTTTATTCTTTCAACAAATCGAATGTTCTATTAATTAGTCTTGAATATTAACATAAAATCCATAAATAAATAAAAACTCCAATTTCTAGTAATAAAATATATAATTTTTTTCAATTCAAATTATACTAGAATATTCATTTCAATTTATCTTGGGAAAAATCCAATTATAAATATCATATCTTAAAATTTCCAAACTTAACATTTAAACATATGATATAAATTATCAAACTCCATTTTCTTAAAAAAAAAATTCCATTTTTAATAAAGGGATTTATACACCTTTTAATTTCAAAATTTTCAACTTCATATGTATATATATGGAAGAATAATATTTATACAATATAAAATTTAAGATTATTATAAACCGTATTCCATCCAAACCATAGAAATCACATTTAAATAGTTATATATATACCGCGGTGCCTGTATATAATTTTCTATCCTATGGTCAAGTGATACGGATATTTATCATTTCAATCCGCAATTTAAAAGATATAAAATTTTGCGGTTGTATATCATTTCAAACCACAATCCCGAATGAAAGGAAATATGCATGATAATTTGCAATTTAATGATATACAATAAAACATCCATCAACATCACCCATCATCAAATCACAATCATCAAGCAATATCAATCAATAACAATTTATATTTGATAATATATAACAGGTAATAACTTGCAATTTTATTCAGATTAAATTTAACAACTATTAATCTAACAGTTTATATTCAGTAATAATCTATATAACTGTTAACTAGCAGTTTATAGGCAAACAAATAAATTCTAACTATCAATTAATACGCAATAAATAAATTAAATTAACAGTTAAATTTAATAAATGCAATTCAACAAATATGAGTGAAATAAACATGCCAAATACTCATAAATAAATTTCTATTCATTTCTAAAATTAATTTAACAAACATAAAAGCTTCTAGTAGTTGTGAGTGGGTTTAAACACTCACCTTTGGAATTTAAATCGAATTTAAATTCAATTTAAACTCAAAATTTTGACGGTCTTAGAATTTGTCCAAACCAGCGTCAAAACGGCAGAAATTCCGATACGATCCCAGCAAAACAAACCGCGCGTGAATCTGAGCTCGTATGCAAAAGTTATGAAAATTTGAAAAATGGAAAATTCTGGTCCTGGGTCGACTTCGGGTTCGACTTCGGTGCGCCGCCTCAATTCCCCGGTGCCTGCTTGGAGTTTTCGCCAAAACGACCCGGAGCGACCCGAGTCATTTTCTTCCTGACCCGAAGGTTCTCTAGGGTTTTCTCCCCTGAAACCCGAAGCGCGACCAGAAGCTGCTGCAGATCCGCAATTTTTTTTTTTTTTTTAAATTTGATTTTTTTTTTTTTTTTTTGGAATTTGGGAATTAGGTTTTTTTTTCTGCCATTAGAATGAGGAGGTGAGAAGGAGATGTATGTATAGAAAATGAAAATAATGAGTGGCTAGGGTTTATAACCGTGCTTATATAGGTAGACTAGAGATAGCGTAGATGGATCGGATAAGTGAACGTACGAAACAAACTATGGCCCAAAAAACCCGCTATGCCTCCGGAACCGAATTTATTAAATCTATATATCCAAATAGGTATTTTAAGATATTCTGAACGCGATGGAAAAAGTTTCACGTCCAAATTTGATCGTATGAAGAAGTTATGCTGAAAACAAAATTTCCAAATTGATTTCAAATTGATTTTATTAAAATTGATTTCAAGGCGTTTCACGCCCGTACGATCCAACGACAAGTCTGATCGATACGAAACTTGAAACCCTATAATAATTCACAGATACGGATCCGATGAAACTGGTTTCGTCGAAATCCGAGTCCGTGGCCAAAATGGCTATTTTTAATATTCATTAAATAAATTAAATAAATTATAAAAATCCAATTTTTACATCTAAATTCAAAAATTGACCAAATTTTCTCCCTTTAAATTTTCTTAACTATTTACTCCAATTCTAAAAAATTTAAGTTCAATAGTTGTTCTATTCATCAATTCAAATGTGAATTCTTAACTTCAATATGAATTCCAATTTTAATAAATTCAACATTATAAGTGTGATTAAATTTATTAAATTCACTTTCTTTCTATTATTCAAGGTTATTGATGTCAATTTAATGAAACTAACATTGGCTCAATATCTATACATTAAAAATCTCAATTCTAAACTTAGATCTCAACTTATGAAATAGTTAAATAATAAATTCCATCTAAATCTACATCTTCCTACTATCTAAATATTTAGAAAAATTACTTACCACTTTTTATTGTAAATTTCTAAACTAGTAGATTTGTGTCATTTCTAGCCCTCTGGATATTTTATATTAACTAAAAGCAAATTTACATATAATTTCCATCGTCAATTATTTTAGTGAATAAATCTTCAAAGGTTACTGCAATTAATCCCCTAAATTGCAATAAATTCTAATAAATTTGACTCTATTTGATTACAACTCACAAATAAATCAATTATTCCCCAACTACAAAGTTACCGTTTCTTATATATATATCACTACAGTAATACTTCCAAATGTTCATCTTTTGTTTGCATAAATTACTGTATTCAATTGAATTGTAATATTGTTAACTTACACATAAATAAAACTTAACAACTAATAGAATAAATAACTTACAAAATTTGTTGTCATAAATATATTTTATAAGTCTACACTTAATTATTATCTTACAATACGTTTTTACGTTACTATAAAATTTATACACTCTTCCGTTACCATATTAATAATTACTAAAGTAACGTTCATTCTTAATAACAACGTTATACTATTCAACATATAAAAGGACTCCATTCCCCAAATACATTCATTTATATTTATTCCCTTAAAGTTCTCCTTTATTGACTAGACACATTAATTTAGATTCATTTACATCGAATGCCCTTCTTAGCTATATACTCAATACATGTTAAATCTACATAATTTTTTCTACCCCTTTTATTCAAATTCACTTATACCATCAATAACAAAATGTTGCCCTAAATTTAGATTCAATTATATACATTAGATAAATGGGTAAACTTCTGTAATTATCCCATATATGAAAATATTTTTATGCATACATTTCCACTTACTTACTATGCATTCATTTATTAAATTACTAATTGCCTTAGTCAACTTATCCCCTATTTACTACCAAATTTCAAATTTAATTATGGCTTATCAATACATAAAATTTACATAGGCAAAACAAATTTTATTACTATCTTAAGTCCATTTATTATTGACAACATTCATTATATTTCCTTATCAACACTTATTGCATTGATTTATTCAGCGGTCACTTTTTATTTAGTTACTATCCATTTTACAATCCAATGTAAGACTTCCACTATTTATTTTATATTAAATGAATTCCATTCTACTTAATCTTTTTATTGATATTCAGAAATTCAACCCTTATATCAGTTTCTTATATTTAACTTTAAATCAAATTGTGACAATCTACATTATCCAAATCTATTGTCATAAAATTTTATTGTTACACTAAATTACAACTACTATACCAAATTTCTACATTTATTCTCAATTAGATTAGAAATTATATTAATTCAATTCATTTAATATTAGTAATTTAACGGGTCGTTACAATCTCCCCCACTCAAAACTTTTCGTCCCCGAAAAGGAAAAAGAAGGGAGAAGGAAGAATAAACAGTACATCTTATTTCAAATACTAACTTATAAACAATAATTTACTGGATTAATTTCCTTTAATGAAATATACCCGTTTATAATCATTACAACCTTTTATACTTAAATCATTAAAGTTTGGAAAATATTCAACAAAATTCTAAGTCCAAAATTTACGAAAAATTTTGGCAGAGTCTCCTTTGTATGGTGAGGCTCGGAAGAAAATATAATATCAAAATATACAAATATATTACATATATTATCAAAATATTATATCCCAACACGGGAAAAATAGCGCTTTAAACGTAATCCGAAAACGTACCTATTTGTCGGGCAATATACGCTTATTATTTTGGAACCAAAAGCAGTAGCAGTTGCTTCCATCACCTGTATTCACTTATATAATCTAAAAGGTTAAATATTTATTTTAAAGTGAACTATTCAAGTGGATTCAATCATTAATCAACCAAACAATTCAACAACCATCAACCTTACAAACAACATACATACACAAACAAAGCAACCATTTAATCCATCAAACAAATAGTTGTTTGGGTTCAAACTTGAAATTTGTATGAGATGAAATTAACTATCAAGTGCATCTTTTACTCAACAGTCTTGGATGGAACAAAGATAGATTATTTATTCATCCGACAAATTCAAATTCCTTACCCAACAACATAAATCAAACAATAACAATTCAACCCAACAACCAAATTACTTATCATACATTTTTTCATGCTTCAGTGGTTTGATTTTCTTTCTTTCATTTATGGAGTGATCCCTTTACTTCTTACAATTTTCATTTTCATTTATTACAAAATTATCATATTTGTGTTCCAATTTATTTACTAAAGTTTCTGTCATCTATTTATACTACTTACCTTTACTTATAGTAAAATTTCCAATTTAACTTAAGTCTATACAATTAATTCTCATTACTAACAGCAAATTTATTGAATACCTTAATTACCTCAAACTCCACTTGTAAGATTTCCCTTTACATTTTCTTACTAACATTGCAACTTTTATTATATGGTAAGTTTATATATGTCCTAAGAGTGTAAGTGAAAATTTCCAAGTTTCTTTTCAATTCCTTTTTTTTCTTAATTAATGGTTCAATAAATATATATTCGTTATATATATTACAATTTCAACTTATCCTTAATTTTATTCCTTTATTTAATGTTTACGTTTCTATTATATTAAATTACAGTAACTTTCTTAGTTACACCTAAATTATTAACCTTATAACCTTCATTCTTATAAATAAAGGAATTTTATTAATTTATTACTTAGGGTTTACAGTCATTTATTTATTATTCCTACTTTCCATTATATTAGAATAGGGGAAATTTAAAACATACTTAAGTTAATAACCCTACAATCAATCCTTATTTACTAAAGAATTTCATTTTATGTACTTAAGTTCATATCACCAGTTAATAATTCTTGACTTATTTTCAGTAAAATTTCAATTATAACTTAAGTTTATACCACTAAATTCTTATTTATATAATAGCAATTCATAGAATAATCCAAAATTTCCAACATTTCAACTTGCATAATATTCTATTCAAATCTCTTAATTAACATTTCAACCTTTCATATTTGGTAAGTTATATATGTTTAAAGAGAAATGCAATTGAACTTATACTAGCTTAATCTCAATTCTTTTAATTCATTGATTTTCCAATAAATCTTTACCATTATTTATAGTTTATATTTTTAACTTCCTTTATACTTAGCATTAATTCTCTTACTTATTAGAGGTTTTCAATCCATTTATTACTTACTTTTTTTTTATTCCACTAAAATTTAACAATTAATTAATGGAAAATTTTAGAATTAAATTCCGGGTTAAATTTCAATTTATTTTAAAATAATAGATAAGTAATTTCTTACAACTTTTATATCTCTAATTATATTTAAAACAATTAAAATTTTAAACAATTTAAAAATAAATTTGCAGAAGAATTTACTACAGTGGCCTTTTCCCTTCGAAACTCGAAAATGAAAGTCGATGATGCGGCCGCCATCACCGAAATTATTTTCCAGCGACAGAGAGGAAAGTACAAAATTTAATTTCTCCAAAATCTTATTTAAACAATTCTTTCAAATTATACTAAATATTTATATAAGAAAATACTTATAAACCAAATCATTATATTCCATAAATCCTTTGAAAGCAGATTTTCAAAATCCCGGGCTTAAGTTCTAAAATCTCCAATTTGATTTATTAAAATTCAACTTAGCTTTAATTCATTACAAATATTTTTATTACCTAACACCCAACTATAGCAACCAAAATATATCTTTATAAAAATATTTTTATATATAGAAAATATAATAGGCAAAATTATTTCATTCACCTATATTAAAAACAAATATTATGTCGGTCTGTCCTATTAAGTGTTTAGAAATCCCTATTGATGACATAGCGTCCCATGCATCAACCAGAATTTATAAATACAAAGCGGAACAGATTAACACAATATCAAAATCCTTTATTAATACTAACAAATACGCTCTCTCATATAAATATACACTCAGAGACTCCCATAGGGTATTACTACCCTATTAACAAAGAGTCGAACCCCACAAAGCCAAGGTTTATCGCTAAACCAAAGCTCTGATACCAACTGTAACATCCCGCCTTTTCGCACACTTTAAACCGACACACGTGCCAATTCAAAGCATACGCAAGGGCGGATTGTTATGGGGTAAATAAGAAAAATAGAGAAGAAATAAAGCAAAATAGAATCTCACAGCGGAAGGATAAGATATAATAATCAATATACAGTTCATGATAACTGTTTACAAAATATTTATTTTTCTTATACAATGAATATCAGAGTTACACATACCAATACAATCAATGCAGCGGAAATTTAGAGTGTGGTGCAATACTATAAATAATATAATACGGATTCTTCGTCTTCGTCCTCCAAAGCTAAAATTTTCGATCCTAAAACGCTCGGACTGACCCGAGCGAATTTGAAAAGACAAAAACACTCGAGTCAGAACTAAAAGATCTTATGTGAGTTAAATTAACAGAAATAAATATGAGTACAGTAACTCAAGAGACGTTCGGGATTTACATCTCCTAAGGATCCGTTAAACTATTTACTATGTAGTATATTGCGCTATTATAATAGTGTCTATTTATAAAATAAACTTACTTTTTAATAGCGTTAAGGGGTTACCCATATAGCCCTTGACACAAATAATGCCAATAGTCTATACAGTACCGTAATACCTCCTGATCGGGAAGCTACCAGAGGATACTCCATAAGTACGACACAAATAGAAACTCGTAGTAAAGGCTCGGTATGGTAGGTGACACGGCACAACTAGGCAATGCCAGGGTAGATATACCAATTGCTATCCAGGCTGGTGGAAACGCGTAGCCGCAGTTACCGCCCACCTCGGACTAACTCCCCAAAATCAAAATATAGAAGTGGCCACTGAATCAATCCAAAGTCAAAGTATAATATCGAAGAGGAGGGTCCGATCAGAGGAATGACCTCATTGGCCTGAGAATCGCTCCTGTTTTAGCCCCCTTATGCCAACTCACGGGAGTCGGGTCCACGTATTTACCTTACAGGAAACGCCGCCACCAACCTACTTCATTCTGGAATCTCCACCGCGTACACGGTTAGTCAAAGTGGTTTTCGGTATCGACAGAGAGTATGTCCATATCCGATCCCGGTCTCTTTGCCAACCCATCGTTATTATAACACCGCGGTCATTTAAAAATAGATTATACTTTAAAAATCAGAATAAACATTTCCATTTTAAAATTATGAATACGATATCATTTTAAAACCCAAAACAATATGATATCCTTTATCCCAAATATAAACCTTTTCAAAAATCCAAATGCTTTAAAATTTATAACGTTTGAAAGCCAAATATCCTTTCCAAGCATAATATTTCGAAATTCATAATTTAAAACCATAACTTTTAAAACTTGAATGGTTTGGATATTCAACGGTATATGAATTAAAAGGTTTAACTTAAATGTTACTTTGTAAAGAAATAGTTCTCATGGCTTTACAAATACATTTCTTTATTAAAGTCTAACCCAAAATTTGTATTATCTCTCTCAAGTTCCAAAACCACTTCAATTTATATATATATACGTATATCCATTTGGAGTATAAATATTTCAAACTAAAGTTGGATTTTATTCTTTCAACAAATCGAATGTTCTATTAATTAGTCTTGAATATTCACATAAAACCATAAATAAATAAAAACTCCAATTTCTAGTAATAAAATATATAATTTTTTTCAATTCAAATTATACTAGAATATTCATTTCAGTTTATCTTGGGAAAAATCCAATTATAAATATCATATCTTAAAATTTCCAAACTTAACATTTAAACATATGATATAAATTATCAAACTTCATTTTCTTAAAAAAAAATTCCATTTTTAATAAAGAGATTTATACACCTTTTAATTTCAAAATTTTCAACTTCATATGTATATATATGGAAGAATAATATTTATACAATATAAAATTTAAGATTATTATAAACCGTATTCCATCCAAACCATAGAAATCATATTTAAATAGTTATATATATACCGCGGTGCCTGTATATAATTTTCTATCCTATGGTCAAGTGATACGGATATTTATCATTTCAATCCGCAATTTAAAAGATATAAAATTTTGCGGTTGTATATCATTTCAAACCACAATCCCGAATGAAAGGAAATATGCATGATAATTTGCAATTTAATGATATACAATAAAACATCCATCAACATCACCCATCATCCAATCACAATCATCAAGCAATATCAATCAATAACAATTTATATTTGATAGTATATAACAGGTAATAACTGGCAATTTTATTCAGATTAAATTTAACAACTATTAATCTAACAGTTTATATTCAGTAATAATCTATATAACTATTAACTAGCAGTTTATAGGCAAACAAATAAATTCTAACTATCAATTAATACGCAATAAATAAATTAAATTAACAGTTAAATTTAATAAATGCAATTCAACAAATATGAGTGAAATAAACATGCCAAATACTCATAAATAAATTTCTATTCATTTATAAAATTAATTTAACAAACATAAAAGCTTCTAGTAGTTCTGAGTGGGTTTAAACACTCACCTTTGGAATTTAAATCGAATTTAAATTCAATTTAAACTCAAAATTTTGACGGTCTTAGAATTTGTCCAAACCAGCGTCAAAACGTCAGAAATTCCGATACGATCCTAGCAAAATAAACCGCGCGTGAATCTGAGCTCGTATGCAAAAGTTATGAAAATTTGAAAAATGAAAAATTCTGGTCCTGGGTCGACTTCGGGTTCGACTTCGGTGCGCCGCCTCAATTCCCCGGTGCCTGCTTGGAGTTTTCGCCAAAACGACCCGGAGCGACCCGAGTCATTTTCTTCCTGACCCGTAGTTGCTCTAGGGTTTTCTCCCCTGAAACCCGAAGCGCGACCAGAAGCTGCTGCAGATCTGCAATTTTTTTTTTTTTTGGGAATTTGGGAATTAGGTTTTTTTTTCTGCCATTAGAATGAGGAGGTGAGAAGTAGATGTATGCATAGAAAATGAAAATAAGGAGTGGCTAGGGTTTATAACCGTGCTTATATAGGTAGACTAGAGATAGCGTAGATGGATCGGATAAGTGAACGTACGAAACAAACTATGGCCCAAAAAACCCGCTATGCCTCCGGAACCGAATTTATTAAATCTATATATCCAAATAGGTATTTTAAGATATTATGAACGCGATGGAAAAAGTTTCACGTCCAAATTTGATCGTATGAGGAAGTTATGCTGAAAACAAAATTTCCAAATTGATTTCAAATTGATTTTATTAAAATTGATTTCAAGGCGTTTCACGCCCGTACGATCCAACGACAAGTCCGATCGATACGAAACTTGAAACCCTATAATAATTCACCGATACGGATCCGATGAAACTGGTTTCGTCGAAATCCGAGTCCGTGGCCAAAATGGCTATTTTTAATATTCATTAAATAAATTAAATAAATTATAAAAATCCAATTTTTACATTTAAATTCAAAAATTGACCAAATTTTCTCCCTTTAAATTTTCTTAACTATTTACTCCAATTCTAAACAATTTAAGTGTCAATAGTTGTTCTATTCATCAATTCAAATGTGAATTCTTAACTTCAATATTAATTCCAATTTTAATAAATTCAACATTATAAGTTTGATTAAATATATTAAATTCACTTTCTTTCTATTATTCAAGGTTATTGATGTCAATTTAATGAAACTAACATTGGCTCAATATCTATACATTAAAAATCTCAATTCTAAACTTAGATCTCAACTTATGAAATAGTTAAATAATAAATTCCATCTAAATCTACATCTTCCTACTATCTAAATATTTAGAAAAATTACTTACCACTTTTTATTGTAAATTTCTAAACTAGTAGATTTGTGTCATTTCTAGCCCTCTGGATATTTTATATTAACTAAAAGCAAATTTACATATGATTTCCATCGTCAATTATTTTAGTGAATAAATCTTCAAAGGTTACTGCAATTAATCCCCTAAATTGCAATAAATTCTAATAAATTTGACTCTATTTGATTACAACTCACAAATAAATCAATTATTCCCCAACTACAAAGTTACCGTTTCTTATATATATATAACTACAGTAATACTTCCAAATGTTCATCTTTTGTTTGCATAAATTACTGTATTCAATTGAATTGTAATATTGTTAACTTACACATAAATAAAACTTAACAACTAATAGAATAAATAACTTACAAAATTTGTTGTCATAAATATATTTTATAAGTCTACACTTAATTATTATCTTACAATACGTTTTTACGTTACTATAAAATTTATACACTCTTCCGTTACCATATTAATAATTACTAAAGTAACGTTCATTCTTAATAACAACGTTATACTATTCAACATATAAAAGGACTCCATTCCCCAAATACATTCATTTATATTTATTCCCTTAAAGTTCTCCTTTATTGACTAGACACATTAATTTAGATTCATTTACATCGAATGCCCTTCTTAGCTATATACTCAATACATGTTAAATCTACATAATTTTTTTCTACCCCTTTTATTCAAATTCACTTATACCATCAATAACAAAATGTTGCCCTAAATTTAGATTCAATTATATACATTAGATAAATGGGTAAACTTCTGTAATTATCCCATATATGAAAATACTTTTATGCATACATTTCCACTTACTTACTATGCATTCATTTATTAAATTACTAATTGCCTTAGTCAACTTATCCCCTATTTACTACCAAATTTCAAATTTAATTATGGCTTATCAATACATAAAATTTACATAGGCAAAACAAATTTTATTACTATCTTAAGTCCGTTTATTATTGACAACATTCATTATATTTCCTTATCAACACTTATTGCATTGATTTATTCAGCGGTCACCTTTTATTTAGTTACTATCCATTTTACAATCCAATGTAAGTCTTCCACTATTTATTTTATATTAAATGAATTCCATTCTACTTAATCTTTTTATTGATATTCACAAATTCAACCCTTATATCAGTTTCTTATATTTAACTTTAAATCAAATTGTGACAATCTACATTATCCAAATCTATTGTCATAAAATTTTATTGTTACACTAAATTACAACTACTATACCAAATTTCTACATTTATTCTCAATTAGATTAGAAATTATATTAATTCAATTCATTTAATATTAGTAATTTAACGGGTCGTTACAGTATTTAAATGTCAGCATATGTAAATTAAGATTGATATTTAGTTTTTGCTTTACAAACTTTTATAGCTATTTATTCATGCAAAATGTGGGACAAAGAGATATATGGTAAGCGATGCAATTTATAGTTCTTATGTTTTTTATGTCCATTGTTGAGATGTAGGTGGATAAAACTTATGATAACAGAAATGGATAAAGGTTGATGGCATCTCTATCAATCACTATACCATGGCACCAAGTGTTTTTGGTCACTAGGTAAAGTAATGGAAAATTCATAAAAGAAGCCGGTGTAGTTGAAGAGTCGCTACAAGTATTATTAAGCACACAAAAATTATGATCACCCACTATATTATCTGCAGAATCCAATATTTCATTGCCGTATATGTTTTATTATATTCAAAAACACCTTCATATCTAGACATTTTTCTAGGTGCATTCACTGTCTGTGTATAAGCTGTTTAAACTGCTTTTAATGTATTTTATGGAGTGTAAGGAACAAGTTTATAGTCAAGATTTTTATAAAATATGCATATTGGTATATGAAATTCTGAAATGGTAATCTTATGTTTCAATGGAGTAGATGGAAAATGTACAGAAACATGTTTCTTCTGTTTTTCTATCAAAATATAAAACTATTTTTGGATACATTCTTATGAATCTCAAATTAAGATTCTTTCTTATGATTTTTCAGCATGAAATTTTCGATCATCTACAAATTATTTGCATTGGTTCTCTAAATTGAATTGTAGTTAATTTTCTATCATCTACAATCTATAGGACCTATTTACCATAAATAGATCAGGGTAGGGGAGGAAACGTTAGAGTATTGCTGAAATCCTTATCAACTTGCGTAGAACATTAATATCATATATTGTTCAATTTATTTCTAGGATTTTGAAGGGCATAATTACCAATTAATTACATAAATATACCACAATAATGACTAATTAATGACTAGAAATGTGTTTGCTGTTTGTGATTAATGATTAACTATTAGATTATTAACACCCTTAATCTATGGTAAAAGTAAACTATGTCCTTTTTCATTATCTGTGTTTCTAATGGTTTAGTATTTATTTGTTAACCTTCATGGTTGTGTATTTTAAAACTTAAAACTTAAAAATGGTGTTTTACAAAAGTTTTGAAAATTTAATGAATTTGAACAAAATTGTTAATGGTTAATTGCAGTTTATGTGTGTAAAATATTAATACGTATGATATATGTAACGACCCGCTATTTTGGACCATTCAAATCGACACTAAAACCGTACATGTACGACTTGAATAATTCAAAATACCGAATTGTTAATTTAATTTGGCAAAACCTAAAATATACAGTAAATAAACCAATCACAGATCACAGACACAGAGTAATATAATGCAGCGGAATAGAAAAATAGTAGTTCATGAAACTACTATATACATCAGAGTTTAAAATAAAATACATCAGAATCTCTGGAATACAGAAAAGTCTTCAGTACGAGCCGATGACTTCTCTGAACCAGTCAACTAGAAAACTGAAAGCTGAAACGATAGTTGGATCTCCAAATGAAGCTCCAATCTCCAAAGGTGAGTCTCTAATGTTGTATTACTCGGTCTGACCCGAGCGTAAAGCAAAACACAAAACACTCGAGTCAGGATTAACATTCGTATATCAATAAATCCAACTCAAGTGAAATATCAACTGAAATACAAATAACTTAAAGGATGTTTGGGATGACCATCCTCTAAGGGTCCATAGAACTATCTACAGGGTAGAAATATACACTATTACATCGTGGTCATTCACTTAATTTATACTTCAAACCCAAATGTCAAATTCACTTCGAATAATTATATTTCCCACATAGTATTTATATATATTAAATGCTGTATATGGTAAAGCACTTGCAATTTCCTTAACTTAACAAATCGTTCACATCAACCTGACCTTTCCATTTAAATTAAATTCAATCTCAATTATAAATCTCAAATCTGGATTTGATATCCTAATTACCCTTTCCATTTCAATATGTTTCCATACTTTAAGTATTTAATATTTCCCCTAAATTTCCCAATCTAGTTCTCTAAATACAAATTTCCAGACTTCGTTCAACCTCAATTTCCATTAAATTCAATTAGTTATCTACATAACAAATTCAACTATCTTGGTCCCAAATACATACCAAATTTCTAAACCATTTAATTTCAATACAGTTCATGGCTTAAATACTTAGATGTTAAATTTAACAGTTTCATATAGATTCTTGGTTTTTACATCATTATTATTTAGTTTGAACCTTCCCTTATTCAATACCATTTTAGTGACTTTAAATTACATCTTTCTCAAGATTTCTCAAATTTTATTAAACGTGAAATATCTCATTCGATAAATTTCAAATTGATTTAAATAAATAAATCCTTATCTAAACATCATTTTACAATAACCCAAATTTATTTCTCAACCTTAATTTTTCAATATTATTGCAACATTTATCCGAATAAAATTTACATAAATTATTTATCATAATTTATGTATTTAATCAAATCTTGATTAACTAGATATAATTAACTCTATATTTATCATTACCCTTTATAGATGTATTTAAGAATTTACATTTAATAAGACCATAGATTTTTTTTTCATATGGTCAAAGTGTTATGGCTATTATCATTTCAATACGTACACTAAATGTATACGGGTGGATAGCATTTCAACCCGTAATCCCAAATTTAATTAAACGAAACCCGCTTGGGCCTATTTTTCAACCCATTTTAATTCAAAAATCAAACATAACAAAGGGAACTTGCAGTGTGATGACAGGGATAGTGTCAAAGTAAGTAAACAAGCAATAACAACAATCAATAACAATTCAATAGATTAAATCAAATAACTCCGAAATGATCTTATTAATTCGCATTGTTATTTTTATAATTATTTCTAAAATCTACACTATCATTTCATGTAGATTACAGATTATTACATTTCAGTGTTTCAATTGTCGTTCCATTTCAATTTCAGTTTAGTATTACAACAGTTAATCCAAACTATGTTCAAAGCTTTAAAGTATAACTTATCAATTCCTACGACAATTAATGGGTCAAATTAAACTAATCAAATTTACATATGGCGGGGTCAGGTTTAATCAATCAAGGTCCATCGTATATAATCCGTTTTCTTTGTAAACTATACCACCTCAAATCTTATTAGCAAACTAGTTATCATTTAACAATAGTAATTAACATCCAATTTAAACGACAATCAATCAATCAGTAAATTTTCAACCAATCTGTATTATTATCACATAAATAATTAACCGATAATGGTGTCAGGTGTCATAGGTGAACAGATACAGATGATAGCAGTCGTAACAGTAAACAACTAACAGCAGCATATTTCAATTGACGTTTCAATTGAATCAAATTTAATAAATAAAAGAACGTTAATCGTGAGTGATTGCTCACCTTTCGAGGCTAGAGAAAGTTTGAAACAAAACCAGCTACGAATTAGATCACGATCTAGGAAATCGAACAATTCAAACAATGGTCTCAAAGTGGAGTAAGCTGAAAGCGGATTCGATGAACAAAGAAGCTGATAAATAAGAATCGATGAGAATCGAATTAGAATCAATTTGATAAACAGCAATGATATAGACATTATCATTATTTTTATAAAATCAACATTTTAAATTAAGACAAATAAAATTAGTTTACATATATATATATAATTCAAAATATAAAACCATTGTTTAATTTATAACACATATAACCAAGTCTTCATATACAATTTTGAAAATCAACTAATGTTCATTTGTTTATATAACTAGATTGTTCAATTCCTATATTATATAAAATTTAACATATCTCTATTTATATATTATAAACTACAACTCCTTATAAACTGCCAACTTCCCATATATATACAGACCATACACTACGTACGCGAGTTAAACGATTATATGCAGACCAATGTCCTGATATACCGAGATGCATATAAATACAAAATATTATATTCAAACATTGTAAAATATATACTCCAAAACGGTTTCGATTTTCAAAACTAATATATATAATGTAACCTTATATAACTAAGCATGTATATACATAAGGTAACTGAGAAAATAGAACATATATGTATACTATATCTGTGCGGTAACAAATTGTACCCATATATAATGCCGACCCACCTAAATTAATATGCTTATTAATTTATAAACAGACCTATACTTAGAGAAACTCTCGATTTGAATTTAATATAGTGCACGTGTAACTCAGGTATTAGAATTGACACATTTATACGAACTCAAACTATCTAGACTGACCCGTTAAATAACTTATAATAATGTACAACTGATAACTAACTGTATATAACATATTTATAAACCAAAATCGAAATATAAATACAAGTCAAGTATATACATATTACCATCATTATATAACCTATATGTGAATGTAACAGAATGTATATATTTACACATTACCTATAAATAACTAATACAAGATTGACTCGCAACATATTATACATAAAGCCATTATGTACATGCATACCCATTTTATATAATATAAATATAAAATCAACTGGTTATAAACTGATATCCTTCTTTGAATATACTTACTATGAACATATATGCAGACTGTTAACTATAGTTTTAACGAAACATAATATATATTTAAACTTACCAAACTTTATATATAAAATGAAATGAGCATAGTAGGTATAACATGAACTGTAAAATAGGCATTTTCCACTAAAATCTACCAAACTGAAACATATTGTACTTATAAATATATACTTATATTTTATATATAAACAAATATAAATATATACACTTACCTATATATATGAGAAGTTAGAACAGAGAGAAAGAGACAAAGTAGAGCACGGCCAAAGGCCAGCGGAGGTGGGGAGGTATGTCATGGCGAGGGAACAGGCTTGGGGCGGAGGGAGGCAGGGCAGCAAGGAGGAGGGGACACGGGGAAGAGAAGCTGTCGCAGGCTGATGGTGACGTGGGGACAGGGTGTTGGGATTGAGGGGTGGAGCACGGTTGAGGGGCTGAGGCTATGATGGTGCGGGTAGCTTTGGAATGGAGGGGAGGATCTTGGAATCGCGAGGTGGTGCTTCAAGGTGGCTACTCACCAGTTGAAGTGGGAGATGCAGTGGTACCCGAGGCGGAGGTGAGAGTGCGGAGGTGATGAACGAGAGAGGATTTAGAAATTTTCTATAGAAAAATTATTCAGGCTTGAAAATAAATTTATTATCAGCAATTACTAACTAGCTTGAATTTTATAGAATTACAAAATAAATAAACTTTCATAAAATTAATTGAAAATTTACCATTTGCTCTATTTAATTATACGTAATCAAATATTAACTTTTTATTTGCAAATTAATTTACTTAAAATTTCACCAAAATCCAATTAAATACGTATTCTAAATGCATGAACATTTTATCTTTTACAAACATTCAATTTATACGTTATAAAATCAATCAAAAATTAATAAAATTCTATGGGTTGTTACACTCTCCCCCACTCAAAACTTTTCGTCCCCGAAAAGGAAAGAGGTAGGAGAATAGAACCAACTAAAAAAAAAAAGAAAAGTATAGTCAATTTATTTAAACTATATAATTTTGCTTGAAATATTCATTTGAAACTTCATTTGCAATTTAATTTTCTATAATATTTAATACTTTTCGAACTCCTTTTGAAAATAATTATTGACATTATTACTTATTTTTTTCAAGGACTATTGAAAATATTAAATCCAAAATTTATGAAATTTTAATTTATCTCAAGATACCTTTCAAATAAATAGATTTCAAATCACTTCCATACTTATACAAATCCATTTTTATATAAGTCCGACCACTACCCAAATCAAGTGCTTAATTATACAAGGTTCTCAATTTCAAATCATTCAATATCAAATTTAGTTCCAAAGTCATATATGAATTCACCAAATTTCTTCCAAATTAGATATCCTAATTTCAAAGTTCCCCAAAATAGTAGGTTTAGAAAAATTATCCCAGTTTCCAGATTAAAATAATTCAAGTCAAACAAATTCATTTCCAAAATCATCATATAAATACTGGTTTTAATTTTCAATTAAATTTCAAAACCCAATATTTTCTCATAATCTATTATCCTCAAAATGGTTTCCAACTTTATACTTATCCCTTTTAAACCTTTAAACTATCCATTTCTATGTGAAATATCCAATTTACCTTTTTGAAAACCATTATTCAACTATTTTTTCCAAACATTTCAAAACTAAATTTATATTCTTAATCAGACATTTCATACTCTTCGAAATTTCTTAGTTTTGAAAATTTAATCTCGATTTGGAAGTGTTCGAACATTTAAAATAGTTAGGGAAATCAAATTTTCAATTCAAGAGTTGAAAATCAACAATAAATCAATAAATCAATTATTAAATCTGGAACTCGAGGACTAAACACCGGTCTCACTTTAAATTGTTTCAAATATATACATATATCTTTCTAAAATATCAAATTATACTTCAAAATTTGAAATCAAAAACGGTTTTACAAAATCACTCGCATAGCGAAGCTATTAAAGTGGCCTCTCCCCCACTCTGAAACTCGAAAATCAATGTCGATGATGCGTGCACTCATCACCGAAATTATTCTCCAGCGACATAAGTGAGTTCTGGACTTCTATCTTCTTGAAAACTTCTTTGAAATTTCTTCAAAATTATTGGAATTCATTTGAACTCATTTGAAACATTTCTTATTTGGAAAAAAAATACTTTTAAATCGTATTATTTATATATATTTTCCAAAATCTTAAAACCAATTCCAAAATACCGGAATTCAATTCTCGAATTTCAAATTTAACACTTCAGTTATAAATCATTTTTTTTTTATATAGATCAGATTCTCATATTTTTCAAAATTTCAATTCTTTCAAAACCCTCTTATATAGAATGACATATCTTATTTGCTTTATACATATAGGTATATCATCCTTATTGAAAACAATTTTCTTTTTATATATAGAATAAAAATCATAGCTATCAGAATGATAATTTTGATATATAAAACAATTTCAAAATACAAACATACCCGATTTTCAAGGGATAAATTAAGAATGGATTTCAAACAAAGATGGAGGTTTAAATTAGAGGAACTCTAATCAGTAGAATCCTGATACGAAGATAGACTCAACAAAGTTGAGAAAAATCAAAATACAAAAATAGAAGATGGATATACTTCTATGAATCGCGGGCGACCTTAACCGGGTCCACCGTGACTTCAGGGATATGATCGATGCGGAATTCTAAAACAAATCGATATTCGATTGCCAAATATAGAATTCGGCATATCAAGATATATCGGCATCGTAAACCGAGGGTACAGAAGTCTTCGGTGAATCAATGCCAATTGTACAGAGTTTCATCCGTTTTACCAAACATCCAGTGGAGTCATTGGATACTCCAGAATCAAAAGAACATAAATAGAGGGAGACAAGAATGAATTTCGAAATCGAGGGGCATTCCAAAATCCAAAGGAAATCGATTCGAAAGGAAGAGGTTCAACTCGAGCGAAAGTGGTTCTGTAAATAAATTTACCCTATATGTTAAGTTTCGCCTAGAGCCAAAGCTCTGATACCAACTGTAACGACCCGCTATTTTGGACCATTCAAATCGACACTAAAACCGTACATGTACGACTTGAATAATTCAAAATACCGAATTGTTAATTTAATTTGGCAAAACCTAAAATATACAGTAAATAAACCAATCACAGATCACAGACACAGAGTAATATAATGCAGCGGAATAGAAAAATAGTAGTTCATGAAACTACTATATACATCAGAGTTTAAAATAAAATACATCAGAATCTCTGGAATACAGAAAAGTCTTCAGTACGAGCCGATGACTTCTCTGAACCAGTCAACTAGAAAACTGAAAGCTGAAACGATAGTTGGATCTCCAAATGAAGCTCCAATCTCCAAAGGTGAGTCTCTAATGTTGTATTACTCGGTCTGACCCGAGCGTAAAGCAAAACACAAAACACTCGAGTCAGGATTAACATTCGTATATCAATAAATCCAACTCAAGTGAAATATCAACTGAAATACAAATAACTTAAAGGATGTTTGGGATGACCATCCTCTAAGGGTCCATAGAACTATCTACAGGGTAGAAATATACACTATTACATCGTGGTCATTCACTTAATTTATACTTCAAACCCAAATGTCAAATTCACTTCGAATAATTATATTTCCCACATAGTATTTATATATATTAAATGCTGTATATGGTAAAGCACTTGCAATTTCCTTAACTTAACAAATCGTTCACATCAACCTGACCTTTCCATTTAAATTAAATTCAATCTCAATTATAAATCTCAAATCTGGATTTGATATCCTAATTACCCTTTCCATTTCAATATGTTTCCATACTTTAAGTATTTAATATTTCCCCTAAATTTCCCAATCTAGTTCTCTAAATACAAATTTCCAGACTTCGTTCAACCTCAATTTCCATTAAATTCAATTAGTTATCTACATAACAAATTCAACTATCTTGGTCCCAAATACATACCAAATTTCTAAACCATTTAATTTCAATACAGTTCATGGCTTAAATACTTAGATGTTAAATTTAACAGTTTCATATAGATTCTTGGTTTTTACATCATTATTATTTAGTTTGAACCTTCCCTTATTCAATACCATTTTAGTGACTTTAAATTACATCTTTCTCAAGATTTCTCAAATTTTATTAAACGTGAAATATCTCATTCGATAAATTTCAAATTGATTTAAATAAATAAATCCTTATCTAAACATCATTTTACAATAACCCAAATTTATTTCTCAACCTTAATTTTTCAATATTATTGCAACATTTATCCGAATAAAATTTACATAAATTATTTATCATAATTTATGTATTTAATCAAATCTTGATTAACTAGATATAATTAACTCTATATTTATCATTACCCTTTATAGATGTATTTAAGAATTTACATTTAATAAGACCATAGATTTTTTTTTCATATGGTCAAAGTGTTATGGCTATTATCATTTCAATACGTACACTAAATGTATACGGGTGGATAGCATTTCAACCCGTAATCCCAAATTTAATTAAACGAAACCCGCTTGGGCCTATTTTTCAACCCATTTTAATTCAAAAATCAAACATAACAAAGGGAACTTGCAGTGTGATGACAGGGATAGTGTCAAAGTAAGTAAACAAGCAATAACAACAATCAATAACAATTCAATAGATTAAATCAAATAACTCCGAAATGATCTTATTAATTCGCATTGTTATTTTTATAATTATTTCTAAAATCTACACTATCATTTCATGTAGATTACAGATTATTACATTTCAGTGTTTCAATTGTCGTTCCATTTCAATTTCAGTTTAGTATTACAACAGTTAATCCAAACTATGTTCAAAGCTTTAAAGTATAACTTATCAATTCCTACGACAATTAATGGGTCAAATTAAACTAATCAAATTTACATATGGCGGGGTCAGGTTTAATCAATCAAGGTCCATCGTATATAATCCGTTTTCTTTGTAAACTATACCACCTCAAATCTTATTAGCAAACTAGTTATCATTTAACAATAGTAATTAACATCCAATTTAAACGACAATCAATCAATCAGTAAATTTTCAACCAATCTGTATTATTATCACATAAATAATTAACCGATAATGGTGTCAGGTGTCATAGGTGAACAGATACAGATGATAGCAGTCGTAACAGTAAACAACTAACAGCAGCATATTTCAATTGACGTTTCAATTGAATCAAATTTAATAAATAAAAGAACGTTAATCGTGAGTGATTGCTCACCTTTCGAGGCTAGAGAAAGTTTGAAACAAAACCAGCTACGAATTAGATCACGATCTAGGAAATCGAACAATTCAAACAATGGTCTCAAAGTGGAGTAAGCTGAAAGCGGATTCGATGAACAAAGAAGCTGATAAATAAGAATCGATGAGAATCGAATTAGAATCAATTTGATAAACAGCAATGATATAGACATTATCATTATTTTTATAAAATCAACATTTTAAATTAAGACAAATAAAATTAGTTTACATATATATATATAATTCAAAATATAAAACCATTGTTTAATTTATAACACATATAACCAAGTCTTCATATACAATTTTGAAAATCAACTAATGTTCATTTGTTTATATAACTAGATTGTTCAATTCCTATATTATATAAAATTTAACATATCTCTATTTATATATTATAAACTACAACTCCTTATAAACTGCCAACTTCCCATATATATACAGACCATACACTACGTACGCGAGTTAAACGATTATATGCAGACCAATGTCCTGATATACCGAGATGCATATAAATACAAAATATTATATTCAAACATTGTAAAATATATACTCCAAAACGGTTTCGATTTTCAAAACTAATATATATAATGTAACCTTATATAACTAAGCATGTATATACATAAGGTAACTGAGAAAATAGAACATATATGTATACTATATCTGTGCGGTAACAAATTGTACCCATATATAATGCCGACCCACCTAAATTAATATGCTTATTAATTTATAAACAGACCTATACTTAGAGAAACTCTCGATTTGAATTTAATATAGTGCACGTGTAACTCAGGTATTAGAATTGACACATTTATACGAACTCAAACTATCTAGACTGACCCGTTAAATAACTTATAATAATGTACAACTGATAACTAACTGTATATAACATATTTATAAACCAAAATCGAAATATAAATACAAGTCAAGTATATACATATTACCATCATTATATAACCTATATGTGAATGTAACAGAATGTATATATTTACACATTACCTATAAATAACTAATACAAGATTGACTCGCAACATATTATACATAAAGCCATTATGTACATGCATACCCATTTTATATAATATAAATATAAAATCAACTGGTTATAAACTGATATCCTTCTTTGAATATACTTACTATGAACATATATGCAGACTGTTAACTATAGTTTTAACGAAACATAATATATATTTAAACTTACCAAACTTTATATATAAAATGAAATGAGCATAGTAGGTATAACATGAACTGTAAAATAGGCATTTTCCACTAAAATCTACCAAACTGAAACATATTGTACTTATAAATATATACTTATATTTTATATATAAACAAATATAAATATATACACTTACCTATATATATGAGAAGTTAGAACAGAGAGAAAGAGACAAAGTAGAGCACGGCCAAAGGCCAGCGGAGGTGGGGAGGTATGTCATGGCGAGGGAACAGGCTTGGGGCGGAGGGAGGCAGGGCAGCAAGGAGGAGGGGACACGGGGAAGAGAAGCTGTCGCAGGCTGATGGTGACGTGGGGACAGGGTGTTGGGATTGAGGGGTGGAGCACGGTTGAGGGGCTGAGGCTATGATGGTGCGGGTAGCTTTGGAATGGAGGGGAGGATCTTGGAATCGCGAGGTGGTGCTTCAAGGTGGCTACTCACCAGTTGAAGTGGGAGATGCAGTGGTACCCGAGGCGGAGGTGAGAGTGCGGAGGTGATGAACGAGAGAGGATTTAGAAATTTTCTATAGAAAAATTATTCAGGCTTGAAAATAAATTTATTATCAGCAATTACTAACTAGCTTGAATTTTATAGAATTACAAAATAAATAAACTTTCATAAAATTAATTGAAAATTTACCATTTGCTCTATTTAATTATACGTAATCAAATATTAACTTTTTATTTGCAAATTAATTTACTTAAAATTTCACCAAAATCCAATTAAATACGTATTCTAAATGCATGAACATTTTATCTTTTACAAACATTCAATTTATACGTTATAAAATCAATCAAAAATTAATAAAATTCTATGGGTTGTTACAATATAACACAATTGAAACATACAAATTTTGAATGACATATATCAAATTTAAAATTAGATGATCAATATATACTTTTTCACCATTTTTTATTTATGCATTTCTTCAATTTATAACCTCATCGTGAAAACATTTAATGTGTTTACTCGTTGTAAACAACTCATGCTTTATTATTGCATCTTCATTGGTTTAGCAGATCGATATATGATGACAATAATGATTATTTCCAACTTTAAATTATCTTAACTTCCTTATACAGTAATATTGTTTTAAATTATATTTGATACAGAATATTTGTTGTGTCGTAATAATTAGTTGACTATTGCCAGGGGAAAAGCTTCTGCTTGGCCACCAAGGGCAACTACCCTTCCTGAAATAATGAAAAGCGTATACCTATAATTTAATATTAGGCCCTATGAGCAGACTTGAAAAGAAAGTTATAGGTTTCTGCCTTTTTTTTATTTTTTGAAAAGATTTTTGTCTAGATTAAGGCCCAACAGCTTTTAACTTATTTTTTAGTCAGTATTTATATACTAAAATATGATCCTAGATAAAATAATGGGCTAGCTCTACCACCAAGTCTACTGCATTTTCTCCTTTGTTTATTTCATGTAGATAGCGTGCTCTAGTATAATTTAAGCCACATAAGGTTTGAGTAGCACTACAATAATTTAGTAATAGGTCTTATCTCAACTAAACAAGAAAACGAATAATACAATTTCATAAATGTCGTGAAGTTATTTGACGCTAATATCAATCATTTTTTATTCTATATTTCATGTGGGATCTTTGTTTTATATCGTTTTAATTACACACGTACAAATTGGCAAACCAAACTATATTTCTTCAAATTATTAGATACTATATATTTATATTAACAAAATTTGCATCATTGCAATGTATAGTGCCATAAGTTATACAAAAAAAAATTGTGAACATACCACCGGCACGGGCTTCATTATTAGTAGTAAAGATAAAGATAAAGATAAAGACGTACGATGAGTGTTTTATTTGAAACTCAAGTTTGTTAATGAGCAGACCATAACAAATCGTTCGTTTATGAATCTTGATTAACAATTATAGTTCCGAAAAAGTGCAAACAGTTGACAGAACATTGACTTATTATACAAAATAAATTTTAGAACCCTCCTTCCAGCAATACCACATTAACTTCAATAACTTTGATTACGGATTTAAACACAGTTGAATCTAGAAATAATATGTATGATGTTGCATCCCACTGACTACAATTACTTGCTGTTTATAGGGTTAATTCTAAATGTTAACCTTACTTCCCATACTACTCATTTTCCTCAACTAAGGGAAAGCAACAGGTGGAGCAGGTTAGTCTAGCATGTTAGGGTAGATAAGTTTTAACCACATTTAAATAATCATTTTAGAGTTATACTTTCATGGTATGGCATGTAAGTTGATGGGAATGACACTATATTGTTAGCAAATATACTTTAATGGTCATATATGCTTTATAAAATAGTTGAGAATTTTCATGTTCGGAAAATAAGCACAATACAACTAAATGTACAGTTTTCCTAGGAATATATCAACCAGTGCATCTTTCTAAATTATTAAGGGCTAACTCTTTGTTGTTGTAAAGCCAGATAGTAGTTTAGTTTCTCTTCTTCTTCTTCTTCTTCTTCTTCTGTTTTTCGTTTTTCTTTTAAATATTTTATAAACAAGAGTCAACACCAGAACCATGGATAGAATTTCATATGTATAACAAAAGCCACGGTTAAAGTCTTATGCATTTAATTCTCCCTATTACTAGACAGGATTAGATAAAAGAACAGATACTAGAGATGAAACCATGTTGTGAAGTGATAATGCATATAATATGTTTCAATATTAGCTAAAAGAACATATGTATGTATAAGTACAAGTATCATTTTCATTTCCAGTAGTATAAAATAAACTAAAACAAAAGAAATGAATATTAAAACTTTAATATTATAAAAAAATTGGTTCATGGCTGTTCTTCAGTTGTTTTGGTCTTCTCAAAATGCTACGTTAGGTTCAGTTTATGCAGACAATGATACTGTCAAATTTACTTTTAGGAGTAACTATAAATGCATGCACACTGTGATTTGCAGGCCCACCTGGGCGTGCATATACACTCGTTGTACATTAAGTCCACTCTGAAAGCGCAAATACCCTTTCGATCTGATCGAAAGGGACGCTTCGAAAGGGATTTGATGTGTAAATTCTAAGCTATGCAAACTGGACGAATATCTTCGAAAGGTGTACGTATATGTTACAATACATAAACCCTTTCGAAGAAGTTCATTCCAAAAGAGCAGAATCAATATTATCAAAAGGGAATTCTCGTTTTTAAGGGCAGAATGGTCCTTTCGACATAATAGAAAGAGACAAATGTACGATATGAATAATCTCGTTCAACTCACTCAAAAAGAGGCTTCGAAGGGGGTGTTCTCTTCTTAACCATCATTTCAATAGAGTTGATTTGACTTATTAACTACAGTTAATATTTTCATAAGACCACCTTCTACAAGAAATCTGCCCCAATCAATTCATTCGAAAGGGGTTTCAAGGAGAGTGGTCACTTCTAACAACTTTCTTTTGAAGTGATAACAGCATTTCTTGTTAACCACTTAGCTTCGGGGATGTTGACAAGTTTTCTTATTAACACCATTTATTGTAGATGTCTCATTGTATATATGTATTCGTTCGATCTTTCTGATTGATCTATATAATCTACTATGTACTTTAAGGTTCTACATACAGATATTATATATTGTTATGATCAAGTTTTATAAGCCACTATATATTTTGTTTTAAGCCTGGATTGGATATGTCGATACCAGTTTGGAAAAAAATATCTCATATTTCGATGTATCAATACTCGCTTAAAGCAAAGTATGTAGTTAGTCGCTTCTAACGGCCTTATTCTCTACACTAGCAGACTATATTACTTAGTAGTATCCTTTGTGAGTATGGGTCTCGAGGTGGGACGTTATAGCTTGGTATCAAAGCTGAGGTTAGAACAAAATATGATATTAAGGATAAGAATCCAGATCTAAGCAAGTCTTAGAAATCGTCCCTAATATTTTCTTAGAACCTTAAGACTCCTCCTTATTAGAAATCAGAATATCCGAGGATTTATGGGGAACTAATCCATTTGGTTGCTAGCTTTATGGAAACTTCTATTGTTGTATAAAATAGTCTTTGCATAATCTTTAATCCAGCAGACTCAGCTAGGATGGAGTATTTATGTCTATACATTAACTCATGGAGTTTGTCAAAAATGCTCAGTCTTCTTGTCCTTCTTCTAATTCTCCTTCTCATAAATCAATCTTTACAGTATGTATATGATTTTGTCCATTTTAGGGCAAGCCATTTAAGGGCTCGGAAGGTATTATTGTGGTCCAGGCATAGCTTAGGACATGTAAGCGCATCTTTTCTTGCATGGGCTTCTCTGATCCTCATTGGGTTCAGGTGGTATCTAGTTAACTACAGGAGTGGGTGATAGATTGGTATGAGTTGTTGATTGTTAAGGTAGAGCAAGTGGAGCTTACATAGGAGAAATTTAGGGAATGCTTCGAGGCGAAGTTTATAACCATGTTCGGGAAGGCTTCTCCAACCATGGAATTTATTGATCTCAAGCAGTGCAAGCTATCTATTTCTAAGTATGTTGTGACTTTCAAAGCTATCTAAGTACGGGGTCAAGCACATCAACACCCCATTGAAGAAGAATCAAAAGTTCATTTATGGACCCAAAAAGTATCTCTAGAAGGATTTGCTCTTGAAGTTAGATGTTTCATTTGAGAAATTGATTGATATCGCCTTTAGTCTGGCAGAAAAGGAGAAATATAGTAATGATGAGACGTTCAGTGAGAAAAGGGCAATTCCTAAGTAGAAGCCATTCGACAACAAATCTAAGTCCTTTCCTAATAAAAAGACAAAGAAGCAAGGACGAGCTTCTCAAGGTTCTCAGCCTTGTTTGGGGGATGCTTCAGTTATGGTACCAAAGGTCATACTGTGAAGGAATGTCCTAATCCAGAAGTTTGTCATTATTGTAAGAAGCCAGGGAATTCCCGTGACTTATGTCCCACTTTGGTGTAGAAGCAGAAAGCAGGGAAGCTGAACATGGTTGGATATTCAAGTTGTGCTAAGCGGGGAAATTTTATACTTCATCTATTCTTGAGAGCATTATTTATTTTAGGAACTTTCCTATTTGAGTTTTTTTCGATATGGGTGCTTCCCACTCGTTCGTATCAAAAAAGCTTGTTGATGCCTTATCTTTGAATGTTATATGTTTGGTTACTTCGCTAAGGATTGAAAACCCTATTAAAGTGTATGAAACCCTTGGTATGCAATGTAAGGATGTTGATATCGGCTTTTGTGGTCATTCTTTCTTCGTTAATTTGCATGTTATGCAATATCTGTATTTTGGGATGAGTTTGGGAATCGATTGGCTTTATAAATATGAAGCTCATATCCTCTGTCTTGAAGGGATTATCTATTTTAAGCATCCTAATTCTAAAGAGTCTATTTCTATCACACTTCAAATTAGTAGTTTTTGCTCTGAAGTTTCATTATTTGCTCTTGAGTCTCAAGAGGAGGATGAGGAATTTCACATTCCAATTGTTCGTGAGTTTCTTGGCATTTTTAAACCCATTTTGGGTTTACCACTCAAGTGGGCAACATATATAATTTTGTATTGATCTAGTCCTTGATGCTCAACTAGTGATTCATCGTCCTTTGAGGATGTCGGCCAAGGAGAATGAAGAATTGAGGAGCCAATTATCTGAGCCTGAGACCAAGCGATTTATTTAGTCCAATTCATCTCCCTAGGGAGCAGCTGTTGTATTTGTGAGAAAGACCAATGGAACCCTACGAAGCTGCATAGACTATTGTAAACTCAATGAGCTTACGATAAAGAATAAGTATCCATTATCTCATACCGAAGATATATTTGACTCGCATTGTGGCGCTAAGGTCTTTTCGTAGCTAGACCTTATGACCAGTTATCATCAGCTTCGAGTAGTAGAGGATAGTATTCCTCTGACTACTTTTTATACTCGTTATGGTTCTTATGAGTGGCTTATGATGCCTTTCGGATTAGCGTATGCTCCATCCTATTTCATTGATCTTATGAATTGGGTATTCCAGGAATTCCTTGATAAACTTGTTCTTATTTTCGTCAATGATATCTTAGTTTATTCCAAATCTGGAGAGGAGCATGTTGTGCAACTTAGAGCCATCTTAGAGATACTTTGAAGAAATCAGTTAAAGGAAAAACTCTCCAAATGCTATTTTTGGCAGAATCAATATAGAATATTAGGGCATGTAGTTTCAAAAGCCAGTATTTAGGTCGATCCATCTAAGATCGAAGCCATACAAGGTGGAAGAGGCCAGAGAACTTTTCAAAGATTCAATGTTTTTTTGGATTGTGGGTTATTACTATCAATTAATAAAAGGTTTCTCCAAAAAATTTCTTCCTCTCACTAACTTGACTTAGAAAGGAGTTTAATATGTATGATTGGTTAAATGTAAAGCAATATTTCAAAATTTGAAGAAGCTTCTTACCCATGCTCCCATTCTTGTGGTTCTAGAAGCGAATCAAGACTTTGTATTCTATACCGATGCTAGTAGATTGGGTCTTGGTGCTATATTGATGTGAGAGATCGAGTGGTTGCTTATGTACTGAGATAATTAAGACCAAATTAGGTCCAATATTCCATGCCTAACCTTGAACTTGCAATCATTGTCTTTGTCCTTAAGATATGGCATCCTTATCTTCATGGGAAGAAATTTGTTCCTTATGTCAACCATAAAATTTTAAAGTATCTGTTTACACCGAAGGAGTTTAATATGCATCAACAAAAATGCCTCCAATCGCTCGATTTCTTTGACTTTGATATGTAATATACTCCTAAAAAGGGAAATCGAGTTGCTGATGCATTGAGCCAGAAGCATTAGGAGGTTGCCTCTTTAATGATGGCAGAGTGGAAAGATCTGGAGTTATTATCTTCTTATCAGATTCCTAATTGAAATCCAGACTCTCCTTCCTCTATGTTTTTGGCAAGTTTAGAAGTGCGTCCATTTTTATTGAACTAAATAGATGAAGCTCAGAAGCATGACCCAGACCTTGTTTATCTTAAGCAGAATTGCAGTGATAAATCCAAAAGGCATGAATTGAAGAATTTTGCGGTTGATGCTCACGGTTGTGTCCGAAGATTTGGGAGACTTATGGTACCAAATGTCGGAAACTTCCGGAAAGATATCTTGGAAGGTTGTCATCATTCTAGGTATACTATCCACCTGGTAGTAGTAAGATGCATGCTGTTATGAAATTTCTCTACTATAGGGAAGGGATAAAGCATGATATTGCAAGCTACGTAAAGAGATGTATGACATGTCAACTTGTAAAGATAGAGCATCAAAAAGCCAATGGGCTTTTATAACCATTGGATATTCCTATTTGGAAGTGGGATCATGTAGTGTAAACTCATGATCTCAAATTTGAATTATTTTGAATAGATATAGTAATGATCATATTTCTCTCTTTTTAGGTTTCTGTAGATTTTTCAATGGTCTTCCCCGTTCTAGATCCAGTCATGACAGTGTATGGGTGATTGTCGGTGGACTAACAAAATCATCCTACTTCATTCCTGTCAAATCCAACGGATAGCTCCTTAATTAGCTAATCTATATATCAAGTAGATAGTCATATTACATAGCATTCCCAGTGCCATAGTTAGCTATCGAGATTCGTTATTCATAATCGGATTCCAGAAAAGTCTTCAAAAAGCGTTGGGTGTGAAGCTTAATCTTAGTGCTGCCTATCATCCCCAATCCGATGGACAGATGGAGCGAGTGAACAAAGTTTTAGAAGATCCGTCGCATGCTTGTGTTTTGACTTTGGTGGTAATTGGGAAGATCACATTCCTCTTGTAGAGTTTTCCTATGACAATAGCTTTCAGTCCAGTGTTAGAATGACTCATTTCGATGACCTTTAAAGAAGGCCATGCTGATCACCTTGTTGTTGGCTGGAGACGGGAGAGAAGTTGGTTTTGGATCCTGATGTTGTTCATAAGGCTTTTGAGAAGATTGATCTTATTAGATAAAGAATGAAGGAGGCCCAGAGTAGATTGAAATCTTATGCTGATAATAGGAGAAGAGATATGGGATTCTCCATTGGAGACTTAGTATTCATTCGTATATCACCTTTGAAGGGTGTTATGCATTTCAGTCGATTTGGGAAATTGGCTTCATGATATATTGGACCATATTAAATCACTAAACATATTGGCAGTATTGCTTATCGAGTATCCTTCCCAGCTCAGTTTTCTGGCATTCATGATGTATTTTATATATCTCAGCTCCAGAAATGCCTTAGCGAATTTGATTCTGTCCTTGAACCCCGGCTCATAGAAGAGCTTGAGATTTCGCCTGATTTGACTTACACTTGGAATCCTATCCATAACATTGCTTATGAGATCAAGCATCTTCGTAATAAGGATATCCTACTTATGAAAGTTTAATGGTCCGATAATGCCAAAGCCTATTCTGGGGAAATAAGAGAACCGATCGATCAAACACATCCCGAATTTCTTTCAGTGTCCCATTAGCTGGTAGGGTTCTTATTTTAATCCATGCCATAATTGTATTTTAAAGTCATGTCCTTATTTGTTATATCCTCTCCTCTATAGAGAATTGTGCGGATGCAATTATCTAAAGAGGGGAGTTTGTAAAAGCCCTAGGTTCAGGTATGCCTGAAATAGAAATAAATATGATTTGATTCATAAATAATAATTTATAAATATTCAAATATGGAATTTTTATTTACCCTTTTATAAATCAAAGAGGATTTGGAGTTATATTGCGAAGGAAAATTTAAATAAGAATTTTCAACGAATGAACATTGGGAAATTCATAAGTGAAATATTAAAAATTTAATGGTTTTACTCTTGTATTAAATAATAAAAGAAAGAAAGGAATTTTTTTCACAAAATTATATAAATGAGGGAAATGGGTAAAATTTGGAAATAAAATTAGTATACAAAAAAATACATTTGCAAATCCCTTTATGTCATTTAATTTATAATTTTGTAATTTGGTTATGTTGAAAATTTAACAATTGCAAATTTGTTATGTTAAACTTTATGAAAAGAATTTAATTCTTAGTAAAATTTTATTATTGATTATTAGTTAAAATATACAGTGATAAAACCTTTTGGGTTAAATATGGGATTTCATAATAATAAATAAGTAACTATTCATTGTAATTAGTAAGAAATGTTAGAATAAGATGATTTCATTTATGTATTTAGTGGACAATTGATATTGTTTTATTTGTACTCGTAGGTTTAGTGACTAAAGTCAACATGCATGGAAATATATACATAAAATCACAATTATGACCTAATTAGTTAAAACAAAATTAATTTTGGCTTAGCCCATTTAGAAGAGAAGTATGACTTTATGAACTATACGTTAATTTCCTCTCATTCCTTTCGAGCAAAAGAAAAGAACCCGCTTCTCCATCCTTTTGAAACCCTTAGCCTAAATTTTCAATTCCTTGCCAAATTTGTGAATTAATTGCTGAAATTAAGTTAGAAATCATTTCAGGTATAAAATCTCAACTCTATAATCATTTCTAGTCCATTTAATTTAGTAATTTTTGTGATTAAGCTTATGTTGTCAATATATCATTTGCATGAACCAATAAAGCTGAAATCATGGAAGAACAAGCTCCAATTCATCCAAAATCAGCTGTGAATCCTTTTATTCAGGTGAGAAGTTCTCACATCTCATACTAGCCTCAGTTTTCAGGTGTTTGATGCATACTAGTCTCAAGTTTTAATGGATTTAAGCTTGAGTTTGCAAAGAATGAGAAACCGTCGCTTAGTTCGATAGAAATGCTTGTAGGCCATAGGTAAAATCATCTTTTTTTGCTTCCAAATTGCTTCCATATAATGTTATTAGTTTTGTATGCAAGTTATGCTTTTATTTGGTCATGCAGAATTGCCGAAATCATAGTTTCATCGCTTGGAATTCACCATGGCTTGGCTGAATACGTGACTTGGAGTTATACTGCTCTAGGAAAACGCGTTCATTCGACTAAACCTTATGGTTTGGTCGACTGACTGTAGCACCTGGAGTGTATGCTCCAGGTTGCGTTCGGTCTACTTAGCCATTGGTTCAGTCGACTGACTGAAGGCCTGGAACACTATTCCACGTACCTTTTGGTCCTTATCTTGCATCGACTTATTGCACTCTTTACTTTGTTTTGCTGGGCCATTTTAATGGACTTAAATGCCTCTAAATGCTCTCCAGTTTTGACATATCAATTCTTTTGTTTTGGAATTTACTTTGGGATTTCTTTGTGATGTTGAAATCCTTGTTTTATATTCCTTCATATAATTACAACAAGCTTTTACAAAATGGTTTTTGAAAATTTCTACTTTAAATTATGTCTTTAAACTTTATAATTTTCAAATCCTATTTCAAACCAAGGCTTTAAAACCAATACTTATAATATATATACAAATGTGAAGTGCTTTCAAAAGAACAATTTCCCATATTAAACAACCATTTGAAAAGAATATTTCTTAAATTTATTTTTAACAACAAAACTATTATTTTGTTTGGAGGGGAAATCAAGTTAAACAAATTAGTAAAACAAGTGGTTTGGAATGCTTTCATTTACTTTTATGGTTAATTATCGGACTTACCCGAATGAATATTTTTAATTGCTAGTTATTTATTTACATTTCATTTGTCTCTGTGGAGTTTACTACCTATTAGTAAATACTCGTGTTTTGCCAGGTGGTAATGGATGCTTAAGCAAAATTTGTTTAATTACGAATTGTGAATAAGCGACACTTTTGGGGGGCAGTCCTTTAGGGTTGTCAGGCATAGCCTTTGTACTCATCTTCAGGGAGGCGATTCTTTGGGGTCGTCAAACGTGGCTTTCAGGCTCATCTTTGGGAAGGTGATCTTTCATGATCGTCGAACATAGTCTGTACACTCGTCTTCGGGGAAAATGTGATCCTTTGTTATCATCAGGCAGAGCTTTCTAGCTCGTCTTTGGGAAGGCGGTCTTTATGGTCATCAGACGTAGCCTTGTGCTCATCTTTAGGGATACAATCGATTGTTAGGTATAGCCTTGTGCTTACCTTTTTGCGGCGATGCAAATTTGTTACTTGATTTTGACTTCGAGCTTTGATTTAGGATTTTACCATATTATGGTTTTTTCCTATAATAGGCCATATTCGAATTTGGATTTGATAATTTCGATTTGAGAATGTTATTCTCCCACTTATAGGAACTTGAGGATTTGGATTGATGATTTCAATTTGGGATGCTATCTTTCTATTGTGGAAATTTCATGAATTGCGACATTACTACCTAAGTTACTACAATTATAACACATAGACCTTACGCATATACGCCATCATATACATGTTACACTCTATATCATTTTTTGCATCATTTAACCATTTGATCTAGCACAAGGCTAACCCTTTTATTATAATAATACTAAGGTTAGGTCGAGTAGTTTCAAATTCCCGTTGATCATTTACCTGCTCAGCCTGAAGCTCACCTCTTGTTTTTACTCATCTTCCAGTTGTATCATTTTGCTAGTACTTGCCTATATATCTTGTATGTTTATGTGGTGATAGGTACCTAGTTTTTGTATATTCTTTCATGTTGTATTTGTATCTCCCTTTATTGTAGACATCTCGTTGTGTATACATATTCAATCGATTTTTTTATGTATGATCTGTATATTCTTCTATGCACTTTGAGGTTCTATGTACTGATATTATATATATGATCAAATTGTACAAACCACTATATAATTTGTTTTAAGCCTAGATTAGATACATGGATTCTACTTTGGAAAAAAACTATCTCATATTTTGACGTATCGATACTTGCTTAAAGAAAAGTTAGCCGTCATTGCTTCTAACATTCTTATTCTCTACACTAGCAAACAATATTACTTAGTAATATCCTTTGTTATATGGATCTAAAGGTGGGGTGTTACATAACATATTTGGGATTATATTGCAATCGAGTAATGTCATTCAGTTTTAAGAACGCCGAAGCCACGCACCAGAGATTGGTAAATTCTATATTCAAGAATCAAATTGGATGGATAATGGAGCTATATGTAGATGACATGCTTGTAAAGTCACGAGTATTACACAACCATTTGGATAACCTATCGTAGATGTTCGAGGTTTTAAGGAAGTATGGAATGAAGATGTATCCATTGAAAAGTTCTTTCGAGCTAGCATCGAGCAAATTTCTTGGGTTTATTGTTAGTGCAAGGGGCTCAAGGCCAAAGCAGATTAATGCCTTAAGGAACGTAAGTGCCCCGACTATGAAGGAGTTACAAAGCATGAATGGGAAGCTAACGGCCTTGAGTCGATTCATCTAAAAGGCAACAAATAGATGCATACCCTTTTTTGATGCCTTTAAGAAGGGAAAGAAGAATTTTAAGTGGAATCAGGATTGATAGAATGCCTTCGAGGAGTTATTGAGGCACGTGGAGACACCATCGGTTTTATCCAAGCCGTTAGATGGGGAGGACTTGTTCATTTATTTGGTGGTATTCGCTCACAAATTAAATACATCACTAGTGCATTAGGGGACAAGAATTCAAAGGCAATCTACTATATCAACAAGCGGTATACATAAGCTAAAAAGAACTACCCAAAGCTGGAGAAATAGGCATATTGCTTGCTGATTGCAATAAGGAACCTGAGATCGTATTTGTAGGCTCACCCGGTCAAATTACTAACGGATCAACCCTTGAAATTGGTATTGTACCAACCTGAGATTTCGGGAAGGTTGTTGAAGTGGAACATAGAATTAAGCCAATACGATATCACTTACCATCTGAGGTGAGTGATAAATGGACAGATTTTGATGGATTTCATCGTTGAGTATACTACACAAGATGGTGAGGAGAAGGATGATACGACCACACTCCTTCATTGGAAGTTGTTTAAGGACTGAGCTTTGAATGAACATAGCTCATGCATAAGAGTAGTGCTTGAAACTATGGATGGGCATTTCGTTTGTTACGCAAAGAGGCTGGAATTTCTTGTGAACAACAATGAGGCTGAGTACGAGGCGTTAATAGCATGGCTAAGGATAGCAAAAGAGCTAGGAATAAGGACACTCCACATATTTAGTGATTCCTAGCAAGTGGTTTGTCAAGTTAGGAAGGAATATCTGGCTAAGGGTGCAAGGCTTGCCCCTTACCTGAAGAAAGTACTGGAACCGTTCAATGAAGTAGAGCACCACACTATCACACATATCCCTAATGAGGAGAAAACAAAAGTTGATTCATTGGCTAAGCTAGTTTGTTTGGGGCAGCAAAAATGATGGGCCTAGTTCGAGTGGAGGGTTTAAGGAAGCCAAGCATCGATTGAATGGTTGTTGACTGGATTTTAGAGACCGTGGAGGAAAAGGAGTCATTAATTACATAAATCAAAGAATATTTGTACAATGGGACTCTACCAAGGGACGGAAATGAATGAAAAAACTACTTCGAAAAGCACCTTGATTCAAGATGCAAGGAGTATTGTACATAAGAGGATTCTCTACCCCCTTTGCTTCGGTGTGTAGTTAAGGATGAGGCTAGGGAGGTCCTTTTGGAAATTCATGAGGGAAACTATGGGGATCACATTGGGGGTGGACTCTGGCTGGCCAATGATAAATCATGATGCAGCTGATTACACTAGATGGTGCAACTATTTTCAAATATTTGGGAAGATTTCAGGAGTCCCGTTTACTAAACATACACAAATGGTTATCCTATGGCCATTTTCGATTTAGAGATTTGATCTAATAAGTGAATTGATCTAATTGGTGTGCTATCAGTCATGAAAGGAGGAGCCAAATGCGCAATAGTCGCATTTCATGAAGTGCGGTGAAGCGAAAACCTTGCCATGATCAGAACATAAAAGGTGATCAACTTCATGATGAATAAAATCATTTGTAGGTTTGAAGTACCTCATAAAATCATCGCATACAATGGAACTCAGTTCGAAAGTATCAAGTTCAAGTATTTTTTCAACCGATTTAGAATGAGGAGCTATTCGACGGTAGCCATCCATAGGCGAATGGACAAACGGTAGTGATGAATAAAATCATCAATTCCACCTTGATGAAGCGACTAACTAAAACTAAAGGCAATTGGGTCGATAAGCTTCCGCTAGCATTATGGGCTTATAAGATAACCCACAAATCAACAATCGAATATTCTCCGTTCGCTTTGGCTTATTGGTCGAGGCAATGATCCCGATAGAATGGATATCCCTTCTCATCGTAAAAGGTTATACAATCCAAAGAAAAACAAGGAATTCTTGCTTGAGTCCCTTGATTTGGTTGATGAGAAAAAGGAGAAAGTAGAAAAGGGCATTACGGTACTTCAACCCCGAGGTCTAAAATTGTACTTTCGAAGTAGGGGATCTCGTTCTAAAATGAGTTCTCGTGGGTATGTGGCATTCGGTCTGAATTGGAAAGGCCCGTACCCAACCGAACGAAATCTTGTAATGGAAAATTCAAGCTAGCTACAGTAATGGAATTCTGATTCCACGGAATGGAACAACGACTTGCTACATCACTATTATGTTTAGTTTTTTTTTCACAGATAAGCCATCGGGGGATTCTGGGGACAAGGTAATAAGGCAAGACATGCCACATTTTTCTTGATATATATATATATATATATATATATATATATAATTCACTTCTTTACCCAATGGAACCGTGTTATATAAACAAACAATTTATGATGCATGATTAGCGAGACAATCAAGCACAAACTTCATCAGTCCGGATTTGGATTGAGGGGAATAATCACTCGAGGGTTGATTGGATAATTCGATCATAACCTTTACGAATTTGGTGTTGCCTTGAGATTGGCAATTTCAAGGATTAATCACTTAGGGTTGATTGAATAATTCGACCCTGACCTTCAAGAAATCACCGTTTCCCGAAGATTGGCAATGACAAGAAGGAAAAACCAGTCGAGGGTTAATTGGATAATTCGACCTCAACTTTTAGGAATTTGCCATTGCCCAGAGATCAATAGCGTCAAGATGGATTTATCACTTAAGGGTCCATTGGATTATTCAACCCCGACCTTCAGAAATTTGTTGTTGCTAGGAGATTGTCAATGATAAGAAGGAAAAACCACTTGGGATCGATTGGATAATTCGACCTCAACCCTTAGGAATTGAGCATTTCTTAGAGATTGGCAACGTGAAACAGGATTGATTGCTTAGGAGTTGATCGGCTAATTCGACCCCAACCTTCAGAAACTTACCATTTCATAGGGATTGGTAACGACAAGATGGAATAACTACTTAAGGGTCGATCGGATTATTCGACCCCGATCTTAAAGGTATTTACTATTGCACGAGGTTTGGAAACATTATGTAGGATTAACCATGTAAGGTTTGATTGGGTAATTCGACCTCAGCTTCCAAGTATCGGTTGTCGCCCAAAGCATAGCAGTGTCAAAAATGGATACTTGACATTAAGTAGTTAAACTGCCGGTTCCCGATGAAAGGAAATGTTATACAAACAGGATTTCCATGACTATGCTAATAGCCTAGGAAGACTGCTTGGCCGAGGATAAGAGAGGGTAATCATTAGAAATCTAGAGCAAGCGTTCTCAAACTTTTTCAATCCAAGATCAAGATTGAAGGAGCACAATCGGATTAGAGGTAATCAGATAATTTGCTCGATGATGTTTGACTTATACTAATGCCCTAATTCAAGCGTTTGGAATAGCAAGTTCCGTGAACAGGATTTGGTTCGCAGAGGAAATATAAAAAAAAGAATAAATACTTTAGTAAAGGCTCCCTGGCGATACGGTACAACATAGAACTTGGACTATTTACGGTAGAAATCAGTTGAAAATAACTTAACTCGACCGAAGTTGGAATAACCATGGAGTTGGTTCAACCGTAATTCTGTTTTGCCAAATGGAAAACTTTAGCAAGTACAAACAGGGTTGAATAATTGAATACAACCAAAGCAATTACAGGAATTTTATTTATATAATCGCACTACATAGTGGCCGACATATATAATGTAGATGGATTGCTGTATAGGCAGTTATATTATATATATATATATATATATATATATATATATAGTTATTCATAAACAGGCACTATATGTAAAAAATGCAGAAAAGTAAACAGAACAAAGATTATAGGACAAAAATGATCTTTAATTGCGTCGATGTTTATGTACAAAGTAGCACGGGCCATTCCCGCACAAGTATAGCCTATTAACAACAAAACGAGACAATAAAATACTAGAAACCACACCCATAAGCTTTTGGAGTAGTCTATTTGTTCTTCCCTCTCTTAATTCCCTTCAGATTGGGTCCGTCGACTCATCCCTTTTGCTTTCATCCACCCCAAGTTTTCCCTCCCTCTGGAGTATCGCCTTCAGAATGAGTAGTATCTCCTCGTTCTTGGCATGGGGCATTACAATGCTCTTGATAGAAGTCTCAAAGGATTTGATTTTGAGGGGCCTCAACTTAATCGTGGGAAGCTTGGTGGTAGAACTTATGGGTGTAGAGTTGCTAGATTTTCCGGTACTGCGATCCTTTTCGATTTTGACCTCGAGAGGTTGATCTTCAGCTTTTCCGCCATTGCAATAAGATTAGTTGGGCTAGGAGTGTCGGCCATTGAAACATATTCCCCCAGTGATTGAGAAACGTCCTCCATCCCTTCTAGCGCCCCAATCCTTTGATAATTTGGATCAACTTTGGAACTGGAAAATGGAGATCGAGTAGCAAGTCCCGTGGACACAATGGTCAACGTGGTAAAAATAACCATGGTGCCCAACCCTTGAGTAGCTGGAGGAGGAAGCGAGAGATGTGGTTGACCTACAAGTTGGAAAATGGAATGGTAAGGATTAATGATAGATTCGTGCGAAAATTGAAGTTTCTCGAAAACCGATAAAACCAAAGATATACCTTCACTTGGAGTTGACTAAGAAGTATGGGATTTTAGAAATCTTGCCCTCATCAGATGAATACTGGATCAGGAGTTTAGTATGAAGAGGGATGTATGGCCCAATAAAAGAAGCCGTTATGTGTATTGGAATGTTATGGATAGCCATGGAGCTGGCCCCATCGGTCTTAGGAATACCTATCATAGGCTCATTGGACTTGAGAATAGATAATTCGGCTAGGCATAATGTACTTGGGCTAGCAAGAGCTTCGACATTGGCAACAACAATGGTGGCATCTATAGCAGTAAATATGGCTTTTCCGTCCTTAAGTTTCGCTATGTCTTCGACATCGAGGTACTAAGCCATCAGCGCATCCTTTGTGAGGCCTTCACATATAGCTTTGAAACAACGATGCACTTCCTTCTAAGTGTCGGCTAGGGTTTTAGCATAAGTAATCCCCAACACATCAAATTCTTGTATTGGATCACACTTGCAAAGAAGTACTTGAGAGTACTATTCAACTCCTCCTTCTTGGCCTTTTCCACTTTAAGCTTATTAAGCTCTTGCGTGGTGATCTTATGTACAACCTCACCATCCAACTTTTCAACCTTAACTAGTGGTCGGTCGTTAGTAAGCTTCTCACCTGCCTCCTGAAACCTTTGGATATCAGTTACATGGTCCCCAATGGTTCTGTCCCTGGCCTAGATGTTTCATCCTTTGTAGTAAGGGTCGGGTCCTTCTTGGTAATTTGCGTTTTTGGAGCAGCACCCTCCTCATGTGCAAACTTTAGTGTGTTTTGCAACACAATCATTGGGTCATTATGGGTCTTCCTCATCTCAGCCATCAGGCTTTTGGAGTTCGCCTTGGACTTATAGGCAGAATCTCTCTCTGCCTTCATCTTTTCCAAGCCTGCCTTATACCCCTCAATGAGGTCGTCATAGGTTTCCTTCACAGATTTGAAGGATTGGATATTAGTTATCTTATTGAGAGGAAAGAAGAGATTTTTCCATTTTTGTTATCCAGGTCAAAATGCTTTTATATCCGTTGGACATCTTGATCGGCAACCTCCACCTTTGGAATGTCTTCGATTTCATGTTCAAACAAGACCACTTGCAAGAAGAGATTGGGAAAGGTAGCTTGCAGCTAAGGCAGTACACAAGGAGTAGGAATTGGAGGAATAGAAATTCCTATAGAGCACGAAGGCACATTGGTGGTCAAGGATTTTGTGATAGGAACTTGATGGTGAGGAGGAAGTTGAGATTCAGTACAAGGTAGAGTAGTGCTAGAAGAGGAGTCGTGGCAACCTTGTGATTCTTTATGTTATTTGGATTGAAAGAAGGAAGACCTCTTCGGCCTGCTTTTTCTTTCTTTCTCTTTCATTCCTACGATCCTCCTTCGCTTCTCGTTCCTTCCTTCTAGATCTTTCTTAGTTAGTCTCATGACGATCCCGATAGGTAGGACGAGACGAATGCTGATTGGAGGTTTGTCCTTAAGACTCTTCATAGTTATACTGAAGCTTTCGATATCTATCCTTAGCCATGGAACCTAAAACTAGAAGAAAAATTGTACACGTATTGGAACTTCAGAATGTAAGTAGATGCAGGGATGCGTGTTCGTGATCCTAGTGAAATGCATATTGTTGATGACCCCCTAAGTACTCTATAGACCTTGTTCGCATGGAAGTAATGATTGTGTCTCGCCATTTGCATTTAAGATACCTCCCGATGAGAAGCTAAAGTTTGGGGAACCCTCAGTAAGGAGACGCCAATAGAGATATCGAAATTGCTTAAGTTGCCGAAAACATCTCCTAACGAGCAAGCTAGAAAAGTTCTCTTGATGGGTGGTAGTGTACTTGGTTCCCCTGTTTTCTTGGGAGTTTTGGTGGCAATGTGCTACAGACGAGGTGAAGAAAGAAGCTCGGTTCCTTTAGGAGATGTCTCACCATGGGATTTGTCTCCCTCTATATAGGCAGCGTATTCATTATCGTCCTCATCGGAAATTTCTTCTTCCTCCTCTCCTTCCTCTTACACCATCTTTTCCTTCCTCTTCCACCGTCTCTTCCTTCCTTCCTTCCTATCTCCCTACACTTTCACTCTTCTTGGAGATCAGTTGCATTCTAGATTCTTCACCCCCTATCTCGAGGTTTTACCAGCAATCATTTCTTCTATTCCTCTGTCAAAGGGTTCTTCTGCATGTGCCACGCCTGATGGACCATGACCTTATGTTTTCCATTGAAGGTTCTTGCTGAAGCTGTGAGTGGGGGAAAAAGATTGGATAGGCACTCTTGAAATACTTATCGAAGATGATACATGAACCGTAGATCTATTGGGAAGCAGAAGACCAAATCGTTAAATGTTCTCATTTGTTAGGAGATATACGGTGGTGCGATGTTGGAAGCTAATTTCTTTTAGAGCTGTTAAGCTATCGGCATGCTCATCGTGAACATTTCAAGCAGGATCGTCTACGTGGAAATAAACGGTAAGTTAAGCACTTGGGTAGAAGGAATATAAGTATGGCAAGAGAAAAGAGGAATGGATCTTATGTTAGGAAAGCCAACGCCCATTGAAGCCATATAGGCATTAGACGAAGAAATATTCATTCTTGAAGTAAGAATGTCTGTTTTGGAGCTTCTCGGTGACCTTGCACTTGTACCAGGCCTCAATTATCATGTATGATGGCGATTCGCGCATTTGTTTGAAGGTCAGAAGATAAGTTATCTATTGAAGTTCAGAGCCCATTGAAACTGATTCACAAAGAGCACGAATAGGGAGTTGAGGAGAGCATATCCGTTGGGATGAAATTAAGATGGTGTCATCCTAAACTCTTGATGAATCATGTATAGAAATGGATTAAAATGGCGGGACATCACCACGTAGGCACATGCATTGATTGCATGCTATATACCTCAATAGAGGATTGTGTGTTTGTTCGCCCTGAGTAGGAAGCAGCACGTCATCCTCGGGAATCTAGTGTTGCCTACATATGTTACAGAGCATCTTGGCAGTTAAAAAAGTTGGCACATGTTCCAGTGGATCATCTAGAACCGAAGACGAATATATTCATTTACTGGAGGAGTCAACTCTTAAATGAGGATAACTATACTTTATAGCTTGGCAGCGATCGTCAATCTGGTGGCCGAGGGTGTAGAAGTGGAAGTTTGAACCAAGGTAGACCCGGCATAAGGAGGAGTAGATGGCCATGCACTAGTTTGAAAGCGTGATTGCTGACGTTCCATTATGGATAGTAAAACTTAGCATTCAACATGGTCAGCCATGTTCTGTTTTAAAATATTTTTCCCATTTGACCGGTGCTCAAAATCCAAAGGATGTCGATGTGTGTTGATTAATCAGGTTATAAATGTCAACTAGGGCAAGTGAAAGTGTTAATCTATATAGAGTGAGTCTCATATTCTGTAGATGATGAATAGACCATCCCGTGTAGATAGTTAGTTCTTCTAGAAAAACGAGCCATACCACTCAAGAAAACTGTGTTTTAGATCTTATCCATATCGTCAGATAATCAATAACAAAACTATTGTCTGTAGGGACGGGAAAGTTTCTTCATTTACAAGAACATAGGAAGTGCAATGAAGGGACGTTCTTGACAACAGAAGTACTCAAATGTTGGAATACAACAATATGACTGTTCTTTAAAAATGGACTGTCCTATTGGCACTTGAATGGCAAGAGATGATCAACTAAGCATAGATTGGAGCAAATAAAAATAATTTGTAGTCCAAGAACCTGAACGAAGATATGCGGTTGGCTTCCCCACGCATAAATCAGATCAGGCCAATGCACATGCTCGAAGAAACTCAAAGCTGTCCTAACCTAACCCACCTTTCCTCTCACCATCACAAACGATGACCAAATCACCATTTGAAGCCCACCTAAATACTATGAAAAATCGAATCTTGGAAATAGAAAAGCACTCAAAACCGAACCGCCTCAAGACAATGACAGCGATCAAAGTCGGCTGTTATCGATTGTGATTTAGAGGTGATGCTTAAACGGTCGGTGGCAGCTTTTGGTGATTGGAGGCGGATAGTTTTTGCAAAAGGAAATCAAAGCTTAGAAGACTCGAAAGGGGAGAAATCAGGCACAAGTAGAAAGAAATAAGAAAAAATTGTGGAAAATCGCCTATATCTTGAGTACTAATAGTACACGGGGTTGAGTAAAATAACTCGGTACCGAGTGGTACTTTCGAGCCAGAAATTATATCATAAGCGAAGTAGGAAAGAGAAAGCTGTATCTAGGCATGTATCGATCCCTAGAGCGTAGATCATGTTCTTAACATGAAGAAGGATATTTCAATAGTGTAAGGCACATAGAAGAACATCTAGGGAATAAAAGAAATGTTTCAAAGCATTTCCTGAATGATAAACTAGAACAGAAGAATAGTGGTTAATGCTCGCTTTTTCCAAAGCATGCTTTATTCTAAACGAAAGTGTACTCTAAGGAACAAGTTATCCGACTTTTTGACTAAGCAAATTTTCACTGAAACTAGAATGCTAAGATGAAAACAATTCACGAACTTGGAAGAAAGCGTAGAAGGGTAATAAGATAATACTTATGAAATATCAAAGGGATAGGAAAGAAGTGGACCACTCGGTATCGATCCCTTCCATACGATATTGAGTCCATTTGATTGACGATCGAACCTCCAAAATCACTTGTACTTGAAGCATGAACTCAATCGACTGTGATGGATTGCATTTCCTAAAGAATAAACATGTAATACTAAGGATTTTCCTGGAAAAAAGCAAAGAAAGCAGGCAAGGACAAGCTGTATCAAAATTTTGCATAAATAACATAATCTCAAAGTACAAGTCCCCAAAACACCCTAGATTGGAGATAGAAAACTAGTGGAAGAAATAGGGGAGGTTTCCTCATAAAATCCAATTGGTACGGAGTGAAACCACTCAGTAACAAGTAGTTTTTATTAATCTGTGTAGCATGTTTCATCCTTCTACATATACGTGTTTAGATCTGGACTTGACATTTCATCGGCCTTCAATTTTGCTGGGCAATTTCATTATAAATACAGACACTATGGCTACTGGAAAAGGACTTTTGGCTCTTTTTTTTCTTTATCTCCTGTCTCTCCTCCCCATAGCCACTAAGGCAGACATTATTGGTTGTCCTAAGCTTTAAGAACTTGTTAATCCCTTGTACCGGCGACCCTTAACCAAATAATTAATAAATTTCAGTGGACATAGTTTAAAGATTGTCGAACCACTATAAAAAATCTTGTGTTCTCTTTAATTTTCTTATAATATTGGCTAGATCTCATATTTCAATAGGCCTTTGGATGTTGTGCCACTTTTGGCGTAAACATCAAAAATGGGGAGAAGGTTAGAACCATATTTATGATTTTTGATGATAATAACCATACAACAATGTTACTAATGATTTAATCTAGTACATTACAGATTTAGTAAGAATTCGATAGAAAAGACGAGAATCAGACCATGGATAAGATAATACTTTGCTTCAGATTGATACTACAGGAATACATAAGAATTAGAAGACTTACAATAGTGTTAGTAAATCTGTTGGAATTCATAAAACTAAATATACACTCGACAAAAGATTGAAAATCTTAAATGAAGATTTTATGTATTTTCGAGTCATGTTAGTAGAATATTGTTAAAAACAAACAAACGAACTCCAAATCACTCCAAACTCTACTGCAATCACTTAGACCTCATCGCATACTATGAAAATATTTCAGGATTTTTCTTCGCTATATACAAGTGTTGAAATATGGGCTTTCTAGCACATTTATTATGCTCAAAACACATCAACAGATCTACTTGTTGTAGACCAGTCGATGATCATCATGTTTTATACAAATAATGGCCATTTCCTTAACGGTTTTTGCTCACGTCCCTTCGCTCTAAAAGTTTTTTCTCTTCAACAATGGAGAATTTCAAAGGTTACACCCTTATTTAGCATTGTTATAACACCTATAAGTAACCCTAATTATTCCTGAACCAAACCAACTCAATGCTATGAAATCTATGCCTAAACCCTCAAATCCTAAAGCATTTACCATGTTCTTCAAAAGATTCATTTGCTTCGGATATTCTCTACTAGTGTGCTTTATTTTCACATCCTATATTCTAGTAGAATAAATTTATTTGTCTCTACACCTCCACTCAATATCGTTTTGTTTGATTATAGGAGTTTTTGCACTGAAAGGAGACAATATGCATATTAAGATACACTATATTAAGAAGTAACTTTTTATTTCACTGCTTATTGAAATCCAGTTCTGCTGCTCGTGAAAAATGTTGAAGTCCAGTTCTGCGGCACTGGCAAAAATAATATTTCATAGCTTCAAGTAGTTGTAGTAAACCTATTCCTTCGGGTGAAGTAAGGGTTGATAATGAAAAACCAGTAGGTAGTCTGGGACTAGATGTAGGATGGAAAGTCCGAACCAGTATAAATTGACTATGTGATCTACTCTATTATTTCCGTTGTATTTACATTATTTTTACCATTGGCTATCTTCGATCCTATGCACAGTGATTATATTTCTTGAATAATAGTAGGAAATTTGGGGAGCTAATTCTGCACTTTAAAAGGTAATTGAGGGGCATTCTCCTGAACTTGTTTAGCAAACAATTCCTTGTCATCCTCAATATTTTGTATAATCATATTATTTGTGCCAAAATTGGCCACAATCAACTAATTGCATATGAAACCATCAAGTCACAATCACAAATCTCAAATAAAATATGTAAGGATATAAAAATGAAGAACACACTAAATTTAAAAAGAAAGCAGTAAAAAGACGGGTTTATAATGGTTCGGCATTGTAGCCTATGTCCACTTTGAAGAGTTTACTATTTATTGATTATTCTCAACTGGTTTACAATAGTACAATTAATAATACTTAAGTTACAATGGAGTTCCAATAGAGTAACAACGTTGAAAAGCCCAAAAAAATCCCTTTTCTATAGGCATTGGAGTCTATTTATAGGTGTAGTCTAGAAATATGTAGCTTTGAACTCAGAATACTTCTTATCACACATGGGTGGGCCCATGTGATCAATCCGGGCTAGTTCAGGATCGATCTCTGATCGGTCCCTTTGCATTTCGTATCGATCCAAAAATGGTCCAATGGTGATGGGATCGATCAGGAACATTCTTCCTGTGGTATGCAAGCTATAGTGAAAATTTAAGGATGTTTGGACTTTTAGATTTTGAGTTATGATTGATCCAAAGTTGAATTTGCAAGCTGGCTATCAAGTTCATATCTATGGTTGCGTATCGATTCGTCTTCGTATCGATCATATGCGTATCAATCAAGTGAGTGGAGATAACGTGGAGCGGTAGTTCAGGCCACATTTTATGCCGATGTACCACTTCTATCATTAGACCATGCTTTTCGTATCCATCATATAAATGGCTTTTCGTACCGATATTTGGGGGCGTCTTGTATCCATGCTTGTAGGTTGCTTTGTATCGATTGATATCTGCACGTGTTCCTCATATCGATTGTTTAGTGGTAGGTTTCGTATCGATCCTTTGCTGATCGATAAAATGTGTATAAGGGGGATCGATAGAAGTAGGTGGTAGTTGATTAGACGAACCCAGACCGATGCCAACACTCGATGGATACGTTGGAAGAGGCTGTAAACTTGATGGATACGAAGAAGGGGTAAAGCGTGAATCCTAGGTTGTTGATCGATCCACTTGAAGTAGCTACATGCTTGACTCGAAGTGAACCTGTCTTTAGATGTTCAATGACTCGAAGTAGCTCGTAAGTGCGCCAATCCATCAAAGACCCGAAGCAAATCCTTCTTTAGCCCGAAGTAGGTTGCATGAAAATCGAAGTAAACATGGTGGTGACTCGAAGAAAACTTCAAGCAACTTCAAGTGACTTGATTTTTTTCAAAACCATATTTTAAACATCTTGTGTTGTTTGTTCATTGACTACGCTATGTCTCGTGTAGTTGATTGCATTAAATTCGCATGTATGTTGCCTTGCCAAAAGGCGGGTTAACACTTCGCCCCCTAAACGTGCCCTGCGATAGGAAAGTGTGTTTTGTACTGCCATAAGCTTGATGTTGGTATCCGGTTGATGACCAGTAAAGAGATCAATAATCTTAACTGATTGTGAATAGCGATCATTCGAGATCGTATGCCATTCGAGGTGATATGTGACCGTTCGTGGTCGGATGCCGTTCGAGGCAGATTGTGATAGTTCGCGGTCGGGTGTCGTTCGCGGCGAATTTTGATCGTTTGCGGTCGGGTGCAGTTCATGGCGAATTATGGACGGTTGGGTGTCGTTCATAGAAATTGTGACCATTCGCGGTCATATTTTGGAATCATAACCACCAAAATTACATTCAAATGAGTCTTACAATAAAAATGTCCAACTAAATCAAGTCCCGATGTCGAAAATAGAAAACAAAAGAAAAACAGAAATGTCAAAGTGCAAACACCTCCACTGTTGCGGTTTACAGTCATCTCAGAGCACGCTTGAGGACCGTTCGTGATCTCGTACATGTGTAAGCGATTTAACCATTGATAGTATGGAATTTGCTGCTTATTCGTCATTATTCTAATCATTTGATGAAAAACTGATGCCTTGATCCGGTGCTGTTCTCATTTGATGTAGATGACCGCTCATGTTCCAACATCGCTGCTAGCCTTTTCATGTACTGCAACAACATGCCGTTCTGTGTATGTCCTTCTATGTGAACCCTTAAGTGCATGCAATCATTCATACTATGTCCGCTTAGCTCATGGAATAAGCAGTACTTGTCTGATTTCCTGTAACATCCCGGAATTTCCAGGAGATTGAAATGCTGATAATCTCTTAATTAAATTATTTGAAATTTGATAAAATTGTTCTTTTTAAAAATAATAATTAACCAAGTAATATAATATAATGTCTTAGTTATGGTTATAAATTGGTTTTATAATAAGATTAATTATTTTATTTGTGTAAATAAAATTCTAAATAGATTTATTTTGTTCAAAATTTATAAGTATGTTTAAATATATTTAAATCTGTGTATTTTAAATTGATTTTAAAATAGGATATATTATTTGTAAATAATAATAAGCTTATTTAAAAATAGATGTTTATATTTATTTAAAATTATTTTAGATTTGGTTTTTAAATTTGACTTTGAAAATGAATATAAATTTGAATTTAAAGGATATACATACATATTAAAATTAAATAATATATATAGTTTGGTTTTAAATTATATAGATAATTTTTTTAATTAAAATAAGATTTGTTTTATAGAATTTGGAATTTTATTTATCTAATAAGGATAAATACAAGGCTTTTGAAATAGCATCTTTAATATGAGTTTGCAATTTGTATATAACTTTATTTAAATTATATTTGGTTCATTCTTTTTAAGGATTGTATTTTGTATAAATTTAGAAAACTTTTATAAATGTATAAATATATTTGTTTATTTGATATTGATTAGAAAAGCAATATTTCAAATTAAGAAAAACATGTTGTTAATTAGGAAATTAATTTTAAAAGCTATTAAATTTCTTTTAGAATAAAATTTAATAAGAATTGACAAATGTTTTGTTTTAAAACACTTTGTTAACAAGTGTTAACACATTCATGAATTAGAGACAAGTGTCCATTCTCTTTTGTATTTTCTTTTTAATTTATTAAATCTGAAAATTCATCCATTTAAACCTCATCTCTTCTCATTTTTCTTTTTGCTTCAAAATTTTGTATTCATGTCTAAAAGAAAACTAAAATCACCATGCAACTCTCAACACCCAAAACCAAAAAACTTGAAATGCAAATCTGAAATTTCTCAAACTCAAACACTTTCCAAAAATCAAACCTGTAACCTCCTAAATCCTCTAAACCAAAATCTGAAACCATACTTGAAATTTTCCTCAAACAAAATCTGGAAACCTTTATGCTCAGGCCTGCATCTATTCCTTCAAATTCAAATATCAATCCCTGTTACCAAAACTTGAAGAATCACAGTTAAACCCAAATCTGCATCATGTTTTCAAATATTTTTGCAAGCTATCAACCCAGTTCTACATACTTGAATGTCTGCATCATCTTCTAGTGCATGAAAATGAATTTGGGGTCAAAGGCACCTGAAGTACTCCAGTATTTAAAGGCTTCAAGTTCAAATTCTTTTGCAATTTCCACTTCCAGTTTTATCACCTCTGCATCTCCTTATTAAAAGGTGAGTAAACATTTAAGTTTAGAACTTAAGTACTTGATGATAGTTGCATGTATGTTATTGTGTAGATATAAGAATGCAAATAGTTTTGTTTAGTTGAGAATGTGCATATTGGTTTCATTTATTTCCTCTCTGTATTTTCTGTAGAATCTAAAAAAAAAATCATATCTTCAAACTTTCCTATTCAAGCGATTGTTAAGACATAGATTTAAAACAAAAAAGTTAGTTTAAGATTTAACTAAGAACCAGAATAGAACAAGTCTTTGATTTTTGAAATTTATCTGGAAATAAATAAACAATAAAAAATGCAGTAACAATCTATTACAAATGTGTGAAATCAAATGATAAAATTTGATGAAATAACTTTATAACCTGGAGTGTCATTGGAAATTATGACTTTTGAAAAAAAAATTCACAATTTTTAATACTATATTAAGTGGGTATTTGGGAATTTACTGGAAATTGGATTTTTGCCCAATTCAGTTGATCTGTGTATCTGGGTGGCTTGAGTTTGTTGATGGAGCTAGATGAAGTATTAGTGAGTGTTGCAAAAATCGTTGAAGAATTTATAAATCACTGAGGAGTTTGAATTTACTCAAAATTTATTTTTAACCTAGTTATGGGATTCTTGCTGTAAACTGGCTACTGTGACTTCCTCTCTGCATCGAGCTTGAAGGGGGTTTGAGTGAAGGATGTGCGGTGAGTTAGCGAGCTTTGACCAAAATGGTGGCGACTATAGATGATCGGTGGCGTGGATTCTGGAGAAGTTCTGATGTTTGTTCTTGGGTTCAGTTCAACCGGAGTGCTAAATTTTGATTCTTGGCATAAAGTGGTGTTTGGTGGGTCATAGGAGTTTGCAGAGTGCTTGGGTGACTTGTCGGAGGTGTCGCCGTTGACCGACGGTGGTGCTAGCATCGGTGCAGGTGCACGAGTGGGATTGGAGTTAGTGAGGTGTGTTCGTTTGGGTTCAGTGATTTTCTCAAAGTAGGACATAGGATTTAGGGTAGATGGCTCGGGAGGGAACTCGTGTGGGTTCTGGGATTGTGTGCAGAGTTAACTGTTATGTTTTTAACAATTTTAGTTTTAAAACTTAACAGTTTTTAAAATTTTAAAATCAAATTTGTTTTAAAAAAAGTAAAGAAAAGAGAAGATGTACTTTGTTCTTGGATTTATGTATATATGGGTTGAACCCAAATTTAAATGTTTAAACAGATTTTATGGTTTAAATTAAAGTAAGTTTTAAAATTTTCAAAAATTAAGTTAAATTAAATTCTCAGAACTTATTGCTTTAAAATGATTTGTTTTATTATAATTGAATTTGTACGAAGGGTTTGAAATGTTTTTGAGTTAAAGATCTTAATATTATTTCAAAACTTATTTTGAAATATAAAGAGAATTTTAAGTAAATGTTTTATTTAAATTAATTAGTGGAAAATGATTTAAAATTAACAATTAAAGGTTAAGATAATTTATTCGACTTGAAATTAGAATTCGTTAATTAATAATTAAGGAAAATAATTAATGATTTCTTTATATTTCAATTAATGAATTAAGCTAGGTAAAGATTTCAAAGTTAATTTAAGGTAATGTTTTATCTTAAATAATTAATTAAGTATTAATAATTTGTAATTAGTTAGTTAATTAAGAAATTTTAAGTTAATTTATTTAATTATTATTTTAAAAGGGGTTAATTAAGTAATTAATTAAGTATAATTATTTAATTAACTATTAATTAAGATGATGATTTAAAAAATGTCTAATGATTAATTAAACTGTAGCTAATTAACTTAATTAGTTAAGTAATTAAGAGTTAATTAAAATAGTAATTAATTAATACTTAATAAAGGTTTTATTAAGTTAAAAATTAGGTTTTCTTGATTAATAATTAAAGGTTATTAATCTATAATACAAGTTAATTAGAAATTAATTAAATATTATTAAAAGTTAATTAATTGTAATTAAGAATTAATTAATTATATTTATGGATTAATTAGTTTGTAATTAAGATTTGTTAACTAATAATTAAGTTTATTAATTAATGATTAAGAGATAATTAAATTATTAATTAAGTTTAATTAATTAATTATACAAGTAATTAGTGATTAATTACTTTGTATTAAAGGATTGATTAATAATTAAGGTTTATAAATTAATAGTTGATGATAGTTAATCAGTTAATTGAAGAATAAATTGGTTAACGAGTAATTAATGGATGAATTACTCGATTATGTTTTATGAGATGAGTGAAATCAAAGTTAATTAATTTGTTAATTAATTAAACATAGTCACTTGATAAAAGATTAAGTATGATTTCTAAATAAAGTTTTGATAAGGCAAATTACTTGAGATAAGTAATTGATAAATTACTAATTGGGAAGTAATTTTTAAATGAATAATTAATTGTTAAAGTAATCAAAGGTTTATTACTTGGTGTAATAAATCAATGAATTTATGAAGAAATTAAATGTAACGATCCTAGTTTTAAAGACGAATTTTAATTTATAATTTAATTGAATTCTTGGATTAAATTATGGAATTGTTTAAATTTTTTTCAATTTTGATAAGATATGTATACTTATTTATTTTATAAATTGGATTTGAAACTTATTTTAAATATAATTGAATTGGAATTGAAATAAAGTGTTCAAAATAAAATAAAATAAAACTACGTATCAATATTGAATATAGGTGTATAGAGTAAAATATAAAGTTAAATGTTTACAATTGAATGGAATTATAAACAAAAGTTTGATTTGGGAATTCAAAATGAAGTTTCTTTAAAAATAATAATAAAAAGTATAAAATAAAATGTAAGTTATAAATCAATGTTTAGTAATCAAACTATAAAATAAAAACAAACAAAACTAGAACAAAATTTACATACATAAATAAAAATATAGGAAAGAGGCTGCAACAAGTAAGGAACATGTTAAAAAAAAAAAGAATACAAAGCAAATAACAAAACAAATACATACGTAAATAAAAATATAATAAAGGTGTTGTAAACAAAATATGTACAGATAACTAAAATAATATTACATTAAGTAATGGAAGATGTAAACAAGTACTAAAGAAGAAGACTAAAAATACAATAAAATAAAACAGAAATACAGGTTTGAAACAAGACAAGAAATAACATACAAGTATAATATTAACAAAGGTTTGCTGTAAATTCATATGCAATACAAGATAAAACATAAAGTACTTAACAATAAATGCAACATATCTCAGCATGGTCAAAGCAAGAAAGTAAGATATAAACAAGAAGCAAAGAACTGTACAAACATAATTAAAATAGTATAAGTTATAAACCCAATAGCACATGCATTAAATGCATATACTGTCAGGCATGGATAAAGATCCTACTAGCCGTAATCAAAGCATGAGCACGGCATGCTGCAAATAAATGAAAGTGTTACTTACGTACTTTCATTAAATGATTTCAAACATGCCTATTCACAAAGTACAAAGCTAGTATAAAATAATTATACAAAAGAATGATGCTCAGTGTTGTCTAAAAAAAAAAACTGCACATCTCTTTATATATATGAGTTGCCTCCAATTTGTTCAAAACCTTTTACTGAAGAAAGAAAGAAAGATATCAAAGAAAAAAAACAGAAATTAAAAAAGAAATCAAAAGCAAGTTTGAACCTGGAAAATAAAAGAGGAAAGCAACTCTGTAGTTTTCAAAACAACAGAGATCATCTGTTCTTCCTCTTCTCAAAACTGTGAGCAAACTATTTTGTTAAAACTTAGAAACTAATTGAATCTTGCAAGTATGCTGCTGTGAAGAGAAAAAAAAATCTTGTATGAATGTGAATGTATTTGCATGCTTTTATAGTAAAGAAATAATAATAATTGTGTGCATCTTAGTGCACAGGCAAGAAACCATACCTCTGTTTCATACTCTACAAGTTTAGAATCTGTTTACAAATTTAATACCTCCTCATAGAATCAATTGTAGGCCATGATTCGTGAAAGAAAAATGGTTGTAACAAGTTAACATTAAATTTAAAAACAAATTCAAAAGGATTTAGGAAGCAATTATTTTAACATGTATAGTTCACAGTAAGATCATCCTAAATCAGAAAATTCAAGTATTTTAGTTTTATAATCTGATTATATAATTGTGTTCGAATTGCAAAATAATAATTTTTGGTGAAAGAATTATGATTTTTAAGTTTATGAATGATGAGAAAATTTCCAGTTGAACTGAATCGACATTTTATCAAAACACGATAATCAACGATGAATTGGGGATCGTGATTAATGGTGAAGGTAGCCTAGGCAGTGGAGATTCGAGGAAAAATGATCAGGGAATTTCATCATGGCCGTGGTAGCGACTCGAAGCCAATTTAGGGCTTGGGTGTCAAGTTTTGTTGATGAGGTTGTGCGAATTAGCGTGACGTCCACGGTGGATCTGAAGCGATCGCGCCTATGGGAAAAGAAGGATAGGGCTTTGGCGAAGCTCTGGGAGAAATCTCACGATCTCTGGAGGCATGGTTCAACAGCGGCGAGGAGATTCAGTGGGTTCGGCAGTGGTAAGGTTTGGGTTCGATGAAGTATCGACTAACTCGAATTTGTTTGGAAGGAGATATTGGGTTTTTGGGTAGTAGAGACGGTTGTGCCTGGCCACGGAAACTTGCTGGTAATGGCAGCGTTGGTCGACGACCATCCAATCGCGCGTGCACGTGCACGGCGACTAAGTGATATCTGGAAGTCCTTCTTTTCGGGTTCGTGAAGACTGGGAAAATTCGTGATTTCCTGAAGATTGATTCGAGTTGATTCTGGTACGCGCGTGTGTTGGTGAATACAGTAGTTTAAATTTTATAACTTAAGCAACAAAATAAAAATAAAAATAAAAATAAATAAACAAAAAGAAGATCAGGTAGAAAAGAAGAAGAAGAATAGAGGGAGAGTGACATGAGAAAGAGCAGGGGTTGTCTCGAGCTTTACTCGAGTAAACGTTTCGTTTACTTCGGGTTCCAAATTCTTTGTGACTGAATCAACTTATAGCCTTTAAGTTATTTTGTTAAAGTTTTAATATTGACAATTTAAAGCTAAGATTTGATTTAAAACCACTGATGGAGTTTACAAATATAAAGTGATTAAATTAATTTAAAGTGTAAGTGATTAACAATGTAAAATTAACTTATATACTTGTAATTTAATAAATAACTTAAGGATTAAATAAATTTGTGGTTTGAAATTAATCTGTGTTTAAATCAGTTTAAACTTAAGAACTTAAATTAACTACTTAAGGTTAATTAATTAATAATAGTTAACTAATTAAATGATTAAAATTGGAAATTAATGATTAACTAAGAAATTAATTGGTAATTAATGGGTAATTGAGTTCTATAAAGTAATAATTTAGATTATTAATTAAAAATTTCGAATTAATTAATCAAAAGAGTAATTAAGTAATAACTTAAATAATTTAATAAGTTGGTTAATTAGTAATTAATCAAGCGGCAGAAAATGGTATTCTTAAGTAATTAAGTTAAATAGATCAAACTTTATTGATATGAATTGATGATTCTTGTTTGATTTACTTTGATATCTATTTGGTGATATTCTATGATACTCGGTGATATACTCTGGATATATCTGTGATGACTGTGTATGATTTATCTATGATAACTGTTATGTGAATTCAACGTATTGGATTTAAACTGTTTAAACTATTTAAACAACTTTGCCTGTAAAACGACATTTAAACTTCGATGCGATAGGGAGTCGGATTCCAGTTGGTTATCCGAAACCCACATCGAATTGTAATGATTGATCTTTGTGATTGATAAATTTATTTATTTATGAATCTGTAAATATAGATAAGCGTTATCAATTATATCGCTTATCGATATTGATATATTTGTGATGATTGATGTTGTGCACTATTGTGTAAAATCCCTGGACCACACTATACACACACAAATATGGATTTCACGTGGAAATCAGTTAAGTCACAGATTTTTAAATAAGTTTGAATTTGAATTTCAAATTCAAATAGTTTTGGAAATAAATTAAGTTTTAATGTGGAAAGCTTTTGAAAAGCTGTTTTAAGAATAAAAGTTATTTTTGAATAACTAATAAAGATTTGGAATTTGAATAATCGGATTTAAATTGAAATTCAAAAATCTGAAACCGAATTTTATGTTCAGTATTTATGATTTAAAAAGGATTTTACAAGTTATACGGGTTTAAACCATTTTTAAGCGTTGATTTGGAAATTTGAATTAAACCAAAGATTGTAACTTGTATAAATAGAATCGGGGTTTTTTCAAAATAAAACTATTGTTTCTAAGTGATAAAAAGCTTTCATATGAGTAAGAACTTCCAATTTATATTAAAGAGATTTCAAGTTTGAATCGAAAATAATTTTTCAAGTTATGAATGAATCTTTGGAAACAAGTTTTGAAAGCTATGAGATAAATCTTTGATTTAAAGATTTAAATGAGTTAATCAAATTGAAACGGAAATTGTTTTGAAATCCGTAAATGAATCTTTGTGAAACTGAGTGAACTTTGTAAAATAAACCTTTATGTTTAAAAGATTTGAAATGGTAATTGGTTTAAACCATTTGAAAGGAAGTTTGGATTAAGTTGTGACTTAATCGAAATCTCATATCCATATGTTTAAATGTTGCGCTCACTATTCGGGTTAGCCGGGAAAGGACCTTTGGGTCGTATAACCCATTCCGAATATGTGATACGTCGTTATGGATAGCATTTGAAGACCGGTGTTGAAGACCGGGTATTTGCGAGAGCGATGGGATGACCTGTCGATTGACTCTGCACCGAGTTGCTCCGGTATAGAGTTCTCCATATGTGATGGGGAATCCGATCAGGATTGTGGATATCCGGATTGCAAGGACTTCTTTGTAAGTGCCTTCGGTTCTGTTCGAGCCCGGAACAAACTTGTATGGATAGTTATGTCTGACATTACAATTTGAGATATAAAGCTGATTTCTTTCAAATATATTTCTATTGGTGGCGGAGAATTTATTCTTTTAGCTTAACACCCTTCTCTGAGACGTACGAGCTCAGAGGTTATGTAGTTGAAGATTATCAGCGACATATTCCCAATTTGGTAATGTAACATGCTGAGTGTTGCTGTGAAATGATCATTGTGTTGATTATTTGTGATAGGATCATTTGTTTGATCGTCTATCTTTGTGATCATTTCTATGATCATTTGTTAACCCAAAGCACGGCTTTTGTATAAAGTGTGTTTTTGTGGACGAGACTTCGTCGAGCCTCACAAACCGGTAATGGTCGAAACAGGAATTGTGCGGCAAGGTTTTCAGGGATAGCGTCCCTAGGGTATGACCATTCCTTCTGGAAAAGGGTAGTATCATGGTATGGAGCCCAGATACTTACTCATGTTGAAACACTTATTATTATGGTGTGATGTTGGTTAGAGAGCTCTCGTTTAAAAGGTCCCAAAGGACCGGGGGTGGCATATCTGAGGGTTTGTAATATCCCTTGGGAAAAGGGGTTCCCGGCCTTGTTTAGCAGAGAATGGTTTGGTTCTCGGGGCGTCCTTCCAGAGGCATTTCCATGTGGCAATGGGAAGTTCCTTGGCCTGACCATTTGTTGGAAAATCCATTCTTCAAATACGAGCCTTGTACGGTTTTAGTTGTATAACCTGCCATGGAATATGGCGGTAACCCGCTATTGAACATGGTAGCTATAGTAGGCATAGTTCGAAATGTCTATGCTGGCTAAGATTTATATCTTTACTTTCGAAATGAATTTTCTCTACACTATGCACTAGTAATAATATCAAATGCTCTTTTTAATGCGTATCAAGCATCTTTGACTATCATAAGGAGAAATCTCCTCCGATTCTGCGTTTGCATTGTGTGTGTGTGCGGAAGGCCTTATGGTAGTCTCATTTTTAAAAGCATTGCGATTATAAAAGTTTAAATCTTTGATTGTTTTAAAGATAAACTGTTTTTGTTTGCTCACACCAGTCCCATGACTGATCCAGAGTTTATTGTTTATTTCCTAAACTCTGGGTGCTCAAAATTTTTCTACACGGGCAGTCTAGAGTTTGGTTTTTCAGATAATTAGGTTCAGTAGATCATCTGGAGCTAGTTCAGTTTATTTGGATATGGATGAGACTTGCTTAGCTTGGTGCAATCAGGATGGTGGATCGAGATAGGAGTTTTGGAGCTCTGTCTTTGGAGCTTTTTGGATCAGAGTTGCAGTATTATATTCTGAGAAGACATATTTCTTATTGTATCATGTTCCGCTGTATTCTATGTTGTATATTCTCTGATGTTGATGATTATCATTGTATCAAATTGATGTATCGGATATTGTTTTCATGTTATATCAGTGATATCATCTTTTATTTCCGCTGTGTTATTTATCATTTAATGGTGTTACAAGCTCCCGCGAAACGAATTTGATGTTGTTTGTTGGACATCGAGTTTGGGTCGTGACAAATTGGTATCAGAGCTGAAGGTTGAGTAAGAACTTTCGCTACGGAGTGTAACACATTAGATGGCTCATTAGAGATAGGGTGAAGTATACCCTAGAATGAGTACAACCAGTTGGAACCAAACCCAAATTTCTTAATCTATTTTCTTTATCTGTTATTATTCTCTGAGATATTTTGTCCGAATGCCTAAATTGGATTTCTTACTATTTACAGATAGTAAGAATGAGTGGAAGAAGAGGACGAAATAGGAGACAGGAAAGTACTACTTTAGCTGGTCCAAACCCTGCAACGACAGATATTCCTATTCAATCTCAATTGAATTTGGCTGATTCATATCAAAAGTTTTCTAGACTTGGTGGAAAGCCATTCACAGGCAAAGAAACCGTTATCGAAGCACAAGCATGGATTCGATCGTGCGAAAAGATTTTCAAAGGACTAAAGTTAGAAGATGATCAGATGCGATTGATAGCTTCATGGCAACTCCAGGAAAAGGCTTTAGTTTGGTGGGAAACTGTTACCGTGGATGAGTCGAAAGATGAATTTACTTGGAGTCGTTTCAAGGAAGTGTTTGAGCAGCGATATATGCCGTCTGCTGGTATCTCTAGAGTGTATCAGGAGTTTATGGATTTAGAGCAAGGGAATTTATCATTTGAAGAATACTTAAACAAATTTATTGAATTATCTCGATTTGGTCCAGAATTGGTGAATACACCGTTAAAGAAGAATGAAAAGTTTATTCGGGGAATGAACAAGGAGTTTCAGGAAAGGATGACTACTCACGTCAAGGAATCTTTTTCTGAATTAATTGATAAGGGCTATAGGTACAATACTCTGGAAAAGCAAAAAGATCCAGAGGAGAATGTAGATGCAAGTAATCTGAATTGGAGAAAAAGTAAGTTTGGCGGAAGGAAATCGAGGAAAAATAAAGGAAAGAAAAGTATGCAAAAGAAAAAGAAGGATGTTACTTGTCTCAATTGCTTGGAGAAAGGTCACTACTCGGATAAATGCAAGAATGATTGGAACCCAGGAATGAGAGAGCCATTTATGAGGCCAGATCAGGAATCTACGGGATGCTATAAATGCCGCAAGCCAGGACATAGGATCAACAACTGTCCAGCAAAGAACCAGACTTTAGTAAAGAAAGTGTATGCAATCAGAGACGATTCTTCAACCTCAACAAGCTGATTTAGGAAAAGAAATTTTGTAAGGTAATCTTCTCGTTTACGATTAAATTGTTCGAATTTGTTCGACATGAGAACTATCCTTAGTTGTATTTCTCAGCAAATCGTAAATGAATTAAATCTTGAATCTGAAATCGTAATCGAATCTATTTCTGTCTATTTCATTAGGTTTCGATATATTCTACAAACGGTTAGTCATCCTTTCGAACTAACCAATACCCCTGTATACTTTGTAGATCAGGAAACCCAATTTTTCATAATTGATTGAGTTGTTCTCATATCTATTGTCGATATTCTGATTTGGTAAGCCAAATGCAGAATTGATATCCAGTTTGATCTGGAAAGATATTTCTCTATCTTTCATCTATCTTTGTTATCTCTCTATGGCGAATTTCGAGGACGAAATTCCTTTTAAGGGGGGAAGTCTGTAACGATCCTAGTTTTAAAGACGAATTTAAATTTATAATTTAATTGAATTCTTGGATTAAATTATGGAATTGTTTAAATTTTTTTCAATTTTGATAAGATATATATACTTATTTATTTTATAAATTGGATTTGAAACTTATTTTAAGTATAATTGAATTGGAATTGAAATAAAGTGTTCAAAATAAAATAAAATAAAACTACGTATCAATATTGAATATAGGTGTATAGAGTAAAATATAAAGTTAAATGTTTTCAATTGAATGGAATTATAAACAAAAGTTTGATTTGGGAATTCAAAATGAAGTTTCTTTAAAAATAATAATAAAAAGTATAAAATAAAATGTAAGTTATAAATCAATGTTTAGTAATCAAACTATAAAATAAAAACAAACAAAACTAGAATAAAATTTACATACATAAATAAAAATATAGGAAAGAGGCTGCAACAAGTAAGGAACATGTTAAAAAAAAATAGAATACAAAGCAAATAACAAAACAAATACATACATAAATAAAAATATAATAAAGGTGTTGTAAACAAAATATGTACAGATAACTAAAATAATATTACATTAAGTAATGCAAGATGTAAACAAGTACTAAAGAAGAAGACTAAAAATAAAATAAAATAAAACAGAAATATAGGTTTGAAAAAAGACAAGAAATAACATACAAGTATAATATTAACAAAGGTTTGCTGTAAATTCATATGCAATACAAGATAAAACATAAAGTACTTAACAATAAATGCAACATATCTCAGCATGGTCAAAGCAAGAAAGTAAGATATAAACAGGAAGCAAAGAACTATACAAACATAATTAAAATAGGATAAGTTATAAACCCAATAGCATATGCATTAAATGCATATACTGTCTAGCATGGATAAAGATCCTACTAGCCGTAATCAAAGCATGAGCACGGCATGCTGCAAATAAATGAAAGTGTTACTTACATACTTTCATTAAATGATTTCAAACATGCCTATTCACAAAGTACAAAGCTAGTATAAAATAATTATACAAAAGAAAGATGCTCAGTGTTGTCTAAAAAAAAAAACGCACATCTCTTTATATATATGAGCTGCCTCCAATTTGTTCAAAACCTTTTACTGAAGAAAGAAAGAAAGATATCAAAGAAAAAAAACAGAAATTAAAAAAGAAAGCAAAAGCAAGTTTGAACCTGGAAAATAAAAGAGGAAAGCAACTCTTCAGTTTTCAAAACAACAGAGATCATCTGTTCTTCCTCTTCTCAAAACTGTGAGCAAACTATTTTGTTAAAACTTAGAAACTAATTGAATCTTGCAAGTATGCTGCTGTGAAGAGAAAAAAAAATCTTGTATGAATGTGAATGTATTTGCATGCTTTTATAGTAAAGAAATAATAATAATAATTGTGTGCATCTTAGTGCACAGGCAAGAAACCATACCTCTGTTTCATACTCTACAAGTTTAGAATCTGTTTACAAATTTAATACCTCCTCATAGAATCAATTGTAGGCCATGATTCGTGAAAGAAAAATGGTTGTAACAAGTTAACATTAAATTTAAAAACAAATTCAAAAGGATTTAGGAAGCAATTATTTTAACACGTATAGTTCACAGTAAGATCATCCTAAATCAGAAAATTCAAGTATTTTAGTTTTATAATCTGATTATATAATTGTGTTCGAGTTGCAAAATAATGATTTTTGGTGAAAGAATTATGATTTTTAAGTTTATGAATGATGAGAAAATTTCCAGTTGAACTGAATCGACATTTTATCAAAACACGATAATCAACGATGAATTAGGGATCGTGATTAATGGTGAAGGTAGCCTAGGCAGTGGAGATTCGAGGAAAAATGATCAGGGAATTTCTTCATGGCCGTGGTGGCGACTCGAAGCCAATTTAGGGCTTGGGTGTCAAGTTTTGTTGATGAGGTTGTGCGAATTAGCGTGATGTCCACGGTGGATCTGAAGCGATCGCGCCTATGGGAAAAGAAGGATAAGGCTTTGGCGAAGCTCTGGGAGAAATCTCACGATCTCTGGAGGCATGGTTCAATAGCGGCGAGGAGATTCAGTGGGTTCGGCAGTGGTAAGGTTTGGGTTCGATGAAGTATCGACTAACTCGAATTTGTTTGGAAGGAGATATTGGGTTTTTGGGTAGTAGAGACGGTTGTGCCTGGCCACGGAAACTTGCTGGTAATGGCAGCGTTGGTCGGCGACCATCCAATCGCGCGTGCACGTGCACGGCAACTAAGTGTGTGACGCCCCACCTCTATACCCACGCTAGCCAAGAACACTCCGGAGTAGTGCTGTCAACTAGCACGGAGAATAAGGCTGTTGAGGAGCGACCATCCATGTAATTGCTTATCACACGGTGGCTATAAATAATCTTCGGAAACAAACATAGAAATAATCATATCACAAATCAGTCACAGATATCCATATCACAAAGGCGGAAGAAGATATGAATATATACTAACACATGAAAGTGTACATCAGAGTAGTGGTCAGTAAGATCCACGATAATACAAAAGAATAGCAACACGTGCTATACAAAAGAATACAACTATGAGTCTATATCTCAAGTGTATACAACAAAAACTGCTAATCTAAACAGTTAGCCAAAAGTCAGAGTGATGAATCCCTGGGAAGAAGTCAAGCAGAAGCACCTGTAACATCTCGGTCTGACCCGAGTATTATTTAAGAAAATAATAAACGGATCAGTCTAGCTATAAATATCAGATGACATGATATAACATAAAAGATATGGCATAAACATAAACATCCATAACGACATACCACTATAAGTATGTAAATAATGATCAACAGAAGATCAATCAATAAGAGATAATCATTATCACAAGAATCTTCTCAAAGATTCGGAAAGGGCATCATACCCCAAACTTGTACTCATAACAAGTCAATGACATAAATTCTAGAAATCAATGCAAGAAGTCCAGAAATCATAGAAAAGAGAAAGAGGCCTATCACATGACGGTCCGAAGACCAAGGGGAGCTACCCCGCATGTGTGAATGGAATCACACAGATTAAGGTCAATACTAACCAAAAAGCAGAAAGGTATGTGTGAATGGAATCACACAAGTGGTGTCTAGTCTAACCTTGCAATGAAAGAGACATCGCGCAATTGCTAGTCTAATTCATAGAGCGATCATCAAGATCAACGAGAAGTGTCAATTACACTAAGCTAGTAAATATAGAAGTTTAGCTTCATGTCCCATAACCACTTGCTTAACTTAAATATTTACGAACAAACTGTAAATCTTCACTAATAAAATTGTCACAAGAGGTTCAATCAAACAAGTCCAAGAATTAACCGACGAAGTGAACGCAAGCGTTTCATACCACTTGTTTTACTAAGTCGTTTAATTAGATTTCTCATCCGAGTGAGGTAAAGGTTTGTATATACTAATAGATTGGAAAACAGTTTAAGAAAAGAGCTTTGTTATTAAAAATAGAGTTGAAATTGTTTGTTAAAAGAGTTTTGATATTTACTACTAGTATTGAAACCTTTATATTATAAAGTGACAAAACACAGAAGCAATTGTAGAAACAATCAGTCACAAAAATCGCATACGGAGATGTGAATAAAATCCAAGGAAATCAGCTCAATGTTTTTCAGATAAGATCCCCTACGGAGGGGGGGTCCAGGGGGGGTGGCAACCCCCCAAGGTGGGGGTGCGGGGGCAATGCCACCGCTTACGGGGTTCGACCTGCCCGGTCAGGTCGCGGGGGTCCAGGGGGCAGCGCCCCGACCAAAACGGTACGACCTAGTGAAGACAAAATGAGGTCTAACGACCTAAGGGGAATAGGGTCGAGCGACCTAAAGGTTTAACCGGTCAAGCGACCTAAGGAAGGTAAGGTCTAACGACCTAACGCTCCGACCTAACGGTCTAAAGGCCACGCGACCTAGATGATCTGCGAGCTAACGAGGCCGACCTAAGGTGCAAGCGACCTAAGTGACTACGGCCTAAAGTATGGTACGCGACCTAAAAGATGGCGCGACCTAAGACCTAGCGACCTAAGGGGATGCGCGACCTAAAAGATGGCGCGACCTAAGACCTAGCGACCTATGGGGATGCGCGACCTAAGAAAGGATCAGGTCGAACGACTTAAGGGTGATGCGACCTAAGACCTAAGCTCAGGGTGAACGACTTAACAAGGTTCACGACCTAAAGGGGCGCGACTTAATGGGTTATATGACCCAACGACCTAAGCCACTAACTCGCGAGCGACCTAAGTCCTAGGTCGTGAGCGACCTAACTGCGAGTGAGCAAAAATGGCCAGAGCCAAAGCAGAGCGACCTAACGGCCATACGACCTACGACCTAAGGTCCTGAGCGACCTAACTCCGAAAACACGAAAATGGCCAGAACGACCTAGGGGTTAACTCGTACGCGACCTACGACCTAAGGTCCACACGACCTAACTCCGAGCGAGCTAAAAACGGCCAGAACGACCTAAATGCAGAAATTTCACCCAAACACCAAAAATCGGAGTCTTTCGCCAATCCAATCCAAACCAAAAGCAAATATGCATGCTAAAGTGATAGGGAATCATTCCCAACAGTCCAAGATAGATATAGACTAGATTTGTGAGATAAAAATCTCACCTTTGCACTAAAGTTTATAAAGATGAAGCTTGAAAGCAAGGAGAAGCAATCCAAAGCTTGAATCCAATATCTTCTACTTGAATTTGGAGTTGAATGTTGGATTTGCAATTGAATTTGTGCTTGGAGTTTTAATTTCCCATTCCCTCCACCATTAATGCCAAAGCTTGATTAGTTAGGAAATTTATGAAGAGTGAGGAGAAGAGGGTTGGAACTTGGGCTTAATAGGCTAAACTAACCCAAAGTCCAAAGCGGGAAAAGTCAGTGAAATTTCACTAACTCCAAACCTATCGATGTTTACACTTAAAAAGTTGTAAACGACATTTCGAACTCAATGGAAGTGGTCTCGAGTCCTAATTTGACCGTTTGCAAAAAGTAGCTTTTCGGACCAAAATCCGATTAACGAGTTAATATTTAAATAAAATATTTAAATACAAACTCGATAAATATGCGGGTTGTTACAAAGTTATATCTAGAAGTCCTTCTTTTTGGGTTCGTGAAGACTGGGAAAATTCGTGATTTCCTGAAGATTGATTCGAGTTGATTCTGGTACGCGCGTGTGTTGGTGAATACAGTAGTTTAAATTTTATAACTTAAGCAACAAAATAAAAATGAAAATGAAAATAAATAAATAAAAAGAAGATCAGGTAGAAAAGAAGAAGAAGAATAGAGGGAGAGTGACGTGAGAAAGAGCAGGGGTTGTCTCGAGCTTTACTCGAGTAAACGTTTCGTTTACTTCGGGTTCCAAATTCTTTGTGACTGAATCAACTTATAGCCTTTAAGTTATTTTGTTAAAGTTTTAATATTGACAATTTAAAGCTAAGATTTGATTTAAAACCACTGATGGAGTTTACAAATATAAAGTGATTAAATTAATTTAAAGTGTAAGTGATTAACAATGTAAAATTAACTTATATACTTGTAATTTAATAAATAACTTAAGGATTAAATAAATTTGTAGTTTGTAATTAATCTTGTGTTTAAATCAATTTAAACTTAATAACTTAAATTAACTACTTAAGGTTAATTAATTAATAATAATTAACTAATTAAATGATTAAAATTGGAAATTAATGATTAACTAAGAAATTAATTGGTAATTAATGGGTAATTGAGTTCTATAAAGTAATAATTTAGATTATTAATTAAAAAATTCGAATTAATTAATCAAAAGAGTAATTAAGTAATAACTTAAATAATTTAATAAGTTGGTTAATTAGTAATTAATCAAGCGGCAGAAAATGGTATTCTTAAGTAATTAAGTTAAATAGATCAAACTTTATTGATATGAATTGATGATTCTTGTTTGATTTACTTTGATATCTATTTGGTGATATTCTATGATACTCGGTGATATAGTCTGGATATATCTGTGATGACTGTGTATGATTTATCTATGATAACTGTTATGTGAATTCAACGTATTGGATTTAAACCGTTTAAACTATTTAAACAACTTTGCCTGTAAAACGACATTTAAACTTCGATGCGACAGGGAGTCGGATTCTAGTTGGTTATCCGAAACCCACATCGAATTGTAATGATTGATCTTTGTGATTGATAAATTTATTTATTTATGAATCTGTAAATATAGATAAGCGTTATCAATTATATCGCTTATCGATATTGATATATTTGTGATGATTGATGTTGTGCACTATTGTGTAAAATCCCTGGACCACACTATACACACACAAATATGGATTTCACGTGGAAATCGGTTAAGTCACAGATTTTCAAATAAGTTTGAATTTGAATTTCAAATTCAAATAGTTTTGGAAATAAATTAAGTTTTAATGTGGAAAGCTTTTGAAAAGCTGTTTTAAGAATAAAAGTTATTTTTGAATAACTAATAAAGATTTGGAATTTGAATAATCGGATTTAAATTGAAATTCAAAAATCTGAAACCGAATTCTATGTTTAGTATTTATGATTTAAAAAGGATTTTACAAGTTATGCGGGTTTAAACCATTTTTAAGCGTTGATTTGGAAATTTGAATTAAACCAAAGATTGTAACTTGTATAAATAGAATCGGGGTTTTTTCAAAATAAAACTATTGTTTCTAAGTGATAAAAAGCTTTCATATGAGTAAGAACTTCCAATTTATATTAAAGAGATTTCAAATTTGAATCAAAAATAATTTTTCAAGTTATGAATGAATCTTTGGAAACAAGTTTTGAAAGTTATGAGATAAATCTTTGATTTAAAGATTTAAATGAGTTAATCAAATTGAAACGGAAATTGTTTTGAAATCCGTAAATGAATCTTTGTGAAACTGAGTGAACTTTGTGAAATAAACCTTTATGTTTAAAAGATTTGAAATGGTAATTGGTTTAAACCATTTGAAAGGAAGTTTGGAATTATTAAGTTGTGACTTAATCGAAATCTCATATCCATATGTTTAAATGTTGCGCTTACTATTCTGTTTAGCCGGGAAAGGACCTTTGGGTCGTATAACCCATTCCGAATATGTGATACGTCGTTATGGATAGCATTTGAAGACCGGTGTTGAAGACCGGGTATTTGCGAGAGCGATGGGATGACCTGTCGATTGACTCTGCACCGAGTTGCTCCGGTATAGAGTTCTCCATATGTGATGGGGAATCCGATCAGGATTGTGGATATCCGGATTGCAAGGACTTCTTTGTAAGTGCCTTCGGTTCTGTTCGAGCCCGGAACAGACTTGTATGGATAGTTATGTCTGACATTACAATTTGAGATATAAAGCTGATTTCTTTCAAATATATTTCTGTTGGTGGAGGAGAATTTATTCTTTTAGCTTAACACCCTTCTCTGAGACGTACGAGCTCAGAGGTTATGTAGTTGAAGGTTATCAGCGATATATTCCCAATTTGGTAATGTGACATGCTGAGTGTTGCTGTGAAATGATCATTGTGTTGATTATTTGTGATAGGATCATTTGTTTGATCGTCTATCTTTGTGATCATTTCTATGATCATTTGTTGACCCAAAGCACGGCTTTTGTATAAAGTGTGTTTTTGTGGACGAGACTTCGTCGAGCCTCACAAACCGGTAATGGTCGAAACAGGAATTGTGCGGCAAGGTTTTCAGGGATAGCGTCCCTAGGGTATGACCATTCCTTCTGGAAAAGGGTAGTATCATGGTATGGAGCCCAGATACTTACTCATGTTGAAACACTTATTATTATGGTGTGATGTTGGTTAGAGAGCTCTCGTTTAAAAGGTCCCAAAGGACCGGGGGTGGCATATCTGAGGGTTTGTAATATCCCTTGGGAAAAGGGGTTCCCGGCCTTGTTTAGCAGAGAACGGTTTGGTTCTCGGGGCATCCTTCCAGAGGCGTTTCCATGTGGCAATGGGAAGTTCCTTGGCCTGACCATTTTTTGGAAAATCCATTCTTCAAATACGAGCCTTGTACGGTTTTAGTTGTATAACCTGCCATGGAATATGGCGGTAACCCGCTATTGAACATGGTAGCTATAGTAGGCATAGTTCAAAATGTCTATGCTGGCTAAGATTTATATCTTTACTTTCGAAATGAATTTTCTCTACACTATGCACTAGTAATAATATCAAATGCTCTTTTTAATGCGTATCAAGCATCTTTGACTATCATAAGGAGAAATCTCCTCCGATTCTGCGTTTGCATTGTGTGTGTGTGCGGGAGGCCTTATGGTAGTCTCATTTTTAAAAGCATTGCGATTATAAATGTTTAAATCTTTGATTGTTTTAAAGATAAACTGTTTTTGTTTGCTCACACCAGTCCCATGACTGATCCAGAATTTATTGTTTATTTCCTAAACTCTGGGTGCTCAAAATTTTTCTACACGGGCAGTCTAGAGTTTGGTTTTTCAGATAATTAGGTTCAGTAGATCATCTGGAGCTAGTTCAGTTTATTTGGATATGGATGAGACTTGCTTAGCTTGGTGCAATCAGGATGGTGGATCGAGATAGGAGTTTTGGAGCTCTGTCTTTGGAGCTTTTTGGATCAGAGTTGCAGTATTATATTCTGAGAAGACTTATTTCTTATTGTATCGTGTTCCGCTGTATTCTATGTTGTATATTCTCTGATGTTGATGATTATCATTGTATCAAATTGATGTATCGGATATTGTTTTCATGTTATATCAGTGATATCATCTTTTATTTCCGCTGTGTTATTTATCATTTAATGGTGTTTCAAGCTCCCGCGAAACGAATTTGATGTTGTTTGTTGGACATCGAGTTTGGGTCGTAACAATAAAAATAATTAATTAATGTTTATATTTGATTAATTGAAAGTAATTAATTTAAGCATGATTAATTAACGAAATTAATAAAGAAAAATGTAATTAATTAAAGTTAATTAATAAATAAAAGTAATTAATTAAGGTTCATTTATTAATATGATTAATGAAAATAATTAAGGATTAATTACTTTACTAAGAGTTAATTAATCAAGGCTGATTATTTAGGATGATGATTAATTAATTTGTTTAATTGAAGAATAGGTAAGCAAGATTTATTGTGATGAAGGTAATTAATTTAATTAATTTTAAATTAATTAAGAGATTAGGTAATTAATTTAATTCACTTTAAATTAATTAGAGATAGAGATAGTTAATTTAGTTCATTTTAAATCAATTATATTGAGGTATGAGTAAATCATTGCTTATGTATGAATGGATGACATTGATTGTCTTGAATGCTTTATGATCTCAGTAATGAGATAAGTATGGTTGTGTGATGTGAATGCTTGGTTGCATTGTGATGATTGCATAGATTATCAATTGGGATGTTGATATATGGATTGTCTATTATGATGTTGATAATATGGATTACCTGTTATTTGATAATGTTGATTATCAATTGTGATTTGTGAGTTATCTATCTGTGTGTATATAGATATTGTATTGAATTGTTTTAAAACCTTTAAAACAACTTGGACTTAAAAGACACGCTTTGGATTTCGATGAGACCGGGATCGGGTTTCCATATTTGGATATCCGAAAACCACATCGATTCCAATTAACGTTAGGTCGTGAGTCAAAGTGGAGCTTTGTGAAGACTCGAGGTGTAAGGCCTATACGTCAGTATAACTCTGTGGATGATTCCATAATGAGTTGACGGAATAGTACTTATAGGTTCGAGATGGTGGTTCAGAGTGCAAGGGTTATTGTCATTAACTCCGAGGATGATTCCAAAAATGAGTTTAACGAGATAATGCTTTCGGTTTCGTTCGAACCCGGAAAAAACTTGTATGGATTGAATGCTTTCAGAACATCTTCAGGTGGACGATGAGCATTCTAAGTGATGTGTTCACTAAAGGTAATCGTAGCCTCAAGCCTCATCAACCGGGAATGGCTACAACAGGGGAGGTGCAACAACGCTTCATGGGTAGCCCCCACTTGAGAGTAAGATTTACCCCTGTCTAGAGGTCCCTTTTATTTCGGCTGTGTGGGCGGTTGAATAGCTACATCCGCCGGGGTTGTCTTATTTGGAACTGTTCAGTAAGGAATGGGTCCGGCTTTGTGTTGCAGGGGAGTTAGGGTGGCTCCTCGGTACGGTGATCTAGGCCACGTACTGTGACAGGCGGTACCCCAGTAGCCCTGCCATTGTATGGAATCCAAATCCAATAAGTGTCATACGTATTAGTTGTGCCCAACTATGTTGGAACGTAAGATGTAGGCATTCCAGCTATTTATGTATTTTACTTGAAAACCCTAGACACTATTATAATATCATCGGATTTCCTATCAAATGTTTTTGTTAGCGTAAGGTAAAAACATTTCCATGTTTATGTGTGGGAAGTCTTACGTGATACCTTTCTTTTCAAAAGGTTTTTAAAGTTAAGCAACTTTAACTGTTTACTCACACCAGATCCATGTCTGACCCGGAGTTTATTCTGTTTTTCTTAAACTCTTGGGTACTCAAATTTTTACGAGTAGCCAAGGGATTCAGGTTAGGATTTTAGGTTGGCTTGACGAAATTTGCAGGAGTAAATGGTGCAGGAGGCTTCTGCGTATAGCTATAGAGTTTTTCCGATGTGTGTTCTCTAAGTTGTCGTCTTTGAGTTGTACCAAGTTGTATAACTAGACGGGTGTTTATAACTGTCTAGTATGTGTTGTTTTAGCTGTGTATCTCTGATGTATATGATATTATGTAAAGTATTATGTGATTAATATAATTTATTCGTTCCGCTGTTTAGATTCTGATGTTGTTTCTTTCTTCTTCTCTATCTTTTCTCTTTTCTATCCCTTTCTTTCTTAAAGATGATGTGATTTTCTGTGGTAAGAAAGTCGGGTCGTCTCACTTGGTATCAGAGCATTAGATTGAGTGAATACCTAGGCTCTGAAGTGGTGTCTTTCTTGAGAGAGCGTACTTGTAATTTTTAATATATAACTATATTTTTTTTCTACCTGTCTGTTGGGTTACCTGTTTGGGTTTTCCAATATATGTTATAAAGGTAGATGGGGTAGTGGTATGTGTAACAGAACTACCATTAGTTGGAATTTGAATGTTTGAGATTGGAAGTATATTTATCGAGACTGTAGACCTAATACCGTCTCGATTAATCTTTGTAGTTTGGAGTAAGGATTTCATTTGATCTCTGAAGGAAACCTGTTAAGGTTTGGAGTTCATCTTCGAAGTATAGTTTTGATTGCGCTCGTGTGAACGGATTTTTGAGAATTTGGATCTGTCGGTTAGGCAGAAGTAAGTGATGGTATTTTGATACCTCAGGAAGTAGTAGCTGCGTGATGAGATGTAGTAACTATGGATGTCTCCGGAGATGTTTTCTTTTGGAGCAAGTTTAAAGAAGTGTGTCTGCTTCGGAGTTGTAGCTGAGTTCAGCAGGATGTATGTGTTTAGTTGGAAGTCCGAGTTTCTCAAAGAACTTTGGATAAGAAGTCTTTGGCATCTGTGTTAGTAGTGCAGCTCGGGAGAGTTCTGTGTTTCAGCAGGAAGATCTTTTTGGCTTAGCATTTCCTGGAGGTGGAATTGAGAAACAGCAGTGGGGACCTGTTTCTTCGATGGATTAGTTGGTCAAGGATAAACTGTTCTGATTTGTGGAAGGAAAACAATATCTTGGATATTGGATTGGTTGATCGCAAAAGTGACCTGCGATAGTTGGATGATTATCTTAGATAGTCTTTGCCTGGATTTGTGGCATCTCTAGAGGATGTAGGAGTTATGAGATTGCTGAACATTTTTCTGGATATATCTTCAGGAAAGTTAGAGATTTGCCCACATTTGAGTTTGAGTTCTGAATCGACTTGATAGGAGTGATACTGGTGATTCAGTTGGGTAGAAGGTTGTCTCCTAGATTGATTGTTTGGTGAAGCAGCTCTGTATTTCTTGGAATTTTTGTTAAACCATATTTCCGAGATGTGATGTTTGGTCGGTGCCAGTGTTCATTCGATGGGATTTTCATCTGCTCCAGATCAGAGTTGTGCAGCGGAAGTGAGGTGGCTGTTGTTCTTGAGTAGAAGCAACTGGATGTTGCAATATTTTGGATTAGAGAGTTTCCTACTGGAATTTTTCAAAATCTGAGGCAATTTGGCGAGTGATTCTGTTCTGTCTTTTCCAGATAAGAGAAGTTGTTTTCTTCTGTTAATAGTAAAGTTTAGTTTTGATTTTTGGATTGATCTTGTGAGGATCAGTTTGTGAGTTGATCCAGTTTGTAGGAGTATCAGCGAAGGTTGAGCTGATTAGGAAGGATATGTAGGCAGCTCGGATTATCTGGGAAGTTTTTGAGGTTAAGTAACGGAAGAATTTGGAATTCGAAGTTAGAGGCTTCGATGTTGTTGAGGTTTTCTCTGTAAAGGGAGCAATAAGTTTAGGTGATCTCCGAGGTATATTGGATTCTTTTGAGTTTTTGTAGAGATCAGTGTTTTGGGTTGAAGAGTTGAATTGTCAGTTTGGAAGACCAGAATTCAAAATATTTCACGTGTCTCTGAGGGAGTACGTGTTTTGGTTCATCACTGGTTTTGACACCAGTAGTTCTGTGAGGGTTTTAGTAGTTGATCAGACTTGTCTTTGTTATGGTATCTTGTGTAGATTATAGATCTAGCTGAGTTGGAACTCAGTAGCTTATAAGTATAGCTAGTTTGGGTTTAGTAGAGCGAGTATCCCTGTGTCTGTACTAGGTAAACTCGAGATAATTTTAGGAAGTTTATCCGGATCTGTGTCCGGATAGCTAGTGTTGTTTGATTGAATGGAATTGTTTGTTTGATTGATAGTATATGGCTGTTATGAATGTTTGAATTGGTTGAAAATAAAATAAAACCTTGAATTATCTTTGTTTTAAATTTCGAGGACGAAATCCTGTTAAGGGGGGAGGATTGTAATATCCCGTAATTTCCAGGAGTTTAAAATGCTGATAATCTCTTAATTAAATTATTTGAATTTTGATAAAATTGTTCTTTTTAAAAAAAAATTAACCAAGAAATATAATATAATGTCTTAATTATGGTTCTAAATTGGTTTTATAATAAGATTAATTATTTTATTTGTGTAAATAAAATTCTAAATAGATTTATTTTGTTCAAAATTTATAAGTATGTTAAAATATATTTAAATCTGTGTATTTTAAATTGATTTTAAAATAGGATATATTATTTGTAAATAATAATAAGCTTATTTAAAAATAGATGTTTATATTTATTTAAAATTATTTTAGATTTGGTTTTAAAATTTGACTTTGAAAATGAATATAAATTTGAATTTAAAGGGTACACATACGTATTAAAATTAAATAATATATAGTTTGGTTTTAAATTATATAGATAATGTTTTTAATTAAAATAAGATTTGTTTTACAGAATTTGGAATTTTATTTATCTAATAAGGATAAATACAAGGCTTTTGAAATAGCATCTTTAATATGAGTTTGCAATTTGTATATAACTTTATTTAAATTATATTTGGTTCATTCTTTTTAAGGATTGTATTTTGTATAAATTTAGAAAACTTTTATAAATGTATAAATATATTTGTTTATTTGATATTGATTAGAAAAGTAATTTTTCAAATTAAGAAAAACATGTTGTTAATTAGGAAATTAATTTTAAAAGCTATTAAATTTCTTTTAGAATAAAATTTAATAAGAATTGACAAATGTTTTGTTTTAAAACACTTTGTTAACAAGTGTTAACACATTCATGAATTACAGACAAGTGTCTATTCTCTTTTGTAGTTTCTTTTTAATTTATTAAATCTGAAAATTCGTCCATTTAAACCTCATCTCTTCTCATTTTTCTTTTTTCTTCAAAATTTTGTATTCATGTCTAAAAGAAAACTAAAATCATCATGCAACTCTCAACATCCAAAACCAGAAAACGTGGAATGCAAATCTGAAATTTCTCAAACTCAAACACTTTCCAAAAATCAAACCCGTAACCTCCTAAATCCTCTAAACCAAAATCTGAAACCATACTTGAAATTTTCCTCAAACAAAATCTGGAAACCTTTATGCTCAGGCCTGCATCTATTTCTTCAAATTCAAATATCAATCCCTGTTACCAAAACCTGAAGCATCATAGTTTAAACCCAAATCTGCATCATGTTTTCAAATATTTTTGCAAGCTATCAACCCAGTTCCGCATACTTGAATGTTTGCATCATCCTCTGGTGCATGCAAATGAATTTGGGGTCAAAGGCACCTGAAGTACTCCAGTTTTTAAAGGCTTCAAGTTCAAATTCTTTTGCAATTTCCAGTTCCTGTTTTATCACCTCTGCATCTCCTTATTAAAAGGTGGTAAACATTTAAGTTTAAAACTTAAGTACTTGATGATAGTTGCATGCATGTTATTGTGTAGATATAAGAATGCAAATAGTTTTGTTTAGTTGAGAATGTGCATATTGGTTTCATTTTTTTCCTCTCTGTATTTTCTGTAGAATCTAAAAAAAAAAATCATATCTTCAAACTTTCCTATTCAAGCAATTGTTAAGACATAGATTTAAAACAAATAAGTTAGTTTAAGATTTAACTGAGAACCAGAATAGAACAAGTCTCTGATTTTTGCAATTTATCTGGAAATAAAAAAATAAAAAATGCAGTAACAATCTATTACAAATGTCTGAAATCAAATGATAAAACTTGATGAAATAACTTTATAACCTGGAGTGTCATTGGAAATTATGAATTTTGAAAAAAAAATCACAATTTTTAATACTTCATTAAGTGGGTATTTGGGAATTTACTAGAAATTGGATTTTTGCCCAATTCATTTGATCTGTGTATCTGGGTGGCTTGAGTTTGTTGATGGAGCTAGATGAAGCATTAGTGAGTGTTGCAAAAATCGTTAAAGAATTTATAAATCACTCAGGAGTTTGAATTTGCTCAAAATTTATTTTTAACCTAGTTATGGGGTTCTTGCTGTAAATTGGTTACTGTGACTTCATCTCTACATCGAGCTTGAAGGGGGTTTGAGTGAAGGATGTGCGGTGAGTTAGCGAGCTTTGACCGAAATGGTGGCGATTGTAGATGATCGGTGGCGTGGATTCTGGGGAAGTTCTGATGTTTGTTTTTGGTTTCAGTTCAACAAGAGTGCTAAATTTTGATTCGAGGCATGAAGTGGTGTTTGGTGGGTCGTAGGGGTTTGCGGAGTGCTTGGGTGACTTGTCGGAGGTGTCGCCGTTGACCGGCTGTGGTGCTGGCATCGGTGCAGGTGCACGAGTGGGATTGGAGTTAGTGAGGTATGTTCGTTTGGGTTCGGTGATTTCCTCGAAGTAGGACACGGGATTTAGGGAGATGGCTCGGGAGGGAACTCGTGTGGGTTCTGGGATTGTGTGCAGAGTTAACTGTTATGTTTTTAATAGTTTTAGTTTTAAAACTTAACAGTTTTTAATATTTTAGAATCAAATTTGTTTTAAAAAAATAAAGAAAAGAGAAGATGTACTTTGTTCTTGGATTTATGTATATATGGGTTGAACCCAAATTTAAATGCTTAAACAGATTTTATGATTTAAATTAAAGTAAGTTTTAAAATTTTCAAAAATTAAGTTAAATTAAATTCTTGAGAACTTATGACTTTAAATTGATTTGTTTTATTATAATTGAATTTGTATGAAGGGTTTGAAATGTTTTTGAGTTAAAGATCTTAATATTATTTCAAAACTTATTTTGAAATATAAAGAGAATTTTAAGTAAATGTTTTATTTAAATTAATTAGTGGAAAATGATTTAAAATTAACAATTAAAGGTTAAGATAATTTATTTGACTTGAAATTAGAATTGGTTAATTAATAATTGAGGAAAGTAGTTAATGATTTCTTTATATTTCAATTAATGAATTAAGCTAAGTAAAGATTTCAAAGTTAACTTAAGATAATGTTTTATCTTAAATAATTAATTAAGTATTAATAATTTGTAATTAGTTAGTTAACTAAGAAATTTTAAGTTAATTTATTTATTTAATTATTATTTTAAAAGGGATTAATTAAGTAATTAATTAAGTATAATTATTTAATTAACTATTAATTAAGATGATGATTTAAAAAATGTCCAATGATTAATTAAATTGTAATTACTTAATTAATTAAGTAATTAAGAGTTAATTAAAATAGTAATTAATTAATACTTAATAAAGGTTTTATTTTGTTAACAATTAGGTTTTCTTGATTAATAATTAAAGGTTATTAATCTATAATACAAGTTAATTAGAAATTAATTAAATATTATTAAAAGTTAATTAATTGTAATTAAGATTTAATTAATTATATTTATGGATTAATTAGTTTGTAATTAAGATTTGTTAATTAATAATTGAGTTTATTAATTAATGATTAAGAGATAATTAAATTGTTAATTAAGTTTAATTAATTAATTATACAAGTAATTAGTGATTAATTACTTTGTACTAAAGGACTGATTAATAGTTAAGGTTTATTAATTAATAGTTGATGATAGTTAATCAGTTAATTGAAGATTAAATTGGTTAACGAGTAATTAGTGGATGAATTACTCGATTATGTTTTATGAGATGAGTGAAATCAAAGTTAATTAATTTGTTAATTAATTAAACATAGTCACTTGATAAAAGATTAAGTATGATTTCTAAATAAAGTTTTGATAAGGCTAATTACTTGAGATAAGTAATTGATAAATTACTAATTGGGAAGTAATTTTTAAATGAATAATTAATTGTTAAAGTAATCAAAGGTTTATTACTTGGTGTAATAAATCAATGAATTTATGAAGTAATTAAAAATAATTAATTAATGTTTATATTTGATTAATTGAAAGTAATTAATTTAAGCATGATTAATTAATGAAATTAATTAAGAAAAATGTAATTAATTAAAGTTAATTAATAAATAAAAGTAATTAATTAAGGTTCATTTATTGATATAATTAATGAAAATAATTAAGGATTAATTACTTTATTTAAGAGTTAATTAATCAAGGTTGATTAATTAGTATGATGATTAATTAATTTGTTTAATTGAAGAATAGGTAAGCAAGATTTATTGTGATGAAGGTAATTAATTTAATTAATTTTAAATTAATTAAGAGATTAGGTGCTTAATTTAATTCACTTTAAATTAATTAGAGATAGAGATAGTTTATTTAATTCATTTTAAATTAATTATATTGAGGTATGAGTAAATCATTGCTTATGTATGAATGGATGACATTGATTGTCATAAATGCTTTGTGATCTCAGTAATGAGATAAGTATGGTCGTGTGATATGAATGCTTGGTTGCATTGTGATGATTGCATAGATTATCAATTGGGATGTTGATATATGGATTGTCTATTAAGATATTGATAATATGGATTACCTGTTATTTGATAATGTCGATTATCAATTGTGATTTGTGAGTTATGTATCTGTGTGTATATATATATATTGTATTGAATTGTTTTGAAACCTTTAAAACAACTTGGACTTAAAAGACATGCTTTGGATTTCGATGAGACCGGGATCGGGTTTCCATATTTGGATATCCGAAAACCACATCGATTCCAATTAACGTTAGGTCGTGAGTCAAAGTGGAGCTTTGTGAAGACTCGAGGTGTAAGAACTATACGTCAGTATAACTCTGTGGGTGATTCCGTAATGAGTTGACGGAATAGTACTTATAGGTTCGAGATGGTGGTTCAGAGTGCAAGGGTTATTGTCATTAACTCTTAGGGTGATTCCAAAAATGAGCGTAACGAGATAATGCCTTCAGTTTCGTTCGAACCCGTAACGAACTTGTATGGATTGAATGCTTTCAGAACATCGTCAGGTGGACGATGAGCATTCTAAGTGATGTGTTCACTAAAGGTAAACGTAGCCTCAAGCCTCATCAACCGGGAATGGCTAAAACAGGGGAGGTGCAGCAAAGCTTCGTCGGTAGCCCCAACTTGAGAGTAAGATTTACCCCTGTCTAGAGGTCGCTTTTATTTCGGCTGTGTGGGCGGTTGAATAGCTACATCCGCCAGGGTTGTCTTATTTGGAACTGTTCAGTAAGGAATGGGTCCGGCTTTATGTTGCAGAGGAGTTAGGGTGGCTCCTCGGTATGGTGATCTAGGCCACGTACTGTGACAGGCAGTACCCCAGTGGCCCTGCCATTGTATGGAATCCAAATCCAATAAGTGCCGTACGTATTAGTTGTGCCCAACTATGTTGGAACGTAAGATGGAAGCATTCCAGCTATTTCTGTATTTTACTTAAAAACCCTAGACACTATTATAATATCATCGGATTTCCTATCAAATGTTTTTGTTAGCGTAAGGTAAAAACATTTCCATGTTTATGTGTGGGAAGTCTTACGTGATACCTTTCTTTTCAAAAGGTTTTTAAAGTTAAGCAACTTTAACTGTTTACTCACACCAGATCCATGTCTGACCCGGAGTTTATTCTGTTTTTCTTAAACTCTTGGGTACTCAAATTTTTACGAGTAGCCAAGGGATTCAGGTTAGGATTTTAGGTTGGCTTGACGAAATGTGCAGGAGTAAATGGTGCAGGAGGCTTCTGCGTATAGCTATAGAGTTTTTCCGCTGTGTGTTCTCTGAGTTGTTGTCTTTGAGTTGTATCAAGTTGTATAACTAGACGGGTGTTTATAACTGTCTAGTATGTGTTGTTTAAGCTGTGTATCTCTGATGTATATGATATTATGTAAAGTATTATGTGATTAATATAATTTATTCGTTCCGCTGTTTAGATTCTGATGTTGTTTCTTTCTTCTTCTCTATCTTTTCTCTTTTCTATCCCTTTCTTTCTTAAAGATGATGCGATTTTCTGTGGTAAGAAAGTCAGGTCATCTCATTTCCTTTCATTATTGGTTGGATCCCTTCTCATTGGCTTTCGGTAGGGAACCTGCCCCCTTGTGTCTTGATATATTCACTCTAAAGCCTCGCTCAGCTTCGAATAAGAGGTGAATCTTGGTTCCTTTTGTGGTTGCCTTGACTCGTCAAAGTTGTTCTCTACTTTTTTCTTCCCTTTATCCTTCTTCGAACCTTTCCCAGGCGGATCCCCGCCTTTGACTACATAAACATCAACTTCATCTCCTTCCCCTCTCTCGGCCTTTGCATCTTCCTTTCATAGAAACCTTTTCGCCTCATGGTAAAACTCTCCTTTGTCCATAGGTAGATCCCTTGTCAATGAATTCTTGAATCCTGTGCCATCACCTATGCTAGATACAACTGCAATCAGAACCATGTATGGACCTGACCGATCCACCGATGTCGTCGCTGCATTGAACCATGTTAGAAAAATCCTCAAAGCTCCACGATTTTCTGCTTCGGTGTTGTCAAACTCATCTCATTCTTGGGCCTCGATATGAGAACTCTGAACTTCCTCATAAACTTCTTAATCAACTTGGTCCATGTTCTAATGGAGGCGCTTTCTAATTGTTTGAACCACAGTGCTGCTATATCCATCAAATATAATTGGAAACACCGAGCCAAGACTTCCTCCGATGCCCCCAGTACCTCTATGTGCCTTATATACCTTGTCAGATGAACTGCAGGGTCCGCCCTCCTATCTTACATCTCTAGTGCAGGTAGCTTGAATTCAAGTGGGTTCCTAGCCTGTCTAATTGCGGGAACGAAATGGATCATGTTCACATCTTCCAGCTTTCATTCGCTAATCCTCCTCTCACGACTTGTCTGACCATCTCTGCCATTCTATCATTGTTGTCAAGTTATGGTCCATGCTTGTTGCCTCTGACCTACCTCCGAGTTCACGAGAGAACCTTGAGATCTGTTCTCTTCGATGAGCATTCATTCCTCCATCGACACCAAACTGCAATGTATTGCTTGGAATCCAGCCTGGAATAGGGTTAACATGATCAAAGGGTGTGCCCCCAAGCTTGGAGGCTGTCCTGATGATCCCGCTCTATCCTGAATCCTAGTGGCTCCAAGTCTCTGACTTTGGTTCTGGATTCCCTCTATTCCAACTACTTCGTTCTCTCGATTCTGCGCTCCATCTTATCCAATCTGCCGGAGTAGGTTCTGCATCATTTCTTTCTGCCTTTTCAGCATTCCTTCCTGCATAGCATCCATCATCATCTCCATTTCGTCTTTGGGGATGAAAACTAAAGTCTAATTAGCTTCTGGAGAAGCCTCTTGACTTCCTTCATGCTGACTCCTTTCCGCTCTTTGTCTCCTTGTTGATTGCTTGGTCATAGCTTTTCAGATCCATGTTCCTAAGCCTTCAAATCCAAAATCCAAGATTCATAATCCCTATGTTCTAGCCTTTTTAGTGAAAGCACCAAAATATTTGTGCCAAAATTGATCGCAAACAACCAATTGTAGATGGAAGCACCAATTCACAATCACAAATCTCCGTTATAAAATATGCAGAGGATATAAATACGAGGAACATTCAAAATTTAAAAAGAAACAATAAAAGGATGAGATTTATTGTGGTTCGGCGTTGTAGCCTACGTCCACTTTGAAGAGTTTGCTATTTATTGATGATTCTCGACTGGTTTACAGCAGTACAATTGATATTACTCATGTTACAATGGAGTTCCAGCAGAGTAACAGTGTAGAAGATCCCAAAAAATCCCTTTTTCGTAAGCATTGGAGTGCCATTTATAGGTGTAGTCTGAAAATATCTAGCTTTGAACTCGGAATACTTCTTCTCACACATGGGTGGGCCCACATGATCGATTCGGGCTGGTTCAAGATCGATCCCCGATCGATCCCTATGCATTTCGTATCGATCCAAAAAGGGTCCAATGGCGATGGGATCGATCATGAATGTTCTTCTAGTGGTATGCAAGCTATAGTGAAAATTTGAGGACGTTTGGACTTTTAGATTTTGAGTTATGATCGATCCAAAGTTGAATTTGCAACCTGGGTGTCACGTTTGTATCCATGGTTGCTTATCAATCTGTCTTCAATCGATCATATGCATATCAATCAAGTGAGTGGTGAAGACATGGAGCGATAGTTTAGGTGAGATCCATATTTTATGCCGATGGACCGCTTTGTCATTAGACAATGCTTTTCATATACATCCTATAGATTGCTTTTCATATCGATATTTAGGGTCGTCTTCGTATCCATGCTTATATGCCACTTTGTATCGATTAATGTTGGCATGTGTTCCCCGTATCGATTGTTTAGTTGTAGGTTTCATATCGATCCTTTGCTGATCAATACGAAATGTGTAGAAGGGGGATCGATACGAAGTGAGTGGTAGTTGATCAGACGAACCCAGCCAGATTGAAAATTGTTAGAACCTAAGTTTTAATGATGATAATGAAATACACAATATTTGTAAGTGGCAAGGATCTAAAGTAAAAATATTAAAATGATAAAATAACCGAAAAAAAGAATGACACATTAGAACAAGAGGACAAGCTATATAACGCAAAGATCAAATCATCTGGATAAGACAGATTGAAAATGAGCACTTGAAGACAAGGTTGTTAAGGCAATAGATGTTATGGGTCGTTATCGAGTCAATAGAAATAGTATTGTTAAAACCTCACTATTTGACCTTGTTCCCCTTCAAATTTTTACATCTTCTCTGAAAATGAGTTTTTGAAAAAAAATTAATTTTTTTTCAAAGTATTAAAACAGCAGTGCTTGCTTCAATGAAGATACCTTATCAAATACAAGATGTACTATACAAAAAATGGTCCAAGTGGTCGATCGCCTGACCCTTCGGTAGCCACCCAATTATGATGAATTTTTTACTACCATTTTTACTTAACGTTGTTCTTCCTTCTATCGCGACTCTTCAACCATGGTTAATTTCACTTCACTCATGTCACTTCACAACCGTCTTCAAAATAATCCTCTTACATCTATATAAACACTAGAATCAATTTAAACAAACTGTTGAATTCTTATCATACTTTCTGTGACACCCCACCACGAGGCCCACATTAGTAAAGAGAATTAATGAGTTATTCCGTCTACTAATGCGGAGAATAGGGCTGGTTAAGGGCGACCGAATAGTAATGCATTAGCTAAAGACTAAGTACGTCGATTTTTACCATATTTTTTTTTTCGTGTATCTCAAGTGATGGACATACTCAATGTTTAACTAGTACGATACTACACGGCTGTAGGATCTATTCAGAAACAAAATGCAATAAATATAACAATCACATCACAGAACAGCAGCCACAGATATATATACTAATACAGACGAACATCAAATGCAATACCCTACATCATAGTGGCGTGTAACCACACAATATACATACACCTCCGTCTCTATAAAAGAATATGTACAATAAGCTGACACAAAAGAGACAACACGAAAGATGTAGCCAAGTTCATAGTCATGAGCCCCTCAAAAATCAAAATGGGTCCAAGCACAAAAGATTGATATCCGACCTAACCTGCAACTCGGTCTTACCCGAGTGACAAACACACGGGTCAAGCAAACTGAATCTTATCGTTAGAAGAGAAATACGATAAGGTAAAAGGGAACTTTTCCCCTTATAGCCTAAAGGGGAAACATAAGCAGAAAGAACTACTAGAGTAGATAACACATAACTTCTACATGTCACTACAAGTGGTTTGCATCTATATATATACTTGGGTTTAACATAAGAGAACGAGTGAGTAGGGTATAAGGGAAAACTCCTAACGTTCATTCATGAAATAATCAACCTTCCAAAATCATATAAAATCCCAAGTATCAATTCATAAATTCAAAATTACCAAAATCCACCAAGAAAAACTATATGCCTTCCTCACATTTATAAAGCTGTAGAAAACACATAAAAAGGCAGTGAAATCAAAATCATTATGAATCATCAAAAGAAACCGCGGTTTGGCCAGATCCCGCATGCCGAAGCAATGTTGCACGCGCTACTTACCAGTACTACCATCATTATGGTAGCATATCCATCTATTGACCGAAGTCCTCACATCGAATTGTTTCGGTCTATGACGTCATCTGTATCCATCCCGAACACCCGCCATCATAGTGATTGGAGTCTTCACTCCAATCGGTGTTCGCTGAGCCCCCGCCATCACAGTGATCGAGCCAAACATTGCTTGACCCGATCGGGACTCAAAGTACTGGTAGTCCTTCTAGAATGTGTTAGAAACTGTCGGATAGTAACCCAAAAAGTGGTAACGTACGTCCCATACCGCACGTTCTCACTTAGCGGTTTTCTAGCCGCTAGTCGATGCCACGCTATGAAAATCATCTAAATCATCATAAGAATCGCCTCATGTCATCGGCGAATGGTATGAAAAGCCAAACTTGTCTTATCTCATCGACAAGTAAGAAATACCATAAATTCATCAATCATCATCAAATTCCATCGAAATATTTGCCTCATATCATTGGCAAGAGCATCCCTATATAGCCCATCATCGAATCTACTCCTATTTAGGGGTTCTCGGACTATATATATATATATATATATATATATATACCAAATAAATTGATATGGAATAATGCCCCAATTAGGATTTAAATACTTCAAAAACATACCACGAAGTGGTTGTCATCAAAGAGGAATTCAAACAATTCCCAAAAGTTGTTTCGATCGCACAAGTCCGAAATTAACCGATAAAGTAAATTCACGAGTCCCATACCTCGTAATTTTACTAAATCGTTTAATTTACTTTCTCATACGTCCAAAAAAGAATCAAAGTAATTAAAATTAATAAAATTAATTATAATATATTTTACTAGAGAAAATGGGATTTTAAACCAATTTCTAGAAATTTATCTAAAGGATTTTGAGAGAAAACTCATCATTTAAAAGAATTTTAATGATTTTGAAAGCCTAGAAAATAAAGAATAATTGTTTAAAAACCTTTAAAAATGTGTAAAAACATTTATTATACAAACCATGATTTTAGAAGATTTTATGCAATTTATTCGGATTTTTAAAACTCAAAAGACAACAATTTGCAATTTAATCGGTATAAATCGATATTCTAATTTAAATCGAATTTAAATTAAATTTAAATCCAAATCTTATCCTAACTTGACTCGTCTATTGCTGGACATAATAATCAAACATTAGTATCAAATTTCATATATAAAAATTTGGCAAAAGAATGCAAATGAAATTGTCGAAATCGGACAAATATATAAATATTGTGGCTGTCAATGACAGACCAACAGTAAAAACATCAATTTTTCACCATGTAAACAACAAATTCTTATAAAACTTAAAACATAAAAGTTGTAGAATATTTCCATGGGATTCCAGAACATCTTTAATTTCAAGATTCCGATCAGTAACATGAAAGTTATGATCGAAATACTATATAAAAAAAAATTTGTGCACTGGTTATTAACACGGATCAGCAACGAAAAAGTCAATTTCTGTCTTTGTAGACTTCAAAATTATTCAAAACTGAAAACACAAAAGTTGTTTCATATTTCACGTGGATTCCAGAACATCCAAGATTTTGAAATTACGATTAGAAACACAAAAGTTATGCCAAAATTACTAAAAGTTAAAAGTTAAGCCTGGACTGATACATTTTCGGGACAGTGACAAACTTTGTCAATTTTTGCATAGCAAACATCAAAATTACTGAAAACTAAACAAATAAAATTTGTGGATTATTTCACAAGGATTTAAGAACATCCAAGATTTTGAAATTTTGATTTGAAACACAAAAGTTATGCCAAATTTACAAAAAGTTAAAAGTTAAGCCTGGACTGATACATTTTCGGGACAGTGACAAACATTGTCAATTTTTGCATAGCAAACTTCAAAATTACTGAAAACTCAACAAGCGAAAGTTGTGGAATATTTCAAAAGGATTTCATAACATCCAAGATTTTTAAATTCCGATTAGAAACGCAAAAGTTATGGCGAAAATACTATTCAGCCAAATATATTTCCTGTGCAAAAACGCTTTCGGTTTTGCAACTTTGACAGCAAATAAGGAGGTACAAACGGACTCGAAACTTGATAGAATTTTACAGGAATGAACTATAACAAATATACTCCAAATTGAACAAGTTTCACTGCAATACAATTCCAGATGAATAAGATATGGGCAAATGAAATTAGCACTATTTCAGCCAGATAAACATATGAAAAAAAACCAAAAACAAAATAACACAATACCAAACTTTTACACAGCGAAGTATTTTATTTGCTTACGGTTTGCTGCAAGTTTTCACTTACTGTTAGCGGCAAAAAATGATGATTTTGGTTGCAAGATGGAGACTTTCCGCTGGTTATGCCTCTCTAGAACCTGAAGGAGCTGAAAAGAAGACATGCAAAGGAAGAAATCTTCAATAAACAAAATTACAGTAAACTGGAAAAGGGATTCATGAAGATTAGAGATAAATATGGATAGGAGATTACCTTAATATAAATTTTAGATGAAAATACTTGAATTTGCTGTGGATTGCTTGGGTTTTAATAAAAGTTGAATAAGGAGGCAATTATTTCTTCTTTCTGAGTTTCTGTTCTTTTCTTTGAGAAGGAGGAAGAAAGTAATCAGTACGTACTAATTCCCCTTCTTCCAGAAATTCCTTTTGGTTAATTGGGTATGGGTTGGACCAAGCCCAATATCCCTTCAATTTAATCAAATTGTACTTAGTAAATTTTCTATCTTGTTTATATACAATTAAAATATAATTTAGTTCATAAATTTTGCAATTCTTATCTGTTTTACACGAAATGAATTGCGTTGTGATTGTTTTAACATCTAGAACCCAACAAAAATATTAAACATTTTATTTTATCATTTTAAATTTTATTTTAGCAATAAGTCCCCATTTATAATAAATTTACACTATTTAATTAAATAATGCAAATTTAACATGTTTTAGCCAAATAAAATATATTTCTCAATCAATAAAGTGTATATAATTGTTTTAGCATCTCCAAAACAAGTAAACACTCATATTAAAAATATTTATAGTTTTTAGTTGATTAAAATTACCATTCCTTATGTATTTTAACAAAGAAGAAGGCAATTTGGCAATAAATTGCAATATCGCCAAGTTTAATATGTTTATTGAATATAGTTGGCACAACTACATTCAAAATTCATGAAAAAAAGTAAATACTTTATTTCAACACATATTCATCACATTTATTCACTTCTCTAACATTTCCTCTTTAATTTTTATTATTTACACAATAAAAGAAAATTATTGATATACATCACCAATATTTTTTTATTAATCACAATAATTACCAACAATTGATATTTATCCACCCAAATTCACAAATAAGGTTGTTAACTTCATTTTCCCCTATCTTAAATTTTTCAACCATCAAAATGAAATAAGCCTCATTTTATTACATTCACCCAAGATTTATTTATACAATATTTTTTATTTCAAATAAACGATATTATACATCATTTTCTTCTTGTTAAGTTATTTTTCTCCATTATTAAATTATAATTCTCATTATAATTTAATGTTTAAGATAAATCTTCAACCCAGGGTTGTTACAGACTCCCTCCCTTAACAAAATTACGTCCACGAAATTTCTAGGGGAATAACCGTAACGCTTATGATGATTCAACTAGAAGAAATAAGAAATAGCTTGAGATAATAAATTCTCACCGTCACTGGAAGAAGAAAGAAAGCCAGGAAAAGATCGCTCGATAGATTCTCTAGTTTCCCAAGTACAATCATTGGGGTTTTCTATCCATTGAATCTTTACAAGAGGCACGTTCTTGCTACGAAGGCGTCTCTCCTCCGAATTAAGCACGCGAATAGGCTGCTGAACAGTAGATAGACTCGGTGAGATCTCAAGCTTAAGCTGTTCGGATGGATCAATAACGGAATCAGAGTCTCGAATGCACTTCCGAAGCTGAGAGACGTGGAAGACGTTGTGAATACCAGATAAATGAGATGGAAGAGACAATCTATAAGCAACCGGACCAATGCGCTCGGTAATCGGAAATGGCCCTATAAAGCGAGGAGCCAACTTCCCAGTGGAGCTAAAGCGCATTACTCCCTTCATTGGAGATACACGGATATAAACAAGATCACCCACGGTGAATTCAAGAGGCTTCCTATGGTTGTCCGTGTAGGATTTCTGGTGACTCTGTGCCTCTTTCATTCTCTGTCTAATAAGAGATATCTTCTCCGAAGAATCACGAATCGAATCGGGGCCGAGTATAAGCCTCTCTCCAGATTCTAACCAACAAGAAGGAGAACGGCATGGTCTTCCGTAAAGTGCCTCGAAGGGAGCCATACCAATACTGGATTGATAGCTGTTATTGTAGGAGAACTCTACCAATGGTAGATGATCCTCCCAAGAACCACTAAAATCAAGAATGCAAGCACGAAGAAGGTCTTCAAGAATATGGTTCACCCTCTCAGTCTGTCCATCAGACTGGGGATGATAAGCTGTAGAAAGATTCAGCTTTGTTCCCAAAGCTTGCTGAAAACTGGTCCAGAAATGGCTGGTAAACAAAGGATCACGATCGCAAATGATCGAAGAAGGAACACCATGTAATCGCACGACTTCTTTAATGTGGAGCTTAGCCAAGAGAGGAGCATTCCTATTAGATTTAATAAGGATGAAATGGGCGGATTTAGTAAGACGATCCACAATAACCCAAATGCTAGAATGACCCGACCTCGAACAAGGTAGGCCATCAACGAAGTCCATCGATACTTGGTCCCACTTCCACTGTGGAACCTCAAGAGGCTGAAAAAGACCGGATGGCCGCTGATGCTCGGCCTTAACAAGCTGACAGGTCATGCAATTGCTTACATAACTTGCAATATCACGCTTCATGCCTTCCCAATAGTAAAGGCGATGCATATCCACATACATCTTACTGCTACCCGGATGGATGGTATACTTAGAGCGATGACAATCATCAAGTATGTCACGCCTAAGTGCTGAATTAGATGGAACAACTATACGGTTCCTCAGACGAAGGCAACCTTGAGAATCAATCGAATAATCCTGCAACACCTCATCACGGGACTCAGATGAGCAAGACTGAATGAGGCGCATAATATAAGCATCACGTCTCTGGGCCTCAGAGATACGATCAAGAAGAGAAGGTCGAGCCACCATACTGAATAATAAGACCGGTGAATCAGATGACGGTGCTCGATCATGAATGTCGAAGCTGGATAAGGTCTCAAGAACATCCCATTCGGCTAACATCATGGAAACGACTGCCGAATACTTGCGGCTAAGCGCATCAGCTACACGATTACCCTTCCCTGGGGTATACTCGATATCGAAATCATATGAGGCGAGGAACTCTAACCATCGTTGTTGCCTCATATTCAATTCCTTCTGCGAAAAGAGGTACTTGAGAGACTTATGATCGGTATAAAGGACGAAATGCTCACCAAGGAGATAATGACGCCATATCTTCAAGGCGAAGACGATGGCTGCAAGCTCTAAATCATGGGTCGCGTACCGAACCTCGTTCGGACGTAATTGCCTTGAAGCATAGGTAACAACCTGATCCTTCTGCATAAGAACCGCACTAAGCCCACTGTGGCTTGCATCAGTATAAACAATGAGATCTTGGTTCCCTTCAGGAACCACAAGCACAGGAGCATGTGTGAGAAGCTCCTTCAATCACTGGAAGACAGCCTCACACTTGTCAGACCAGATAAAACGAACACCCTTCCTAGCGAGGTTTGTAAGAGGAAGCACGATGCGAGAGAAATCCTTAATGAAACGGCGATAATAACCCGCTAAACCCAGAAAGCTACGAATCTCATGAACATTCTCAGGCCTCTTCCAATTCTGAATAGCTTCGATCTTAGAAGGATCAACGGAAATACCTTCTGAAGATACAACATGGCCTAAGAACTTCACTTGCTTTTCCCAAAAGTGACACTTAGAAAGTTTTGCTTTGAGTTGATGCTTTCGAAGAGTACTCAAAACAATTCTAAGATGTCGAGCATGGTCCTCTTCGGACTTGGAATATACTAAGATATCATCGATGAATACAAGAACAAATTTATCGAGATATTCCCGGAATACCCGATTCATAAGATCGACAAAGTAGGCAGGTGCATTCATCAATCCGAACGGCATGACAAGCCACTCATAAGAACCATAGCGAGTGCGGAATGCGGTGAGAGGGATACTATCCTCCGCAACTCGGAGCTGATGAAAACCAGTGGCAAGGTCTAACTGTGAAAAGACCTTAGCACCACTTAACTGATCGAACATGTCGTCGATCCTTGGTAAAGGGTAACGATTCTTGATGGTTAACTCATTAAGCTTGCGATAGTCGACGCAAAGCCTAAGAGTCCCGTCGGACTTCTTCACGAATACTACCGCGGCACCCCACGGTGTAGAGCTAGGTCGAATGAAGTGCTTAGCTTCGAGCTCGAGGAGTTGCTTCTTAAGTTCCTCGTTCTCCTTAGTAGACATCCTCGTGGGAGGACGACTAACTGGTTGCGGACCAGGGATGAGGTCAATACGAAACTCTATGGCCCGCTTGGGTGGCAATCCCGAAACAGGCTCAAAAATATCCGCGAAGTCACAAACGATCGGAATTCGAGACACATCATCCTCATCATCTCGAGAATCAAGAGCATATAAGGATGCTATGGAATCGCAATCTGTATCCCGAAGCATAAGAGATAACTGTGAAGGAGAGTCTGGATGGCGGAGATAAATGACTCTATCGGAACAAAGAATCCTGGCATCGTATCGAACTAGCCATTCCATACCAAATATCATGTCAAAACCAATCAAGGGAATCACGTGAAGATTCGCACGGAAAGAGAATCCACAAAGAAGAACCTCAACATTATCACAATATAAGCTAAGGGTTGCGAACCTCCCGATGGGATTCGCAATCCTCAAAGAAGTAAGCAAGCAAGAAACATCCAAAGAACAAGCATCCACGAGTTCTTTCGATACGAATGAGTGTGACACACCCGTATCGAAGAGCACTCTAATCGATCGATCATGGAAAACAATAGCACCATCTAAGATGGGAGAAAATGTACCTTTCGATTGAGTCACATCACTAGAAGTTGCTACATTGAGATTCCCCGGACGAGAACCTTTATTCTTCTTTGGACAAGCAGAGACCAAATGTCCTTCAACTTTGCAGTAGTTACATCTCTTGGGCTTAGGACATTCTCGGACTGGATGGTTAGGAGATCCACAATTATAGCAAGCAAAAGGCTTAGCTTGAGGAGGGGCTTGAGATTGAGAAGAAGATCCAACTTGCTTCTTTTTCTTGGAAGGAAAGAACTTAGGCTTACGGAAAGGAAACTTCTTCTTCTTTGGATTAGACTGAACACCACCCTCGCCATCACTGTCTTTCTCATTCTCAACTGCTTGAAATGGAGAGCGGCATCAACTAACTCTTCAAAAGAAAGCTTGAGTTGGAGCATTAAAGACTTCTTCAAATATTTCTTAAGTCCGGATACGAACTTAAGATTTTTCTTGTATGGGGTACTAATGAACTCCAACCCATACTTAGAGAGGGGCTCAAAGGAAGACACATAATCTGAAACTGAAGAGTTGCCCTGCTTCAACTCGATGAAGCGACGAGTAAGAAGAGCCTTTTTCGACTCGGGTACGAACTTAAGCTCAAATCTATCTTGGAATTGCTGCCATGTGAGGTTAGTCTCATCCACCTCAGCGATAAGAAGCTCGTACCAATCTAAAGCACGCTCTTGTAGCATACTGGATGCCACAAGAACTCGATGATGATCTGAAAGCTCCATACGTAAGAATACACGCTCGCAAGTGCGAAGCCAGGCTTGCACCTCAAGAACCGACTCGGAGCCTTTGAATGGCTTGCCTCCAAGATTAGTAAAGTCACTACATAGTCGTGCAAATACAGACTTGCGAGGAGATGAAGATGGAATAGGAGCGGGAGGTTGGGTGCTCCCAAGAAGCTCTCGAATCTGATCAGTAGTCATATAAACACCTTCGGGTCGTGAACCACTGGACGGTCCCGATGCCGAAGGGCGAGCTCTACCTCTTCCAGACATAGCTGAAAGATAAAAATGAGAGAAGATCATTCATAGGGTAGATATATATATAAAGCAATTGAAATGCAGTAATTAAGGAATACTACGGAATAACATTTAACATTCCTAGACGTATTCCTTTCTATCTACCCCAAAGGAATTGAAAAGGATAGGGATATGACTAGGCTGGCCACGATTAAGGGATAAGATGTACAAGGGTATTATACTTGATGTACGGTTCATCGTGTTCACTGTTTTGCATTTATTTCATTTTGTTCTGAATCCTTGCTTTGATACCAAGCTGTGACACATCACCCCGAGACCCACATTAGTAAAGAGAATTAATGAGTTATTCCTTCTACTAATGCGGAGAATAGGGCTGGTTAAGGGCGACCGAATAGTAATGCATTAGCTAAAGACTAAGTACGTTGATTTTTACCATATTTTTTTTTTCGTGTATCCCAAGTGATCGACATACTCAATGTTTAACTAATACGATACTACACGGCTGTAGGATCTATTCAGAAACAAAATGCAATAAATATAACAATCACATCACAGAACAGCAGCCACAGATATATATACTAATACAAACGAACATCAAATGTAATACCCTACATCATAGTGGCGTGTAACCACACAATATACATACACCTCCGTCTCTATAAAAGAATATGTACAATAAGCTGACACAAAAGAGACAACACGAAAGATGTAGCCAAGTCCATAGTCATGAGCCCCTCAAAAATCAAAATGGGTCCAAGCACAAAAGATAGATATCCGACCTAACTTGCAACTCGGTCTGACCCGAGTGACAAACACACGGGTCAGGCAAACTGAATCTTATCGTTAGAAGAGAAATACGATAAGGTAAAAGGGAACTTTTCCCCTTATAGCCTAAAGGGGAAACATAAGCAGAAAGAACTACTAGAGTAGATAACACATAACTTCTACATGTCACTACAAGTGGTTTGCATCTATATATATACTTGGGTTTAACATAAGAGAACGAGTGAGTAGGGTATAAGGGAAAACTCCTAACGTTCATTCATGAAATAATCAACCTTCCAAAATCATAAAATCCCAAGTATCAATTCATAAATTCAAAATTACCAAAATCCACCAAGAAATCATATATGCCTTCCTCACATCTATAAAGCTGTAGAAAACACATAAAAAGGCAGTGAAATCAAAATCATTATGAATCATCAAAAGAAACCGCGGTTTGGCAAGATCCCGCATGTCGAAGCAATGTTGCACATGCTACTTACCAGTACTACCATCATTATGGTACCATATCCATCTATTGACCGAAGTCCTCACATCGAATTGTTTCGGTCTATGACGTCATCTATATCCATCCCGAACACCCGCCATCATAGTGATTGGAGTCTTCACTCCAATCGGTGTCCGCTGAGCCCCCGCCATCACAGTGATCGGGCAAAACATTGCTTGACCCGATCGGGACTCAAAGTACTGGTAGTCCTTCTAGAATGTGTCAGAAACTCTCGGATAGTAACCCAAAAAGTGGTAACGTACGTCCCATACCGCACGTTCTCACTTAGCGGTTTTCTAGCCGCTAGTCGATGCCACACTATGAAAATCATCTAAATCATCATAAGAATCGCCTCATGTCATCGGCGAATGGTATGAAATGCCAAACTTGTCTTATCTCATCGACAAGTAAGAAATACCATAAATTCATCAATCATCATCAAATTCCATCGAAATATTTGCCTCATATCATTGGCAAGAGCATCTCTATCAATATAGCCCATCATCGAATCTACTCCTATTTAGGGGTTCTCGGACTATATATATATATATATATATATATATATATATATATATATACATACATACATACACCAAATAAATTGATATGGAATAATGCCCCAATTAGGATTTAAATACATCAAAAACATACCACGAAGTGGTTGTCATCAAAGAGGAATTCAAACAATTCCCAAAAGTTGTTTCGATCGTACAAGTCCGAAATTAACCGATAAAGTAAATTCACGAGTCCCATACCTCGTAATTTTACTAAATCGTTTAATTTACTTTCTCATACATCCGAAAAAGAATCAAAGTAATTAAAATTAATAAAATTAATTATAATATATTTTACTAGAGAAAATGGGATTTTAAACCAATTTCTAGAAATTTATCTAAAGGATTTTGAGAGAAAACTCATCATTTAAAAGAATTTTAATGATTTTGAAAGCCTAGAAAATAAAGAATAATTGTTTAAAAACCTTTAAAAATGTGTAAAAACATTTATTATACAAACCATGATTTTAGAAGATTTTATGCAATTTATTCGGATTTTTAAAACTCAAAAGACAACAATTTGCAATTTAATCGGTATAAATCGATACTCAAATTTAAATCGAATTTAAATTAAATTTAAATCCAAATCTTATCCTAACTTGACTAGTCTATTGCTGGACATAATAATCAAACATTAGCATCAAATTTCATATATAAAAATTTGCAAAAAGAATGCAAATGAAATTGTCGAAATCAGACAAATATATAAATATTGTGGTTGTCAATGACAGACCAACAGTAAAAACATCAAATTTTCACCATGTAAACAACAAAATCTTATAAAACTTAAAACATAAAAGTTGTAGCATATTTCCAAGGGATTCCAGAACATCTTGAATTTCAAGATTCCGATCAGTAATATGACAGTTATGATCGAAATACTATATAAAAAAAAAAATTATGCACTGGTTATTAACACGGATCAGCAACGAAAAAGTCAATTTTTGTCTATGTAGACTTCAAAATTATTCAAAACTGAAAACACAAATGTTGTTGCATATTTCACGGGGATTCCAGATTACGATTAGAAACGCAAAATTTATGCCAAAATTACTAAAAGTTAAAAGTTAAGCCTGGACTGATACATTTTCGGGACAGTGACAAACTTTGTCAATTTTTGCATAGCAAACGTCAAAATTACTGAAAACTCAACAAATAAAAGTTGTGAAATATTTCACAAGGATTCCAGAACATCCAAGATTTTGAAATTCTGATTTGAAACACAAAAGTTATGCCAAATTTACAAAAAGTTAAAAGTTAAGCCTGTACTGATACATTTTCGGGACAGTGACAAACATTGTCAATTTTTGCATAGAAATCTTCAAAACTAATGAAAACTCAACAAGCAAAAGTTGTGTAATATTTCACCAGGATTCCATAACATCCAAGATTTTTAAATTCTGATTAGAAACGCAAAAGTTATGGCGAAAATACTATTCAGCCAAATATATTTCCTGTGCAAAAACGCTTTCGGTTTTGCAACTTTGACAGCAAATAAAGAGGTACAAACGGACTCGAAACTTCATAAAATTTTACAGGAATGAACTATAACAAATATACTCCAAACTGAACAAGTTTCACTGCAATCCAATTCCAGATGAATAAGATATGGACAAATGAAATTGGCACTGTTTCAGCCAGATAAACGTATGAAAAAAAACCAAAAACAAAATAACACAATACCAAACTTTTACACAGCGAAGTATTTTATTTGCTTACGGTTTGCTGCAAGTTTTCACTTACTGTTAGCGGCAAAAGATGATGATTTTGGTTGCAAGATGGAGACTTTCCGCTGGTTATGCCTCTCTAGAACCTGAAGGAGCTGAAAAGAAGACATGCAAAGGAAGAAATCTTCAATAAACAAAATTACAGTAAACTGGAAAAGGGATTCCTCAAGATTAGAGATAAATATGGGTAGGAGATTACCTTAATATAAATTTTAGATGAAAATTCTTCAATTTGCTGTGGATTGCTTGGGTTTTAATAAAAGTTGAATAAGGAGGCCATTATTTCTTCTTTCTGAGTTTTTGTTCTTTTCTTTGAGAAGGAGGAAGAAAGTAATCAGTATGTGCTAGTTCCCCTTCTTCCAGAAATTTCTTTTGGTTAATTGGGTATGGGTTGGACCAAGCCCAATATCCCTTTAATTTAATCAAATTGTACTTAGTAAATTTTCTATCTTGTTTATATACAATTAAAATATAATTTAGTTCATAACTTTTGCAATTCTTATCCGTTTTACACGAAACGAATTGCGTTGTGATTGTTTTAACATCTAGAACCCAACAAAAATATTAAACATCTTATTTTATCATTTTAAATTTATTTTAGCAATAAGTCCTCATTTATAATAAATTTACACTATTTAATTAAATAATGCAAATTTAACATGTTTTAGCCAAATAAAATATATTTCTCAATCAATAAAGTGTATATAATTGTTTTAGCATCTCCAAAACAAGTAAACACTCATATTAAAAATATTTATAGTTTTTAGTTGATTAAAATTACCATTCCTTATGTATTTTAACAAAGAAGAAGGCAATTTGGCAATAAATTGCAATATCGCCAAGTTTAATATGTTTATTGAATGTAGTTGGCACAACTACATTCAAAATTCATGAAATAAAGTAAATACTTTATTTCCACACATATTCATCACATTTATTCACTTCTCTAACATTTCCACTTTAATTTTTATTATTTACACAATAAAAGAAAATTATTGATATACATCACCAATATTCTTTTATTAATCACAATAATTACCAACAATTGATATTTATCCACCCAAATTCACAAATAAGGTTGTTAACTTCATTTTCCCCTATCTTAAAATTTTCAACCATCAAAATGAAATAAGCCTCATTTTATTACATGCACCCAAGATTTAGTTATACAATATTGTTTATTTCAAATAAACGATATTATACATCATTTTCTTCTTGTTAAATTATTTTTCTCCATTATTAAATTATAATTCTCATTATAATTTAATGTTTAAGATAAATCTCCAACCCAGGGTTGTTACACTTTCTCTATTTAATTCTTCAGCACTTTACTTAATAACTTTTATTACTCTTGAAATTCTTTTATATTTAATCACTGAATCTTCAAACAAAAATTATTTTGTGATTCTATAGTCCTATTTCCTTAAAAGCTTCAACTTAGAGATCATTACAAAAGTATGGGATATTAAAGCTTGTAATTAATAGACAAAATCTATGAAATTAAGATATGAGTTTATCAAAAGAAATATTCTTTCATTCAGTTGTCAAAGTCTCATCATGGAGTCTTGAAATAGTTGTAAGGATGCATGTTCCTCCAGTTTAAGAGAGGGAAGTTAGTGAAAATCCATAAAGGTGTTTTGGGACTGGACATAGGATAAGAGTCCGAAGCAATTTAAAAATTCTGGTGCGGTCTTGTTTTGTTATTTTTTGCATTATTCATTCTGCTTAGATTCGTACATGCTTAAGTGTTATAATACAGTAAATTATATTTAAGTTCATACTATCTAATCCACTTACGTTTCATTTGGTATTAGATTCTACTAGGATGAGAGATTATATACAAGCCAATAGTTTTGCGATTTAGAAAATGACTCATGTTCAGTATGAAGAACCAAACACTGACATTAAGACATGGTCTAATAAACAAAAACTATTGCTGAAAATAAATTTAAAACCATGAATATACTATTTTATGCACTAGACAAGAATGAATTTAATAGAGTCGGTATTTTAAATCTCCATATAATTTTGGAATACTTTGCAAATAACACATGAATGCATGAACAAATTTAAGGAAAGTAAAATTTCAATGCTTAAAAATCAAATGAAAAACTTTAGAATTAAACCATATAGGAGTACTGTTGAAATGCATTCTGGATTCAAGATATTCAACATGCTTTAATAGCATTCAGTCAAAATTTTACTAATTTTGATATTGTTTCTAAAGTTAAAAACTCTTTAAATGATGAATGGGAGAGAAAGTTCCTCACAAAAGAAGGGGCCAATGATCTTCCAACAGTCAAGGTTGAAGAGTTAATCGGTAATTTAATGTCCAACAAAGTGAATTTGTATGCTAGGAAGGAACAAGCTAAAAAAGAGATAACTATAGCTTTCCAAGTTGAATTGGATTCTTACTTCGATAAAATGACCTTATTTATATTGTCAAAAAATATAACAATTTTTTATAGGAAAGACAAAAATTTGGAATCATACTTCAGTTTTAGTCAAATGTTTCCAATGTGATTGAACTGAACACATGAAGAAAGATTTCGAAGAACTAAATAAGGACAAAAAAGCTTCAAGAGCAAGCATGATAGATTCTCCAATAAAAAGAAGCAAACCCTCCAAGTTACTTGGGATGATTCAAACTTGGTCTTTTGATAATGATAGCGATGGTGGTTCCGAATAGGCAAATGTTTGCCTTATGGAAAATAACAAGGCAAATTTAGAATTTACTTATGAAGAACTATGAAAAATACCTCAAAATTAGATAATAAATATAGGAATACTAGAAATAAGGTTAAGGAACTGAAATCAAAATTGTCTAGGGTAGATCTAGAAATTGGAATGTTAAAAGATGACATAGTAATTCTCATAAAAATTTATAACAATCACAAAATGCTTGTGAAAATTTAATTTCCCAAAACACTAGATTAAATAATGAAACTACAGAATACCGTGATGAGAAATATAGAACTTTCCGAAACAAATTAGGGTTTATAATCTACTTTTCATATGTCTCAAAAAGTGGTAGATGAACTAAAAGTTAAATTACAAAATATATCAAATAATGTTTCAAAATATAGTAAAGAACAAGAGAGTTCATCAAAATTAACAAGTATTTCCAAGCTAGCTTTTAAGAAAAATGGCTTGGGTTTTGAGAAATCAATGGAAAAAAAATATGGTCTAAAGAAATATAGTTCTTTGTACTCGAATTTTAGAAAATCTAAAACTAACTCAGAAAAACCACTAGTTAATAAAACTATCATAATTTTGGCACTAAAAACAAATAACAATCTAATTATAGTGAAATATGCAGATTACTTTATTTTAAAGGTTCTACCAAATTCTATTAGGTATGGTTACCTTTGTCCTAATCCTTAAGGCCCTAACATAGTAAGTGGGTACTAATAAAATTTTCTATTTTTTGTAAATATCCAAAAACAACAATAAAAGGGAAAGACTGATGCACATGATGAGAAAGGCATAGATGTTAACAAATATTACCTATATAAATGGTGGAATTGTCACCTTTGGCGATAACTCAAAAGGATACATTATTGGATGAGGGGACGTAACCAATGTTGGTATAACTAACTCTCCTATAATTATTAATGTTTTACTCGTAGATAATTTTAAATATAACTTATTGAGTATAAGTCAAATATGTGATAAAGGTTTTGCTATATAATTTGGAAAGGATAAATGCAATATTTTTTATAACAATAAAATTTTATTTTTTGAAGGGTTAAGAAATATTTGTATTTTTAATATGAAAGTAAATCATAATACTGATATGTGCTTAATTACAAATCATGATGATCCATGATTATGGCATAAAAATAATATTTGTACAAATTAGTATATAAATAGAATTTAAAAATGAAATTATTAAAAGTTACCAAAAATAAATTTTCAAGTGGAAAATTTATGCGATGCATGTTAAGTAGGAAAACTTAAAAAGGGTCTTTTAAATCTAAAAATGAAATTTCTACAAATCAGCCTTTAAAATTATTACAACTTGACTTATTTGGATCAATTTAAATTCAATATATAAAACATAATAAATATATTTTCATAATTGTAGAAGAATTTTTAGGATATACGTGGAAATATTTTTAAAATAAAATATGGAACTTTTGTGAGGTTTAAAATTTCTACACAACAATTTCAAAATTTGAAAATAAAAGGCATTCGAACCTATCTGATGGGTAATTCGAAAAAGAGCTTTTTGCACAATGTTGTTGTAAAAAAGGAATAACTCATTTTTTTTTGTTTCCCAAAGCACCACAATAGAATGATGTGGTGGAACATAAGAATATAACTTTACAAGAATATGCCAGAACTTTGTAAGATAATAGTACTTTACTTTGAAAAATTGGCTGAAGTAGTCTTAGCTGCTTGTTATGTCCTAAATAGGGTCAGTATAAGACCTTTAACAAAGAATAAACCTTATGAGCTATTTTATGAATTTAAAAGACAATATACGGTCTTAAGCAAATAAACACTTGATTGTCTAAGGTACAAATGTTAGTAGTTGAATAATCCGGCTCTTACATGGGTTTTGAAGTGACAACATGCCAAATGATTTATCCGTAAGCATATTTTATATTTCTTTGTCAATCTTAGGTCAGTTCACTAGTATATTTCAACCGGTAAAAGATTTTGTCAATTAAACTATTTACATAAATTTATAAAATTACATAATTTAAATTTTGTATAGTAGGTGTTTTTACAATATTAGAAAGTTAAATGTAATCATTTCATTTTTTGAATAGGCTCCCACCAGATTTGTATATTCCTCAAATCCTGAGAGAAGTATAGAAATCTTTTGATATCTCTAGTGAGTATTATAGCTCACTTGCCCTGGATTCTGACCTTGTGTTTGCTTAACAAATTACAAGCCCGCAAGTGAGAACAACTCTTTATCAATTGTATCATTAACAACCCTTAACTGTGGTCTTTGCCATAATCTCAATTTTTACCTTGACTATGCTCAAAAGATCAAGAGAGATTATTCAATCTTACCGGTTATCTCTGCTCAATAAATGCATGCAGGTATCTTACCTTTTCCATGCAATATATTAATAGTACTACACAAAGCAGCTTTAGCTTGACTCAACAACTAGCGCAAATGCAAGTAATCTATCAATATATAAATGATAGAGACAATGAATTAAAGTTTCATACTCTTTTAACATATTTTGAGTGATACAGATTTGAGGAATAATGTATTCTTATGAATTAGCCTTGTGACTTAAGTGTCGGACACATCTGAAATCAATGTATGTATACCATACTTATGTTTATTCCAAAAATCCATTTGGATTTCTTACAATTTCACTTATATTCTGTTTATACATTTATAATTATATAAGTTTAATTTGTTTATAACTATTATAATTTATTTAACTTATATAATATTTATACATACATTTTTAATTAAATCATATTTAATTAATTTTATTTGTTTATGTAAAATTTAAGAATTTTATGCTTTTCAGCCAAAACAATTTCAAATGAATAATTAACTATAACCTTTCTAGTTATATATATATATATAAACTAATCAACAATTATCAATCATCTATTATATCATATGAAAGCTGAGTATAGATCTACATGCCTCTTCGTTTTAAATTTTCTTAGAAAACTCATGTGCCGCCATGTGTCCCAATGTTTTAATGTATCGTACATTTTCATCACTTTTCCTTATTACTATTATAACTTAAAGAAATACCAATGTACTCATTAATTTTTTATAAATTATGTCCTTAGTAGACATCTTAAAAGAAATACAACATACGTCTTAGACATTTATTAGCTTACATTTCTATCACTTCCATTTCATATTCTCACAATATTATCTCTCCCTCTTTTCCTATTGCATATGTGCGCCATAATTCAAAAACAATTCTATTAACACTCTAAATCAAAATAAAAATTCTTTCCAAATAATTTTTAGCCAATCTCTTTATATTTTTTAATCTAACTAGAATTTGATTGAATTTGTCAGTAGTTTTTCACTTCATATTCATCTTGAATTATTTATGAATTCATTTGTGTTTTGCAGCAATTGTTTTCCTACCAATTGCTTTCAATGTTATTGATTTTATGGAAAAATCATTCAAAGACCTCCAAAAATAAACTTAGGTGCTAGTTCGGTCGAGCTTAATCAAAAGGTTAGAAACTCTTCTATTATTTGTCTTTTTATTTAATTCGATGTTGAATTTTTTTTATTTTATTATAATTTCTAAGTTTAATTTGAGGTTATGTTTTTTAGTTTGTAAGATTATGAATATAGTTCTTCATTTGTGTTGCAGAAGTTACTAGTTTTACAAATATGTGAACACCATAAAATCTCCTATTGGTTAGTGAAATCTATTAAAGGTAAAGTTGTACACTTTAATTTATTATTAAATTTTTTATAATAATTGACTTTCAGTTGGTTTTTTCTGTTTGGTATGATTTTGGGTTCTTTTTAATTCTTTCGTTTTGTAGGGAATAATTAGTTCTTGCTACATACCTATTATGAATAATCTATTAGAGGTAACATTCATCCTTTTCCAATTCTAACATGGCTAATTATATAAGAATAAATCTCGGTAGAGAACATTATACATGAAGTGAAAGAATATTAAAACAACAAAATTATGTATAGAACTTTTAAGGAAATTTAACAATTTTGATTTGGCTACAGTAGGCTACTTTAAAATTTTCTTTGAAGTTTAATTCTAAATAAGTGTTTTATAAACCTTTTTTTAATTAAATTTTTATATTGTGTTACACCACCTAGTATTATTTATAATTTTGTGTTTTATATGTCCTAAGAATTAATGATACCATTGGTGCTTATATAATACATAATGTTATCACTAATGTCTAAACTTTCTATATTTCTATTTTATTGATTGAATTTGTCAATGGTTTTTAACTTCCAATTCATCTTGAATTAATTATGAATTTATTCATATTTTGCAGCAATTGTTTTCCTATCAATTGCTTTCAATGTTATTAATTTTTGTGAAAAAATAATTTGAAGACCTCCAAAAAACTTAACTTACTGATTCAGTCGAGCTTGATTAAAAGGCTATAATTTTCTTATTATTTGTATTTTCATTTAATTTGATATTAAATTTGGTTTTGTTCTAATTTCTACTTTTTGAGGTTATGTTTTTAGTTTATAAGATTATCAATATAGTTCTCTTCATTTATCTTACATAAAGTTACCGATTTTATAAATATGTCGAAACCACAAAATCTCTTATTGACTAGTAAAATTTGTTACAGGCTGTGCAGTTAAAGCGCTTTGCAATTCTACAACGGTGGAGGTATGAAAATTTATAGCAGAGATAAAGTGGGATTGTAGCGGAGGTGCAAAAAGCATCATTATATGTAAAACTAAATATTTAAAATTATTTTATTCTCATTCTCACGCAAATTTTGTAGGAAAAAATATATTTATTAACCTTGTATAATAAAACCAAAGAATATCATTATTTTACGTAGACTAGATTTGGTGATTACAATAAATTTTAACTTATATTAAGCATTATGCATTAAAATTATGTCTGTAACTTATCTTTGTTGATTTAATTTAAAAGGAAACCACTCAAATCAATCTTTGTATAGTAATGTTCTAAAGCAGGTATTGAAAAGCCTTAATTTAGTGAGCTTAGTAAAAGATAGAGGGTTTTAAAGTAGATCTACTACATAATAATGCTAAATTAAAATAACATAGCGATTGGAGAGTGCTAGAAGCTATAGCGAATATTTTATGGGGCTTTTACTGCACACGTTACAATTAAAGTTAAAACTTTATTATATTGTTATGTATAATAACTGACTTCCGTTTGATTTTATTTTTTGGTATGATTTTGCATTCACCTTGATTCTTTTATTTTATAAGGAATAATTGGTTCGTGCTACATAGATATAAATCCAATTTCGAATAATCTATTAAAGGTAACGTTCATCCTTTTCCAATTCCAACCTACATAATTATATAAGAAAATAAATTTTGGTAGTAAAAATTATATATGAAGTGAAAATATTGAAATAATACAATTTTGTATAGCATTTTGAAGAAAATGTAACACTTTTGATCCAGATGTAGTATGCAACTTTAAATTTTTTTAGAAGTTTAACTCTAAAAAAGTATTTTATAATATTATTCTTATTTAAATGTTTTATACCATGTTACACCACCTGAACTTATGTATAATTCTATATGTATATATCCTAAGTGTTATTGATACCATTAATGCCTATAGACTACGCAATGATATCATTAATCCCCAACTTTATAAATATCTATTTTATTATGTTATATAATTACGTAAAAGTTTGGTTTTTGACTATTTGTTCTCTTATTTCCAAGTAAAACAATCATGCATTTACTATTTCATTGTTTATGAGCATCTCAAACATTTATCATCTTCTAATTCTTTAATTTCCATTTCATTTTTCAATAATATTATCTCTTTCTCGTTTTCAGTTTTATATATGTGCTACGATTCAAAAATAATTCCATCCCCATTCTAAATCAAATTTGAAACTTATATCCGAACAATTTTTAGTCAATCTTTTTAAATGTTCTAATCTAACTACAATTTGATTGACTTCGTTAATTGTTTTTCACTTCATATTCATATAGAATTATTTATGAATTTATTCATATTTTGCAACGATTTTTTTCCTACCAATTGCTTTTAGTGTTAGAATTTTATTTTTGTATTTCTTAAGTGTTAATGATGTCAATAATGCCTATAGAATACATAATGTTATCATTAATTCTTGAACTTTCTACATATCTATTTTATTATGTTATATATAATTATATAAAAGTTTAATTTGACTCTTTGTATCCTTATTTCTCTCTACTACGATTATGCATTCATTATTTCATTATATACTTACATATCAAACATTTATCATTTTCTAATTTTTCACTTTCAATTCATTTTCTCACAATATCATCTCTTCCCTTTTTTTTAGCTTCTTATGCATACCGTGATTAAAAAAAATCTCTATTCCCAATCTTGAACAAATAAAATAAAATCCAAACTATTTTTAGCCAATTTTTTTAAATGTTCTAATATAACTAGAAGTTGATTGAATTAACCAATAGGTTTTAACTTTGCATTCATCGAGAATTACCTATGATTTTATTCATATTTTGCAGCGATTGTTTACTACCAATTTATTTCAATGTTATAGGTTTTTTTGTTTGAAGTCCTTCAAAGAAAAAGAGTTGACTTGCTTGTTTGATAGAGCTTGATTAAAAGGTTAGACGTTTTTTATTATTTATCTTTTTGTTAGCCTGTAACGTCCTGATATTTTCAACCATTCACATCCACACATGTTAGACTTGAATTGCTCAAAATATCAGATTGTTAATTTATATTTGGTGAAACTCAGCATATATACAATAAATAGAATAACCAAGAATCACAGACACAGAGAAATATAACAATAAGCAGCGGAAACAAATGAATAGTAGTTCATGAAGCTACTATATATATATATATAAATATCAGAGTTAAAACAAGATACAATCGAAGTCTCGAATACAAAGAAGTCTCAATACAATAGTCAAATAACAAAATCTGAATATATCACTGGAATCAACTGAATAACTGCAAGCTGAATAGATAGTTGCTTCTCCAAGCGAAGCTCCAAACTCCAAAGTTGAGTCTCAAATGTTGTGACACTCAGTCTGACCCGAGCATAAAGCAAAACACAAAATACACGAGTCAGGATTAACATTCTTATATTAATAAATCCAAGTCAAGTAAAATATCAACTGAAATACAAGTAACTCAAAGGATGTTTGGAAAACCCATCCTCTAAGGATCAGTGGAACTATATACTACGTAGTACAATACACTATTATAATATTTCTATAGTAAAGTAAACTATTAAAATAGCGTTAAGGCGTTACCTATGTCCCCCTTAACACATTTTATAGTGCCATAGTCTATACAGTACCGTAATACCCCGTAAGCTGGAGCTACCGGAGGGCACTCCATAGGTATGACACAAAACAAACTCGTAGTAGTCTCGATATGGTAGGTGACATGGCACAACTAGGCAATTCTAGGGTAGATATACCAATTACACTTCCGGGCTGGTGGTAACGCATAGCCGCAGCTACCGCCCACCTCGATCCACACTCCCAAAAATCTGAGAGTGCACCCAAATCAATCGCAAAGTAATATAATGGTATCGACGAAGTGTGTCTGATCGGAGGAGCTACCTCGCTTGGCCCATCAATTGCTCCTATTTTAGCCACCTTAAGCTAACTCACGGCAGTCGGGTCCACGTATATACCTCAAGTAGAATCGTCGCCACCATCTTACTTCATTTTGGAATCTTCACCACGTACACAGTTGTTAAAGTGGTTTTTGATATTGGCAGAGAGTATGACAATAACTGATCTCAGTCTCTTTAACAACCAAACGTTATTATAACACTGTGGTCATTTCATTTCAAAAAATTCATACTTAAAACCAAAATATCATTTCCATTTCAAAACCATATGAGTATGATATCAATATTCCCTCAAATGTATTCATTTCAAAATCATAGTACCTTTAAAGTTACAATGCTTTTGAAACCATAACACTAGAAATTATAACACTTTGGGGATCATATCACTTTGAAATCATAAAACTTTGGAAATCATAAATTTGGAAAACAATAATACTTTCCTCTAAACAGTTTACATACTAATAATAGTATATATAATAAAAATAGTTATAAATTAAAAAGATTATGTTAAAATAATTAGTAAATTATAAAAGCTATAAATTAAAATAGTTTATAATAAAATGATTTATAAAGTAAAATATAAAAATAGTTTTAAACATAATTTAAGAATACTTTATATAATAAAAGAGTTTCCTCAAATTTCACAAATCGATTCAAATTTACTCGAATTCCAAAATTCCATTTAAATCAAATCTCAGTTCTTCCATTTCAATTCAAATCTCAATAAACCATTGTATATCGATTTCAAATATAGATAAAAACTACAAATTAAACCATTTCAACTTCAATAGATTTCAAACCATTAAATATTCAAACCTTTTACAAAACTAAATTTGATAATTTCTTTTATATCTCTAATTCAACTTTACTATTATTTAGTTTTGAAATATTTACTTAATCATTCCAATAACATTTAAATAAAACTTAAAATTACAAATTCAAATGAACTAAATATCCCATTTCAATTTATGTAAATTTGAAAATATTCATTTGAATCACTTTTAATCAAAATCAAGTTATAAAATCATATCTTTAAAATTTCAGGTTTTAATAAATTTATGTCCAACTTATTTGAGTATAATTTTTTAAATAAATAAAATTTCAAATTAATTTAAATTTATCTTTCCAACCTCAATTTATTTAATTTTTTTATAAAAACTATTTTTAAAATATAATTTAAATAAATACTTAAACATAATATATATATATATTAATTAAGTTAAATTTTATTAAATTAAATTTATTATTAAACTTACTATTATATTAAAACTTATTTTATAAATTTAAAATAGTAAAATTATAAGTAAAATCTTAAAATTAATAATTTCAAAATTAACTTATAATTTAAAAAATTTAAACATATAATTTTAAAAAAATCAAGCATTTAAACATATACAAAATAACATTTGTATAAATAATGTTCAAAAATCAATATTTATATAAAATTATATGTATATATTTCTTTTTAAACCATAGAAATCATTTCAATACATACATACATATATATATATATATATATATATGGACCAATGGTGTTTGTATATAATTTTCTACCCTATGGTCAAGTGATACAGATATTTATCATTTCAATCCGCAATTTAAATATATACGGTACATATCTTTTCAACCCATAATCCCAAATTCAATTCAATGAAAACTGCTTGGGTTTATCATTTCAACCAATAACGATTTTTTCCTAGTCTACAAGATCGTTCGAGTATGTATCATTTCAACCCATAGGGAATTCTATATTAATAGGGTACTTGCAGAGTGAGAAAAAATAATATAATATCATCAACATGCATATATTATCAATGACATATAAAATATAAATAACATATCATGGTGTTAGTGCCTCAGGTGAACAGTTACAGATAATGGCATATCATATATATAGCGGTTAAATAACTAGCAATAGCATATTTCAATTGTCGTTTCAAATGAAATCTAATAAATACATGAATGTTAATCGTGAGTGATAGCTCACCTTCGAAGTTAGAGAATAGACAATGAAATGAGTTATGAATCGAAGCACGAATTCCAAAGCAAAGCCAGACTGGCACGACTTCGACGTACAAGCTGATTAATAGAAATCGATGATAACAATTATATATAAAATTTAAAGTCTAATATTAACTCGTACTAAAATAAGATAATTCTTAATAATATATTTCAAAATAATATTTAACTTACACCATAATAAAAAAAATAAACCTTTATAGTATATTTGGAAAAATCAAGCATTAACAAAAATCAAAATATATATCATTTCTCTACATCAATACTTAATACATAAATAATTAAAATTCACATTTTCCTTTCAAAACATATATAAATATTAACATATATTCATAATAAAATTTGAAATAAATACTTATATATGTACTCAGCCATACCATACAGAATATATATAAATATATATATGCGAACGAACATATATGTAAAATTTATATAAATCTATATGTAACTATTACAGATATCATTATGCATATATACAATAACTAATATACTATAACAACTGAACTTAAGACTTGCATATATAAAATATTTTTATGTTGTAATACTATAAACTAGAATATACAAACACTTAAAACAACGTTCTAATAACAAAATATATACATATTACCTTTCTCACGGCAAACAAAAGTACACTATATATGTGTATTGACTCAAAACAGATTTCATAAAACTGCTATGAACTTATACAACAAATAGATTATACATAACAACCTTTAATATATATATTGCTCCTATATACTATAATATATAACTTAAAAATATACATATAGATGTAGTAAAATATTTTAGTAAGCAACAGGTATATAAAACCCAACAGACCCGACACACAATATATTATACAATCTTATATTTTAAAAATATATATGCCTACTCCAACAATATGCAGACACACATACTATAACTTATAAAAATTTACATATATGATTTATATGAACTATATAACAACAACTTAAATAACTTTAAATATACTAATAGATATATATACTAACATATATAGGATATAGAAATATACAAATGTATACTCACTAACTTTATATACAAAACAACAGAAGAGGAGCGGACGATGGAGAGGGAAGGTGAGGCCTTTATCTGGTTTAAAGGTGAGAAGTGGCGGGTATTCGGGTTTGGGTGGCGGGCTTTAGCTCGGTTGGGCATGGAGGTGGCCATTGGAAGGAAAGTAAGCCGAAGGGGAAAATGGGTCAGGTGAAAAGCTAGGGGAGGCGGTTTCAGTGAAAGGCGGGTGTAGGGGTTCTCGGTGTGCGAACGGAAGAGTAGCGAATGGGAGAGGGGAAGCAAGGCGAAGGTGGCAGTGTGGGTTGAAGGCTTTAGGCACGAGCTTTTGATGCGTGGATGGTTGGTCAGGTGATGATGGGTTTCTTGGCTTTGGGCAGGTGGCAGAAGGCTGCAGTTTGATGGGTTTGAGCGACCATGATAGAAAAACGGTGAAGGCATGGAGGTGAACAAGCAAAATTAGAAGAAGAGTAATGGGTGAGAAAAGAAAAATCGTACAGCTTTCACAAAAAAAAGCAACCTTACTAAAATATTGTATTATTTTATTTTATTTTATATGAAAAGAATAAGAGAAACAAGGGTAGAAATCGAACCAACAAATGTGAAGTGAAAGGGAAGAAAAACAAAGGGCAAGAGCTCAGAATATTAACTACAGATGGTTATTAGTAGACATGGTAAAAGATGAAAGTGCATAGGAAACCCAAAAGCCAAATATGGAACCGATACAATGAATTGTTTTTGCGATTTTGTGGCATACCTGACCCTGAAATATACAAACGAATATACGGCAAAGATCAGCATGACGAGACGATCAAAACGATATGCAAATATCAGCGATATGATCATCCTACCAAAAGTCGATATTGGGTACCGAAAGTGATGCTAAAACGCCGAAAATAAGATAAATGGAGAAATAACAGTCCAAATTTGGCGAAACGAAATATGACGTCTCACTCAGAAGATGATATAAAAATTTATTATATAAAAATATTCAGGTTTGGAAAACAATTTATTATCATCAATTATTAACTGATTTAAATTTAAATAAAATTACACAATAAAATAAAGTTCCACATTTTCTGATGAAAATATAACATTTGCAATGTTTATATAGACGTATTCCAAATATCAAATTGTCATTTCCAAATTTAATTACTTAAAATTCCATAAAAATTCAGTTTAATTACGTTACTAAACAGTTAAAATTTATGGGTCATTACACTCTCCCCCACTCAAAACTTTTCATCTTCGAAAAGGAAGGAGGTAGGAGAATAGAAACAACCAGAAAGAAAAATAGGTTTGACATACGAAATAAAACAATTAATTCAAGACCATATAAATTTCATTTATTTTTAAATTGGTTTATATTGAATTAATTGATTTAAATTCATTTGATTTTTACTTAAGTTAATTTCATTTAAAATTCAATCTTAACTATACCTAATTTATATTTTTTTTCTTCTTATCTTATTATTCAATATATCCTAATTTACAATTTCTATAGTCATAAATTAAGTGTATTGACTCTTATTATAACCACTCAAATATATTTAAAATTTCCTTTAACATCATTTTATATTGTATACTATTCAATTACCCATTTAACTTATGAATAATTTAGGTAAGCTATATATACATATATATTGGAATGCAATTTGAGTATTATACTAATAAAACTTTCCCAATTCAATTATTTCAAGCTTTAAATATTTACCTAAAATTTTGGCTTTATTTAATAATTGAAATCATCCTTTAAGAAAATTTAAGAACTAAACTTTCGATTTCTCTTCAAACATTTTAGAGATAAAATATACATATACATACATACATACATACATATATATATATATATATATATATTCAATATATCAAATCCATAAACATATACTTATATATACTATAAATCAAGTTATACCTAAGAAATTCAAATAAAATTCATTTTCCAAAACAAAAGTGTAGCAAAGCAACTAAGTGGTCTCTCCACTCTAAAAATCGAAAATGATTGTCGATGATGCGGCCATCACCACCGATATTATTTCCTAGCGACAAAAGAGGAGAGTACTGATTAAAACTTTTAAAATTCTTTGGAGACGATTTCTATTTAAAAATACTTTAAATAATATACATATTAGCACTTTAAAACCAAAGTTTGAAATCACCAGAAATTAAATTCTCAAATTCTTAATTTAAATTCAATTAAATCCCAAATCAATTATAAACCATGTTTTTAAAAATTTCATTTATATATGATGTGGCAACAGTCAATGGTTTATAAAACAATGAATGAAAATCAAATATTATCATTTATAATAACCAATTCAGTTAATTATTTTATTCAAGAAAATTATACTTATACATATAATCATACAAAATTTATTCCATTTACCAAATTTGAAAAATAGTGGTGCATCAGTTTGCTCTATTCAAGTATTTTATAATTTCTATCGATTGTGTTGATCAGACGAACCGATCGAAATCAAAATCAACATTAACAACTCAAACAACACACTATATAAATTTTTTTAATTAGTTACAAATACACTCCCTCACTCGATTATTCAGATTGGTTTTCAAATTAAGGATAGAGATCCAAATTAGAGGAACCAAATCAAAGAGAATTCTAGCTAAGAAGATAGGCTTGAAAGGGAGATAAGATAATTAAATTCCAAAAGAGAAAAGATGGATATACTTATATTAATCGCGGCCGACCTTAACTGGGTCATCCGTGATTTCAAAAATAAGATCGATGTAGAATTCTGAGGCAAATCGACATCCGATCGCAAGAGATAGAATTCAAGCACGGTAGGAGAGAGTAGCATCTAAACCAAGGATATAGAAATCTCTGGGGAATCGATGTCGGTTGTAAAGGAGTTTCACCCCTTTACAAATCATTCTAAGATTGGCAGGACCACCGTTTATTATAGAAATCAAATGAAGTGGAGTAATGGGATACTCTAGAATCAAGAGAACACGAATAGGGAGAGACAAATTTGGATTTCAAAACGAAAGGAAAAGTTCCAAAATTCGAAGGAAACCTAATCGAAGAGGAAGAGATTCAAGCTCGAACAAAGGTGATTTTATAATTAAATTTACTATATATGCTAAGTTTTGCTAGAACCAAAGCTCTAATACCAACTGTAAAGTCCTGATATTTCAACCATTCGCATCCACACATGTCGGACTTGAATTTCTCAAAATATCAGATGTTAATTTGTATTTGGCAAAACTCAGCATATACAGTAAATAAAATAATCACAAAATCATAGACATAGAGTAATATAACAATAAGCAGCGGAAAAAAATGAATAGCAGTACATGAAGCTACTATGTATATAAGAGTTCAAACAAGATACAACCGAAGTCTCGAATACATAGAAGTCTCAATACAATAGTCAAATGACAAAATTTTAATACAACACTAGAGTCGACTAAATAACCGCAAGCTGAATAGATAGTTGGATCCTCAAGCGAAGCTCCAAACTCCAATGGTGAGTCTCAAATGCTGCGACACTCACTCTAACCCGAGCACAAAGCAAAACACAAAACACTCGAATCAGGATTAACATTCTTATATCAATAAATCCAACTCAAGTGAAATATCAACTGAAATACATGTAACTCAAAGGATGTTTGGGATACGCATCCACTAAGGATCCGTGGAACTATCTACTATGTAGTACAATTCACTATTATAATATGTCTATAGTAAAGTAAACTATTAAAATAGCATTAAGGCATTAACCATATTCCCCTTAACACATTTTATGGTGCCATAGTCTATACAGTAACGTCATACCCCATAAACTGGAGCTACTAGAGTGCACTCCATATGTACGACACAAAACAAACTCGTAGTGGTCTCGATATGGTAGGTGACACGGCATAACTAGGCAATGCTAGGGTAGATATACCAATTACACTTCCAAGCTGGTAGTAACGCATAGCTGCAGCTACCGCCCACCTCAATCCACACTCCCAAAAATCCGATGGTGCACCCAATTCAATCACAAAGTCATAGAATGGTATCGACGAAGTGTGTCCGATCAGAGGAGCTACCTCACTTGGTAGGTCAATTGTTCCTGTTTTAGCCACCTTAAGCTGACTCACGGGAGTCAGGTCCACGTATATACCTCAAATAGAATCATCACCACCATCCTACTTTATTCTGTAATCTCCACCACATACACAGTTGTTAAAGTGGTTTTCGGTATTGGCAGAGAGTATGACAATAACCAATCCCGGTCTCTTTAACAACCAAATGTTATTATAACACCGTGGTCGTTTCATTTCAAAAAGTTTATTCTTAGAACTAAAATATCATTTCCATTTTAAAACCATATCAATACGATATCATTATCCCTAAAATATATTCATTTCAAAATCATAGTACCTTCAAAGTTATAACACTTTCGAAACGATAACACTAGAAATTACAACACTTTGGGAATCATATCGCTTTGAAATCATAACGCTTTGGAAACCATAACTTTGGAAAACAATAACACTTTACTCTAAATAGTTTAGATATTAATAATAGTATATATAATAAAATAGTTTATAAAATAAAATAGTTTATGTGCTAAAATAATCTGAATATAAAATATTTATAAATTAAATAGTTTACATTAAAATAATCTGTATAATAAAATAGTTATAAATTTAAAATAATATACATATTAAAATAATTCGTAAAATAAAATAGTTAAAAAATAAAATAGTTTATAATAAAATAATTTATTAAAAAAATTTATAAAGCAAAATATAAAAATAGTTTTAAGTGTAATTTAAAAATACTTTATATAATAAAAGATTTTCCCCAAATTTCACAAATAGATTCAAATTAACTCGAATTCCAAAATTCCATTTAAATCAAATATCAGTTCTTCCATTTCAATTCAAATCTCAATAAATCATTTTATATCGATTTCTAATATAGGTAAAAACAACAAATTAAACCATTTCAGATTCAGTAGATCTCAAAGCTTTAAATATTCAAGCCTTTACAAAACTAAATTTGATAATTTCCTTTATATCTCAAATTCAACTTTACAATTATTTAGTTTTGAAATATTAACTTAATCATTCCAATAACATTTAAATAAAAATTCAAATTAAGAATTCAAATAAACTAAATATCCCATTTCAATTATGTAAATTTGAAAATATTCATTTCAATCACTTTTAATCAAAATCAAGTTATAAAATCATATCTTTAAAATCTCAATTTTTAACAAATTTTAAATCCAACTTATTTGAGTATAATTATTTAAATAAATATAATTCAAATCAATTTAAATTTACCTTTCCAACCTCAGTTTATTTAAAAAAATTATAATTTTTTTTTTAAATTATAATTTTAAATAAATACTTAAACGCAATATACATTAATTAAGTTAAAATTTGTTAAATTGAATTTATTATTAAACTTACTATTATATAAAAAATTGTTTTATAAATTTAAAATAGTAAAATTATAAGTAAAATCTTAAAATTAATAATTTTAAAATTAACTTGCAATTTATATTTTTCAAACATATAATTTAAAAAAAAATCAAGCATTTAAACATATATAAAATAACATTTATATGCATAGTGTTTAAAAATCAATATTTGTATAAAATCATATATATTTCTTTTTAAACCTTGGAAATCATTTCAATATATATATATATATATATATATATATATATATATATATAGACTAACGGTGTCTATATATAATTTTCTAACTAATGGTCAAGTGATATGGATATTTATCATTTCAATCTGCAATTTAAATACATATGGGTTTATATCTTTTCAGCCCGTAATCCTAAATTCAATTCAATGAAAATTGCCTGGGTTTATCATCTCAACCCACAAAGATTTTCTCCTATTCTACAAGATCGTTCAGGTATGTATCATTTCAACCCGTATGGAATTCTATACTAACAGAGAACTTGCAGGGCGAGAACAAATAAGATAATATCATTAGCATGCATATATTATCAATAACAGATAAAATATAAATAACAGATCATGGTGTCAGATGTCTCAGGTGAATAGTTACAGATAATGGCATATCATATATATATCGGTTAAATAACTAGCAACAACATATTTCAATTGTCGTTTCAAATGAAATCAAATCTAATAAATATAAGAACGTTAATCGTTAGTGATTTCTCAGCTTCGAGGTTAAAGAATAGACAATGAAATGAGTTACAAATCCAAGCACGAATTCCAAAGCAAAGCTAGATTGTCACGAATTCGACGGACAAGCTGATAAATAGAAATCAATGGTTACAATTATACATAAAATTTGAAGTCTAATATTAACTCATACTAAAATAAGATAAAATAAAAATCTTAATAATATATTTCAAAATCAATATTTAACTTACACCATATTAAACAAAATAAACCTTTGTAGTATATTTGGAAAAATCTAGCATTAACAAAAATCAATATATCATTTCTCTACATCAATACTTAATACATAAATAATTAAAATTCACATTTACCTTTCAACACATATATAAAGATCAACGTATATTCATAATAAAATTTGAAATAAGTACTTATATATATACTCAGCCATATCATACAGAATATATATAAATATAAATATGCGAACGGACATACATGTAAAATTATATATAAATCTATATGTAACTATTACAGATATCATTATGCATATATACAATAACTAATATATTATAATAACTAAACTTAAGGGTTGCATATATAAAATATTTTTATGCTATAATACTATAAAGTAGAATATACAAACACTTAAAACAATATTCTAATAACAAAATATATACATACTACCTTTCTCATTGTAAACAAAAGTACACTATATATGTGTATGGACTCAAAATAGATTTCATAAAACTTCTATGAAATTATATACAACAAATAGATTATATATAACAACCTATACTATATATATTGCTCCTGTATACTATAATATATAACTTAAAAATATACATATAGATATTGTAAAAAAAATTAGTAAGCAATAGGTATATAAAACTTAACAGACCTGACACACAATATATTATAAAATCTTATATTTTAAAAATATATATGCATACTCCAACAAAATATGCAGACACAACATATTATAACTTACAAAAATTTACATATAATATGATTTGTGTGAACTATGTAAGAACTACTTAAATAACTTTAAATATACTAACATATAAATATACTAACATATATAAGATATAGATATATATACAAATGTATACTCACTAACCTTATATACAAAACAACAGAAGAGGAACGGACAATGGAGAGGGAAGGCGAGGCCTTGATCTGTTTATGATGGGTAGTGGCGGGTATTCGGGTTTGGGTGGCGGGTTTAGCTCGGTTGGGCTTTGAGGTCGCCGTTGGAAGGAAAGTAGGCTAAAGGGGAAAATGGGTCAGGTGAAAAGCTCAGGGAAGCGATTTCGGTGAAAGGCGGCTGGAGGGGTTCTCGGCCTGGCAAAAAAGAGTAGCGAATGGGAGAGGGGAAGCAAGGCGGAGGCCGTGGTGCAGGTTGAAGGCTTTAGGATCGAGCTCTTGATGCGTGGAAGGTTGGTCGGGCAATGATGGGTTTTTTGGCTTTGGGCAGGTAGCAGAAGGCTGCAATTTGATGGGTTTAAGCGGCCATGAGAGACAAACAGTGAAGGCATGGAGGAGAATATGCAAAATTAGATGAAGAGGAATGGGTGAGATAAGAAAAATCGTAAAGCCATAACAAAAAAAGCAACCATACTAAAATATTATATTATTTTATTTTCTTTATATGAAAACAATAAGTGAAACAAGGGTAGAAACAAAACCAGAAAATATGAAGTGAAAGGGTGGAATAACAAAGGTCAAAAGCTTAAAATATTAACTGTAGATGGTTATTGGTAGACACGGTAAAAGATGAAAGTGCATAGGAAACCCAAAAGCCAAATATGGAACCGATACGATGAATTTTTTTAGCGATTTTGTGGCATACCAGATCTCGAAATATACAAATGAATATATTGCAAAGATCGGCATGACAAGACATCAAAACGATATACAGATATCAACGATACGATCATCCTATCAAAAGTCGATATTCGATACTAAAAGTGCTGCTAAAATGCAGAAAATACGATAAATGGAGCAATAGCACTCCAAATTTGGCGAAACGAAATATCACGTCCCACTTAGAAGATGATTTAAAAAGTTATTATATAAAAATATTCAGGTTTGGAAAATAATTTATTATCATCAACTATTAACTGATTTAAATTTAAATAAAATTACACAATAAAATAAACTTCCATATTTTCTGATGAAAATTTACTATTTTCTATGTTTATATAGGCGTATTCCAAATATCAAATTTTCATTTCCAAATTTAATTATTTAAAATTCCATAAAAATTCTATTTAATTACGTTATTAAATAGTTAAAATTTACGGGTCGTTACATAACATGATGTTGAATTTATAGTTTTTTCTCAAACTACTAATTTCTAGTTTCAGATTGAATTTTCAGTTTCGAAGATTATGAAGATATTTCTCTTCAATTGTCTTTCAAAAAGTTATCGATTTCATAAATATGTGGATAACAAAGAATCTCCTATTGATAGTAAAATTGGTTACAAGCAAGAGTTGATAACTTGATTTTATCCTCAAGTTTTGTGTAATAATTGACTTTCATTTGACTTTTTTGCTTGTTATGATTTTGCAATTTGTTTAATCCATTTATTTATAGTGAATAATTGGTTCACTGTTCCATAAATATCAATTCCAAATTTGAATAATCATTTGGAGGCGACATTTATCTTTTTCCAATTCTAACTTACGTACATATATATTAAAATATTGCGCATAAAACATTATAGATGAAGTAAAAGAACGTTGAAATAATAATTTATTTTACAGTATTTTAAATAAAAAATGGCACTTTTGATCAAGCTATAGTAGGTAACTTTGAAATTTTGTTAGAAGTTTAATTCTAGATAACTGTTTGTAAGCATATAGTTATTTAAATGTTTTATATTTTGTTGCATAAGTTTTTACAAAATCTTATATTAACAATATTTATCAAACCTAGGCTTTAATATATTTTTTATATTTTAGAGGTGATATTCATAGTGTTGTTTCACCATTTGCATAATTTTTGACAAATTAGGAACATGCTCAGCTATGTGGAATCATGAAGGATGGAAGAATGCATGGTTGTCCAGTCAAGATTTTCGAAAAGATATCATAGTATAGATGATGCAACGGGAACTAACATGCACACAATACACACACACAGACACACACATGCCTACATATATATATATATATATATATATATATATATATAAACACACACACACACACATATAATTAGTTTATATAACTGATTACATGATCTATAAACTTTAATGACATGCAAGATACAAAGTTAAAATGTCAAAATTTGAAACTCTTAATGCATATCCATGTCATTCTCAAGAAATAATAATTGATTAAACTATTTTGTACTTTTAGTTTTGAAAATAAATCTTACCTTAAATTGGTATTTTTTGTAAATTCGGCAGAGTAAAATGCAAAATTTAATTACTTTAGCAACATATTTATTTTTTTAGTTTACTTGTTATCTTTAAAAATGAATATGATGTATTCTTTTCATTATTGTTATGTTATTTAACTATAACTATATGAATATATGTCTACTAATGGTCATTAATTCACTTAACTGACATCAAATGGAACTCGAGAATAAGTACATGAATAATTAAGTTAAAACGAAAAAGAAGGGGTTAATTTGGAATTTACTCTGATTAATTCTGTACTCGGTTTGAACTAAAACCTAAAATAATAAACATATTATCTACCATAACGTACATCCATTTTTAGTCGCGTATAACAGTAAATATATATCCATGGTTCTTACTTTTATATTTATTTATGGATAAAGCTTTTATATAGTATCTAATTATTTATAAATGAAAATGAATCTTACGTCATTTGTTTTTTTCATTTATAATCGTAGTGTAGGCTAAATTTATTACAATATAATACATGCATTTGTTTAAGTTTCTAAAATTCTTACTTTCAACTTCAATCAATATTAAAAATACTAGAAATACATTTCGTTTTTTCTAAGTTTCAAGTTTACTAAAGAATATATGTAACAATCGACATTTGATCACTTTAGTTAAAGATATTTAAATTATCTTAAATTATAGATTATTTTTCATAAATAATCAAGTTTTAAGTGATAAATAATAATAATGAACTTATCTTGGAAGATGTTCACAAAAAAAATTTCCTTTGGAAAGATATACCGATAAAATGACCAAAAATCATTTTGCCGATAAACAGCTCTAAAATCGTAAAACGTCATGCACGAAGCTAGATACATACGCTTACTTTTGTTTTTAAACAAGAATATGAAATAAAATAATTTATTTTATTTTTCGAAAATAGAAAGTATTTATGACATCATAAGTATTGCCTTTATAATTAATAATTGACTTATTAAATTGAGATTTAATGATTTAATAATTGTTTTAAATAATTAAAATTCATTATGAAGTGATAATAAAAAATTATAAATAGTTTTATAAAGATATATAATTGGTTTGAAAATATAAGGAAAATTGATATCGCTTTACGAGTATAATAGTGATTTTTGTCAGTAATTGTTAATATTTATTTATATGATTTTATAATTCAAATGAGATCATTTTTATTAATTAAAAATGATTATTAATTAGTTTTCAAATTTTGAAATTTACATGTAAATCAATTTATAAGTGAAAATGTGACTAGGAATGAGTTTCCTAATTTTCAACTGTTTAACGAATGAAAGTTGTTCAAAGTCATTGCAACTTTGTTTATATGTCATGTACATATATATATAGCAATACATATGTGTAACGACCCAGAATTTCTGTCATTTGAAATTCGTATATTTAATTGATTTCAAATATTAACAAGTAAAATTTGTAACTCGAATAAATTTTATTTCGAATATAGTGATTTAATTGGATAATTGAATCGATAATTTAATATTTGAAATTACTGAAATAATTGGAAATTGGGTTTGAAATGGTTAAAAATAATTTGTAAAGTTATATTAAATCATATTGGAGTTAGAATGATGTTATAGAACTTTTAAAATTGAATTTAAAGTTAATTTGTAGAATTTGAATATTTTAATATTTAATTGACGAGTTAAAAATAGCCATTTTTTCAAACAATCTCGGATTTCGACGAAACTAGTTTCATCGGATTAATGTTATATTATTGTTTGGTTTGAAATTTCGTGTCAATCGGACTTACGGTTTGTCCGGGGCAAGCTAAAACGTGTAGAAATCGATTCGAATGAATTTTGAATTTAAATATTCGATTCAAAAACTTATCTTCCAAATTTGATCAAATTAGCTCCCGATATATATTCCATTGCGTTCGGAATAGGGGTAAAACATTATAAATGCCAGGCGGCACGCTTCATTTGGAGTTCGAAAAATTTCGGGATGAATAGTGTCGCGAAATTTTCTATAAAAGCCCCTCTAACATTTCATTTTTCACAAAACCCTAACCCTAGAGCTTCAGCTGCCGCCTCCTTCATTTAATGGACGAAATTTGTTCCTCTTCCTCCCTCATTTTCTTCTAATCCATTCGCTTTCATTCAAAATCATCAACTACAAAATTGAAGAGCTTAACGAGCATTAGCTATCCAACGGTCGAGATTGGATTTCGAGTTGTAGATTGACAGCTACGTAGCCGCGTTCATCAGGGAGTCGTGCACGAAATTCAAGGTGAAGGGGGGCCGAGTTCGATACTTTGCTGGCCAAAGGTAGATCCCGACTTGGGTGACGAAATGGTGGTTGTTGGTCAAGTTCAAAGTCGACGATGGTGGCCAGAAAATGCAAACCCTAGCGGCGGCTATGGGTTCAATGTCGCGTGTTTTTACTGATGGAGGAAGGAGAAGAAAGAGGAACGGCCTTGATGGAAGCAGCGAAAATCAAGGTCCAGATGGTTTGAAGGGTTTGAAAACTTAAAATAAATTTGTAAATTATATATATTATAATTCGTTAAAACACTGTAACTTTGACATACGAGATCCGTTTTGGACGAAACAAATTGCATTGTGATATCCCGGAATTTCAAACCCAATTTAAATATGATAATCTTTATAATAAACTAATTTAAATTGATAAATTTGTTATTTTATTCAACAGCAAATAAATGAATTGTAAATATACATATATTCTAATTAAAACTAATACATATGTAAGGGTAATGAATGTGTCCAAAATTGTACTCTTATCAGATTTGATTTTGAATTGAATTTAAAAACTTAAATTTAATTTGAATTGATAAATTAAAAGATTTAAAATATGTTAATTTTTATTACAAATTTTACTTTGAGTATTAAGGAATATTCTCATGATTTTATTTAAGTTATAACATTTGTTTTATATTCATTCTTTAAAGGAAATTGATTTTATAGGAATTTAAAAATGAATTTATATTAGAAAAATCAATTAAGAAAAACATTTTTAATTCTTTTTGCATGGAATTAACACTTGTTAAACATTTAAATCCTACTAATAACATGTGTTAGAAAATTAAGCTATATAGTGACAAGTGTCATAATTTAGGTTTATTTTCTTTAAATTTTATAAAACAATTTTTTTATAAAAGATATTTCTTATGCTTCAAAATATACTTCCTCATTTTATTCAGCAAGAAATTTTTACACTCTTCGTTTCCAAATCTGAAAATCTTCACTTCAATTATTGATCAAAACTAAAACTCCTTTCCAAAATCTAACCTGCAAAGAAATTTCTGTGATAAAATCTGCATTTCAAATTTCTTTTGAAAACTGCAATATAGACTCCTGCAATCAACCAAATTCTGAAACAAATCTCAAGTTTTTATCACTTATTGATTCAAGATTTGAAGCATCATTAAAGTTAAGCAAGCAATTTCAAGAAGTGGAAAGAAAAAAGAAATCTGTAGTCTAAATTCTTTTCCAGCAGCTTAAGTCTTAGCAACAAAAACAAGTGAGTAAATTTTTAATCAAAATTTTAAGAATAAGGATCTGTTGCATGTGAAAGTTAGTTATGAATATGCTTGCATGTTATTTATTTTGTGAAATAATTGTTTACAGATTTAAATTTTAACTGTGCATGTTTAAAATGTAACAGTTAAACCCTATATCTTCAAGATTCTGGAAAAAAATTAAACAAAAACTCAAATTTATATGAAATGAAACATTGTTAGGTTGGAATAATCAATATAGAAGTTTGATTCGGTAGGAATTAAGTGTTAAAATTTTTTTTTGCAAATGAAACAGTTAAAAACTGCAGAAAGTAAGATACGCAGTAAAAATAAATAATTATATCATGTGAATCGTGTTCAAATTTTAATGAATCAAGTTTATATCCTAAATATACTATGCATAATACGAATTTTAAGATAGAAATCAAATTTTTTTAACTGGAAATTGAAGATGAATTTTAGGAATAACTGGAATTGGGGCTTTTGTCAAACTCTTGTGACTGGGTTGTTTATAGGCTTTGAAATTTAAATCGAAGTTGTGTTAGATGTTGCTTGACACTAGAAAAATAGTGGTTGAATTTATCTTTCAACAGGTAATTTAGAATTTTGATTTTTAGGGTTTGTGCTCTATGTGTTTTTCGAGTTCAGGAATTCGATTTTGTGAAGCATGGTGTTGACCGAGTTACGACCGGCTTGGGGTGGAGGTGTGTTAGGGTTGCCGTAGTTTGGAGGAGAATGGTGGTCGGCTTGCCGTGGATGATAGGTTTCTTTCCTGACGACTGCAGTTGAGTTTGGGTTCAAGCAACCCATATTTCGTTCGAGCTTGAGTAGGTGAGTTCTGGGGTTTAGATTTGGGTCATGGAATGATTTGGGGTTTGCGCGAGATGTCGGCGGCGGTGGTGGAGGCGCCGGAGCTTCGTGCATGTGCACGAAGAATGGCCTGTGTCAGTGGGCTTCGGTATGATGTGAGTGTGTTTAGGACTCGAAGCCGTGCTCGTGTTTTGGTCGTGGGTCTCGTGAGTGTGCTCGGGTGTATGAGCTGTTGCTCGTGTGTGTGTTGTTGGGTTCAGGTAGATGAAGGAGGGTTGGGAAGATGGAGTATAGTGTTGATATTAGCTTGGCTTTTGGTCGAGCTTAAAACATAAATAACTGAAGTCAAGTTTTAAACTTGTTTTAAATTTCAATTTTGTTTTAAGTTTAAAACTTAACACTTTATATTTCTCACTACTTTATAAAGTGTCAAATATTTTAATTCAAAAGTAATTCACATTTTATTTGTTGAAGTTTTGAAATGATTTTACATCTTTAAATCTAATTTTTTTTAAAAAGTAATTAGTTTTAATAAATTGAAATGTTTAAATATGTAAGGGTTTTTAATGATAAATGAAAATTGTTTGGTTTTGAAAGTTAATTAAATTTTGAAATTAAAGTTTACTTTAATTAATTAGTAATTAGAGTTGGAATTAATTAATTAATTTAGGATTAATTAATTTGTTAATATTTAATTAAATTACTTATGAATTATTTAATGGATAATACAGGATTAAATTAAATAACAATTAATAGATTATTAATTAATTTATTAATTGATTTAAGATTAATTCATAAATGATTAATAACTGATTAATTAAATGATAAATAAATTAGTGATTAAGAAGTTAATCAATTAATTGATTAAGAGTTAATTAATTAAGTAATTAAACATTAATTAATTAATAGTAAATTAATTAATGGTTAAGATTTAATTAATTAAATAATTAAGGTTAATTAATGAATAATCAATTAAGTAATTAAGATAAATTAATTTGTGATTAATTAAGAATTAATTAAGGTTAATTAATTATAAATTAAGGAATTAATTAATAACCAATTAAGGAATAATTAATTTTATATCAATTTTAATTAATAAATAATTATAGTAATTAATTGATAATTAAATAAAGATTATTAATTATTTAAGGATTAGTTAATTAATAATGGAAATAATTAAGAGGTGGTTAATTAATTTAAAAGTTGTGATTAATTAATTATTTTTTGGTTAAGCAAGATTAAGGGATAAATTCTTAAGTAATTAATTTAATTAATTAAATTAATTATAAAATGAATTAAAGTAGTGCTTACTTATGGATGATTGTTTGGATTGAATGTCTAATTATGGTTGATATCTATTGAATAATTATTCTGTGATGAGATGTTGTATATCTATGATAGATATTGGTTATTATCTGTGGATAATGTTGTGTGATGCTATGTTTAAATCTGAATTGAATTGTTCAAATCTTTAAACAACTTGGCCTTTAAGACACGTTTCGATTTCGATGAGACCGGGATCGGGAATCGAATTGATTTCCGAAAACCACATCGATCCAAGTTAAACGTTAGGTCGTGACGTCTCAAGTGAGGATCGAGATGGAGTTTTAGAATGCAAGGGTTATTGTCGTTAACTCTGAGGGTGATTTCAAAATGAGTGTAATGAAATAATGCCTTTAGTTTCGTTCAAACCCATAACTAACTTGTATGGATTGAATGCTTTCAGAACATCGTCAGGAGGACGATGAGAATTCTAAGAGATGTGTTCTTTATAAAGGTAATCGTAGCCTCAAGCCTCATCAACCGAGAATGGCTAAAACAGGGGAGGTGCAGCAAGGCTTCGTGGGTAGCCCCCACTAGAGAGTGAGATTTACCCCTGTCTAGAAGTCCCTTATTTATTCGGCTGTGTGGGCAGTTGTTGGCCACAACTGCGGGATTGTCTTGTTCGGAACTGTCCAGTAAGGGATGGGTCCGGCCTTGTGTTGCAGGGGATCGGGAGTGGTCCTCGGTACGGTGATCTAGGCCCTGTACTGTGACGAGCGGTACACCAGTAGCCCTGCCATTGATGGAAACTCATTTTCCCTACGAGACCCTACGGTTTTGATTGTATTACCCACTTTCGTGGCTAATAGCTGGAATTTAATGAATGTAACAATTTTGGCTATTTTCTATTTACTTGAAAACCCTAGACCCTATTATAATATCACTGAATTTCCTATCAAATGTTTTGGTTAGCGTAAGGTAAAAACTTACCCGTGTTTACTTGTGGGGAGTCCTACGTGATACCTTTTGTTTCAAAATGATTTTAAAGTTAAACAACTTTAACTGATTTACTCACACTAGACTCATGTCTGACCCGGAGGTTATTTTGTTTTTCATAAACTCTTGGGTACACAAATTTTTATGAGTAGCCAAGTGATTAGGTTTGGGTTGGCATATGTTTTGGAAGCTGGAGCTAGAGTCCATACGTATTATCTATCTCTTTCCGCTGTAGTGACATTTTGGTGTTATGTTTTGAGTTGTATGGGTTGAGGAAAACTCTTATGAATGTCAGACGTAATGGAGTAATATTATTTTGTGTACTCTGATATGTAAACTTATGTAATGGATATGTGTAATATTATATTTTGTTCGTTTCCGCTGTGAGATTCTGATTATTGTTGTTTCTTTTCTTCCTATCTTTCTATTTCTATCTCTTTCTTTTCTTATTGATGATACGTCTTTCTGGATATTGAAAGACGGGTCATCACAGTTGGTATCAGAGCAATGGTTGAGAAACTCGTAGGCTCTGGAGTAGTATCTATCTTGAGAGTGCGTATTTGTAATTTTCTTACATAACTATATCCCTATCTAAATTGATTGGATTACCTGTTCAGGTAGCCAATATGAGTTCAAGAGGCCGAAGGGGAAGAGTTGTTGGAAGTGCATCAACTGGTAATAGAAGAGAGCAGACTGAAAATGAGACTGTTAATCCAGTTACGTCTCCAGTCAGTTTTGCCGCATTATGCAAGGATTTTGTACATCTTGGAGGAAAACCATTTCAGGGATCAGAAACTATAATAGAAGTTCAAGCATGGCTTCGCTCGTGTGAGAAGATTTTTAAGAGCATGAGGTTATCAGATGAGCAGAAGAGAATAATGGCTGCGTGGCAATTACAAGGTGGTGCCGCAGTATGGTGGAATTCAGTAACTGCTAATATCTCGGAAGATGGTACGTCTTGGGAAGAATTTAAGGAGATGTTTGAGGAAAAGTTTATGCCTGCTGCAGGAAGAACTCGGCTTTATCAAGACTTTCTGAATCTGAAACAAGGAAATATGTCTATAGCTGAATACGAGACTAAATTCAATGAGTTATCTTGCTACGGTCCAGGACTTATTGACACCTCTCTTAAGAAGAACGAGATGTTTGTGCAAGGGTTGAGGCCTGAGTATCATGAGAGAATGACTGCACAATTGAAAGGGTCTTTTGTGGAACTCATTGACATGGCGCTGAGATATGAAGACTTGATGAATAAAAGATCTGAGGCGCGAGTTGCTGCATCTGGAGGAAATTCTTCCAATCTTAATAAAATGAAATTCAATCCTAACTGGAAGAAACAAAGCAAAAGGAAGTCCGGAAACAATAATGGACACCGAAAGTGTTATATTTGTCAACAAGAAGGTCATCTGGAAAATAAGTGTCCTAGAAGAGATCCTCAGCAACAACAACAACGACAGCATTATAGTGGACCAGGGTCAGCCTTAATTCAGAAGTCTCTTTGCTTTAACTGTCACCAACCGGGACACATAATTAAAGACTGCCCGCTCCTTCATAAGGTTCAACAGAACAAAGTATTTGCTTTAGAAGGCACACCATCAAACTCGTCGAAGGGCAAGGGAGTTTTAGAAGGTACCTTACTTTTAAATGGAAAATATATTAAAGTCTTATTTGATTCTGTTGCTTCTTTAAGTTTTATTTCCCTGGGAACTGTAGAGAATTTCTTACTTACCCCTAGTATCGTAGACAATCCCATTTCTGTATCAAATCCTATAGGAGGGGTAACTAAATTGGATAGGATCTGTAAGGATTTGAGAATCTCCTATCTATCCCATAGTTTTTCCTGTGAGCCTTATGTATTGGATTTTAAAGGTTTCGACCTTATATTGGGAATGGATTGGCTTGACAAATATAAGGCTATTTTAAATTGTGATGAGAGAACAGTTTCATTGGAAACTGATCTGAGTAGGATTGCCAGAGTAATGTGTGATAACTCTAGAATCCACTTGAGTAGTCTTTTACATGGAATAGAGACTTCTCAAGAGAGGTTGTAGATATTGAAGTAGTCTGGGATTTCTCCGACGTATTTGAGGAAGTTAAGTGTTTGCCACTGCACCGGGAAATAGAGTTTTGTATAGATTTGGTTCCTGGAGCAGTACCTGTAATTTAACCTAGTAGGAGAATGGCTCCAAGAGAGAGGGAGGAATTAGTGAAGCAAACTCAAGATTTGTTGGAGAAGGGTTTGATTAGACCAAGTTTTTCCTGTTGGGGTTCTGCTGCAGTTTTTGTCACCAAGTCGGATGGGTCGCTAAGGTTCTGTGTAGACTACCGTGAATTGAACAAGGTGACCATTCGGAATAAGTATCCTCTTCCTCGCATTGATGATCTCTTTGACCAGCTTCATGGTGCATTAGTCTTTTCTCAATTAGATCTAGCATCAGGTTTCCATCAATTAAGGGTAGCTGCAGACAATATCCCCTTAACTGCATTTAGGGGACATAATTGTTTCTATGAGTGGTTGGTTATGCCTTTTGGGTTAACTAACGCTCCTACCTATTTTGTTGATCTGATGAATCGAGTCTTTAGAGATGTTCTGAATAAGTTTTTTTTGGTATTCATCGATGATATTTTGGTTTATTCTAAATCGGAAGAAGAGCACAAGTAGCACTTGAGAATAGTTTTGGAAACTCTAAGAAGGCACGTTCTGAAGGCGAAATTTTCTAAGTGTCATTTTTGGAAATCTGAAGTAAAAAAATTTTGGGCCACATTGTTTCTAGTGAGGGAATCTCTGTAGATCCAGCTAAAGTTGAGACTATTCTGGAATGGAAGCAGCCTCGAACTCCAACAGAAGTTCGCAGTTTTCTGGGATTGGCGGGTTACTACAGGAAATTTATTAAGGATTATTCTAAGATCTCTTCTCACCTAACGAAGTTTACAAGGAAGGGAGCTAAATTCAAGTGGACACCGGAATGTGAGGAAGCTTTCCAGAAACTGAAGACAAAATTGACAAGTGCTCCTGTATTGGCTATTCTTGATTGGAAGAGCAAGTTTGAAGTGTATACAGATGCCTGTATTGTTGGATTGGGAGCTGTTCTTATGCAGAATGGTAGGGTTATTGCGTATGCAAGTCGGCAATTGAAGCCACATGAGAGGAACTATGCTACGCATGATCTAGAGCTGTTGGCTATTGTTTTTGCTTTAAAGATCTGGAGGCATTATCTTTTAGGAGAAAAGTTTGAGTTATTCACGGATCACAAACCCTTGAAATATCTTTTCTCTCAAAAAGATCTTAATCTAAGACAGCAGCGATGGGTTGAGCATCATACGATTTGGATATTCTGTATACTCCAGGGAAAGGGAACGTTGTGGCAGACGCTCTTAGCATTGCGGTTCTTTCTCTTTTGTAAGTGGTTCCATCTCTTCTGGAAAGGATTTCAAGCAAGCAGGAATCTGATAGTAAGTTAAGAGGAATTATCAGAAGAGTTAGGAAGGGACAGTGTCCTAGTTTTGAGATTGATGGCCATGGAACGTTGAGGATTAACGGAAGGATCTGTGTTCCATATGATAGGGATCTGCGTCAGGAGGTATTGTCAGAAAGTCATCGCTCCAGATTGAATATCCATCTAGGAATCTTGAAGATGTTTAAGGATATGAAAAGAGTCTTTTGGTGGAAGGGCATGAAGGAAGATATAATCAGGTTCGTTAATAGTTGTGCAATCTGCCAGCAAGTGAAAGGAGATCAGCAGAAGCCGACCGGTTTGTTACAACCTTTGGAGGTCCCGACATGGAAATGGGAGATGATTTTGATGGACTTCATCGACGGTCTACCTAGAACTAAGAAGGGAAATGAAGGAATATGGGTGATTGTGGATCGTCTAACCAAGAGTGCCCATTTTATACAGTTAAGGCAACTCGTACTGTAGCTTCTTTGGCAGAAACTTTCTTGAAAGAGATTGTGAGATTGCATGGTGTTCGGGTCGTTATTATAAGTGATCAAGATCCGATCTTCACCAGCAAATTCTGGGAGGCATTGCAATCAGCTTTGGGAACTAATTTAAGATTGAGTATAGCATGTCATCCCCAAACGGATGGACAAACGGAAAGGCTTAATCGAATTCTAGAAGATATGCCGAGAGCTTGTGTACTAGATTTTGGAGGATCGTGGGAGGATCATCTACATCTAGTGGAGTTCTCTTATAATAACAGTTACCAAGCAAGTATTAAGATGGCTCCTTATGAAGCATTGTACGGAAGACCGTGTAAATCTCCAGCTTGTTGGATAGAGTCGAAGGACCGTATTGTGCTTGGACCAGATCTGATCCGTGAAGAAACTGCTAAAGTCGAGCTAATCAAGAAAAGGATGAGAGCTGCTCAGGATCGACAAAAGAAATATGCTGATAAAAGACGAAGACAATTGGAGTTCAAGATTGATTATTTAGTCTTTGTCAAAGTTTCCCCTATTAAAGGAGCTGTAAGATTCGGGAAGACAGGGAAACTCGCTCCGAGATACATTGGTCCGTTCCGAGTTCTCGAGAGGATTGATGCTGTAGCATATAGGATTGAATTGCCAGTCCAGATGGCTGGAATTCACAATGTTTTCCACGTATCTCGTCTACGGAAATATGAGCACGATCCATCTCTTATTATGGAGCCAGTTGTGCAGGAAGAATTAGAGGTTGAGCCGGACCTATCAGTTGTCCGAAATCCTGTTCAGATTGTTGATCAAGATGAGAAGAAACTCAGAAACAAGATAGTGAAGCTCGTTAAAGTCCAATGGAGTGAGGATCCTAGAGATTGTACCAGGGAGACTCTGGATAGCTTTAGGAAGGCTTATCCGGATATGTGTCCGGATAACTAGTGGTGTTTGTATTGAATGTATCATTGTTTGGATGTTTTGTTTGTTGATTTCTTATGAATGGATGTTATGTATGTTTGAAATGTTGAATAAAATAAAATTTTGGATTATCTTTTGTTTAAATTTCGGGGACGAAATTCTTTTAAGGGGGAGGAATGTGATATCCCGGAATTTCAAAACCAATTTAAATATGATAATCTTTATAATAAACTAATTTAAATTGATAAATTTTTTATTTTATTCAACAGCAAATAAATGAATTGTAAATATACATTTATTCTAATTAAAACTAATACATATATAAGGGTAATGAATGTGTCCAAAATTGTACTCTTATCAGATTTGATTTTGAATTGAATTTAAAAACTTAAATTGAATTTGAATTGATAAATTAAAAGATTTAAAATATGTTAATTTTTATTCTAAATTTTACTTTGAGTATTAAGGAATATTCTCATGATTTTATTTAAGTTATAACATTTGTTTTATATTCATTCTTTAAAGGAAATTGATTTTATAGGAATTTAAAAATGAATTTATATAAGAAAAGTCAATGAAGAAAAACATTTTTAATTCTTTTTGCATGGAATTAACACTTGTTAAACATTTAAATCCTACTAATAACATGTGTTAGAAAATTAAGCTATATAGTGACAAGTGTCATAATTTAGGTTTATTTTCTTTAAATTTTATAAAATAATTTTTTTATAAAAGATATTTCTTATGCTTCAAAATATACTTTCTCATATTATTAAGCAAGAAATTTTTACACTCTTCATTTCCAAATCTAAAAATCTTCACTTCAATTATTGATCAAAACTCAAACTCCTTTCCAAAATCTAACCTGTAAAGAAATTTCTGTGATAAAATCTGCATTTCAAATTTCTTTTGAAAAATGCAATATAGACTCCTGCAATCAACCAAATTTTGAAACAAATCTCAAGTTTTTATCACTTATTGATTCAAGATTTGATGCATCATTAAAGTTAAGCAAGCAATTTCAAGAAGTGGGAAGAAAAAAGAAATCTGCATCCCAAATTCTTTTCCAGCAGCTTAAGTCTTAGCAACAAAAACAAGTGAGTAAATTTTTAATCAAAATTTTAAGTATAAGGATCTGTTGCATGTGAAAGTTAGTTATGAAGATGCTTGCATGTTATTTATTTTGTGAAATAATTGTTTACAGATTTAAATTTTAACTGTGCATGTTTAAAATGTAATAGTTAAACCCTGTATCTTCAAGATTCTGGAAAAAAATTAAACAAAAACTCAAATTTTATATGACATGAAACATTGTTAGGTTAGAATAATCAATATAGAAGTTTGATTCAGTGGGAATTAAGTGTTAAAAAAATAAATTTGCAAACGAAACAGTTAAAAACTGCAGAATGTAAGATATGCAGTAAAAACAAATAATTATATCATGTGAATCATGTTCAAATTTTAATGAATCAAGTTTATATCCTAAATTTACTATGCATAATATGAATTTTAAGATAGAAATCAAATTTTTTTAACTGGAAATTGAAGATGAATTTTAGGAATACTAGAATTGGGGCTTTTGTCAAATTCTTGTGACTGGGTTATTTATAAGCATTGAAATTTAAATCGAAGTTGTGTTAGATGTTGCTTGACACTAGAAAAATAGTGGTTGAATTTATCTTTCAACAGAGAATTTAGAATTTTGATTTTTAGGGTTTGTGCTCTATGTGTTTTTCGAGTTCAGGAATTCGATTTTGTGAAGCATGGTGTTGACCGAGTTACGACCGGCTTGGGGTGGAGGTGTGTTAGGGTTGAGCGAGTGCATGGCTTGAGTTTGGAGGCGAATGGTGGTCGGCTTGCCGTGGATGATGGGTTTCTTTCCTTGCGACTACAGTTGAGTTTGGGTTCGAGCATCCCATGTTTCGTTCGAGCTTGAGTAGGTGAGTTCTGGGGTTTGGATTTGGGTCATGGGATGATTTGGGGTTTGCGCGAGATGTCGGTGCCGGCGGTGGAGGCGCCGGAGCTTCGTGCATGTGCACGAAGAATGGCCTGTGTCAGTGGGCTTGGGTACGATGCGAGTGTGTTTAGGACTCGAAGCCGTGCTCGTGTTTTGGTCGTGAGTCTCGTGAGTGTGCTCGGGTGTGTGAGCTATTGCTCGTGTGTATGTTGTTGGGTTCAGGTAGATGAAGGAGGGCAGGGGAGATGGAGTATAGCGTTGATATTAGCTTGGCTTTTAGTCGAGCTTAAAACACAAATAACTGAAGTCAATTTTTAAACTTGTTTTAAATTTCAATTTTGTTTTAAGTTTAAAACTTAACACTTTATATTTCTCACTACTTTATAAAGTGTCAAATATTTTAATTCAAAAGTAATTCACATTTTATTTGTTGAAGTTTTGAAATGATTTTACATCTTCAAATCTAATTTTTTTTTTAAAAGTAATTAGTTTTAATAAATTGAAATGTTTAAATATGTAAGGGTTTTTAATGATAAATGAAAATTGTTTGGTTTTGAAAGTTAATTAAATTTTGAAATTAAAGTTTACTTTAATTAATTAGTAATTAGAGTTGGAATTAATTAATTAATTTAGGATTAATTAATTTGTTAATATTTAATTAAATTACTTTTGATTATTTAATGGATAATTAAGGATTAAATTAAATAACAATTAATAGATCATTAATTAATTTATTAATTAATTTAAGATTAATTCATAAGTGATTAATAACTGATTAATTAAATGATAAATAAATTAGTGATTAAGAAGTTAATTAATTAATTGATTAAGAGTTAATTAATTAAGTAATTAAACATTAATTAATTAATAGTAAATTAATTAATGGTTAAGATTTAATTAATTAAATAATTAAGGTTAATTAATGAATAATCAATTAAGTAATTAAGATAAATTAATTTGTGATTAATTAAGAATTAATTAAGGTTAATTAATTATAAATTAAGGAATTAATTAATAACCAATTAAGAAATAATTAATTTTAAATCAATTTTAATTAATAAATAATTATAGTAATTAATTGATAATTAAATAAAGATTATTAATTAATTAAGGATTAGTTAATTAATAATGGAAATAATTAAGAGGTGGTTAATTAATTTAAAAGTTGTGATTAATTAATTATTGTTTGGTTAAGCAAGATTAAGGGATAAATTCTTAAGTAATTAATTTAATTAATTATAAAACGAATTAAAGTAGTGCTTGCTTATGGATGATTGTTTGGATTGAATGTCTAATTATGGTTGATATCTGTTGAATGATATATTCTGTGATGAGATGTTGTATATCTGTGATAGATATTGGTTATTATCTATGGATAATGCTGTGTGATGTTATGTTTAAATCTGAATTGAATTGTTTAAATCTTTAAACAACTTGGCTTTAAGACACGTTTGGATTTCGATGAGGTCGGGATCGGGAATCGAATTGATTTCCGAAAACCACATCGATCCAAGTTAAACGTTAGGTCGTGACGTCTCAAGTGAGGATCGAGATGGAGTTTTAGAATGCAAGGGTTATTGTCGTTAACTCTGAGGGTGATTCCAAAATGAGTGTAATGAAATAATGCCTTTGGTTTCGTTCGAACCCAGAACGAACTTGTATGGATTGAATGCTTTCAGAACATCGTCAGGAGGACGATGAGAATTCTAAGAGATGTGTTCTTTATAAAGGTAATCGTAGCCTCAAGCCTCATCAACCGGGAATGGCTAAAACAGGGGAGGTGCAGCAAGGCTTCGTGGGTAGCCCCCACTTGAGAGTGAGATTTACCCCTGCCTAGAAGTCCCTTATTTATTCGGCTGTGTGGGCAGTTGTTGGCCACAACTGCGGGATTGTCTTGTTCGGAACTATCCAGTAAGAGATGGGTCCGGCCTTGTGTTGCAGGGGATCGGGAGTGGTCCTCGGTACAGTGATCTAGGTCCCGTACTGTGACGGGCAGTACCCTAGTAGCCTTGCCATTGATGGAAACTCATTTTCCCTACGAGACCCTACGGTTTTGATTGTATTACCCACTTTCGTGGCTAATAGCTGGAATTTAATGAATGTTACAATTTCGGCTATTTTCTATTTACTTGAAAACCCTAGACCCTGTTATAATATCACTGAATTTCCTATCAAATGTTTTGGTTAGCGTAAGGTGAAAACTTACCCGTGTTTATTTGTGGGGAGTCTTACGTGATACCTTTTGTTTCAAAATGATTTTAAAGTTAAACAACTTTCACTGATTTACTCAAACCAGACCCATGTCTGACCCAGAGTTTATTTTGTTTTTCATAAACTCTTGGGTACTCAAATTTTTATGAGTAGCCAAGTGATTAGGTTTGGGTTAGCATATGTTTTGGAAGCTGGAGCTGGAGTCCATACGTATTATCTATCTCTTTCTACTGTAGTGACATTTTGGTGTTATGTTTTGAGTTGTATGGGTTGGGGAAAACTCTTATGAATGTCAGATGTAATGGAGTAATATTATTTTTTGTACTCTGATATGTAAACTTATGTAATTGATATGTGTAATATTATATTTTGTTCGTTTCCGCTGTGAGATTCTGATTATTGTTGTTTCTTTTCTTCCTATCTTTCTATTTCTATCTCTTTCTTTTCTTATTGATGATACGTCTTTCTGGATGCTGAAAGACGGGTCGTCACATGCGTTGGGTTCGTATTGACGAGCACTACGCGGTGGAGCTGGATTGAAATCGATTGAAGCTAGTGTAAATTTTGGGTAAAATTAAACGCGCGTTTAATTTTATTCGAAATAAAACACTGCAACTGTTATTGGAAGCAAGGTGAGAACTTCTCACTCAATCGAAATTGTTTCGATTTAAATTTTAAGTAGTTAGATTTAAAATTGCTGATTATGTGATTGAATGATAAATTATTATCTTTTGTAGTTAAATAGACCCTATACGCCGTATATTAAGCGGATGTTATTTATTAAAAACATATACCGCGATAATTCCAACTTGAATGGTATTGGTATTATATATGTACTTGGAGTTGATTTTCCCGCATTATATAGCGGACGAGACCCTATTGCGCCGCATAATAGCGGATAATATTTTTTAAATCCTATATACCGCGATATTCTGTATTTGAGCGGAATTGGTATTGTGCTAACATCTGTGGATGCAGGGAAACAGGTTAGAGGGATCCAATCGGATTCCTCAACAGTATTGATTTATTTACAGATATTGTGATATATTCTGTTATCATATGATATATGATGTTTGGATGTCGTGATTGTTATATTTAGTGCTGCTGCAGCACTGGGCCTATTTTTAGAGTTTTTAAAAGTGTTAAAGTAACGATTTCGAATTTAAAAGGATTTTAAAGTGATTTTTGAAAGTATACGTTTTATTAAATTTTGGTATTGATTCATTTTGAATAAAAAAAACGTGGTAATTTTAATGTTATAAAATTTATGATTTTTGTGAAATGTAACTGAAATGTGATTTTTGAAATAAGTAGCAGATTAATTTTATAAAATGGTTTATATAGAGATTTTTGAATTATTATAAACAATTTATATAAAAGAATTATAAAATTGATATTTATAAATTAAAAATATTGAAATTTTAAAAACGAGTTTTTATAAGTGTTAGAATGAAGTATGAATGGATTTTATAAATGAATGAAATTTATAGATTTATAAATTGTGAAGTGATAAAGTGAATAGATTTTTGTAAAATAAAAGATCTATAAGAAATTAACTTATAAATTGGATTTTGGCATTTAAATGGGATATAGATAGAATTTGTAAATTAAGGGATTTAATAAGTTGAAGTTTTTATTAAATATATAAATGTGAATTTATAAACATTGATTTATAAATTCAAAAGTTGATTGAATTTGATAAGTAAATAGGAAAGCTTATTAAAGGAAATATATTCACGATTTTGGGCAGTGAAATCCTTTAAATAAAATGTGCAGAAGTGTTGAATTTGGTAAAAGATTTATATTCACGTTTTTGGACGGTGAATAATATATTAAAGAAGTGTTTTGGGGAAGTGATATTTAAATAGAATTTTAAAACGATTTGAAGTGTTTTAAAATGTATAAGTGTCAAAACCATAGATTTCAACATTCATTGTTGAAATAGACGTTTTCGAGGAATAAAAGGAAATGGTGGACTATAACACTGTTGTTATAGTAAATTATTTATGTAGTATTGGGATTTATATATCTATCTTAATTTCGAATCCCTATACTAAGTGATTTTGAGTTGTCGTAATGATGTTTTACGCAACATTCGTTTTGACTCAAATGAATGTGTTAAAGAGAACGTTTTCCTTAAAGAATAAAATATGTACATAAAAATTATGATACTAAAATTATCCTTTGAAAAGATATACCGATAAAATGATTGAAAACCATTTTATCGATACACAGCTCTAAAATCATAAAACGTCACGCAAAAAGCTGGATACATATACTTAATTTTATTTTTGAACAAGAATATGAAATAAAATTATTTATTTTACTTTTTAGATACTAAAAAGTATTTATGACACCATTAGTAATGCCTATATATTTAATAATAGACTTATTAAATTGAGATTTATGGATTTAATAATTATTTTAATTATTATAATAACTATTTTAAATAATTGCAATTCATTATGAAGTGATAATAAATAATTTATAATAGTTTTAGAAAGATATATAATCGGTTTGAAAATATAAGGAAAATTGATATCGCTTTATCGGTATAATAGCAATTTTTATAAATAATTGTTAATATTGAGTTATATGATTTTATAATTCAAATGAGATCATTTTTATTAATAAAAAAATGAATAGAAATTTTTTTTCAATTTTTTTTTTCATTTATATGTAAATTAATTTATAAGTAATAATGTTACCGGGAATCGGTTTTCCGATTTTCAATGGTTAAACAAATGGAAGTTATTCGAAGTCATTGCAACCCTATTTATATATCATGTACACATATATAACAATACATATGCACACCCTAACTTGCACAAGGATATATATATATATATAAACTTATAAACTTAATATGTGTGTGTGTGTGTGTGTGTGTGTGTGTGTTACAAAATATTAAGATATTTTCCTAAAAAATTTATACTTAAGCAACCATCAACTCCAATTACACCATATCACCTCAAGCACATGGAGGCACAAAAGGAGAATGGTTTGTCATGCATATGGAGGTGATGGGGGTGTGGGCAAAGGGCAATTGTGTAATTTTACAATTAGATATTTATTTCCAAATAACTCCTATAAATACCTGCCCATTTCTTCATAAATTCCTAGCACTTATTCTTCATCTTCTTCTACGTTCCTCAAGCTATTCTAATGGCTTCATATACAAATAAAATTGTAAAGAAAATAATTACAAAAAGAAAATAAATTATATTAGTATATATACATTATCTAATCCATTGAAAACTACTTCAAAACACTCCATTTATCATATCAAAACCCACAGCCGCACTTTCCTTCACATTAGGCCAAGCCATCCACCACCGAAACCCATGGCCATGAGTACCCAAGGCTAAGGCCAAGCTCATTCAAAGCTTAGGAGCTCGATTCCATTGAGTTTAAAGCAATCATAGCGAGTTCGAGTCAAAATGAAGGTGAGAAAACTCCACTTATATTTATATATATACTTTGTATTATGATATGACATGTTTCTTGGTTGCTTTTTTTGATCATCAAATTTGGATGTTGATTATATGTTTATTTGATGTTGAAATGATTCACGTTATATACACGTCGAAAATCACAAAGGAACTCACTTTTCTTTAATAAATGAAATGGTATGTACAAGATTGTTAAACCTCTTGAAAATAGTTTAAAATGGTTTATAAATGTTTTATAAATACTAAAAGCCAATTTGGTGATTTTTTGACTAGTTATGAAAATTGAATCAAAAATTGGCGCGTCGCGTAAAGGTAGTTCACAATTTCGCGCCATAGAAAGTTAAATCCATTTAAACGATGGATTTGGAGTCAGAATAATTTGTAATAAGAAATTTTCAAACCTTTATAACCATATTTTTCAAACGAAGAAAGAAAATCGAGATTTCATTCAATAGATTTTGGAACATGAGCAAAATAAGTTTTCAAAATAGTCGTGGTTTGGCAGTTTGAAAATCAAAGCTACAAATTCTTTAAAAATTCATATTTTAGTTCTTTAAAAATATGAAATAAATTCTATAAATCTTTAAAAATATTTTTAAAGTGATACGAGTTATAAAAATGGTTTTTAAGTGATCAAAAAGTTGTTTTTGTCAAATAAGCTTTTAAAATACTATTTGCAGCACTTTTTTCGTAGCACTTTTTAATAAATTTTGCAAACAATGATTTTAACTTAATTATTCTTTCCCGAACCTTTTTTGAACCTTTTGAAATAAATAATTACATAATTAAAACATGATTAAGAGGTTTATAAATGAGTATGCGAAAACGGCTAGTATATTTGTTCATTTGTGAGTGTCATAGAAAATCCGATCGAGGAATGGAACAGATCGGAGAGAAAGCCCGAATGCTCTAAAATATTTAGAGTTGATCAATTACCTTGATTACCTTATGGGTGATAGAGAGGTTGTCTCTAGACATGGGTTTGGAAAACCAGTTGTTTGCCCTCCTTAGCTACCCGGACTGGCCCGACGGAGGAGATTGTAAATTTGTTTTACTCAGATCTAAATTTCCCAAAGTGTAAAAGATATAATTTCCCAAATTCAAACAACTTGAATTGCATGTAAATAATATTCTTATACTTAGTATTAAATTCTGATGAGGGAATTCGTACTATCCGTGAGAATTTAAATGGCAATCTCACCATTGTTCGACGGAAAGTAAAGGTTGAATACGTAAATTGATATTGAGTAGAATTTGTATAATTTCCCTGATTCCAATTACTAAATAATGTTTCTAAAACGATTTATGAAAATTATTTGGTAATTGCAAAGTTAAAGAGAATTTTAATGATTTCGTATATACCGAAAATAATGTTTCAAAGATATCTATCTCTAGAAGACATTTTGACTAATCAATCAAAGAATAATTCCCTATTCACTTAACATCATTTTATCGATGATTGGATCAAAGGAACCGGGTCGGATTTAGGTGATTCCTATGCGAAGACTGCTTCAAATGAATTTACGTGTTCAAAAATAAAAGATATGGGATGATATGATTTGGGAGATGGAATTGGGAGATGGAATGTAGGGCTGCCTGCCACTGACCCTCGAGGGAAATATTCCCATATTATATGTGGCAGTAGTTCTTCATTTGATATCTTCGATACAAGGACTTCTCGCTACTATTCCTAAGGATAGTTCCCAATAGGATGCGGTAAGAGAGTACCTTTGGTATATCCTATTCCTGGATAACTTGTATGGACGAATGTCTGACATTGCATTTTTAAAACGCACATACATTGATTTTTTACAAACATGCATCTGTTTAGTGGCGGAGATGGAAACTTCTCTTAGATTAACACCTTTCTTTGAGACGTGCAAGCTTAGAGGTTGTACATTGTGGAAATCAATAGTGTGTGATGGAATTAGCAATGTGGTGCAATGTGTTAGGTGAAAGGTAATCGTTACATTAGGCCTCATCAGCCAGTAATGGCTTAAACAGGGTACGCCGTAAGGCTATGTGGTTCGCAACCATTAGGGTATGATCATCACTTTTCTAGGTTACTCTCTATATGTTGAGTATGTGGTGTATGTTATGGGATCCCGGATAGGTTGGTTATGACCGAGTTGATAACATATTTAGTTCCTATCCAGGCCATGTATAAGTGCCAAAACGGGATCTGGTCTTTCCAGATGCGGAGGGTTGTTTGTGTATCTTCGATACATCCTTTTAGAGGTGTACTGTATGAAAGGTAGTCCATTACCTTGTCGTTGTATGAAATCCATTCTCCAATAAGTGTCTTCGGACTTGATTCTAGAACCTAGTTTGTTGGAATTTAATAATGTAACAGTTTTGGCTAAGATTGTGTATATTTACTTGAAAAGTGTTTTCAAAAGAAAGCCATTAAAAATAATATCCCTAGATTTTTCATAGTAAAGATTTTAGTTATCATAACGTAAAAACCCATTCCGCGTTTATGTGCGGCGTTGACTTACGACATACCCTTTGTTTTTAAATATCTGTATTTTGAATTTCTCATACCAATCTCATGACCGACCCAGAGTTTTTTTCTTTTCTCTTTAAACTCTAGCAGCCCTATTTTCCCAAGCAACCTAGTAGTCAGGATTAGTTAGAAAGAATTTGGAAGAGCTCGGAGCATGGAGTTAGAAAATTCTTTTGAAGATTGTTATCCATTTCCACTGCACTCATGTACTATTGTATTCCGCATTTGTAAGGACAGATATTCATAACTATCCATTTTTAACTCTAATAAATGTATTTAAAACTTTCTAGTGTAAAGATTATATGTTAAAATAATATATGTCATTCCATCCGTGTGAGATTCTATTCTGTCTTTATTTTCTTTCTTACCCTTAAAGAATAGCCTCTCCAGCACGTGGATCCATGGCATGTGAATTCCAAGTATGTATTAGTATCAATTTTCGAAGGTTAAAGAAACGAGTCTTTAAAACATGTGTAACGGGTATTAATTAATTATTCGAGAACTCAATCACAAATAATTAATTCGATACTAAGGATGGAAGAAATGGTATTCATTCATCATTGAACCTTAGCCAAAATCATTAACAATATTAATATTCAATCAAACTAAAAGAAAGCATGTAAATTTCAAATTAGCTATTAAATGGAACTAATTCAAGAATGAATATATAATTGATTCTTTAATTTAATTTGGAACAAAAGGAACTTTAAATTATGGTCTTAAAATTCTAAATAGTACTTAAATATCAACTATCATAATATCTTTTTACTTTAAATTTCACTAACTAAAATAACATATTAAAATCCTAAATGGAAGGAGATAAATTTTTTGATTAAGATTAAGATAATAGAGATTGAAATTAAAATGTGTAACCCTTTACAATTTTAATTTGTTGTAATTACTTAAATTAGGAAATTATAGTTTCGGTACTTTAAGGATGAAATAAAAAAATAGTTTTGGGGAAGTGTAAAAGTACATGAATGATGAGAGAAGAAATATAATCATGAAACATTTAATCTGGTAATTTGATATTAATTTTGTAGGGAATAATTAGTGATTAGATATTTCACTATCAAAATTATCCAATTAAAAAATGCTCAATTTTTTTTATCTAATTAAAGAATATAATTTTTCACCCTACTATCCAAATCACTTTTTCCTTTGCCAATTCCAAATATGAATAAAAATTATTAAAGAATGAACTTAAATATAATAAAATGGATATGATGTTTTAGTTTAATACAACAACATCTAGCATATAATAATAAATAGAATTAAGCATAAGTTCTCTATTATTGAAACATATTATCACATATATCCACCAATATCATACTTCAAGTAGGCATGATTGATAATAGTTTATTGTTGAAAATCAAAATAGAAGGTCATTAATAAAAAATGATAACTAAAATAATAAAAAATCGAATAAAATTTTCAAATTGCATTACATCAAAATACAAAAATTGTTATATGCACTTGAAACTAAAAGAGAAGTGGATTGAACAAAAATGAATAGTACAAATACAAAACATGTATGATAAAAGGAATTCAAATTAATTTGAATTAAACTTAAAATTAAAATTAGTAAATGTCTTTATCAAAATTTAATTTCACTCTAAGTTCCATATGAAATTAAATATTTTCACTCTTACATGGCATCTGTTTGTGTGTGTGTGTGTGTGTGTGTGTGTTAGAAAACAAGCAAAGTTTTTAAACACTTTAGTCATTATAGGTTTTGGCAATTGTTGATAAACTAAAAAAAATATGTAAGAGATGGTTCTTTCTAAAAATGCATAAATATAAAATTATAATCTTTTATATTTTATAGTTAATTTTAAACCATCGAAATATATGTTTAGTTTGGGATTTTTTTATTTTGTTAGAGAATATGCATGATTTACTTGATATGTTTATTTATTTAGTTTAGTTGATAATTTATATTATAGGATGATGACACACTTCAAATTTATGGTACAAATTAGAACGTAAATATGAACCTTGGTATAACTATTTTCTTAATAATTTGAATATTTCATATAGTTACAAAAGATTATTATAGTAATTTGTGTAAAGGTAGTTCTTTCATTTTCTTTTAATATTTGTGTATAAGTATTATTTTTGAACATGTATGTCAAATTGGATATAGTATGACATAAATCTTCCTAGACGTTTATTTACATACGTACAACAAATATGCCAACATGTTAACAGTGTATACAGTAAATAAACTTCATCTAGGAAAGATCTTGTTGAATATTATTATCGTTCAATTGATAAAAGGGACAAATTTGATATCAATTCCATTAGTTTCACTTTAAAATAATTATAGTACTAATTAAATTACTTATCTTTAATTGAATTAAATCTAGTTGAAGAATCGCTAGCACATTAATTTTCAGTAAAGTTAATCAATTAAAGAATAAATTTCAACCAATTAATTATTTTTAATTACATTCTTTCATTAGTAACTTTTTAGAAGCATTATAAATTTAGAAAATGGTTATAATAAGTGAAAAATATATATTTGCAGATAATGTCTTTAACACAAATAACTAAAATATTATTAGGATGATATGTTTAATGCTTTTAGAGGCAATATCATGTTTCACATATTTATTTAAGCTTGAAGGACGTTATATAATGTGTGTATATATATATATATATATTATGGAACATGATTATAGTTTTTATCTTGCATGTATAACAATCAATAGATTATAAATATCATATCATGTTCATTTTTAATGTATAGAGACAAAATATCAGAAGCATTTGTACTAACGTTGGACTGATACTTGAGAAAAAGTCATGTCAAAAGTTCAATTGAATCTCCAGTGGAAATTCATAGTCAATATTAGAAGTAATGATATTATGTCAAAGAACATAAATGAATATATGTTGAATACATAAAAGAAATAATCTAAAAGTGAAAAGTTATCAATCTAAGGGTTTAATTCAAATTTAAAATATGTTTAAATGTAGACTTAGGTAACAAGCGGTGTTAGTATATTAAAGGAGTAGATGCATACCTGATGCTTCTACTCAGTTGATTATTATAAAAAAAATTCCAAAAATAACAAAGTACTATTGTACATTATTGGAATGCAATTTTTTCTTTGTTTTTCCTAGAAAAAGGGTTAATTTTATCCTTGAGTAAATCATGGTTTCTATGGTTTTGGTTTACAATACAAAGAGTCAACTTTAGCTATTTTTTGCATATACAATAGTTATTTTGCTACTAATCATTCTACTTCCATTTTAGTATTTGTTGTTTTGTTACATACGTAGGTGTTTATTTCAAAAATACTTTGTTCTACATTGTAGTATAACCATTTATAATAATTTATTGAAATAACAGTAATAATTAATTTCAGTAGTTCCTATCAGTGAACGGATTTCCTTACTCCTTTTGATCTAATTGTTATACTCAGTGAAATATGATCCAAGTATTCACATGTGTATCTATGGGTATTTTGTGTTATATTAATATTACTCTACTTTGAATTATGCTAATTGCTACATTATTCGGTTTTTACGTGTATATGAAAATTTGGTTTAATAGAAAGTTATTTGTTTGTTTCAAAAATTTAACTGCATAATGTATTTTATGTATAATTTGCGTGTCATATTACACTATGTGTATTGAAATAAAGTGTTCTAAAGTTTCCTTGACATTTTACTAACTTAGTCAGTATCGCGAGATGTCAAGCAATGTAATAATGCAAATAGTGGAGCGTTGTTTATTTGAACCAAATTTGAAATGCTCTTCTACTTTGAGCACGTTTTCTCTTCCAACTTATAAATCTATTAGCACAGCAAAATGTATGGATAATAAAATCAATATATTAAACATACAATAAAATTATGTTAAAATTATATTTCTTACACTTGAAAATTAATAGGCATGCTTAGTAATACAATGCTTATCATGTTAGAAATAATTGATATATAGGGTTTTTTATCATTGTATGGAGCATTTTCTCCAAAATGTGAAGTCATACTTTGTGCACTTTGAGATTATTAAAGAGGCTTTATAAATGAAAGTCTATCAATGGTATATAAAAAAACAAATAAATTACTATCCACGAACATACGCGCTCACATTCATATAATAAAGAAAAATATAAAAATTAATTATTAGATCAATATTATGATGAAACCCATGTGTGTAGCATGGGTCACATTAGTTTATCAAATAAATCATTTATTTAATTAAATATTTTAATAAATTTGAATTTTTTTAATTTACCTTAAATAATTTTAAGATAAATATTCAAGTACTACCTTTACAGTTATATATCCATAACAACATATATAAATTTTAACTGATTAACTTTACATTCATTATTCATTTAATTGTTGATTGAATATATTCAAAAGTTTCAAAACTTATTAGATTAATTTCTGATAATAATTTTGAAAAATTTTAAACTTATTTTATAAACAATCCAAGGATCAAAACAACTCTAAGCCTTATATCAGGGTCCTTTTAGACTTAGTCCACCCATTAGCCAATCCAGTATCCTAGGAGGGGAGAAAATTTTAGTTTAACTCCAAACCTAAATTTCATTATTTAGAAACTCAATAGATGGAAAAGTTTATCAGTTGGTCCCAAATGCTGGGTAATTAGACTATAGAAACCATATAGGCTTTGATGTCATTGTTTGAATCCAGTTCTTTTTGAAATAGGTAAATTTCAAAAATAAAACCCTACTTGGATCATAGTGGGACTATGAAGTCTAATATCCAATGCTAGGTACGATCTAGTTGTTCTAATAAAATCATATTTTGTTTGAATATTTTTTGTTTAATTAATCTGATTAATTAAAAATATTTAATGTGGACATTTGGTTATGAAAAGAAAATTGGGAGAGATGAGCCACAAATGAAAGAAGAAGAGTGAATCAAATTCAATTAAATGAATAATGAAGGTTTTTCTATTTGGAAAAAGGAAATTTTCATTTTTCTATTTTAAAATGTTCCATTTACTAATGGATGCAAAATTAGACCACATACTTCTAATTGTAGTGAACCATTTAATGTCTCATATATGGACTAAAAAATTTAATTTATATTCATGCACATATTGATGACATATTAGGTATGACATTATGATATAACATATAATAACATAGTTAATATATACATATGTAGATATTAGGATTTATATGTATACACTTGCCATTTATATATACATTAATTGCCTTGGTTTGATTGTTTAGTGTAAGATATATATGGATATAAAATATTTCTAAAATACATATCTTCATAACATAAAGATTAATTTGACAAAATCTAACATAGGTTGACTAAGTTGAAGTTTTGAATCCAAATTTTAAGTTGAAATATCTGGGTTTGATTTGGTAGAATGTACATTTAAATTCAGATCTTGATCAAAGTTAATTAATATGAAATATCTCTAATCGACTACAAAGCCAAAATAATTTCCAATTAATTGACAACGTAAATACGTACTATATTAAACTATTATAATATATTTACAAACATATACATATAAACACACATATGCATATATGTATACATAGAAATATATATATATACACACACACACAAATACAAATAAACTTTAGAATACATTTTAATTTTAAAACAACCAAAATGAATTTTGAAATTAAAATATAGTTGTTAAACTAAATAAGATATCAACGAAATTTATGTTTCAATATCGACTAAATTTCAAAGTAAATATCAACATTATTATAAATTGTAAATTATGTATAGAAAACTATGAAATGTGTATCAAAACATATTCATATAGTGTGTTACTATTGGCACCCAGGTTTTTTTTTCTTCTGGCCACCAAAACTAATGGCTAGCTTAAACAATTCAATGTCCCTCTTCCTAACAGCAAAACTATTTTCTTCACGTAAATAGGCACTCAAAATTCAACACGCTTATTTCTCTTTCTTTGAAAACGAATGCCTCCTTGGAGGGAAAATTAAAAAGTTAAGTCATTTGTCAACAAATCAGAACCTCACCGCCTCTTAACAACCTATGCCTTCGTAATGTAAGCATTCCTTCTCCAATTTTTTATGGAACTCTAGAGTTTCAAATCGTGGTTGAACTGGTCACAGTCGATTGATTTGTTGAAAAGTCAGAAAACTCTAAGTAACGTATCTATGATTGATTTATTAAAGAACAATAGACTTTAACACATGAATAGAAAACTAATATCTTTGTGATCATCCTAATTGGAATTATCTGCTAAATCTTCACTTTCCTTAATCTATTAGGAAAAAGAGATATTTTTGGGTTTAGGGTTTAGAATTATTGAGGAACATGTAGGAGTATTTGAAAAGAGATAGGAGGTATGATTTGTGTACTGTTGAGTAAAAGAATATAATATGGTGGCCAAAAGAAGATAAAAAATCTTGATGTCGAATTATTATAATGGTAGCCGAAAGAAAAAACCTAGACGTTAATAGTAGCCCACTTCATACACATAACATACACTTATATACATATATACACACATATATATGCATACATATACATATATCTGTGTGTATTAGCTTTAATATATTAAATATCCAAATATTAGTTATATGTAATGACACCTTGACCGAAAATCCTTCTTAAATATCTTGAATCAACATCCAAACATTACAAGAATCAGATGAACCACATGAATAGACTTTAACACATGAAAAGGAATCTAACATCTTTGTGATCATCGCAATTGGGATTATGTGCTAAATCTCCAATTTCCATCATTTATTTGGTGGAAAATGATATTTTTGAAATTAGAGTTTGGAATTTTTAAGTAGTATGTAGGAGTATTTGAGAAGAGATGAGAGGTATGATTGTGTATTGTTGAGTAAAGAATAGAATATGTGGCCAAAGATAATAAAAAAATATTGACGTCTAATAATTATAACGGTAGCCGAAAGAAAAATAACCTGGATGTCAATAGTAGCACACTTCATACACACACATACATATATACATATACACACACATATATATGCATACATACATACATACATATATATACACATATATACATATACATATATACATATACATATATATGTGTGTGTGTGTATTAGCTTTAATATATTAAATTGACTCAAGTCATATCAGTTAACATTTATTCAGATTGTGATGTTAATTCTAAATCAAGGTGATGCAATTATATATATATATATATATATATATATATATAATCATGATAAGAATAATATAACTAATGTATAAATTTGAATTGCCTTATAGATCTGCCATATCAGTGACATCTTGACTGAAAATCCTTCTTATATTTCTTCAATCAACATCCATATATTACAAGAACTAGATGAACCACATGATGTAATTTTGTTTGATTTTCTTTTTTTAAAGAATTTTGGCCCCGTGTGGAAAGAAGATAGCCGCGGATGTTTGAGCAGGAATGAAAAAAAGAATTAGAGGAACAAATGAACAATAGGATTTTGTTTAAAGGAGATAATTAAAAACCTTTCACATTCACTCTTTAAAACTTTCCATTTTAGTTCCCTAATTATTCTCAATTAGATCCCATCCAATATCCCTTCCTCTCTCTCTCTCTTAGGGCGAATCATTATTTCCAAAAGCCCATTAAGCAATTTACTATATTTAAAACCCATTTAATTATATACTGACATTGTGTATCGATACGTGTATATATAAGTTTTATATATGCATCCAAATAACTACCAACAACACCCAAAAATCAAGTAAATTATTAATTAATATTTCTTAAATATTAATTAATTTATAATATTTTATAAACTAATCATGTAACGACCCGTAAATTTAACCAGTTTTAGTAACGTTATTAACTGAAATTTGTGAAGTTTTAAACAGAAAAATTTGAAATATAAATTTGATATTTGAAAATCGTCTAGTTAAACATAGCAACCGGTAAATTTTCGTCCGAAAATATGAAAGTTTATTTCGTTCGTAAATTTACTTCAATTAAATCAGTTAAAAAGCGATGAAAATAAAACTTTTTCAAAACCAAAATATTTTTACATAGAAAAATTCTAAAACATCTTTTGAGCAAGATGTCAGTTCGTTATTTTTCCAAATTCGGACATCTTTGGCTCCGTCGATCTTATTTTTTTGTATTTTTCATGCATTTTCCACTAGTATAAAAATTCGAATTTTTATAATCTAATCGAATCACTGATATCTGTATATCGTTTTGATCGTATCATCATGCTGATATCTGCGGTATATTCGGTTATGTATTTCGAAGTCCGGAAAGCAGTGAAATTTAAGAAACGACTTCCGTATCGATTCTGTAATTCGACTTTTGGGTTTCCATACCCTTTCATTTACCTGCCGTTTGGAAACTGCAGCTTTTATTGTTCTCCAAAAAAAAAAAAATTAACTTTTGCAATTTCCCAAGTTGCAATAAACATTTGTCATTTCATTTTACCTTTGGTTCGTTTCACCTTCATTTTCTCTTGGTCACCGTGCTTTGAATGATAATAATAATAAATATAAATTTCGAATATATTTGGTTCGTATATGCTTCAGCCTTGTTGTTCATTTTCTAGTTTATGTTCTCTTCCTCATGACCATTTTCTTTTCTCCTCTCTGTTCTTCCTTTGAAAAAAATTATATTTAAAAAAATAGAGGAACATGAACTCTTCCTCCTCCTCACCCTCAGCAAACACCTCCGACCTTTCCTTCTTCCACTTGGATCCTCTGACAACCGAACTGCTCCACACCTTGAAGCCTCCACGAAAATTCCCTCTTCCATCCGTCCGTCACCACAAGACAGCAACCGACCCCGCCCTATGCGCCACCTCACCGACCTGGCCGAAGCCACCGCGACAACCACATATTCGGCTTGACCTCCTCCTTGAACCTGCCGCCTTTGCCACTGCAAACGCAACGCCCTTCCTCTCTCGCCATACACGCAAGCCCACCTCGCCTCAGCACTACCGAGGTCACCGACCTCTCGCCTTGAACCGAGACCGGCCTAGCTGCCCACCACCTCCCATTGCATCACGTGCCACAACCTGGACCGAGCCACCTACCCACTGTTCTCACTATCAAAGCGGTAGCAGTCGAACTCCATTAATCCCCTCTGGCTTATCGCCGACCTTATCTTTCCCTCCTCCTCCTCGCCTTGCTAGTACCTGAGTGACAGCCAAGCACCGACTTCATTCTCTTCGGTCCCATTTTCTTCTCCTCTATGCTTTATATAGGTGGGTATATTTCTATATCCATGTAGTTTATATTTGTACTGTTATAAAGTATGTAAAATATAAAAGCTTTATTTGTTTTGATAATGGATTTTTGTGAGATTGTAGAAGTATATTAGTGTTCACGGTTATATATATACATACATACATATATATATATATGTCAGGTAATAGTATGTCGGTTTACTGTATTGTTTTATAAATAGTGTTGATTTTTAAAATTTAATATGTACCAAAGCCTTTTACATAAGAAGCTCGGACACTTACTGTATGAATATTTATAAGTGAAGTATATAAATATTAAATTCCAAAGTAGCCGTACTAATTTGTTTAAAGTATATATGTCTGTATGAATCTATGGTTGATGGGTCTGCTTTATACATATTAGATGTTTCAACGTGTACATATTATGTAATTAGTTATTTTATATGGTTATTTTTTGTATTATATATACTCTTATATGTGTACTATTAGTCATTGTTTGAAGTATATATATACGAGTTTAGTTGTTTCTATTATACATATTTATTTATTTTATGTCAGTTCTGGTCTTCTCTGTCCTATACGCATTAAAGTTTATATTAGTATATATGTATTTTATGCCAAATACGTATGTAAGTTTATAAGTATAGATTATACATATATATTATTTTGTGATGTTATAAAAGATGTTTACAGTTTCGTTGTTATAGTTTTATATTACAACGTTTTGTTTATAGCATTATACGTATTTACAATGGTAAAAATATTGATCTCGTCAATCTCTAGCCATCTGGACTGATATTTCCAATATCACATTTATTGCAGCAAACTCCTAACTTGTCGCTGTCTAACTCGCTTGATCTGTATACTTGTCTGTTGTTATCCGACGAATTCGTGATAATCTTGCTTTGCTTCAAAATCCATGCTTGGATTCATAACTCGTTTCATTTGTCAAATCTCCTCTAGCCTCGAAAGGTGAGCAATCACTCACGATTAATATTCTTTATTTATTAAATTTGATTTAAATTGAAACGACAATTGCAATATGCTGTTGTTAGCTATTTACACTGTTATATAAGATATTACCTGTATCAGTTCACCTGTGAGATCTGACACCATTGTCTGTTAATTATACGATGATAATCCAGTTTGGTTGATGATTGTTGATTTGTTTATATTGGATGTCGATTGAAATGTATAAAGTGATAAATATTATGAAATTTGATTCGACGTGGGATAGGGAAAATTTTTGAAACGACATATGTGTAAATTTGATTTAAATGACATTTGTATAATATGACCCCCTTTAAATGTTAAATTAATTGACTCGTAGGATTTGGTTAATTACATCTTGAACCATTGAATGTATGTTGTTTAAATTGATGATGTAGGAAATTGTAAATAGATGATAAGTGAAGGACCGTAATATAATAATCTTTAATCTACATGAAATGATAGTGTACATTCTAGAAACAATAATATTAATTTGCACAAATACCAATGTGAATTAGTATGATTATTTCGGGATTATTTGAATTAATTATTGGATTGTTATTGATCGTTGTTATTCATTGTTGTTATTACTTGTTTATTTACTTTGACACCATCCCAGTTATCACACTACATGTTCCCTTTATTATGCTTGATCTTGAATTGAAATTGGAATGGGGTTGAAATGATATATACCCAAATGAATTTGACCTAGGATAGAGAATTAAATAAAATCCGATTGGTCAATAAATTGATTTAAAAATAAAATAATGATTTTATTCGAGCAAAGAATAAGTTTTGAAATGAAGTTGGAATTTGAATTTTATGAAAGGAAATGTAAAGATTGAATTCTGAACAAATATTAACGTAGTAATCGATGAAAGAACGTTATTTGAAATTTAATTATTTAATAATTTAATTTGGAATTATTAGTAAATAATTTGGAATTTGTAATAATTGAGTTTTGAAATTATTAAGTTTGAAATCATTTAATAATTAAATTTGAAATTATAATTAAGTTTGAAATTATAATTAAGTTTGAAATTATTATGTTGAATTTATAATTAAGTTGAAATGATTTGATGATTAAGTTTGAATTTAGTAATTAAGTTTGAATTGATAATCAAGTTTGTAATTATTAAGTTTTGAATTTATTAATAATTAAGATTGAAATTATTAAATAATTGAATAAGACTGAATTATTTGACAATTGAATAAAAAATTGAATTCTTTGATAAGAGAAAATCGAACTTTTGATTAAGTGAATTTGATCTTCGTTAATAAATGAAATGGGGTATCTTTATTTATGAAGTTTGGAAAATATTTAAGTAAGTTACTAAGTGAAATCAAAACTTCTCGATTATGTGAAATTTAGTTCTTTATTAATTGAGTTGAAATTTGTAACGAAGTTAATAAATAAGTGAAAATTGAATTTCTTTAACAAGAAATAAAAATGTGGTTTATTCAAATGAATAGGATTTATTGAAATTGACGTAAGACTTGTAATTTAAAGAAGTTGATTTGACGGATTTAGTTTAATTCAATTTGAAGTTTTGATATAATGAAGTTGAACGTAAGTAATTGATTTAAATGAATTGGAATTTAAATAGAAGTTGTTTTGAATGACAAATTTACTTAATGAATATGGAATGAAATAAATGAAATTAAATTGATTTGAATGAAAATTAAACAATTTAAATGATTTCGGAATGAAACCCATATACGAACTTGAATCAATGTTTGAATTGTTTAAATAAAAATTAAAATTGAATTGTAAGACTTTGAAATGGTTATTTGGTAGTTTTGAAACGCAAATTTTGGATATTGATAGTGAATGACAATTGAAATGTTGATTTATAAATTCTAATTGAAATTGAAATTGAATTGTTTTTGAAATTTATTAAACGACCAATTGGTGTAATAATTACGGAAGTTATTAAAGAAACCGAAATCAGTTATGGATATACTCTCTATCTAAGCCGAAATCCACTTTAATAACTATACGCGGAGTGATGATCCAGAATGAAGTGGTCGGAATGATGTACGTGACGACTGAAGAAATAGAACGATAATGGATAGCCTTGACACTTGTGTCAAATTGGAAATGACTAAAATCAGGAGCCGTGCCGGACCAAATGAGGTTAGCCACCTCGAGCGGACACACTTCTTCGTAACTACTACCCATTACTTATAATTGATTGGTGCATCCTTAGAATTTCGGGAGTGTTGTTTCATGGTGTTGCGATCGTTGCGGCGATGCGTTTTCACCAGTCCGGATCAGGCAAACGGTAGTTTCACTGCCTTGGGTATTGCCTCATGTGCCTTGTCATACTTGTATCCCTATATATGTGACCACTACGAATTTGTTTTGTGTTATACCTATGGAGTACTCCCTGATATCCCACTAGTTTACGGTGGAGTTTATAGTGCTGTATAGACTATAACGCTTATATAAATTATGTTAAGAGGGATAATGGTAACGCCTTAACACTATTTTGATATTTTATATTACTGATAGACATTATCTATTTAGCGTATATTACTACATAGTAGATAGTTTAACGGATCCTTAGAGGACGGTTATTCCAACGTCCTTTGAGTTATTTGTACTTCAATTGCTATTTCACTTGAGTTGGATTTATTGATATAAGAATGTTAATCTTGACTCGAGTGTTTTGTATTTTTCTTTACGCTCGGGTCAGACTGAGTGGTTCAGCTTTCGAGACTCACTTTTGGAGTTGGAGCTTTTCTAGAAGATCCAACCATCTATTCTGCTTCCAGTATTCGATGATTCCAGTGATGTATTTTGATTTGTATTTGATGTATCGTGTTACTCTTCTGCTGTAAACTCCGATGTATCTTATATATTTATATAGTAGCTTTTTGAACTACTATCTCTTTTACTTCCGTTGCATATTATTACTCTGTGTCTGTGATTCTGTGATTATTTATTTACTGTATATCTGAGTTTTGCCAATTTAAATTAACTATTCGGTATTTTGAATTATTCAAGTCGAACGTGTGCGGATGCGAATAGTCTAAAATAGCGGGTCGTTACAGTTGGTATCAGAGCTTTTGGTAGCTCTAGGCAAAACTCAGCATATATGGCAAATGTATTTACAGAATTACTCTCATTCGAGTTTCAATCTCTTCATTTTGACTCGATTCCTCTGAATTTTGGAACATTCCCTACGGTTCCGAAATTCATTTGTGTCCCTCACTATTCGTCTTCTTTCAATTCTGGAGTATCTCATAACTCCGCTTCGAACGATCTTTATAATGAATCGATAGTCTCGCCAAACTTCGAATGATTTGAAAAGGGTTGAAACTCCTTTACAACAGGCATTGATTTACCGGAGATTTCTGTATCCTCGGTTTACGATGCTATCTATTCCCTGCTATACCTGAATTCCATCTCTTGAGATCGAGTGTTGATTTACCTCGGAATTCAGCATCGATCTTATTCTTGAAGTTACGGACGACCCGGTTAAGTTGCCCGTGAATTAGATAAGCTTATCCATCTTCCGATTCTGTTAACTGAATTATCTTATCTTCTGTTTCGAACTTATTATCGAATCAAAATTCTCCTTGATTTGATTTCCATCAAACTTAAAAATATATATACTTATTTTGAAATCCATCCTTGTATCGTCGAGCGAGGAAGTGTATTTGTAAATTAATATTAAAAATGTTTTAATATATATTGTGTTGTTTGAGTTGTTGATGTTGATTTGGATTTTCGATCAATTCGTCTGATCAACGCTATCGATAGAATTTCCAAAACACCTGAGCAGAGCAAACTGACACAATATTGTTTCAAGTTTAGTAAATAAAATAATTTTGTATGATTATATTATATATAAATATAAGTTTTCTGAAATTAAATAGTTAATGAATTTGATGTTGAAAAGAAATATTTGATTTTCATTTATTTTGAAACCTTTGACTGTTTCAACATGCCGATTTGAAAATTTAATTGAATTTAAATTTAAAATTTGAGAATTTAATTTTCGATAATTCCAAACTTTGGTTTTAAAGTTGTAAAGTGGATAGTATTCAAAATATTTCAAATGGAAATCATTTCAAAGTATTTTTAACGTTTAAATCAGTGCTCTTCTCTTTGTCGCTGGAAAATAATTTCGGTAATGACGGCCGCATCATCGACATTCATTTTCGAGTTACGAAAGGAAGCGACCAATTCGTATCTTTGCTACAATTTTGTTTTGGAAATTAAATCGATTTAAATTTCTTGGGTATGATTTGATTTATATATATAGGTATATTATTAATATGATTTGATATTTAGTATATTTATCCCTAATTTTTTTGAAGTAAATCAGAAATTTAATTCTTAAAATATGATTTGATTTATAATATATATATATATATATATATATATATGATTTAAATCTGATTTGATATAATTATTTATTTACCTCTAAATAAACTTGAAGTTATTAGAAAATTTAATTCTTAAATTTATGATAAAGGATAATTTCAATTATAAAATGAAATTAGAATTTCGAATAAAAATTTAAGCCTGAATAATTAAATTAGAAATTTTACTTGTACAATGCTCAATTGCATTTTATATATAACTTACCAAAATTTTTCAAAGGTTAACTATGTAATTGAATATTATACAGTATAAAATGATATCAAAGGATTTTTTTATAAATTTGAGTAGTTATAATAAATGTAATATACTTAATATATATGTGATAAGATATATTAAGTAGAATAAATTTAACAATAATTCGAATAAAGAAGAATTAGATTTGTCGAATAGAAAATGATTATAATAAATGACTATTCAATTTACGATCTTTGAAATTGTTAATTTAAGATAATTGGATAAAATATAATATAAATTGTCTTTACAAATAAAATGTGTGTGCGTATAATAAATGTTATTCACTTAAATTTTAATTATAAAATGCTTATGGAGAAAATAGAATAAAAGGTTAATTGAATAATAGATGTGATTAATAAATAAAATTTTGTTTTGAAAGTTAATAAATTGAAATTAAATCAATTTAATGAGCTATTAATTAAGTATATGTTGAATTTCATTTGAAAGAAACCTTTTGTACCTAACATTAATAAATGTGAACTCAAATCAATTTAATGAAAATCTTAATTTAAAAACAAAATTGTTGAATATAGATTTATTTAAATTGGAATTTATATGGTTTAAATTAATTGAATATTATGAAATCTAAGTCTATTCTCTTTTGATAGTTTCTATTCTCCTACTTCCTTCCTTTTCAAGGACGAAAAGTTTTGAGTGAGGGAGAGTGTAACGACCCGTAAATTTAACTGGTTTTGGTAACGTTATTAACTGAAATTTGTGAAGTTTTAAATGGTAAAATTTTGAAATATAAATTTGATATTTGAAAATCGTCTAGTTAAACATAGCAACCGGTATATTTTCGTCCGAAAATATGAAAGTTTATTTCGTGCGTAAATTTACTTCAATTAAATCAGTTAAAAAGCGATGAAAATAAAACTTTTTCAAAACCAAAATATTTTTATATAGAAAAATACTAAACCATCTTCTGAGCAAGATGTCAGTTTTTCATTTTTTTCAAATTCGGACATCTTTGGCTATGTCGATCTTATTTTTTTGTGTTTTTCATGCATTTTCCACTAGTATAAAAATTCAAATTTTTATAATCCAATCGAATCACTGATACCTGTATACCGTTTTGATCGTATCATTGTGCTGATCTCTGCGGTATATTTGGTTATGTATTTCGAAGTCCGAAAAGCAGCGAAAGATACGACTTCCGTATCGATTCCTTAATTCGACCTTTGGGTTTCCATACCCTTTCATTTACCTACCGTTTGAAAACTGCAGCTTTTATTGTTCTCCAAAAAAAAAATTTATCTAACTTTTTCTATTTCCCAAGTTGCAATAAACATTTGTCATTTCATTTCACCTTTGGTTCGTTTCACCTTCATTTTCTCTTGGTCATCGTGCTTTGAATGATAATAATAATAAATATAAATTTCGAATATATTTGGTTCGTATATGCTTCAGCCTTGTTGTTCATTTTCTAGTTTATGTTCTCTTCCTCATGACCATTTTCTTTTCTCCTCTCTGTTCTTCCTTTAAACAAAATTATATTTAAGAAAAGAAATAGAGGAAAAGGAACTCTTCCTCCTCCTCACCCTCAGCAAACACCTCCGACCTTTCCCTCTTCCACTCGGATTCCTCTGACAACCGAACTACTCCACACCTTGAAGCCTCCACGACAATTCCCTCTTCCATCCGTCCGTCACCACAAGACAGCAACCGACCCCGCCCTATGCACCACCTCACCGACCTGGCCGAAGCCACTGCGACAACCACCTATTCGGCTTGACCTCCACCTTGAACCTGCCGCCTTTGCCACTGCAAACACAAGGCCCTTCCTGTCTTTCCATACATGCAAGCCCACCTCGCCTCAGCACTACCGAGGTCACCAACCTCTCGCCTTGAACCGAGACCGGCCTAGCCGCCCACCACCTCCCATTGCATCACGTGCCACAACCTGGACCGAGCCACCAACCCACTGTTCTCACTATCAAAGCAGTAGCAGCCGAACTCCATTAATCCCCTCCGCCTTATCACCGACCCTATCTTTCCCTCCTCCTCCTCGTCTTGCTAGTACCTGAGTGACAGCCAAGCACCAACTTCATTCTCTTCGGTCCCATTTTCTTCTCCTATATGCTTTATATAGGTGGGTATATTTCTGTATCCATGTAGTTTGTATTTGTACTGTTATAAAGTATGTAAAATATAAAAGCTTTATTTGTTTTGATGTTGGATTTTTGTGAGATTGTACAAGTATATTAGTGTTCACGGTTATATATATATATATATGTATGTATGTATGTATGTATGTATGTATGTATGTATGTATGTATGTATGTATGTATGTATGTCAGGTAATAGTATGTCGGTTTATTGTATTGTTTTATTAATAGTGTTGATTTTTAAAATTTAATATGTACCAAAGTCTTTTACATAAGAAGCTTGGACACTTACTGTATGAATATTTATAAGTGAAGTATATAAATATTAAATTCCAAAGTAGCCGTACTAGTTTGTTTGAAGTATATATGTCTGTATGCATCTATGGTTGATGGGTCTGCTTTATACATATTAGATGTTTCAACGTGTACATATTATGTAATTAGTTATTTTATATGGTTATTTTTTTTTGTATTATATATACTCTTATATGTGTTCTATTGGTCATTGTTTGAAGTATATATATACGAGTTTAGTTGTTTCTATTATACATATTTATTTATTTTATGTCAGTTCTGGTCTTCACAGTCCTATACGCATTAAAGTTTATATTAGTATATATGTATTTTATGCCAAGTACATATGTAAGTTTATAAGTATGGATTATACCTATATTTATTTTGTGCTGTTATAAAAGATGTTTACAGTTTTGTTGTTATATTTTTATATTACAACGTTTTATTTATAGCATTATACGTATTTACAATGGTAAAAATATTGATCTCGTCAATCTCTAGCCATTTGCACTAATATTCCCAATATCACATTTATTGCAGCAAATTCCTGACTTGTCGCTGTCCAACTCGCTTGATCTGTATACTTGTTTGTTGTTATCCGACGAATTCGTGACAATCTTGTTTTGTTTCAAAATCCATGCTTGGATTCGTAACTCATTTCATTTGTCAAATCTCATCTTGCCTCGAAAGGTGAGCAATCACTCACGATTAATATTCTTTATTTATTAAACTTGATTTAAATTGAAACGACAATTGCAATATGCTGTTGTTAGCTATTTACACTGTTATATAAGCTATTACCTGTGTTAGTTCACCTGTGACATCTGACACCATTGTCTGTTAATTATACGATGATAATCCAGTTTGGTTGATGATTGATTGATTGTTTGTTGTTTATATTGGATGTAGATTGAAATGTATAAAGTGATAAATATTATGCAATTTAATTCGACGTAGGATAGGAAAAAAATTTGAAACGACATATGTGTAAATTTGATTTAAATGACATTTGTATAATATGACCCCCTTTAAATGTTAAATTAATTGACTCATAGGATTTGGTTAATTACACCTTGAACCATTATGTATGTTGTTTAAATTGATGATGTAGGAAATTGTAAATATATGATAAGTGAAGGACCGTAATATGATAATCTTTAATCCACATGAAATGATAGTGTAGATTCTAGAAATAATAATATTAATTTGCACAAATACCAATGTGAATTAATATGATTATTTCGGGATTATTTGAATTAATTATTGGATTGTTATTGATTGTTGTTATTGATTGTTGTATTGCTTGTTTATTTACTTTGACACCATCCCAGTTATCACACTGCATGTTTCCTTTATTATGCTTGATCTTGAATTGAAATTGGAATCGGGTTGAAATGATATATACCCAAATGAATTTGACCTAGGATAGAGAATTAAATAAAATCCGATTGGTCAATAAATTGATTTAAAAATCAAATAATGATTTTATTCAAGAAAAGAATAATTTTTGAAATGAAGTTGGAATTTGAATTTTATGAAAGGAAAATGTAAAGATTGAATTCTGAACAAATATTAACGTAGTAATCGATGAAAGAACGTTATTTGAAATTTAATTATTTAATAATTTAATTTGCAATTATTAGTAAATAATTTGGAATTTGTAATAATTGAGTTTTGAAATTTTTAAGTTTGAAATCATTTAATAATTAACTTTAAAATTATAATTAAGTTCGAAATTATAATTAAGTTTGAAATTATTAAGTTGAATTTATAATCAAGTTGAAATGATTTGATGATTAAATTTGAATTTAATAATTAAGTTTGAATTGATAATCAAGTTTGTAATTATTAAGTTTTGAATTTATTAATAATTAAGATTGAAATTATTAAATAATTGAATAAGATTGAATTATTTGACAATTGAGTAAAAAATTGAATTCTTTGATAAGAGAAAATCGAACTTTTGATTAAGGGAATTTGATCTTCGTTAATAAATGAAATGGGTTTCTTTATTTATGAAGTTTGAAAAATATTTAAGTAAGTCAATAAGTGAAATCGAAACTTCTCGATTATGTGAAATTTAGTTCTTTATTAATTGAGTTGAAATTTGTAACGAAGTCAATAAATAAGTGAAAATTGAATTTCTTTAACAAGAAATAAAAATGTGGTTTATTCAAATGAATAGGATTTATTGAAATTGACGTAAGACTTGTAATTTAAAGAAGTTGATTTGACGGATTTAGTTTAATTCAATTTGAAGTTTTGATATAATGAAGTTGAACGTAAGTTATTGATTTAAATGAATTGGAATTTAAATAGAAGTTGTTTTGAATGACAAATTTACTTAATGAATATGGAATGAAATAAATGAAATTAAATTGATTTGAATGAAAATTAAACAAATTAAATGATTTCGGAATGAAACCCATATACGAACTTGAATCAATGTTTGAATTGTTTAAATAAAAATTAAAATTGAATTGTAAGACTTTGAAATAGTTATTTGGTAGTTTTGAAACGCAAATTTTGGAAATTGATAGTGAATGACAATTGAAATGTTGATTTATAAATTCTAATTGAAATTGAATTGTTTTTGAAATTTATTAAACGACCAATTGGTGTAATAATTACGGAAGTTATTAAAGAAACCGGAATCGGTTATGGATATACTCTCTATCTAAGCCGAAATCCACTTTAATAACTATACGTGGAGTGATGATCCTGAATGAAGTGGTCGGAATGATGTACGTGATGACTGAAGAAAGAGAACGATAATGGATAGCCTTGACACTTGTGTCAAATTGGAAATGACTAAAATCAGGAGCCGTGCCGGGCCAAATGAGGTTAGTCACCTCGAGCGGACACACTTCCTCGTAACTACTACTCATTACTTGTGATTGATTGGTGCATCCTTAGAATTTCAGGAGTGTTGTTTCGTGGTGTTGCGATCGTTGCGGCGATGCGTTTTCACCAGTCCGGATCAGGCAAACGGTAGTTTCACTGCGTTGGGTATTGCCTCATGTGCCTTGTCATACTTGTATCCCTATATATGCGACCACTACGAATTTGTTTTGTGTTATACCTATGGAGTACTCCCTGATATCCCACTAGTTTACGGTGGAGTTTACAGTGCTGTATAGACTATAACGCTTATATAAATTGTGTTAAGGGGGATAATGGTAACGCCTTAACACTATTTTGATATTTTATATTACTAATAGACATTATCTATTTAGCGTATATTACTACATAGTAGATAGTTTAACGGATCCTTAGAGGACGGTTATTCCAACGTCCTTTGAGTTATTTGTACTTAAATTGCTATTTCACTTGAGTTGGATTTATTGATATAAGAATGTTAATCCTTCGAGTGTTTTATGTTTTGCTTTACGCTCGGGTCAGACTGAGTGGTTCAGATTTCAAGACTCACCTTTGGAGTTGGAGCTTTGCTTGAAGATCCAGCCATTTATTCTGCTTCCAGTATTCGATGATTCTAGTGATGTATTTTGATTTGTGTTTGATGTTTCGTGTTACTCTTCTGCTGTAAACTCTGATGTATCTTATATATTTATATAGTAGCTTCATGAACTACTATCTCTTTTACTTCCGCTGCATATTATTACTCCGTGTCTGTGATTCTATGATTATTTATTTACTGTATATCTGAGTTTTGCCAATTTAAATTAACTATTCGGTATTTTGAATTATTCAAGTCCGACGTGTGCGGATGCGAATAGTCTAAAATAGCGGGTCGTTACAAATCAAATCATGTAGTTTCTTGGAGAATTCACAAATGTAGTTGTAAGATCAAGAGATGTGAATGTAGTCGGCGTTTAATATTGAACAATTAAATATGAACACTTGTGTGTCATCTCGGTAGTGTGACAGTTTAATCGAATTTATCTTTTACAGATCTTTTTAGTAAAATTATATTTTATATTAACATCAGCGATTCAAATAGTGATAATAATTAACACATGTTCTCTTCATCGACACTATATCACGTTAGGATTTATGAAAATTCTATTAGTCAAAACTTCAATATTTTTCATATTTAACTTGATTAATCCATTAGCACTATCCTTAGTTAGTAATAACATTTATTATTAATAATTGTACTATAACTAGAGATTTTGATTTTGAATTGATTACAGTTTACCGTGATACTAACCTCATGCTACCGAAAAGATGAATTTTGTATTTAACGGTGCTTCACTTCCAGTGCCTCAAATCGGACCCAATTATTGTCTCTCGATGAATCATTATGCCATAAGTTAACTATAATCAAAGTGTAGTATTCATATTGAAGTTTCACGTATTCTCAAGTCAAAATAATTGTGTAACATCATAACATTAAGATTTCTTATAGTGGTCCGTTTTTCCGCACCCTTTGAATCGACAATAAACGACACTTGTCCAACTCAAATTGCATGAACAAGCGGATCATTAAGAGTAGAAAGAAAAATAAATATAGAAAGGAACAGAAAGACAAAATCTCACACGAATGGAATAACATATATTATTTCAACAATAATCATTATAGTGGAAATTTTTAAAACACAAATCAGAGTCTAACCTAGGTGCAGCCAAGATAGTGAAGATACGCTCAACTTAGACAAAGCCACGCTTTTTACAAGACTACACTTTGATCATAACAGGTTCCACTTTCAATGCCACATTGCAGTTTCTTAATCGCACAACTGATTTCTACCAACGTATAACTCCTCAGCTCGTACGTCTTAGAAAATAGTGTTAAGCTAAGAGAAGTTGTCTTTTCCGCCACCAAGCAGATAATACGTTCATAGTGATCAATTTATGTGAGCAGAAACGCACTGTCAGATACTCATCCATACAAGTTCGTTCTAGTACTGAACGAAACCGAAGGCACTCCTACTACCATTAGTAGCGAGTAGTCCTTGCAATCTGAAAATTTCAAAACATTATAGAACCACTGCTATAAATGTCTCTATATTGGGAGCTACCCAAAGAATGTCAACAAGCAGTCCTTCCTATATGAAGATCTTTGGTCTTCAATACTACAAAGATTTTCAGAATGCAGTCATCACTGCCATATAAATATAATGTGTGGTAAAACCCCTAGGACTCATGACAGCAATCTCTACATTCTGAAGACCATTCGCATCCACATATGTCAGACTTGAATTACTCAAAATATCGGATTGTTAATTTATATTTGGCAAAACTCAGCATATATGGGAAATAAAATTATCACAGAATCATAGACATAGAGTAGTATAACAATATGCACCAGAATAGATAAATAGTAGTTCATTAAGCTACTATATAAACAACTGAGTTTGAAATAAAATACAACAGAATCTCAAATACAGATGAAATCTCAAATACAGATGAAACTATAATACATAAGCCACCGATGAGTCTGGACAAAGCAACGGGATAGCTGAAAGCCGAATAGATATAGATGGATCTCCAAGCGAAGCTCCAACTCCAAAGGTGAGTCGCAAATGCTGCGACACTTAGTCTGACCCGAGCGTAAAGCAAAATACACTCCAGTCAAGATTAACATTCTTATATCAATAAATCCAACTCGAGTGAAATATCAACCGAAATACAAGTGAATCAAAGAATGTTTGGGATAACCATCCTCAAAGGATCCATGGAACTATCTACTATGTAGTAATATACGTGATTACAATATGTCTATAGTAAAGTAAACTATTACAATAGTGTTAAGGTGTTACCTAGATCCACCTTAACACATTTTATATAATGCCGTAGTCTATACAGATACTGTAAACTCCATCCGCGGGTGGTCTATCAGGGTGCACTCCATAGGTACGACACAAAACAAACTCGTGGAAGGCGCGATAGGGCATGTGACAAGGCACTCGAGGCAATGCCAGGGTAGATATACCGTTTGCAGATCTGGACTGGTGGTAACGCTAGCAGCTACTACTGTCCACCTTGTGACACACTTCCAAATCAAAGGGTGCAACCAATCAAATCAGAAAAGCAATAGAATGGTATCGAAGAAATGTGTCTATAGGAGGATTGACCTCACTTGGCCTGGCATGGCTCCTGTTTTAGCCGCATCAAGCTGACTCATGGGAGTCAGGGCTACTAAATGCCATATAGAATCGCCACCAAACCATCCTACTTCATTCTAGAATCTCCACCACGTACACATTTGTTAAAGTGGTTTTCGGTATTGGCAGAGAGTATGACAATATCCGATCCCGATCTCTTTAACAACCAAACATTATTATAACACCATGGTCATTTCAAAATAGTTTATACTTCAAAACTGAAATATCATTTCCATTTCAAAACCATATCAATACGATATCATTACCATTTCAAAACCAAATCAATACAATATTATTTCCATTTTCAAAGTCATAGCACTTCAAAGTTATAACACTTTCGAAATCAAAACACTTGAAATTATAACACTTTGAAAATCATAATACTTTGGAAAAACCATAACACTTCCCTTTAAATAGTTTAGATATTAATAATAGTATATAATAAAATTATTCATAAAATAAAATAGCTTATACAAAATAGTTATAAGTTAAAATAGTTTATAGTAAAAAAATTAGTATATTAAAAATAGTTTTTGTATAAAAAATGATTTGCAGTAAAAATTGTTTATATTAAAATAATTTATAAAGTATTATATATAAATAGTTTAAACATATTTTATATAAACAAATAGCCTCCTCAATTTCACAAATCGATTCAAATCAACTCGAATTCCAAATTTCAAATTTAATTCAATCTCAATTCATAAATTTCAACACAATTTAGCTTATCAATAAACCATTTCAAATTATATCGATTTCAAATACAGATTCGAACCACAAAATAAACCATTTCAATTTCAATATATTTCAAAGCTTTAAATATTCAACCTTTTCAAAACTAAATTTGGTAATTTCATTTATCTTAATTTAACTTCATTAATGTTCAATTTAGAAAATTCACTTAATAAAATCAAATATCATTTAAATAAAACCCAAATTACAATTAACTAAATATTTCCTTCAATTTATTTAAACTTGAAATATTCATTTAATCAAATTATAAAATCACATCCTTTAAAATTTCAGATTCAATAAATTTAAAATCTATTTAATTAAATAAAATTCTTAATTTATTACAATTTCAAATAAATACAAATTTATTTTCCCAATCTTAACTTAAAAATCATGTAACGACTACGATTTTTCGTCGCTTGAAATTCGCCATCAATACATACACTGTATCAACTGCCGAGCAATCGAATGCCGAAAACCGAACCGGTATCGTTTAAGAAGAAGAAAAAGATAGAAGAGGGAAGAGAAAGATAGAATAGAATAGAAAGAACAATAGAACAATATCAGAATCTCACAATCGCAGCGGAACAACATATAATAAATAAATAAATAATCTTTAAAACAAAGAACTGTACATTTTATACATTACATCATTATCACAGTTTACAATAACAATAGACAACAGAGTCAATAAATCAATGGATAGTTATATAAACTTGTCCTCATGCAGAATACACAGCGGAATAATACATAGTATAATATCATATACAAGTGGTACGTCTCGATATGCAACTCGTCTCCTGAGCTCCATAACACTCCAAAATCCAGAATAACCTAATAACCAAACTCTAGACTGCCCGTATGGAAATTGGTGGGCACCCAGAGTTTAGGAAGGAAACAATAAACTCCGAGTCAGTCATGTGACTGGTGTGAGAACTTAAAACAGTTATTTATCTTTAAAACAAAGAATAGGAGAAATTTTCAAAGTCAATTCGCAATGTGTTTTGAAAATGAAACTACCATAAGGTCTCCCGCCACACACACAATGCAAACGCAGAATTGGAGGAGATTTCTCCTTATGATAGTCAAAGATGCTTGATACGCATTAAAAAGAAACATTTTGATATTATTACTAGTGCATAGTGTAGAAACATTTCGAAAGTAAAATATAAATCTTAGCCAGCATACGTACCATGATGGTATGCCTACTATAGCTACCATACTAAATGGAAGGTTCTACAAATAAAACCGTACAAGGCACGTATTGTTTTGTTTTGGATTTCCAACAAATGGTCGGGCAAAGGAACTTCCCAAGTAAAATAGAACTCCTCTGGAGAAACGTTCCCGGATCTAACGTTACGGTTAGATCTCTGCTACACAAGGCCGGTTTACCCCTAACTGGGTAACAACTGACACGAGTATGTCATCCCCCGGTCCTTTGGGACCTTAAACCGAGCGCTCGATAACCAACATCACACAGTAATAAATATAGTGTGTCCACAAAGTAAGTATCTGGGATCCATATCATGATACCACTTATAATCCAGATAGGAAATGACATACCATATGGAGGAGCGACCCCCAAATAATCTTGCTGCCACGATTCCTGTTTCGACCACAACTGGTCTGTGAGGCTTGATGAAGTCTCGTTCACAAAGCAATGCTTTATATAAAAGCTGTGCTTTAATTCACAAATGCTCAATAGCACTTATATGCCACATTACCAACTTGGGAATGTATCACTAGTAACCATCAACTACATAACCTCTAAGCTTGTACGTCTCAGAGAAGGGTGTTAAGCTAAGAGAATAAATTCTCCGCCACCAACATAAATATATTTGATAGAAACCAGCTTTACATCTCAAATTGTAACGTCAGGCATACAATCCATACAAGTACGTTCCGGGATCGAACGTAACTGAAGGCACTTCCAAAGAAGTCCTTGCAATCCGGGTATTCACAAACCCGATCGAATTTCCCATCACAAAGGAAATCCCCATACCGCAGCTAACGGTGCGGAGACAGTCGATAGGTCATTCTATCGTTTTCACAAATACCCGGTCTTCAACACCGGTCTTCAAATGCAATCCATAACGACGTATCACATATTCGGAATGGGTTATACGACCCAAAAGTCCTTTCCCGGCTAACCCGAATAGTGGGCGCTTATTTAAAAATAAATGTGGCATCTAATTCAAGCAATTCACAACAAATACCTATTTAAAGGTAAATATTGATAGTCAGATATTTAACTATCAATAGGTATGCTCAACATCACCAGATTCTAAATAATTTTCCAAATTATTTACTTTCCAAAATATCTTTACTAGATATATAATTTCCACACTTCAACCATTTGAAAACAAAGTTCAAATCAATTTCCTTAAACGGAAACACTTCCAATTATTTATCCATTTAAAATTTAAAATGGTTCATTTAAATAAATCAAATAAATCCTTACTGATTTACTTTTTTATTTAAGTTCCAAATCCGTAAATTTATTCCCATAGTTCAAAAATAAATCAACGTTTATTTTTAAACAAATTCCCCTTTCTTTTATAAATTCCCTAGTGAATTTACAATTTCAAAATATCTATGAATATACAATTTCCCAATCGATTTCTAATATACATTTTCAATTTATCTTTAAAAGATAAAGTCCCAAAATATTCAGTTCATATTGGAAAACATTTCCATACTTATTAAATAATAAGTAATTCACAAATCCATTCATTTTCAACACTTGGAAAATCTTCAATATACTTAATATCGAAATTAAGTATATATTTTATTCTTTAAGGAAAACATCCACTTAAACACATTTGTTTGGGCTAAAACGAATGTTGCGTAAAACATCCTCACGACGACCCAAAATCACTAGTATAGGGATTCGAAATTTAAAATAGATATATAAATCCCAATACTATATAAAAACATTTCCTTTCGGAAATCATTTACTATAACAACAGTGTTATAGTCCACCATTTCCTTCTATTTCTCGAAACGTCTATTTCAACAATGAATGTTGAAATCTATGATTTCGATATTTAACACATTTTAAAACGTCGTTAAAAAAATCAAATTCTTTTAATAATATCGCTTTCCCAAAACATATCCATTTTACTTAATAATATATTCACTGTCCAAAATCGTGAATATACTTCACTAACCCATTTCAATATTTACAACACGTTTTATTTTCAAGAATTTATTCGCTATCCAAAATCGCGAATAAATTACCTTTCATAAACTTCTATATTCAATTTATCAAATTCAATTGATTTCGAATTTATAAACAATGTTTATAAATTCCTTTTCTATTTATAAGCTTCGATTTATAAATCTCATTATCAACAAATTCCATTTATCTCTCATTTAAATGCCAAAATCCGATTTATAAGATAATTACTTATAAATTTTCTATTTCACAAAATCTATTCATTTTATAACTTCACAATTTATAAATCTATAAATTTTGTTCACTTATGAAATCCATTTTTATTTCATTTTTAACACTTATAAAAACTCGTTTTAATATTCCAATATTTTTAATTTATAAAATATCATTTTTATAAGTCTTTTATATACATCATTTTTAGTAATTCAAAAATCCCAATTTAAACCAATTTATTCTTTTAATAACTTAAAAATCGTTATTTAAAGCTTATATATTTCAAAATCATACTTAAGCATTATTTTCCAAAAATCATAACTTTTGTGAAAATAAAATTTTAACGTTCATTTATTTTAACAATTCAAAATTTAATAAAACGTATACCTTTGAAAATCACTTTAAAAATTCTTTTAAAAACCAAAATCATTATTTTAAAATTTCAGAAATGGATCCGATGATGCAGCAGCACCAAGTAGTCAATCACGACATCCAAATATCATATATCGATATGATAATCAACAAATAATCACAATATCTGTAAATAAATCAATGCAGTTGAGGAATCCAGTTGGATCCCTCCAACCTGTTTCCCTGCATCCAAAGATGTTAGCACAATACCAATTCCGCTCCAGTACGGAATTATCGCGGTATATGGTATTTATAAATTATTATCCACCTAATAGGCGGCGCAATAGGGTCTCATCCGCTATACAATGCGGGAAAATCAACTCCAAGTACAATAATAATACCAATTTCACTGTTTATGAAATATTCGCGGTATATGTTTTTAATAAATAACATCCGCTTACTAACGGCGCATAATGTCTATTTTAACAATCAATAGATAACAATCATCATTCAAACATGCATTCAAGAATTTTGAATATAACTATTTAAAATAAAAATCAAAACCGATTCGATTGAGTGAGAAGTTCTCACCTTGATTTCAATTTCGTTTTAGCGATTTTTTCGAATAAAATTAAACGCGCGTTTAATTTTACCCGAAATTCTCACTAACTCCAAACGACTCCAATCCAATTCCATAGCGTAGTGTTCGTCCGTACGATTCCAACGCAACTGGTTTCGCGCGTTTTCGACATCGTATGAAAAAGATATGAATTTACGAAGTTTACACAATTTAAACTAAAATTAATTTACATTTTATTTTATAATTTCCAACCTAAATCTAATCTCAGCCGTTGATTGCAAATCCCAGAATCCTGGCCGTGCACTACTACATCTTCCCCACGCTTATCTTTCCAGTAAACGCACGAACGAGAAACCCAACGTGGCCGCCGTTTTAACCTAATGCTCGTGCCTCCTTCGATGACTTCCACCACGATCAACGAGCTTCACGTCGAAGCCCTCACCCTACTCTACACTCGGCTGCAACCTTAGCAAGCTCGGCCACCCAGGTGCATAGAAAAACGTGCATAATCGGCAACACTTCGAGCTTCAATTACCATCAATTCACTTCGCCTACAACGATCTTGACCGTTGGATATATCAATCACACTGCCCTCTACAACTTTCATGTAGAAAGTTTCTTGAATTAAATGAAGGATTTGAAGATTTGGAGGGGAGAAGATTGAACATTACTGGCCGTGGGTTTCTATGGAGGCGGCTGCGTTTAAACCCTAGTTTATTTTTTTTTAATTTGTGAAAGATAAGGGTCTATTTATAGAAAATAAAACGAACACTGTTCATTTTGGATTTTTCAAACTCCGATTTACGCGCGGTGACCAGCATTTCGAGGGTTTACCCCACGTTCCGAACATAATGGAACGTGTTTCGGGAGCTAATTCGGTCATCTGTGCGAGTTATGGCAATAAACGTTCAATTTAAAATTAAACCGAATAAACGATTTTCTAGGCGTTTTAGCTTGCACCGGACAAACGGTAAATCCGATTGACACGAAATTTTAAACCATACAATAATATCAAATTACGGATCCGATGAAACTAGTTTCGTCGAAATCCAAGGCTGTTTGAAAAATGACTATTTTAACTCGCCAAATTAATATTAAAAACAATTTGGATGCGTTTCGAGCTGCCACGGTCAAACGATAACTCCGATTGCTACGAAAATTGAAATCCGATAATAACAAACTATTACGGATTCAACGGAACTAGTTTCGTCCAATTCTGAGACTGTTCAAAAAAACGGCTAATTTCACTAGTTGATTAAATATTAAAATATTCAATTTTCACAATTAAACTCTTAATTCGATTTTAAAAGTTCTAAAATATCATTCTAACTTCAATATGATATAATAAAATTTTAAAAATCATTTTCAATCATATTTTACCCAATTTTCAATTATTTCGGTATTTTCACATATTAAATTATCGATTTAACTATCCAATTAAATCCAATTATTCAAAATAAAATTTATTCGACTTATAAATTTCACTTATTAATATTTAAAATTAATTAAATATAAAAAAATTAATTAATAAAAATCCTGGGTCGTTACATACTTCCCCCCTTAAAAGAATTTCGTCCTCGAAATTATCAAGTAAGAAAAGTTACAGAATCTATTAACTTTCCCAAAATCCATAGTTAAACTTCTTACAATAACTTTACTAAGTTTTCAAATCATACTTAGTTATCTTTTCAAAAACAACTACTATTGTTTAACTTTCAATTCCAAATAAAAGTTATAGTTTTACAAATTTTCCAATTTTTCTCGAAAATATTCTAACGCCTTAAATTTTCGGAAAAATTCGCCAGAGTCTCCTTTGCGCGGCTCGATCCAAAAAAAAATGACAGTATATATATCACAAATATACATCTCATCAAGTGATGAGGCATCCCGCAGGGAAAAAAGTGTAAAAGTATGATATGTAATCCGAGATATGTACCTTATTTATTATTAGCGAGCATATACGGTTAATATAGCGCAAAAGCGAGCTCCAAATGCGAAGCAAACGCGATCCGCACCTACTAGACACTCAACAAATAGATGAGAATCATGCATATATGAAAATAGTATCAATATACAACATATAGCAACTTCATAATATAGAAATTGCAACTAAAGCAACAAATGCAACCATCAACCAACTCAACATTCATTCTGTAGCGACCCAATTTTCCACTCCTGGAAAATTGCATCACTAATTAAGAAAGAAAGGGATAGAAGAAGAAAAGAAAGAGAAGAAAGAGAAAACAACACATCTGAATCTCACAGCGGAACAATTTAAATATAATATAGAACATATATATAGTATCATATACATCAGAGTACACAACTAAACATCTCAATTTAGACAGTTATAACATTTCTGTCTAATACAATACAAGAACAGCAACACAGAAACACACACAGCGGAAACTCTAACCATATATCTACACGCTGAAGCCTCCTGCTCCAAAGCTCCTCCAGATTTCGTCAAGAGATAACCTGAATCACTTGACTACTCATACATAATATGAGTACCCAAGAGTTTAATAAAACAGAAAATAAACACTCGGGTCAGACAGGGGTCTGGTGTGAGTAAACGGTTTAAGATTGCTTAACTTTAGAAAATCCTTTGAAAAGAAAAGGTATCACGTAAGACTTCCCACACATAAACATGGAAAAAAATTTACCTTACGCTAACCAAAACATTTGGTAAGAAATCCAGTGATATTATAATAATGTCTAGAGTTTTCAAATAAATATGAAATAGCCGAAATTGTTACATGATTAAATTCCAGCTACTAGCCACAAAAGTGGGTAACACAAACAAAACCATAGGGTCTCGTAGGGAAAATGGGTTTCCATCAGTGGCAGGGCTACTGGGGTACTGCCCGTCACAGTACGTGGCCTAGATCACCGTACCGAGGATTACTCCCTTCATCCCCTGCAACACAAGGCCGGGAGCATTCCTTACTGAACAGTCCCGAACAAGACCACCCCACAGTTGGCAGCAGTTCCAACCACCCACAAAGCCGAAATAAAAGGGACATCTAGACAGGGATGTATCTCGCTCTCCAGTGGGAGCGACCCACGAAGCCTTGCTGCACCTCCCCTGTTTTATCCATTCCCGGTTGATGAGGCTTGAGGCTGCGATTACCTTTATAGGACCAATTATCTTAGAATGCTCAACGTCCGCCTGACGATGTGCTGAAAGCATTCAATCCATACAAGTTCGTTCCGGGTTCGAACGAAACCGAAGGCACTATCTCGTTGCACTCATTTTGGAATCACCCTCAGAGTCAACGACCATAGCCCTTGCACTCTGAATCACCATCTTGAACCTATAAGCACTATTCGTCAAACTCATTACGGAATCACCCACAGAGTTATACTGACGTATAGCCCTTACACCTCGAGTCTTCACTTGCTCCACTTGGATTAACGCCTAACGTTTAATTGGAATCGATGTGGTTTTCAGATTCTAAATATGGAAACCCGATCCCGGTCTCACCGAAACCAAACGCCGTTTTAATGTCCAAGTTATACTTAAGGGATTTAAACAATAGATATTTCAGAAAATATCACTTAACATAAATGGGAGTATTCACAACGCAGATAGATAAGCATCACATGCAACCATACATGTCACAAAGCAGCATATATATCATAATCAGATATAACATATTCACATCATTGCATATCAATCAATGTCAACAACCAATATCCTTAACTCATCCAATGATATATCATCCAATCATTAATCATTCATAAACACGTTTGATTCAAACTTGATTAATTTAATTAATCCTTAAATTAAATTAATCCTTACTTAAACACTTGGATTATCCTCAATCCAACTACTATTCATTAATTAATTACAAATTAATTAATTTTCTCACATTACTTAATCCCATTTCAATTAATCTTCCTTGATTAATTATCACTTAATTACTTTAAATAATTCTTACTTAATTACAATATTAATTAATCATCCTGATTAATTACTTCCAAATTATACTAAGTAATTAGTCCTTAATTACTTTCTAAATTAATCAACCTTGATTAATTATTCTTTAATTATCCTGATAATTATTCCTTAATTATCTTTTAATCATACCTGATTAATCACTTTTAATTAATCACATTGATTAATTACTTTTAATTAATCATATTCAATTAATTACTTTTAATTAATCACCTTTGATTAATTACTTTAATTACATTTAGTAATTAAAACTAAATTATAAATTAATTATTCTTAAATTATTAATTAATAATTAATTAATTATTTCTATTAATTAATGACTACTTCCTTAATTAAAATCCTTTCTTAATTAATTACTTTAACATGTAATTAATCACTTAATTAAGTACTCTTAATACTTTTATTAATTAATCATTAATCAAATAATTTAAACCTTTAACTAATTATTAATTAATTATTTAATTAATAACTAAAGTGATTAACTCTTAATCACATTACTTAATTACTTTTCATAAAGTAATTATCTTCTTCTTAATTACCCCTAGTAATTATCCACTTAACTTTTTAATTAGTTTCCCAAGTAATTATACTAAATTAATCCATAAGTGATTATCTTTAATTAATCACTAATAAATTATTTAATCAATTATTTAACTAATCATTTAAATTTAATTAAATGTTTCTTAACTTAATATATTAAAAAGATTCTTAATTAAGAAACCCTTATCTTAATTAAATCATTTATTAACCAATAACACTTGATAATTAAAAATAATTTAATTATCTCAATTATCTTCACAAATTTAATTATCTTCAATTAAATTTCAATTTACATAAGATAAATCTTTATTATAATTGATTATCAAATTCTTAATCTTTTAACTTTATTTAAAATAAAATATAACATTTTAGAAACCAATTTATAATTTAAACACATTTTAAATTAAACTTTTGAATCTTTTAAAACTTTTCCGAAGTTATTTAATAATGTTTAATACAAACTTCATTTCAAAATCCACTTATCTTATTTTAAACCTTTCATATTTATTATATATAAAACTTTGTTTAACCAATGTTTAAACAATATAGTTTTATAAACAAACTTGTTTAAAACTTTAACTTGAAGCAATTTAGTTTTAAAAAAAATAACTTGTTAAGCTTGCTTAAAACTTGAATCATATACAAATATTAAAGTTTCTTTGTTTTCAAGCCTTTAAAAAAAATTCTGTTTATTTTTAAACTTCCCGAACCCAAAACAAAAACGAAACCCGCTAAATCAAATACACGAGCAAACTATAGAAATTCCCGTGACCATCCCCGAGTTAAACAAGCAAATACCCTGAGTCCCCAAACCCTATTCCCTGCTTCGAGTAAACCCAGCAAATACCCGAGGTACATCTCGAGCCTCCATCTTCCTTCCCCAAAACCCAATCCACTGATACAACAACACACTTGTGCATCATGCACCACCACGTCGGTCACCCATGACCATCACCACGGCTTCGACGAGTCACCCACGACCACTACACAGCTTCGCGAAACCCAGCAACCCTGTTCCTATCGAAAATCAAATTCTGACCCTCTGAAACCAAACTGCAAAAACAACTCTACCAAAAAATGATCACCGGGGGCGATCCATTACTCGCGACGTCGTGCCATCCTTCCCAAAGCATCGTTATGACCCCTAGAACTCACAACAACACATGCGATCGCCTCCAATTTCTTCTTGACGCCGCGAAATCACGATGAACCACGATGACCAAAACAAAGTATAAAACCCTACTTATCCAAATTCCAGTCAATCCCTTCATCTAAAAATTCTAAAATGATTTTTCTGATGATCACCGTTTCCCCCTCCAACTTCGATCTCAACCATGACCACAATTTCACCGTTGATCGCCCCTAATTGGTCAAAAAGCACAAAACAATCAAACTCCAAATTCTCGCAAATTACGGAACTAAAATTTGTGATTCAAGCTTCTAAAATCATGATTTCTTATTTTAAATCCAGTTATGAAGTCAAAGTTAAAAATTGAAATCACAAAATTTTAACCAAATTAAATTTTACTATAAATTTCAAGTTTTATAACCAGTTATTTATTTTAAAAACTTGTAATTATTTTAGATGAAATCTTACTTGAATTCAAACAACTTCTATTTACAATTCCAAGCCCAGTTCGAATCTAAAATCAAGTTATCGAATTTAATGTGATAATTGAAACTGTTGGTATCAAACAGAGCCTAAGTTTAACTATACAGACAATCAAAATACAAAAGATAACATGCATCAAACAAATTCAAATATTCAGAAATTATCATGATATACATTCATCATAACAAATTAAAACCAAGTTTAGAACTGTTTTTAAAAATTCGTTTACTCACCTGTTATTTGCAGAAAACAGAATAGCTTTCCAGGCCTTTTTAAATTCACTGCATGTTGATTTCAATGCTTGATTCCAGTTGTTTAAATTTCCAGCTCTTGCATGTTGAATGTAACTAGCATGATTTGAACAAGAACCTGAAGATCTTGCTCTTGATTCAGTATCCAGATTTTCCCTTGCTTTCCTGGATTTCCAGATTTGCAGATTTGTATTCATCTTTGATTTGTATTTTTTTGTCTGAGTTTATCTTTTTTTTGATCTTGCCTTTCAGATTTGCATTTATTTTTTTGTAGAAGAGAGTAAAGGAATCCTTTTACTGAAAATGAAGCTCATTTTGTATTTTACAATTTAATTTTAAATTAAATTTACAAGAGAGTGACATTTGTCTATCTTACATTCTAATTAGCTTACACCTATACATATTAATTTACATTTGTCTTAACACGTATCTAAAAGTTTAAGAAGTGTTTTATTATTGTTTTTATTAATGTTTTTACATGTTATCTTCTTATTTATAAATTTATTTAAGTTATATGTAAGTAATTATGTAATATTATGAACTTATCTTATAATAAATATGCATGTGAATACAAATAACTTATAGTTTTGATTCATATTATATAATATATGTTTATAAACTTGAGAAATTGATTTTAACTCCTTATATAAATTTTTAAAACAATTTTATCTTATAAAAAAAACAAAAGCTAAAATATATGTTTATAAAATAAGAAATTAACTTTATTGTTTTAAAATTTAAATTTCAAATATCATTTCAAAGACATTAAATCAAATTATCATTTCAAATTTCAAAACTAAATATATTAAAGTTTGAAAACTCTTATTAAATTCAAATTAATACAATTCCTATTTCAAACATATATATACAAATATACATATACATATTTCAAATAGAAACATTCTAACATTAAATTTGATAATTTCCATATTAAATTTTAAAACAAATTCAAATCACACAATATATTCATTTATATATATATATTACAATTTGAATATAAAGTTTTATTACATTAAAAACTTCTTATTTACCAAATTAAATATTCCAAATTAAAATGTTATTAGCTTTCAAAAGAATTAAATTTGCCAATTCATATTGTCAAGAAAAATGTTAATAGATATGAACAAATTATTATCATTAACCTTTAAAATAAATTTAACTTGTCAATTTATAATATAAAATGATCAAATCAATTTAATTATTATCAAAGATTATTAAATTGATATTGCTCAAAATTTCGGGTCGTCACACATTCATATTCTCATTAATATTCAAGGAATTGGTTTTCCAATTTAAATCACATTTGATTTATTTACATTGGATTTTATCAACATTCATTCATATTCAATTTCAATTAGTTTGCATCCACTAATTTATATTCAACTTAGTTCACTTCCAAATCAAATTCAATTATATTCAAGTTTACATATTATCCATTTGAATTCAATTACATAGCTTCCAATTTCGCTAATTCAATTTCATTAACACTTAATGAATTTATATACAATCAATCAACAATCAAATAACAACCAATGTTTATTTAATACAACCAAATTTATTCACTTTACACTCAATTTGGTTCAACACATTTAATTCCAATTGGATCATATTTAAATTGACTTCCATTCAATTTATTCAATTTCTCAACTTCATTAGCTTTTAATGAATTTACACTTACATTCATTATTTCATATCAATTATTTACATTTAATTGATTAGCATTCAATCCTTTAATTTATTCAATTGCTAATTCCTTTAACAATATAAAGTTGAATTTCATTTATATAACTCAAGTTCAAATTCTTAATGACTTCACTTCATTAATTCACTTATTAATTTACTTCGATACCAAAATTTACTTCATTCAACTTCACTTAAGTTATATTCCATTTCAAACATCTTATCAAATCCAAATCAATTTATTTAACTTTCCTTTTGTTAAATTTCAAATTACGCGTCTTTGATGACAACTCAAATTTATTTCAACTTGGATTTTATTGATTTACTTATACTTCCTTTAATTTAACTTCATCCTTTAAGTTAAATTTATTCTATCAAAATTCAATCTGTATAAGTTATCAACTCATTTATCATTCCCATAAATCTTAAATAGGATTCCAGAGTCCTTTCAAATCTTTCAAAACCAATTTTGAAATCAATTAAATTATCTTTTGAATTTCAAAACCAAATCCAAATTTTCCAAACAACTTTCTTTTAAACAATTTGGCAGCAATCCCTCTTTTGGAAACCCGAAAATGAACACCGATGATGTTGCAATCATCATCGGAATTATTTTCCAGCCACCGAAAAGAGTTTAGAGCTTTAAATTCTCCAAAATAATTTTCCCAAAATATCAAATTTTTTAAAACACTTCTCTGGAATTTTATTTTCAGATTATAAATCACATTTATAAATCTTTTCCTTATATAATTTCACTTCTTATATATAAGATTATTTCACAATTGTAAATCACATTAATTATAATTTCACACTTATAATTTATTTGTTTATACAATTCATTTTTTTAACTGTTGTTTTTATTTAACTTATTCAACAACCAAACAATCAATTATATACTTTAATAATTCAGAAAAATTATTTCCTTTATATATAAAATATAATCAAGGTAAAATTATTTCATTTACCCAATTTAAAACAATATCGTGTCAATTTGTTCTGTACAAGTGTTTAGAGATCCCTATCAACAACGTTAATTACTCGTGTTGACCAAAATCCATATACCACTCAACAAACCAATCATCATAATATAAAACAATTTATATTCACTAACAAATACGTGCTCGTATCAATTATTACACTCAACTCATTCTAGAGTACTACTGACTCCATCTCTAATGAGTAAATCCCAACAGAGCCATGGTTGTCGCTTAACCATATGCTCTGATACCAAATGTAACGACTGCGATTTTTCGTCGCTCGACGACATCAATACATACACTGTATCACTGCCGAGCAATCGAATGCCGAAAACCGAACCGTTATGGTTTAAGAAGAAGAAAAAGATAGAAGAGGGAAGAGAAAGATAGAACAGAACAGAAAGAACAAAAGAACAATATCAGAATCTCACAATCGCAGCGGAACAACATATAATAAATAAATAAATAATCTTTAAAACAAAGAACTGTACATTTTATACATTACATCATTATCACAGTTTACAACAACAATAGACAACAGAGTCAATAAATCAATGGACAGTTATATAAACTTGTCCTCATGTAGAATACACAGCGGAATAATACATAGTACAATATCATATACAAGTCGTACGTCTCGATATGCAGCTCGTCTCCTGAGCTCCATAACACTCCAAAATCCAGAATAACCTAATAACCAAACTCTAGACTGCCCGTGTGGAAATTGGTGGGCAACCAGAGTTTAGGAAGGAAACAATAAACTCCGAGTCAGTCATGTGACTGGTGTGAGAACTTAAAATAGTTATTTATCTTTAAAACAAAGAATAGGAGAAATTTTCAAAGTCAATTCGCAATGTGTTTTGAAAATGAAACTACCATAAGGTCTCCCGCCACACACACAATGCAAACGCAGAATTGGAGGAGATTTCTTCTTATGATAGTCAAAGATGCTTGATACGCATTAAAAAGAAACATTTGATATTATTACTAGTGCATAGTGTAGAAACATTTCGAAAGTAAAATATAAATCTTAGCCAGCATACGTACCATGATGGTATGCCTACTATAGCTACCATATTAAATGGAAGGTTCTACAACTAAAACCGTACAAGGCACGTATTGTTTTGTTTTGGATTTCCAACAAATGGTCGGGCAAAGGAACTTCCCAAGTAAAATAGAACACCTCTGGAGAAACGTTCCCGGATCTAACGTTACGGTTAGATCTCTGCTACACAAGGCCGGGTTACCCCTAACTGGGTAACAACTGACACGAATATGTCATCCCCCGGTCCTTTGGGACCTTAAACCGAGCGCTCGATAACCAACATCACACAGTAATAAATATAGTGTGTCCACAAAGTAAGTATCTGGGCTCCATACCATGATACCACTTATAATCCAGATAGGAAATGACATACCCTATTGAGGAGCGACCCCCAAATAACCTTGCTGCCACGATTCCTGTTTCGACCACAACTGGTCTGTAAGGCTTGACGAAGTCTCGTTCACAAAGCAATGCTTTATATAAAAGCTGTGCTTTAATTCACAAATGCTCAATAGCACTTATATGCCACATTACCAACTTGGGAATGTATCACTAGTAACCATCAACTGCATAACCTCTGAGCTCGTACGTCTCAGAGAAGGGTGTTAAGCTAAGAGAATAAATTCTCCGCCACCAACATAATTATATTTTATAGAAACCAGCTTTACATCTCAAATTGTAACGTCAGGTATACAGTCCATACAAGTACGTTCCGAGATCGAACGTAACCGTAGGCACTTCCAAAGAAGTCCTTGCAATCCGGGTATTCACAAACCCGATTGAATTTCCCATCACAAAGGAAATCCGCATACCGCAGCTAACGGTGCGGAGACAATCGATAGGTCATTCTATCGTTTTCACAAATACCCAGTCTTCAACACCGGTCTTCAAATGCAATCCATAATGACGTATCACATATTCGGAATGGGTTATACGACCCAAAAGTCCTTTCCATGCTAACCCGAATAGTGGGCGCTTATTTAAAAATAAGTGTGGCATCTAATTCAAGCAATTCACAACAAATACCTATTTAAAGGTAAATATTGATAGTCGGATATTTAACTATCAATAGGTATGCTCAACACCACCAGATTCTAAATAATTTCCCAAACTATTTACTTTCCAAAATATCTTTACTAGATATATAATTTCCACACTTCAACCATTTGAAAACAAAGTTCAAATCAATTTCCTTGAATGGAAACACTTCCAATTATTTATCCATTTTAAATTTAAAATGGTTCATAAATAAATCAAATAAATACTTACTGATTTACTTTTTTATTTACGTTCCAAATCCGTAAATTTTTTCCCATAGTTCAAAAATAAATCAACGTTTATTTTTAAACAAATTCCCCTTTCTTTTATAAATTCCCTAGTGAATTACAATTCCAAAATATCTATGAATATACAATTTCCCAATCGATTTCTAATATTCATTTTCAATTTATCTTTAAAAGATAAAGTCCCAAAATATTCAGTTCATATTGGAAAACATTTCCATACTTATTAAATAATAAGTAATTCACAAATCCATTCATTTTCAACACTTGGAAAATATTCAATATACTTAATATCAAAATTAAGTATATATTTTATTCTTTAAGGAAAACATTCACTTAAACACATTTGTTTAGGCTAAAATGAATGTTGCGTAAAACATCATCACGATGACCCAAAATCACTAGTATAGGGATTCGAAATTTAAAATAGATATATAAATCCCAATACTATACAAAAACATTTCCTTTCGGAAATCATTTACTATAACAACAGTGTTATAGTCCACCATTTCCTTCTATTTCTCGAAACGTCTATTTCAACAATGAATGTTGAAATCTATGATTTCGATATTTAACACATTTTAAAACGTCGTTAAAAAAATCAACTTCTTTTAATAATATCGCTTTCCCAAAACATATCCATTTTACTTAATAATATATTCACTGTCCAAAATCGTGAATATACTTCACTAACCCCATTTCAACATTTACAACACGTTTTATTTTCAAGAATTTATTCGCTATCCAAAATCACGAATAAATTACCTTTCATAAACTTCTATATTCAATTTATCAAATTCAATTGATTTCGAATTTATAAACAATGTTTATAAATTCCTTTTCTATTTATAAGCTTCGATTTATAAATCTCATTATCAACAGATTCCATTTATCTTTCATTTAAATGCCAAAATCCGATTTATAAGATAATTACTTATAAATCTTCTATTTCACAAAATCTATTCATTTTATAACTTCACAATTTATAAATCTATAAATTTTGTTCACTTATGAAATCCATTTTTATTTCATTTTTAACACTTATAAAAATTCGTTTTAATATTCCAATATTTTTAATTTATAAAATATCATTTTTATAAGTCTTTTATATACATCATTTTTAGTAATTCAAAAATCCCAATTTAAACCAATTTATTATTTTTAATAACTTAAAAATCGTTATTTAAAGCTTATATATTTCAAAATCATACTTAAGCATTATTTTCCAAAAATCATAACTTTTGTGAAAATAAAATTTTAACGTTCATTTATTTTAACAATTCAAAATTTAATAAAACGTATACTTTTGAAAATCACTTTAAAAATTCTTTTAAAAACCAAAATCATTATTTTAAAATTTCAGAAATGGATCCGATGATGCAGCAGCACCAGATAGTCAATCATGACATCCAAATATCATATGTCGATATGATAATCAACAAATAATCATAATATCTGTAAATAAATCAATACAGTTGAGGAATCCAGTTGGATCCCTCCAACCTGTTTCCCTGCATCCAAAGATGTTAGCACAATACCAATTCCGCTCCAGTACGGAATTATCGCGGTATATGGGATTTATAAATTATTATCCGCATAATAGGCGGCGCAATAGGGTCTCATCCGCTACACAATTTGGGAAAATCAACTCCAAGTACAATAATAATACCAATTTCACTGTTTATGAAATATTCGCGGTATATGTTTTTAATAAATAACATCCGCTTACTAACAGCGCATAATGTCTATTTTAACAATCAATAGATAACAATCATCATTCAAACATGCATTCAAGAATTTTAAATATAACTATTTAAAATAAAAATCGAAACCGATTCGATTGAGTGAGAAGTTCTCACATTGATTTCAATTTCGTTTTAGCGATTTATTTCGAATAAAATTAAACGCGCGTTTAATTTTACCCGAAATTCTCACTAACTCCAAACGACTCCAATCCATTTCCATAGCGTACTGCTCGTCCATACGATTCCAACGCAACTGGTTCCGCGCGTTTTCGACCTCGTATGAAAAAGATATGAATTTACGAAGTTTACACAATTTAAACTATAATTAATTTACATTTTATTTTATAATTTCCAACCTAAATCTAATCTCAGCCGTTGATTGCAAATCCCAGAATCCTGGCCGTGCACTACTACATCTTCCCCACGCGTATCTTTCCAGTAAACGCATGAAGGAGAAACCCAACGTGGCCGCCGTTTTAAGCTAATGCTCGTGCCTCCTTCGTTGACTTCCACCACGATCAATGAGCTTCACGTCAAAGCCCTCACCCTACTCTACACTTGGCTGCAACCCTAGCAAGCTCGGCCACCCAGGTGCATAGAAAAACGTGCATAACCGGCAACACTTCGAGCTTCGATTACCATCAATTCACTTCGCCTACAACGATCTTGACCGTTGGATATATCAATCACACTGCCCTCTACAACTTTCATGTAGAAAGTTTCTTGAATTAAATGACGGATTTGAAGATTTGGAGGGGAGAAGATTGAACATTACTAGACGTGGGTTTCTATGGAGGCAGCTGCGTTTAAACCCTAGTTTATTTTTTTTTTAATTTGTGAAAGATAAGGGTCTATTTATAGAAAATAAAACGAACACTATTCATTTTGGATTTTTTAAACTCCGATTTACGCGCGATGACCAGCGTTTCTAGGGTTTACCCCGCGTTCCAAACACAATGGAACGTGTTTCGGGAGCTAATTCGGTCATCTGTGCGAGTTATGGCAATAAACGTTTAATTTAAAATTAAACCGATTAAACGATTTTCCAGGCGTTTTAGCTTGCACCGGATAAACGGTAAATCCGATTGACGCAAAATTTTAAACCATACAATAATATCACATTACGGATCCGATGAAACTGGTTTCGTCGAAACCCGAGACTATTTTAAAAATGACTATTTTAATTCGCCAAATTAATATTAAAAACAATTTCGATGCGTTTCGAGCTGCCACGGTCAAACGATAACTCCGATTGTTACGAAAATTGAAATCCGATAATAACAAACTATTGCGGATTCAATGGAACTACTTTCGTCCAATTCTGAGACTGTTCAAAAAAAAACGGCTAATTTCACTAGTCGATTAAATATTAAAATATTCAATTTTCACAATTAAACTCTTAATTCGATTTTAAAAGTTCTAAAATATCATTCTAACTTCAATATGATATAATAAAATTTTAAAAATCATTTTCAATCATATTTTACCCAATTTTCAATTATTTCTGTATTTTCACATATTAAATTATCGATTTAATTATCCAATTAAATCCAATTATTCAAAATAAAATTTATTCGACTTATAAATTTCACTTATTAATATTTAAAATTAATTAAATATACAAATTTTAATTAATAAAAATCCTGGGTCGTTACAAATCAATATAAAAATCTATTTCTTTTAAAATAAAATTTTAAATAATTACTTAAATATATTATATATTAATTAAATCAAACTTTATTTAATTAATTCTTTTTATCAACTTATTTTATATTAAAACTATTTTATACATATTTTGAAATAGTAGAATTATAAGTAAATTCTTGAAATTTATAATTTCAAAACTAACTTAAAATTTTAAAATTTTCAAAACATATAATTTAAAATCTAAAATTTAAACCTTTACAAAAATTCATTTATATAATATCTTAAAATTAATATTGATTAAACCATATATTTCTTTCCAAAATCATAGAAATCATTTTCAAAATATTTACATACAGACCAACGATGTCTGTATATAATTTTCTACCTTATGGTCAAGTGATATAGATATTTATCATTTAAATCCGCAATTTAAATTATTTACGGGTATATATCGTTTCATCCCGCAATCCCAAATTCAATTCAATGAAAATCGCTTGGGTTTATCATTTCAACCCATAACGATTTTCTTCTATTATACAGATCGTTCGGGTATGTATCATTTTACCTAGAGAATTCTATACTAACAGGGAACTTGCAGAGTGATAACAGATATGATAATAATATAACAAGCATATATCATCAATATAAATAACATATAATGGTGTCAAATGTCACGGGTGAACAAATACAGATAATAACAAATATATAGCAATGTAAATAACTAACAGTAGCATATTTCAATTGTCGTTTCAATTGAAGTCAAATTTAATAGATATAAGAATGTTAATCGTGAGTGACTGCTCACCTTTCGAGGCTAGAGAGGATAGACAATGAATTGAGTTACGGATCCAAGCATAAATTTCAAATCAAAGCGAGATGGATTCAGATTAGACGGACAAGCTGATAGATAAAGAGTGGATGAAATCAAATCAGAATAGCTTGACAGAGGAAGAAATTATATATGTATATATATTGTCTTAAAATCGATATTTTAAAACTTATATAAACTTATCATAAAACCGCCCAAAACTTCCATATAAACTTATATATATATATATATATATATATATATATATTTAAAACAGACTCTATACATGTATTAAAGTTTTAAGCACCTTAAATCGAACATCATTGTATACATGTTCATATTTAAACTAATATAAAGATTTTTGTGTGTGTGTATGTACTACACAAATTACAAACTACGTGAATACTGATGAAATCCATTTTTTGATGCTAATGTATTATATGCATATTAATATAAACTCATGTAATAGAAATATAAAAATATTAATATACATTTTATATGTGCAGACTCACTAGTTAAATACATGTATATTTCTACATACGTAAAATATATATACACAATTATATGTAGGTTTGCTCACAAAATATATACTTTATAGCAATATATACCTTCTTTATACATATTCTTATATTAAACCCATACCCTTTTTCTTCATTATTATTTATAAATATATATACATAAAGAAACAGGACAACCCAAAACAGCATTTCTAACATATATAAAAATATCTTATTTTAGATCTTATATGTACTACTTTTACATAAAATAGAATAAGTTTTAGTATGCCCTAGTTATGAATGAAACTCAATATACCAGACAATATAAACTTATAAACAAACTTATAAAACCTTATACCGTAAGCAAAAACTAATACATATACAATGAAATATATTCTTATACATATATTATAAACAACAACTATCATAAAATTATCATATCATATAAATATATAATGCCAACATATACATAAAAAACAGACTTTACATTATCTTTGAAAACCAAAACACGTATACATATGTTTATATTTAGCTACCGTATAAACCAATATATAATATATGCAAATTATACACATATATGTCTAAGAGTAAATGAAAACTTGTAATACAATATATATCTAACAGTAAAGGAAAACTTTTAATACAAATTATATATAATATATATCTAACAGTAAATGAAAACTTATTAACAACTTTACTTAATACTTAAACATATACACTTTCTTTTCTACATATATAACTAAATGTAGAAAGCCATAAAACAACAAACTGCATAATATATATATATATATATATATATATATATATTAAAGTATTTTATATGTAGCAACAACATGTTTATAAAATATATAATATATATAACTAATATATAACACAAACTTTTTATATAATATTGAAAACAAACTGCATATATAACTAACAGAACATACTTTATAAACATCATATACATTATGATCATAAATACTGTTAAAAGCTAAAACTTTATAAAAACTAACCTATACTTAAGGAAGTAAAGAGGATCAAGGTTGGGTTAGCTTCGGTTGCCATTTGTGGGGGAGGAAAGTGGAGGTGACTGGGTGCGCTTGGGATGGACGGCAGTTCATCGGTTGATGTGTTTGGTTGTTGTCCGGTGAGGCAGAAGTGGTGGCCTGTGACCGGATGTGAGGAGACGAAAGTGAGGCCGGCTGAGGTGACAGGCCGTGTTTGGGTTTGATGGCGTGGGGAAGGTGCTAGAAAGGGCGGAGGAGATGAGGCGTTACCCTGGATTATGGTTTGGTTTTGGTGGCGGCTAAAGGTCAGGGAGGGGAGGAGCGGTCGGCTTCGGCGAGGAGTTCAAGTGTGGGTTTGGTGGCGGATCAGAGCTTGGGTTGCTCGGCTATTGGGTTGATGATGAAATTCGGTGGGGAAGTTTGGTACAGGCGTGGACAGGCGAGGTGGCAGGTAGAAGAAAGGAAAAAGAGAAGAAGAAAGAAAGAGAAGGAGAGAGGGGAAAATGAAACATACCACTGCAAAATGAACGGCGAGAAACATGGAAAAGCAATATAAAACAAGAGGTAAGACAACGGTCAAGTCCCTTGATTCAGCTGAGAATTTAAAGCAATAAATTTTTGCTCGGGCAGCACGTTTGAGTTTTGAAACCAAAGGAAGAAACAAAGTCACAATTTACGGTACTGTTACAACGAACCGTTTTATCGCTTCCGTCACGTACCGGACCTCTAAACACAGAAATGAACATACCGTAGAGATCAGCACTATAAGATGATCAAAATGGTATACAGATATTATAGTACAATCATCCTATCAAAAGTCGATATTTGGTATTGAAAATGCTGCTAAAACGCCAGAAATAAGATAAACGAAGCAATAAAAGTCCAAATTTGAAGAAACGAAATATGACGTCTTACTCAGAAGATGATTTACAAATTTATTGTGTAAAAATATTCAAGTTTGGAAAATATTTTATTATCATCAATTATTAACTGATTTGAATTTAAATTGGAATTACATAATAAAATAAACTTCCATAATATCTAATGAAAATTTACCATTTGCTATGTTAAAGTGGACGTATTCCAAATATTAAATTTTTATTTCAAAATATTATTATTTAAAAATTCACTAAAATTCAATTAATTACTTTAATAAAAATAGTAAAAATAAATAAAAATTTATGGGTCGTTACACTCTCCCCCACTCAAAACTTTTCATCCTCGAAAAGGAAAAAGGTAAGAGAAATAGAAACAACCAGAAAGGAAAATAGATTGAAATAAAAAAATAAACAATTAGTTCAAAACCATATAAATTTCAATTTAAATTAGTTAATATTCAACAATTGATTTTAAATTCAAGGTATTTAATTAAGTTGACATAGTTTCAATTTATTAATGTTTGATACAAAAGTTTCTTTCAAAACAAAATTTTATTTAATGTCTCATTTATTATTAAATCAACTTATTATTCTATTTATCTCTATTAACATTTTTATAATTAAAATTTAAGTGTATAACATTTATTATAACAACCCACTCAAATTTTATTTATAAATTCTATTAGCATCATTTTACATTGTAAATTATTCAATTACATATTCTACTTCTGAATAATTTAGGTAAGTTATATTGCTATGCAATTGAATATTATACGATTAAAAATTTCCCAACTCAATTATTTCTAGTTTAAATATTTATTCAAAATTTGGCTTTATTTTATAATTAAAATAACCTTTTAATATAAATTTAAGAATTAAATTTCTGATTAACTCCAACAGTTTAGAGATAAATATATATAATATATGGTATATATCAAATCAAATTTATAATCATAACCTATATATAAATAATAAATCAAGTCATACTTAAGAAATTTAACAATTTATTTTCCAAAAAAAAAGTGTAGCAAAGCTACAGAATGGTCTCACCACTCTGAAACTCGAAAATGAATGTTGTTGATGCCACCGTCGTCATCGAAATTATTTTCCAGCAACAAAAGAGAATAGCACTAATTTAAACTTTTAAAATTCTCTGAAATAGTTTCTATTTGAAAATACTTTAAATAATATGCATTTTAAAACTTTAAAACCAAAGTTTGGAATCACCAGAAATTTAAAATCTCAAATTCTAAGTTTGAATTCCAATTCAATTTATAAACCAAGTTTTATAATTTCATTTATTTATATCATGTGACAATAGTCAATGATTTTCAAAACAATAAATGATAATCAAATGTTATTATTTTGTTCACTATTTCATTTAACAATCATCCTTCAAAAAATTTCCTATATATATAATATAATCATAGAAAATTATTCCATTTACCAAATTTTGAAAATAATATTGTGTCAGTTTGCTCGGTTCAAGTGTTTTGGAATTCCAATCGATAGCGTTGATCAAACGAGTCGATTGAAACCCCATATCAACATCAAAAACTCAAACAACACAATATATAAAACATTTTAATATTAATAGAAATACACTCTCTCACTCGATGGTTTTAGAATGGATTTCAAAATAAGGATAAAGATCCAAATTAGAGAGATTCCAATCAAAAGAATTCAAACTAGAAGGTAGACTCGATAAGGAGATAAGATGATTGAATTTCAAACAAGGAGATGGATGGACTTATATAAATCACGCGTAACCTTAACCAGGTCAACCATGATTCGAAAATGCGATCAGATATCGATTTGCCTCAAAATTCTACATCCGATCGCAAGAGATAGAATTCGGCATAAGAGATATCAGCATCTAAACCGATGATATATAAATCACCAGTGAATCGATGCTATTGTAAAGGAGTTTCACCCCTTTATAAATCATTCAATGGAGTTATCGGATACTCAAAAATCAAAAGGATATGAATAGGGAGAGGTAAAAATGGATTTTGGAACCGAGGGGAATGTTCCAAAATTCAAAGGAAGCCGAATTAAAGAGGAAAAGATTCAAGCTCGAATGAAAGTGATTCCGTAATTAAATTTACTTTATATGTTGAGTTTTGCCTAAAACCATAGCTCTGATACTAGCTGTAATGACCCACTATTTTCAACCATTCGCATCTGCACATATCGAACTTGAATTGCTCAAAATATCGGATTGTTAATTTATATTTGGAAAAACTCAGGATATACAGTAAATAAAATAATCACAGAATCATAGACACGGAGTAATATAACAATATGCAGCAGAATAGATAAATAGTAGTTCATGAAGCTACTATATAAACAACCGGGTTTGAAATAAAATACAACAGAATCTCAAATACAGATGAAACTCTAATGCATAAGCGACCGATGAGTCTGGACAAAGCAACTGGATAGTTAAAAGCTGAATAGATATAGATGGATCTCCAAGCGAAGCTCCAACTCCAAAGATGAGTCTCAAATGCTGTGACACTCAGTCTACCCGAGCGTAAAGCAAAACACAAACACTCGAGTCAGGATTAACAATCTTACATCAATAAATCAAAATCAAGTGAAATATCAACTGAAATACAAGTAACTCAAAGGATGTTTGGGATAACCATTCTCTAACGATCGATGGCACTATATACTATGTAGTAATATATGTCATTATAATATGTTTATAGTAAAGTAAACTATTAAAATATCATTAAGGCATAACCCATATCCTCCTTAACACATTTTATATAATGCCATAGTCTATACAGATACTGCAAAACCTACCCGCGGGTGGGCTATCAGGGAGCACTCCATAGGTACGACACAAAACAAACTCATAAAAGGCGTGATAGGGCATGCGACAAGGCACTCGAGGCAATGCCAGGGTACATATACCGTTTGCGGATCCGGACTGGTGGTAACGCATAGCAACTACTACCGCCCCCCTCGTGACACACTCCCAAATCAAAGGATGCACCCAATCAAGTCACAAAAGTAATAGAATGGTATCGAAGAAATGTGTATGATAGGAGGAATGACCTCATTTGGCCCGGCATAGCTCCTGTTTTAGCCGCATCAAGCTAACCAATGGGAGTCAGGGCTATGTAAATACCATATAGAATCGCCACCAAACCATCCTACTTCATTTTGGAATCTCCACTACGTACACAGTTGTTAAAGCGGTTTTTGATATTGGCAGAGAGTATGACAATATCCGATCCCGGTCTCTTTAACAACCAAACGTTATTATAACACCGTGCTCATTTCAAAATAGTTTATACTTCAAAACCAAAATATCATTTCCATTTCAAAACCGTCTCAATACGATATCATTACCATTTCAAAACCATATCAATACTATATATTTTCCATTTTCAAAATCATAGCACTTCAAAGTTATAACACTTTCGAAATCAAAACACTTGAAATTATAACACTTTGAAAATCATAACACTTTGAAATCATAATACTTTGGAAAAGCCATAATACTTCCCTTTAAACAGTGTATATATTAATAATATTATATATAATAAATTAGTTTATAAAATAAAATAGTTTATAAAATAGTTATAAGTTAAAATAGTGTATATTAAAAAAATTAGTATATTAAAAATAGTTTTTGTATTAAAAATGATTTGTAGTAAAATAATTTATATTAAACTAATTTGTAAAGTAAAATATTTAAATAGTTCAAAGACACTTTATATAAATAAATAGCTTCCTCAATTTAACTAATTAATTCAAATTAACTCGAATTCCGAATTTCAAATTTATTTCAATCTCAATTCATAAATTTCAACACAATTCAGCTTCTCAATAAACCATTTCAAATTATATCAATTTCAAATACAGATTTGAACCACAAAATAAACCATTTCAATTTCAATATATTTCAAAGCTTTAAATATTAAACCTTTTCAAAACTAAATTTGATGATTTCATTTATCTCAATTTAACTTCATTAATCTTTAGTTTTGAACATTCACTTAATAAAATCAAATATCATTTAAATAAAACCCAAAGTACAATAACTAAATATTTCCTTCAATTTGTTCAAACTTGAAATATTCATTTAATCACTTTAAACCAAAATAAAATTATAAAATCATATCCTTTAAAATATCAAATTCAATAAATTTCAAATCGATTTAACTAAATAAAATTCTTAATTTATTACAATTTCAAATAAATTCAAATTTATTTTCCCAATCTTAACTTAAAAAAATCAATATAAAAATCTATTTCTTTTAAAATAAAATTATAAATAAATACTTAAACATTTTATATATTAATCAAATCAAACTTTATTTAATTAAATCTTTTTATCAACTTATATTTTATATTAAAACTAATTTATACATATTTAAAATAGTAAAATTATAAGTAAATTCTTAAAATTTATAATTTCAAAACTAACTTAAATTTTTAAAATTTTCAAAACATATAATTTAAAGTCTAAAATTAAAACCTTTACAAAAATGCATTTATATAATATCTTAAAATCAATATTTATTGAACCATATATTTCTTTACAAAACCATAGAAATCATTTTCAAAATACTTATATATAGACCAATGGTGTCTGTTTATAATTTTCTATCCTATGGTCAGGTGATATGAATATTATCATTTCAATCTGCAATTTAAATTATATACGTGTATATATCGTTTCAACCCGCAATCCCAAAATCAATTCAATGAAAATCGCTTGGGTTTATCATTTCAACCCATAATGATTTTCTCCTATTCTACAGATCGTTCGGGTATGTATCATTTCAACCCAGAGGGAATTCTATGCTAACAGGGAACTTTCAGAGTGATAAAAGATATGACAATAATATAACATGCATATATCATCAATATAAATAACAGATAATGGTGTCAGATGTCACAGGTGAACAAGTATAGATAATAGCATATATACAGCAATGTAAATAACTAACAGTAGCATATTTCAATTGTCGTTTCAATTGATATCAAATTTAATATATATAAGAATGTTAATTGTTAGTGATTGCTCACATTTCGAGGCTAGAGAAGATAAACAATGAATTGAGTTACGGATCCAAGCACGAATTTCAAATCAAAGCTAGATGGATCCGGAATCGACGGACAAGCTGATAGATAAGGAATTGATGAAATCAAATCAGAATAGCTTGATAGAGACAGAAATTATATATATATACTAATTTTATTATCTTAAAATTTATATTTTAAAACTTATATAAACTTATCATAAAACCGCCCAAGACGTCTCGTATAAACTATCTATATAGATATATTTATTTATTTAAAATAGACTCTATACAAGTATTAAATTTTTAAGCACCTTAAATTTAACATCATTTTATATATGTTCATATTCAAACTAATACATACATACAAACATATAGATATATATATATATATATGTATGTATATGTATACATACATATATATATATACTACACAAATTACAAACTATGTGAATACTGATGAAATCCATTTTTTGATGCTAATATATTATATGCATATTAATATACACTCATGTAACAGATAATATAAAAATATTAATATACATTTTATATGTGCAGATTCACTAGTTAAATACATGTATATTACTGTAGACGTAAAATATATATACACAATTATATGTTGGTTTGCTCAAAAAATATATACTTTATAGCAATATATACCTTCTTTATACATATTATTATTTTAAACCCATACCCTTTTTCTTCATTATTATTTATAAATAAATATAAATAAAGAGACAAAATAGCCCAAGCAACATTTTGAACATATATAAAAATATCTTATTTTAGATCTGATATGTATAACTTTTATATAAAATAGAATAAGTTTTAGTCAGCCCCAGTTATGAATGAAACTCAACATACCAGATAATATAAACGTATAAACAAACTTATAAAACCTTATACTATAAGCATAAACTAATACATATACATTGTCATATATTCTAATATCATATTTTATAGACAACAACTATGATAAAATCGTGTCATATAAATGTATAATGCCAACATATACATGAAAAAGCACTACATTATCTTTGAAAATCAAAACACGTATACAAATGTTTATATGTAGCTACTGTATAAACCAATATATAATATATGCAAATTATACACATATATATCTAACAGTAAATGAAAACTTGTAATACAATATATGTCTAACAGTAAACAAAAACTTATAATACAAATGATATATAATATATATCTAACAGTAAATGAAAATTGTTAACAACTTTACTTAATGCTTAAACATACATACATTCTTTTCTGCATATATAACTAAATGTAGAAACCCATATAGCAACAAACTGCATTATATATATATATATATATATATTAAAGTATTTTATATACATCAACATCTGTTTATAAAATATATAATATATATAACTAATATAGAACACAAACTTTTTATATATTATAGAAAACAAACTACATATATAACTAACAGAACATACTTTATAAACATCATATACATTATGATCATAAAATACCATTAAAAGCTAAAACTTCATAAAAACTAACCTATACTTAAGGAAGTAAAGAGGAGCAAGGCTGGGTTAGCTTCGACTGCCATTTGTAGAGGAGGAAAGTGGAGGTGACTGGGTGCGCTTGGGATGGACGATAGTTCATGGGTTGATGAGTTTGGTTGTTGTTCGGTGAGGCGGAAGTGGCAGCTTGTGGCGGGAAGTAAGGAGACGAAGGTGAGGCTGGCTGAGGTGATAGGCTGTGTTTGGCTTTGATGACGCGGGAAGGTGCTAGAAAGGGCGGAGGAGATAAGGTGTTTTGCTAGGTTGTGGTTCGGTTCTGGCGGCGGCTAAAGCTCAGGGAGGAGAGGAGTGGTCAGCTTCGGTGAGGAGGTCAAGTGTGGATATGGCGGCGGGTCAGAGTTTGAGTTGCTCGGCTATTGGGTTGATGGTGAAATTAGGTGGGGAAGTTTGGTGTAGGTGTGGATAGGCGAGGTGGCAGGTAGAGGAAAGGAAAAAGAGAAGAAGAAAGAAAGAGAAGGAGAGGGGAAAAAATGGAACATACCACAGCAAAATGAATGGCGTGAAACATGGAAAGGCAACATAAAGCAAGAGGTAAGGCAACGGTCAAGTCCCTAGATTCAGCTGAGAATTTAAAGCAATAAATTTTTGCATGGGCAGCACGTTTGAGTTTTGAAACCGAAGGAAGAAATAAAGTCATAATTTACGGTAGTGTTACAACGAACCAGTTTATCGCTTTCATCGCGTACTAGACCTCAAAACATAGAAATAAATATACTACAAAGATCAGCACGATGAGACGATCAAAACGGTATACCAATGTAGTGGTACAATCATCCTATCAAAAGTCGATATTTGGTATCGAAAATGCTGCTAAAATGCCAGAAATAAGATAAACGGAACAATAGAAATCCAAATTTGAAGAAATGAAATATGACGTCTTACTCAGAAGTTGATTTACAAATTTATTGTGTAAAAAATATTCAGATTTGGAAAATATTTTATTATCATCAATTATTAACTGTTTTGAATTTAAATTGGAATTAGAAAATAAAATAAACTTCCATATTATCTAATGAAAATTTACCATTTGCTATGTTAAAGTGGTCGTATTCCAAATATTAATTTTTTATTTCGAAATATTATTATTTAAAATTTCACAAAAATGCAGATAATTGCGTTAATAAAATTAATAAAATAAATAAAAATTTACGTGTCGTTACAAAACCTTTCTTAAATCTTGGAATAATTCAAAATTATTTTCTCTTCTACTTAGGAAAACATTTCAACATTATTTCTTGAAATCTTTCATTCAAAACTCCTTTTTATTCTTAGGAAATACCTAGTCATCTTATTTTAAATCACATTTAAACCTTTAATAAAGATTTTCCATTTCAAATCATAACTTTTAAATGGGTCAAAAACTATGTTATTTAAGACATAGTTTACTGCAAACCCAAAATGTGACGCCCCACCTCTATACCCAAGCTAGCCAAGAACACTACGGTGTAGTGCTGTCAACTAGCGCGGAGAATAAGGCTGCTGAGGAGCGACCATCCGTGTAATTTCTTATCACACGGTGGCTATAAAATGATCTTCGGAAACAAATATAGAAGTAAGCATAACATGCGAATCAATCACAGATATCCATATCACAAAGGCGGAAAGAGATATGAATATATATCACATAAAAGTGTACATCAGAGTAGTGGTCTAAAAAGATCCACGATAATACAAAAGAATAGCAACGCGTGCTATACAAAAGAATACAACTATGAGTCTATATCTCAAGTGTAAACAACAAAAGCTGCTAATCTAAACAAGTAGCCAAAAGTCTGAGTAGTGAATCACTGGGGGAGGAGTCAAGCAGTAGCACCTGTAACATCTCGGCCTGACCCGAGTATTATTTATAAGAAAATAATAAACGGATCAGTCTAGCTATAAATATCAGATGACATGATATAAAATAAAAGATATGGCATAAACATAAAATATCCATACTGACATACTACTATAAGTATGCAAATAATGATCAATAGGAGATCAACCGATAAGAGATAAATCAATATCACAAGAATCTTCTCAAAGATCCAAAGAGGGCATCATACCCTAAACTTGTACTCATGACAAGTCAAAGAGATAAATTCCAGAAATCAACACAAGAAATCCAGAAATCATAAAAAGGGAAAGAGGCCTATCACATGACGGTCCGAAGACCATGGGGAGCTACCCCACATGTGTGAGTGGAATCACACAGATTGAGGTCAAGGCTAACCAAAAAGCAGAAAGGTATGTGTGAATGGAATCACACAAGTGGTGTCTAGTCTAACCTTACAATGAAAGAGACATCGCGCAATTGCTAGTCTAATTCATAAAGCGATCATCAAGATCAACGAGAAGTGTCAATTACACTAAGCTAGTAAATATAGAAGTTTAGCTTCATGTCCCATAACCACTTGCTTAACTTAAATATTTACGAACAAACTGTAAATCTTCACTAATAAAATTGTCACAAGAGGTTCAATCGAACAAGTCCAAGAATTAACCGACGAAGTGAACGCAAGCGTTTCATACCACTTGTTTTACTAAGTCGTTTAATTAGATTTCTCATCCGAGTGAGGTAAAGGCTTGTATATACTAATAGATTGGAAAACGGTTTAAGAAAAGAGCTTTGTTATTAAAAATAGAGTTGAAATTGTTTGTTAAAAGAGTTTTGATATTTACTACTAGTATTGAAACCTTTATATTATAAAGTGACAAAACACAGAAGCAATTGTAGAAACAATCAGTCACAAACATCGCATACGGAGATGCGAATAAAATCCAAGGAAATCAGCTCAATGTTTTTCAGATAAGATCCCCTACGGAGGGGGGGTCTAGGGGGGGTGGCAACCCCCCAAGGTGGGGGTGCGGGGGCAACGCCACCGCTTACGGGGTTCGACCTGCCCGGTCAGGTCGCAGGGGTCCGGGGGCAGCGCCCCCGGCGGGGTGCGGGGCAGCGTCCCGACCAAAACGGTACGACCTAGTGAAGACAAAATGAGGTCTAACGACCTAAGGGGAATAGGATCGAGCGACCTAACAATAGAACAGGTCAAGCGACCTAACGTTTTAAGGCCGAGCGACCTAATTAAACTCGCGACTTAATGGTGTGAAAGGCGTGCGACCTAACATGTTATGACCTAAGGGGGGTGCGCGACCTAAGAAGGTTCGCGGGCTAGGGATGAGCGACCTAACAAGGTTCACGACCTAACGGAGACGAGGTCATGCGACCTAAAGTGGTTCGCGACCTAAAGGTGTTCGCGACCTAATAGGGTTCGCGACCTAAAGGTGCACGACCTAAGGTCTTTCGACCTAGGAGTATATAGGTAACACGACCTAAAGGTGTCGCGACCTAAGGGGCCAAGCGACCTAGTGGGTCATACGACCTAAAGGAAATAGGGTCCAACGACCTAAGGAAAACAAGGTCCAACGACCTAAAGGGATGGGAGTCATGCGACCTAAAGGAGTATGCGACCTAAATGAAGGCGGAACAACTCAGGGTCTAACGACCTAGGGGGGGCGACCTAAGGTCTAACGACCTAAGACCGAGGAGGCGTTTCCAACAAAGGGAACGACTTAACGACCTAAGCCTAACGACCTACGACCTAAGGTCCCACGACCTAATGAGGCAGGCAAGGCCGAACGACCTATACGCGAACGACTTAAAGTCCAACGACCTACGACCTAAATCCGAGGCGACCTAAATCCGAGGCGACCTAAATCCGAGGCGACCTAAATCCGAGGCGAACGAAATATGCAGGCCTTGACTTTTCCACACGCGCGAGCTAATGATTCCGAGCGACCTATGCCTGGGCAGAGCGACCTAAGCTCAGGAAGTTCACCAAACAACTAAAAATTGGAGTTTTTCGCCAATCCAATCCAAACCAAATGCAAATATACATGCTAAAGTGATGGGGAATCATTCCCAACAGTCCAATATAGTTATAGACTAGAATTGTGAGATAAAAATCTCACCTTTGCTCCAAAACCCAATGAAAATGAAGAACAAAGCTTGAAGGCAAATGGAGAAGCAACCACAAGCTTGAATCCGATGTCTTCTTCTTGAATTTGGAGTTGAATGTTGGAGTTGCAATAAAACAAAGACTTTGGAGTTTTAATTTCTCATTCCATTCACCATTTTTGTTGAAGCTTTAGTGTTAGGAAATGAAATGAAGCAATGAAGAAGAAGGGGGGTGGAACTTGGGCCTAATGGGCTAAAAGTCCAAACCAAAGGCTCGAGTGAAAAAGTGGTGAAATTCCACTAACCCCAAACATATCAATGTTTATACTTAGAAGATTGCAAACGACGTTTCGAACTCAATGGAAGTGGTCTCGAGTCCTAATTTGACCGTTTGCAAAAAGTAGCTTCGGACCAAAATCCGATTAACGATAAAATATTTAAATAAAATATTTAAATATAAAAATCGATAAATATGCGGGTTGTTACACAAAATAATTAATTTTGAGTATAGGAATATAAATAATTCCAAATCATTTATTTAAATCTCATATTGTAAAATATTATTTTAGAGCATCTGGGCTTTCCCTTCTATCTGTTCCACCCCTCTCAAGAGAAAACAAATGCCAGGTAAGTTTAGGGCACCGGTTTCTCTATTTCTAACCTTAGTTACACACCTTGTTTGACCATTTAGATCTTATAGGCGAGACAAATGTACTAGTCGTTTCTGCATACACAGTTTGTTATTGCATTCAAGGAAATGATTTCTATTACATTGTTTAAGTGTTATAATAACCATTTATTTAAACTCTTTCTAAAAGAATTATTAAACTTCCAATTTATTTTTAAAACACTTAATTAGACGTTTAAAAACATTTACAAATGATTCTAGAAACAATCGTTAAGTTTAAATTTTTATTTCAAAAGTTATAGAAACTGAAGCAGAAAAGTGCTTAAAACAACTTATTTGACTAAAACACCCATTTTGAATGTTTTAAAATTATTATTTTCCATCTCGTCTCGTTCAAGCCATTTTAATAGATTTATCAAATTTATTTCATATTTTTAATCATTTAAAAATACCATTTATAAAGAAATTCATTCTTGTATTCCGAACAGCAAAACCGCGATGTTTTTAGCAAATTGTTTTGGACATATTTCAAAATCTACTTAATGAAATCTTGATTTTCTTTATTCGTTGGATAACTATGGATATAATAGTTTGGAAAATTCTTATCTCGAATAATTTTGAGCTATATTTTACTTCGTATACTGGTTTAACTTTTATGGAACGAAATCGCGAACTACCGTTACGCGATGCGCCTACTTTTGACTTGTTTTTCAATTTCTTTTCAAACTTCATGGAAACACTTTTAAATGTTTATAAAATATTTGTAAGTTATTTTAAACTCATTTTAAAAAATATTTTTCATATTACAAAATAATTTTTGATTTAATTTCATACTATAATATTATATTATTATAATATCATTTCCATCCTTATTAGATATAAAATCATTAAGAGGCTAAATAATTTCCATACCCATATTTATATGGATTTAAATTCTCATTTAATTAACTGTGTTTAATTTCTAACCATTTCTCTTACCAATATCAAACCAAGTAATCATCCATATTAACAGTCATGTAAACAACCAACTTTGCTTCCAAGTTATCAAACATATTAATCATCTAAGTTATTTAACTTTCATACTATTAAACGTGGAATTATTAGTTAATTCAAAAATGAGTACTCACTTTAACCAAATTGATTAACTTTCCACCAACATTCTTATCCAACCGCATTTCACTAAACTAACATATACTTCACTAATACATCCATAAACAACTCCACTAGCTTACTTACGCTCGTGACCATCCTTTCTCTTCCACTTTGCTGTCGGCCCAAACCTTCCTCTCACCTTCATAACTCATGGCCATAGCCTATCCATCCCAATACTCATGGCCTAAGGCCATTTAAAGAACAGAATAAGAAGAAATCAATTAAGAAGAGGTTAGAAAGTAATTAGTGGATTGGTGCATAAGCACTCTACTAATTTTAACCCTCCTACCTCTCTTAGGAAGAGAATCCATTAACGAGCAAAAGAAAGCTCAAAAATAAAGAAGAAGAAGAAGAAGAAGAAGAAGAAGAAGAAAGAGAAGTCTGAAGAAAATGAGAAGAATGGATGGGTATTTATAGTCAAAGTAAGGAGTGGTGAATTAAAAAAATTAACACTTTACAAAATTACCAAAATATCCTTACTTTATCTTACTTTTTCAATACTTACCATCACTTTCTCATATCAACACTTTATGTCTTAATCACTTAATGCATAAGTAAAATAAAGTAAAGATTTTATTCGATTTAATTTGACATGATTTTGTCCTTTTAGGTTTACTTTTTTTTTAATGATTTTTAGAAAGTTATAACCTTAATTAGCAAAAGTAAACTTGATTAGTTAATTTTTAATACTTAACATATTTAAAAATGTGTACACGTATATGTATGTAAAGCTGCAACAACGTTGTGACAACTTTTATTCGACAAAAACGTTCAACTATGACAAAATGTTTTAGGTTGCATTTTGATATTTTTGTTAAACTATTTATTCATGTAAATCAAACTTGAAAATAGATTTCTTATCATCTTTAAATAATTAAAACGAGTGTATTTCACTTATAAAATAATATAAAACAATATCAAAGTTCATTTGCAAATATACGAGAACGCATTAGCTGTCCGCTCTCCGGCAGTGCGCGACGAAATTTGTCAATCACTATAACATAAGTATATATACAGTTACCAACTTTTATCAACCAACTATATAATGATTTTAAAATCAATTAGTTATGCTTTAAAAAAATTATTGGACTGTATATTCAATTATATCGAAAATCGGCTTTTGTAAATTTTGTCAATGTTATGGTAAAAGTTTGAAATCTTTATTCAATTCTAAAAATAAGTTCACTATTGTAACTACCCACCTTTTTGTATGCTTTAAATCGACGATAAACCACACACGTCAGACTTAAACTATATAGAAGGGCGGATTGTTATGGGATAAATAAGGAAAATCAGAGAAAGAAAAGAACAAAAAAAATCTTACAGTGGAACAAAAAAATATAATATTCAAATAAACAGTTCATGAAGCAGTTTTACAAAAATATTTGATTTTACTTGTACAATGTATATCAGAGTTACAAATACCAAAGAATATAAATTTATGCAGCGGAACAGTATGAATGCAGTGGAATAATATAATAAATAATAGTAATACAATCTTCGTCTTCGTCCTCCAAAAGTAAGGCCTTCCAAATCCTGAAATGCTCAGGCTGACCTGAGCGAATTGTAAAGACAAAACACTCGAGTCAGAACTAAAAGATTTATGTAAGTTAAATCAATGGTAAATAATATGAGTGGAATGGCGTCAGAATGTTTATGGGGTTTGACATCTCCTATCCAGTGTCTAACGTGAGTGCAGTAGCTTAAGAGATGCTCGGGATTCACATCTCCAAAGGATCCGTTAAACTATTTACTATATAGTAATATTTCGCTATTATAATAATGTCTATAGTAAAATAATCTTACCTTTTTCATAGCATTAAGGGGTACCCATATAGCCCTTAATACGTAATAGTCTCAGTAGTCCATCCAGCATCAGCGCATCTCCAGATCGAGAGACTAACCTAAATTCTCCACGCGCTACGGGAGAAAACCAAACTCGTACAAGGCGCTAGGGTAGGTGACACGACACACAAGGCAATGCCAGGGTAGATATACCAATTACGCATCCGGGCTGGTGGTAACGCGCAGCTACTGCCCACCTCGAGCCACACCCCTAAATCAAAAAAATCAAAAATGGCCACTGAATCAATCCAAAAGATAGAGTATAAAATCGAAGGAGTGTGTCCGATCAGAGGAATGACCTCATTGGCCCGAGAATCGTTCCTGTTTTAGCCACCTTATGCCAACTCATGGGAGTCGGGTCCACGTATATACCTTAATAGAATGTCGCCACCATCCTACTTCATTCTGGAATCTCCACCGCATACACGGTTGTTAAAGTGGTTTTCGGAGTTGGCAGAGAGTATGACTTCCAATCCCGGTCACTTTGACAACCAAACGTTATTCTAACACCGCGGTCATTTTAAAATAATTTATACTTCCAACTAGAATAAAATATCCATTTCGAAACCATATAAATACGATATCCTTTCGATTTCAAAAACCAAATCATCATGATATCATTTTTATAAAAACCCAAATCAATATAATATCATTTTATTTCAAATATATCTCTTTTCCAAAATCTTAACACTTCTAAATTTATAATATCTCGAAACCAAATGCTTGAAATATACCTTTCAAAACATAATACTTTAAATTCCATAGCTTCTAAACCATAACTTCCAAAACTCAAATGCTTTAGTTATTCAAACAAAATAAAATAAAATAGTTTGAATTTAAGATTACTTTATAAAGTAAAATAATTTCCTCGACTTTACAACTTTTTTCACTTTAAATTAAATCTCAATTCATAACTTTCAACTCACTTTTAGTTTCAATTAGCCATTTCAATTTCAATATATTTCAAACTCGAGAATATTACAAATTTCAAAACTAAGGTTGGAAATTTCGATTCAACAATTAAATGTCCTATTATTTATTTTTGAAATATTTGGATAATAAATCAATTATATTTAAATAAAACTCAAATTACCGATAACTAAATATTTCCTTAAATTTATTTATACTTGAAATATTCATTTAATTCATCTTGAATAAAATCTAGTTATAAAAATCATACCTTTTAAAATTCCAAGTTTAATAAATTTTACATCAACTTATGGAGTTTAATGCTTCAATAAGCTCAATTTCAAATAAATTTCCAACTTTACCTTCCAGTCTTAATTTATTTAAATCATTATAATCTCTATATTAAAGTATGATTTAAATACTTAACCCTATTTTACTTTAATAAAATCAAACTCCATTATTAAACTTATTATTATTAAACAAATTTATACATAGCTTAAATACATGAATTTAACTATATATAAAATATTTTTATATAATATCAAAAATCAATATTTATTAAACCGTATAATTCTATCCAAAACCATAGAAATCATTTTCAAAATATTCATATATATAGACCGACGTTGTCTGTACCTAATTTTCTATCCTATGGTCAAGTGAAACAGATATTTATCATTTCAATCCGTAATTTAAAATAAAATGCGGTTATATATCATTTCAAACCGCAATCCCAATGAAATAATAATGCATAACAACTTGCAGTTTATAACAGTATAAAATACAACATCCATTCATCCAATAACAATCATCAACCATTTATCACAATCATCATCCAATTAAATCCATAATATCAATATAAATAGATACTGGCGGTTTATATTCAAAAATAAATTAATTAACAATTTAACTGGCAGTTTATATGCAATAATAAACTAATTAACAATTTAATCCAATAAATCTAGTTTAACTGAGATGATGATTAAAAATATTCCAAACAGTCATTAATAAATTTCTAATCACATCAAAAATTAATTTAACACACATAAGAAATTTTAGAAGTTGTGAGTGGGTTAAAATACTCACCTTTTGAATTTAAATTGAATTTAAATTCAATTTCAACCCAAAAATTGAATAGTCTCTGAATCCTTCCAAACCTACGTTAAAGCGTCCAAAATTCCAATACGAACCTAGCGAAGAAAACCGCGCACGAAACGGACATCGTAGGTGAAAAAAATCGAATTAAAAGACTTGAAATCAAAAATTAAAATTAAAAACAGAAAAAATAAAACTCACCCAAAAGAATTGCCATGCAAGAATCTTCATCATACATCAAGCACACACGCGAAAAGCACAGACCCAAACATGCATGAAACAGGAACGCACGCATCTACATGAAACCCTCACTCGATATGCCCTTCAGCCGCCACAAATTTCACATCACCGAATGCTACCTCCCCCTGATCTGACCTTGCCTCCTCGATGGCCACCTTCGGTCGCGCCCCTGGCGAACTCACGCGAGCCACGGTCGCTGGCGAATGCCTCCAGGCCGAGGCAAAACTTCGGCCCTTCCTCGACTATTTCCTGCCAATTCCGACCTCCATACAACAGGCGACCACTACCGACAACTCTGCTCGACACCACCTTCGCAACTGCACCACCCGATCGCCGATCGGAGACAGATCCACCATTGGATCGTCCGAGATTCAATACGAATGGCTAGAATTCTCCAACGATTTCTAATTAAACGAGGAATCAAAACGAAAAACGAATTGCAGTTCTGAGATGCGTCCATCGAGAGCTTCGAATCCATATAAAATTTGATATATTTTGAGGAGATTGAATTTTCAATTTGATTTTCGAATTGCAATTGGATTTGGAATTATCTGCCATTGAGATGAGGAGGTGAGGAGGAATTGTATGTATAGACAAATGACAAATAGAAGCTGCTAGGGTTTATAATAGGGTATATATTGGCAAAGATAAAATTAGGATGGACTGGATCGATTGGATATACGCATTGAACGATAAATTGGCCCGAAAAGCCCGTTTTGACTCCGGAACGAAATTGGGTCAACCCATATATCAAAATAAATGTTTTTACATATTTTAAATGCAATGGAATAGGTTTCACGTCCAAATTCCATCGTATCAAGAAGTTATGCACAAATCAAGTTATTTCAAATTGATTTCAATTGATTTCAATTAAATTGATTTCTATGCATTTCGAGCCCGTACGATCAAACGACAAGTCCGATCGGTACAAAACTTGAAATCCTATAATAATTCACCATTACGGATCCGATGAAACTGGTTTCGTCAAAATCCGAGCCAGTGACCAAAATGGCTATTTTTTACATTAATTAAATAAATTAAAAAGAAATTGATTAAATCAAATTTTCAAATTCAATTCGATAATTGACAAATTTCATCACTTTTGATTTCTCAATCATTTACAATGATTTAAACAAATTTAAATGTCAATTTATAGATGGTTAATTTATAAATTTCAGTATTAACCTCAATATCATTAAATTCAAAATTATAAATTTAATTTCCATTAAATCTATTAAATTTACTTTTCATTTTATTATTCAATTCATTACTATCAACCGGATGAAATAAGCATTGGATTAAAAATCTATTACATTAATATTCTCACATTCCTTCTTAATTTCAAATAACGTAATATTTAGATATCTTAATTTCATTTAATTGCAATTAATCCAATTATTATAGTTCAAATCCAATAAATTAATAAAATTTTATTTCCATTCCTTTTATTCAACCAATATTCATATTATAAATAGAATTGACATTATTTTCAATTATTTCCTTAATTTATACTAACATAACTTTTAATTTAGATTTATTGCAATTGATTACCGGTTAAAATTAATATACTAAATAATTGGTTAACTTATACTAATGGTTACCATTAACGTTTAATTCCACTTGTAGGCTATTATTAACAAACAAATGTTGCAATTAATTTAGATCTAATTCAATACATTAAATAATGGGTAAACAATTAAAAATTGGCACTGTTGCCAAATTTACTCACATTCATACTTAATTATCAACTAACAATTATTATAATTACTTATCTAGCATTGATTCTATCAAACTGCAATTTATTACGTATTATTTCATCAATTAATATAATTTATTCCCTAATTCTCTAATTTCAATGAATTATAACCTTACAATTTATTTCAATTAATAGGTATTGCACTAAATTAGTTACTTATCAACTTGCATCAACCTTATTACATTAATTTAGGTTCAACTACTATTAATCGGTATATTATTCCATTTATTGATTCAATACTCTTACTCTTATTCATACCTTCATAAGTTTTCATTTCCAAACAATATTATACTTACTTACAGGACATTGATTTTATTCAATTACTAATTATTATTATTATTAATTCATTAATTAATTCACTATTTACCTTTGTTTTCTTATATTCAATTCTTAGCCTAGTATAACAATTTACATTACTTTAATTAATCGTAATTCCATTTCAATTGTTAATACTTAGCTTTAATTTCCATGGTTGCATTTCATTTTTAACATTTGCTTCATTATAAATTATAAATTTTTTATTTCTTTCTAAATTTAATTACAAAAATCTTATTAATTTAACTAATTTTAATCATTGAAATTTACGGGTCATTACAACCATTCTTATTTATTATATAGAACATGATTATTTAAGTTTGAAAAATCTATATTTAAATATTTAAATACATTAAATATTCCATTTTCAAAGTGGTAAAATTACAGGTCGTTACAGACTTCCACACTTAAAGGAATTCGTCCCCGAAATTGCCCCAAAACAAACTCATAAGTTATTAACCAAAAATATTTATCTTTAACTTAATTCTTTAGGATATATATAGGCCATCCGTATGCAATATATGATTTAATCTTTTATTCAAATACACGGCTCTTCTTCCGAACTAGTATCGTCCCTTAATCATCTAATGCGGACTCTAATCAGGCTTATAGATTATAAACCTTTGCTTTCCTTGCATTACTCTCAACTATGATAGAAAACTCAAGTACCTAACCATAAACCTTCCTCAATGATCTCCGTCAAGAATCCATGATAAATATGTTTTCGCACTCATGTAAGCACCTCAATATTCCGTACTCGAATCTTAGATCAAATTCGTGTAATGAAATGGTCCACATATAACATATGTATTTATTAACTTCCATAAACTTTTCACAAAAACTTTTATATTAAGTTCAAACATTTTATAAAGATGTTTCTTTATATAATCCCTTTAGTTATTTATTTCCAAATATTTTTATTAAAAGAAAATATTCCAAAGGAATCATTTTTCATTCAATAGATAATTTATCTTTATTATAAAAAATTTCTTTTTTGTTTTTTTGTTCACAATCATTTTTACTTGGTATATTTCCTTAAATACTAATATTATTTATGAATCATTTCGTAAAACTATTACTTAAGTTTATTATATCTTATAACTTATGTAAATCAATCACTTTTGAGTCCAAATTCTTAATTTATGCAAGAACACATTTTCCAGGTTACAATTATCTTTTTAAAGAGTCGTTATTTTACTTAAGTGTATAAAAATTTCAAGAACTAAATCTATATTTGTATGATATACCTTTACATCCTAAGAGTATATACAAATCTCGAATTTCAAATTGATTTTACTTAAATCCATCTATTTAGCAAATTTAAACTTTGTCGTAATTTACTATTAACTTCAATTCATAAGTTATACAACTTATTACTTACTTAATACTATTATTATTTTTATAGCTTTGAAATACAAATTTTAAAACTACCCGTATTTAAACCATCAAATTCTCAGCTTCTAAATTCTTTTTATCTATAAATCATATTTATTTATTATACTTATCTAATTTCATTTAATTAACTATTTCATAATCATTTATCAAAATTTTACATCAATTTCTTAGCTCCGAGCAAGGTTTGAGTCAGAAATTTCCGACTGTCCAAAATCATTGAAAATTCAGCTCTATCTTATCAATTGGTGATCCTAATTTATCTTTAGTTTAAACACTTTTATAAAGATTACTAATCAATTTATCAGTTAATGATTCACATTATCTCTTTAACTTAAGAAAATTATATAGATCGAGTAACTCCACAACCATACCAAGGAACTAGGTGCTGCTAATAGTATCACATATCCATTTAACAAGAAGAGTAATATTTAAAAGAAGTGTTTACCATCCGAACACATATCTTTCCCATTTTTCGTTTATTTTTGAGCCGTTCAAACTAGTTATCATAAAATACTTTTTTTATTTGAAATAATACAATTATTATTTTCAAAATCCTTTAGAAATTACTTTGTTTATAAAATTTATTTTATAAATTCATTTTATGTTAACTTACTTTCTTTTAATCACCATTAATTTTTTGTATCTTCCATATCTACCTTTTATAAAAGTATCTTATCTTTGAAAAATACCTCCTTTTTTATAAGACATGCTCATCTATTATCATATATTAATTCATTTATCTTAGCCTAGTATTATTATCAAACATCTTATAGTCAAATCATGAAACTTAATTCACCAGGTGTTTGTTAAATCAACGGATAATAACACCAAAAGGTTATCATCCCCTTAATTAAATGCTAACACACTTAATAACTATAGGATTTTCGAAAGTTATTTCTTTATAAATAATACATAAGCTAGGTAAAATTACTTCATGTACCTAAATTTTTCAAAATCAGTGTATCGGATTGCCTTGTTTAAATGTTTAGGAATCCTCAACGATAACCGTTGTGACGCCCCACCTCTATACTCACGCTAGCCAAGGACACTACGGAGTAATGTCGTCAACTAGCACGAAGAATAAGGCTGTTTGGGGAGCGACCCTTCATGTAATTGCTTTGTACGATCACCGATATGCCAGATAGTATAACATGCATTTCATTTCAAGAGGAAATCCGACATGCCGATACTGACTCAAAGCTACAACACAGTGGCTATGTGGTCTTCGAAAACAAATATAGAAATAAACATAACATAAATAAGTCACAGATATCCATATCACAAAGGCGGAAATAGATACGAATATAACACATAGAAGTGTACATCAGAGAGTTGTCAAACAAGATCCACAACATCACAAAAGAATAGAAACAAGTGCAAGACAAAAACAATATGTATACATCAAGGAGTCTCTATCTCAAATGTATAACAACAAAAAAACTACTAATCTAATATAGTTATACAAAAGTCAGACGATGATCCCTGATAAGGAGTCAAGTAGAAGCACCTATAACATCTCGGTCTGACCCGCGTATTATTTAATAAGAAAATAATAAACGGATCAGCCTAGCTATGCATATCAGACAAAATGAGATAGAATAAGAGATAAGACGAAAACGTATGAGAACATTAGTGCCATACTTTGAAAAGTATACATTTAACAACAACAAAAATCATACAATATCTCAAAAATCTCATAACATCAAAAAGAATGTCATATTCTTTACCATATTCACAAACCACAAATATTGGCTAACATATCAATGCCAATCATAAAAATTGGTGAAACAAAAATTCTAAAAATCATCAATTAGAAATCCAAAAATCACAAAAAGGGGGAGGCCTATCATAAACGGGAGCATGAAAACACTCCAACACGTGTATCACAAACGGGATGTTATCCCATGGTCGCTAACCATAGCGCCGGTGCAATGACGTAGTACAATGGTACGCCCGAGGAACCTGAAACTCGAATAATTCAAAACAACGACGTAGTACAATGGTACGCCCGATGAACCTGATAAGCCTGAACAACGACGTAGTACAACGGTACATCCGATGAACCGAACTCCATAAAAGAACATGGGTCGCTTGCATACAAGAATGAATCGAAACTCCAAAGAATGCATTGGTCGTTAGCCTATAAAAGAAATGAGATGAAACTCAATAAAACGAGGTATAGTCCCCTGTGTGGACAAAGAGACATCGCATATCACAAGTCTAATCACAAAATGATCATCAATGATCGATAAAAAGTGTGAATTACAGTAAGCTAGTAAATAAACGAGTTTGGCTTCATGTCCCATAACCACTGGCTTAACTTAAATATTCACGAACAAATTGTAGATCTCCACTGATAAATTGTTACATGATTTTCAATCAAACAAGTCCAAAAATTAACCGACGAAGTAAACGCAAGCGTTTCATACCACTAGTTTTACTAAGCCATTTAATTAGATTTCTCAAATGAATGAGGTAAAGATTTGTGTATACTAATAGATTGGAAAACGGTTTTATAAACAAGCTTTGTATTAAAAATAGAGTTGAAATCATCTTTCAGAAAGAGATTGGATATTTACTACTAGTATAGAAACCTTTGTATTTAAAAGTGAAAGTCACAGAAATGATTGTAGAAACAATCAATCGCCAAAAGTTCACATACGAAGACGTGAATGAAATCCATAGAGATCGATTCTGAATCCATCATAATGGATATTCTCAAAAATCCCGAAAAAGAAGTCATCAAAGTAGATAATAAATGATAACAACAAATCGGAGCAACTCGAATCGATGAAAATTGGAATCTCAAGCAAAATAAGCAAGTTGGGCAGAAGCAAGAAGGTCGGTCGACTGGACACTGAGTGCAGTCGACTAGCCCAATGCCTGGAAAACTCTCGGGTTCCAGGTCAGTCGACTGGACTCAGAGAGCCAATCGACTGGACCCTATTTTCCAATATTTCCAGCCTATCACAATGAAGGGCAAACTCTCAACAATTTGCGAACGGACAAGCAATGGGCGCTGGGGGTTTAAGCCAATCGATAACCCAGCCCTATAGGCTCTTCGATACACCACCAAAAGCATGTTCATACATCAAAGCTAGGATTTTTAAAGTTTTTGACTTCAAAACACCAAAAATTGAAATGTTCACCAAATCAATTTAAATCAAAAGCAAATGAACATGAGTAGATGTTAGGAATTTATACCTAACAACAATGATAGTTAAACATGGATGTGAGATAAAAATCTCACCCTTTACACAAAAACAAGGAAGCAGAAGCTTGAAAACAAAGGAGGATCAACTACTCTTCAATCCCAACTCTAAAAGCTCCAATCTAAGATCATAAACTGAAGTTTCCCAAATTAGGTTCTGAAATTGGAGAAAGATTGAGATGGATAAGAAGAAGGAGATGCTTACCTAAGCTTCCCTTTGATTTTTGGAGCTAAAACTTGAATTTATAAAGAAGCTAAGGCCTGGGAATTTCAATTTCCCATCTCTTCCCCCATTGTTCCTAAGCTTGAAGAGTTAGGAAATAGAAATGAAATGGATGAAGAGGAGTAAGGGTGGAGCTAGTGTCTTAAGTTGGGGCTAATGGGCTGAAACCTAAACCCAAAGCCCTAAGTGAAAAGATCGAAATTCTAGCTAACTCCAAACATATAGATGTTTATACTCAAAAAGGTCGCAAATGCCATTTTGAACTCAATGGAAGTGGTATGGAGTCCTAATTTGACTGTTTGCCAAAAAATAGCTTTTCGGACTATAATCCGACTGACGACGCTATATTTAAATAAAATATTTAAATACACAATCGTAAAATATGCGGGCTGTTACAGACTCCCCTCCTTAAAGAAATTGCGTCCTTGTAATATTTAAGAAAAATATAAAAAGTACCAACCATAAAAGCATACTAACAAACAAAAATTTGAAATAAGAAGTTCCCCTCAAAAAGCACAAGAAAGTAAGTCCGGATGTGTTTGCTCGATGAATTCTCTAGATTCCCAAGAGCAATCCTTAGGATTTTGAGGACCATTGAACTTTCACAAGAGGGTCATCTTTATTTCGAAGGCGTTTAACCTCCGATGTAATGATACGAATAGGATGCTACTCATCAATCAATTTAGGCAAAACTTCAATTTCTTCAACAACACCAGACTTAAGAATAGAGTCAGAATGTCGAAGGCATTTCCGTAGTTGAGAGATGTGAAATATGTCATGAATAGTGGAAAACTGAGCCGGTAATAAAAGGCGATATGCCACGGAACCAATGTGTTCGGTGATGGGAAATGGACCAATATATCGGGGTGCTAATTTTCCCGATCGAGTGAAACGCACAGCACCTTCATAGGTGAAACACGAATAAACACCAAATCTCTCACGGAAAATTCTAATTTCCTTCTTCGGTTATCGGCATAGGATTTTTGCCTACTTTGAGCTTTTTTCATCCTATGGCGAATAAGGTCAATCTTTCCTGTGGAATCATGAATAAAATAAGGACCCTAAACCAGCTTCTCACCAGCCTCAAGCCAACAAGAAGGAGATTGACATGGCCTTCCATAGAGTGCCTCGAAGGGTGCCATACCAATGCTAGATTGGAAGATATTATTATAGGAAAACTCAACTAGAGAAATATGATCTTCCCAGCTTCCACCAAAATCAAGAACACATGCACGAAGAAGATCTTCAAGAGTTTGATTCACACGCTTGGTTTATCCATCAGACTGAGGGTGATAAGCAGTGCTAAAATTAAGTTTCATTCCCAAAGCTTTTTGAAGACTCTTCCAAAATCCACTAGTAAACAATGGATCACAATCGCTAACAATAGAAGTAGGAACTCCATGTAATTTAACAATTTCTTTAACATATAGTTTGGCCAAAAGAGGTACAGTCTGATTTGACTGAAAGGGAATAAAATGGGCGGATTTTGTTAGCCTGTCAACTATCACCCATAGGCTATGATGACCCGAACGGGAACGGGGAAGGCCATCAACAAAATCCATGGAAATTTGATCCCATTTCCAAATTGGAATGTCCAAAGGTTGCAATAACCCACTGGGCCATTGATGCTCGGCCTTAATGAGTTGGCAAGTCATGCAACGCTTAACAAAGTTAGCAATATCAGATTTCATTCCATCCCAATAATAAAGTCGCTTCATATCTGCGTACATTTTACTACTACTTGGATGAATGGTTAATTTAGAACGGTGAGAATCTTCTAAAATATGTCTACGAAGACTATCATTATTTGGCATGATAAGTCTACCAAATTTTCGAATACCGCCACGAGCATCAATATCAAAATCTTTCAAACCTTCAGTATCAACTTTATCCTCACAACTTTGGCTAAGAAAAGCCAATTCGGGATCTAGCTTTTGAGCTTCAAGAATGCGATCTAAAAGAGAGGGATGAGCCTTAAGGCTACATAAAACGAGAGATGCACATAAATTGGATTCACGATCCCGAATCTCACAAGTGGATAAAGTCTCGAGATCATTCCATTCAAATATCATCATGCAAACAACCGCTTGTTGCTTACGACTAAGGGCATCGGCAACACGATTTCCCTTTCCGGGAGTATAAAGAATATCATGATCAGAAGATGTAAGGAACTCGAGCCAACATTGTTGACGCAAATTAAGTTCCTTTTAGGAAAATAAATACTTCAAAGATTTATGATCAGTGTAGAGAACAAATTTTTCTCCCAAAAGATAATGGCGCCAAATTCTAATGGAGAAAACAATAGTCGCGAGCTCTATATCATGAGTGACATATCTAGTCTCGGCCGGCTTTAATTGCCTAGAAGCATAAGCAATGACATGATCCCTTTGCATACGAACGGCTCCCAAACCAACACGACTAGCATCGGTATAAACAATAAAATCTTGGTTCCCTTTGGGAATCACAAGAATAGGAGCATCGGAACGGAGTTCTTTTAATTTTCGAAAAGAAGCTTCACATTTATTCGACCAAATGTATCTAACTCCTTTCTTTGTCAAGCTAGTAAGAGGCATGGCAATCTTAGAAAAGTCCTTTATGAACCGACGGTAATAACCCGCCAATCCAAGAAAGCTACAAATTTCCGTCACACTCTTCGGTCTCTTCCAGTCTTGAATCGCTTCAATCTTTGACGGATCCACGGAAATTCCGGATTCAGAAATGATATGACTGAGAAATTTCATACGAGACTGCCAAAAGTGGCACTTAGAAAATTTTGATTTCAATTGATTGCTCCTAAGACTTTCCAACACAATCCGTAGATGTTTTTCATCCTCTTCCTCGGTTTTAGAATAAACAAGAATATCATCTATAAAGATGAGAACAAATCGATCGAGGAAGTCTTTGAAAACTCGATTCCTAAGGTCAACGAAATAAGCCGGAGAATTCGTTAAACCAAATGGCATAACAATCCATTCATACGATCCATAACGAGTACAGAATGATGTCAAAGGAATGCTATCCTCTGCAATACGAAGCTGATGAAAAAGGTTGCTAAGTCTAACTATGAAAATACTCTAGCACAGCTAAGTTGATCGAATAGATCAATCCGAGGTATAGGATATTTATTCTTGATAGTAAGATCATTAAGCTTGCGGTAGTCAACGCAAGGCCTAAGTGTACCATTGGATTTCTTCACAAAAATAGCAGAAGCTCCCCAAGGAGAGGAACTAGAATGAATAAATTGCTTCTCTTCCAATTCAGATAATTATTTGTGCATCTCCTTATTTTTTTTATTGGACATACGATAAGGAGGACGAGTAATAGATAAAGCTCCAGGAATTAGATTAATTCTGAACTCAATGGCTCGCTTAGGGGGTAATCCTAAAACAGGCTCAAATATATTAGGAAATTCTCGAACAACGTGAATGAGAGAAATGACATCTTCCTCGTCATCATTATCATCATCATGAGGATTTAAAGAATATAAAGATGCTGCCAAGTTGGAATCCGAATCTTTAAGAACAATATAAATCTGCTTAACAGATTGAGGATGTCGAAGATGAATAGTCCGCTCTGGACATAGGATATGGGCTTCATAACGGTTAAGCCAATCCATTCCCAAAATTATTCCGAAGCCTAAGTAACGCATGACATGAATGTCGGCTCGGAATGAAAAATCACATAAAATAATCTCGACATCCTTACAAAGTAAACCAAGTGTTGCGGATCAACCAACCGGATTCGCAATTCTCAAAGTAGTCATTAACGCCATAATACTTAAAGAAAAAGTATCAACAAGTTCTTTTGATACAAAAGAATGGGATGCGCCCATATCAAAAAGAACTCGAATAGGTTGATCAAGAAACATAGTAATGCCATCAAGGATAGGATGAGAAATACCTTGACCGCAAAAAGTGTTACTAGGGGCTTGCACAACATTTACTTTCCCTCCTTCTTGCTTTGAAGTTTGGGACATGAAGATATAAGATGACTTGAATTTTTTCAATAGCGACAAAAGAGAGGTTTCAGACATCTATTAGCATAATGGTCCTTAGAACCACAATTGCAGTATTTCCCACTAATAGAGGTAGGAGTCTTTGCTACTGAAGCTGCTTGCTTCCCTTTCTTGTTGGGATTTGGGCCTTCGAATTTAATAGGTCTTTTCTTGTTGTTGTTGAAGCTCGGTTTGGTACCCACAACTCCAACATCACTCTTCTTATCTGCCTCTTCAAGTCGAAGAGCGATATCAATAAGCTGATCAAAAGCAACTTCTAATTTCAGAAGTAATGGCTTTTTGAGATTCGTATTCAAGCCATAGACAAACCTCTGATTTTTCTTCAATGGGTTATTTATATATTCAACCCCATATTTAGAAAGAGATTCGAAAGATGCGACGTAGTCCGTCACAGAAGATTCACCTTGAACAAGGTATATGAAATGTCGGGCCAATGTTACTTTTTCAGCTTCCGGCACAAATTTTAATTCGAATCGTTCCCGGAATTGCTTCCAAGTAAGATCTGCTTCAATAATTTCAAAAGTCAGAAGCTCATACCAATCTAATGCTCTTTCTTGGAGCATACTAGAAGCCAATTGGACTCGATGAAGATCAATAAGATTCATGCGAGTAAAGATGCGATCGCATGTTCTAAGCCAAGCTTGGACTTCAATAACGCTTTTGGAACCATTGAATGTCTTCCTACCCAAGTTGGTATAATCACTACACAAGCGTGCAAATCCGGATTTGGATTAAGTAGGCTCTGGAATGGGTCCGACAGCTTGAGCATTATTTACAAGATCAAGAAGTTGTTGAGCTGACATAAATACTCCATCCTGAGGAGTCGCACTTGACTGATCGGCACTGGGATGGCCTGGTCTAACCATTCCTCTTCTTTAAGAAAGAAAGAAAGAAGAAGAAAAACATTATTCTCAGAATGAATATCAAACAATCATGATTGATAAAACAAGGCATCACAGGGAAAATAGATAGAACGGGTCCAATGACTCGAAAAAAAAATCATAAGGCATGACTCCTAAGAAAGACTTAGGATAATGATCCTTGCTAAATTATTCTACATTGTTCCAAAGTTTGGCTTTGATACCAAGCTGTGACGCCCCACCTCTATACTCACGCTAGCCAAGAACACTACAGAGTAATGCCGTCAATTAGCATGAAGAATAAGGCTGTTGAGGAGCGACCCTCCATGTAATTGCATTGTGCGAGCACCGATATGTCAGATAGTATAACATGCATTTCATTTCAAGAGGAAATCCGACATACCGATACAAACTCAAAGCTACTACACAGTGGCTATGTGGTCTTCGGAAACAAATACAGAAATAAACATAACATAAATCAGTCACACATATCCATATCACAAAGGCGGAAATAGATATGAATATAACACATAGAAGTGTACATCAGAGTAGTGGTCAAACAAGATCCACAATATCACAAAAGAATAGATACAAGTGCAAGATGAAAGAATATGTATACATCAAGGAGTCTCTATCTCAAATGTATAAGAAAAAAAACTACTAATTTAATGTAGTTAGACAAAAGTCAGATGATGATCCCTGATAAGGAGTCAAGCAGAAACACCTATAACATCTCGGCCTGTCCCGAGTATTATTTAATAAGAAAATAATAAACGGATCGGTCTAGCTATAAATATCATATAAAATGAGATAGAATAAGAGATAAGACGAAAACGTATGAGAAAAATAATGCCATATTTTGAAAAGTATACATTTAACAACAACAAAAATCATACAATATCTAAAAAATCTCATAACATCAAAAAGAATGTCATATTCTTTACCATATTCACCAAACCATAAATATTGGCTAATACATCAATGACAATCATAAAAATTGGTGAAACACAAATTCTTGAAATCATCAATTAGAAATACAGAAATCACAAAAAGGGGGAGGCCTATCATAAACGGGAGAATGAAAACTCTCCAACACGTGTATCACAAACGGTACGATATCCCATGGCCGCTAACCATAGAGCCGGTGCAACTACGTAGTACAACGGTATGCCCGAGGAACCTGAAACTCGAATAATTCGAAACAACAACGTAGTACAATGGTACGCCTGATGAACCTGATAAGCCAGAACAACGACGTATTACAACGGTACGTCCGATGAACTGAACTCCATAAAAGAACATGGGTCGCTAGCCCAGAAGAATGAGTCTAAACCCCAAAGAATGCATAGGTCATTAGCCTATAAAAGAAATGAGATGAAACTCAATAAAACAAGGTATAGTCCCCTGCATGGACAAAGCGACATCGCATATTGCAGGTCTAATCACAAAATGATCATCAATGATCAATAAAAAGTGTGAATTACAATAAGCTAGTAAATAAATGAGTTTAGCTTCATGTCCCATAAAGTAAGCTAGTAAATAAATGAGTTTAGCTTCATGTCCCATAACCATTGGCTTAACTTAAATATTCATGAACAAATTGTAGATCTCCACTCATAAATTGTCACAAGAGTTTCAATCGAATAAGTCCAAAAATTAACCGACGAAGTAAATGCAAGCATTTCTTACCACTAGTTTTACTAAGCCGTTTAATTAGATTTCTCAAACGAATAAGGTAAAGGTTTGTGTATACTAATAGATTGGAAAAAGCTTTTATAAACAAGCTTTGTATTAAAAATAGAGTTGAAATCATCTTTGAGAAAGAGTTTGAATAGTTACTACTAGTATAGAAACCTTTGTATTTAAAAGTGACAAGTCACAGAAATGATTATAGAAACAATCAATCCCAAAAATTCACATACGAAGACGTGAATCAAATCCAAAGAAATCAATTCCATATCCATCAAACGAATATTCTCAAAAATCCCAAAAAAGAAGTCATCAAAGTCGATAATAAATGATAACAACAATTCGGATCAACTTGAATCGATAAAAATTGGAATCTCAAGCAAAATAGGCAAGTTGGGCTGAAGCAAGCAGGTCAGTCGACTGGACACTGAGTTCAGTTGACTAGCCCAATGTCTGGAAAACTCTCGGGTTCCAGGTCAGTCGACTAGACTCAGAGATCCAGATGACTGGTCTGTTTCCCAGTATTTCCAGCCTATCACAATGAAGGGCAAACTATCAACAATTTGCGAACGGACAAGCAATAGACGCTGGGGGTTTATGACAATCGACAACCCAGCCCTATAGGCTCTTCGATACACCACCAAAAGCATGTTCATACATCAAAGCTAGGATTTTCAAAGTTTTTGACTTCAAAATACCAAAAATTGAAATGTTCACCAAATAAATTTAAATCAAAAGAAAATGAACATGAATAGATGTTAGGAATTCATACCTAATAATAATGATAGTTATAGACGTGGATGTGAGATAAAAAATCTCACCCTTTACATAAAAACAAGGAAGAAGAAGCTTGAAAACTAAGGAGGATCAACCACTCTTCAATCCCAACTCTAAAAGCTCTAATCTACGATCATAAGCCAAAGTTTCCCAAATTAGGTTATAGGGAATTTTTGAAATTGGAGAAAGATTGAGATGGAGAAGATGAAGATGCTTACCTAAGCTTCCCTTTGATTTTTGGAGCTAAAACTTGAATTTGCAAAGAAGCTACGGCTTGGGAATTTTAATTTCCTATCTCTTCCCCTAATGTTTCTAAGCTTGAAGTGTTAGGAAATAGAAATGAAATGGATGAAGAGGAGTAGGGGTGGAGCTAGAGTCTTAAGTTGGGGTTAATGGGCCGAAACCCAAACCCAAAGCCCTAAGTGAAAAGATCGAAATTCTAGCTAACTCCAAACATATCGATGTATACTCAAAAAGGTCGCAAATGTCATTTTGAACTCAATGGAAGTGGTCTCGAGTCCTAATTTGACCATTTGGCAAAAAATAGCTTTTCGGACTATAATTCGACTAACGACACTATATTTAAATAAAATATTTAAATGCATAATCATAAAATATGCGGGTTGTTATAACGGTGATCAAGCGCATCGATCAGGATAAATAAATCACTCAATAGTTAAGTCAACACAAAATATTTTATTAGTCACTAACAAATACATGCTCATATATAATACTATCAAACTCATTCTAGGGTATTACTAACCCGATCTACAATAAGTTACTCGTCCTAGGGTATTACTAAGCCTATCTCTGATGAGTGTTACCTAACAAAGCCTAGGTGTTCGCTCATCCTAAGCTTTAATACCAAATGTAATGGCCCGATTTTCCATACACATTGAATCGATAATAAACCACATGTGTCCAACTCAATTTGCACGAACAAGCAGATCATTAAGGGTAGAAAGAAAAATAAAGATAGAATGGAACAGAAAAAACAAAAACTCACATGAATGGAATAACATATATTATTTCAATAATAATCTTTATAGTGGAAAATCTAAAAACTTATATCAGAGTCTAACATAGATTTAGCTTGGACAGTTATAACACTTGCCCTTACCAATGCTGACAAACAACAAAACAATTGCAGCGGATAATAGAATACGTCCATGCATTAATGAATATCACTAGCTCTCCTCTGGAAACTCTAACCGTCTTCAACTAAACCTGAAACTACGCGGATCTGAAACGAGTATTACAAATACCCGCATCAGGTTTGATAAACTAGCGTGAAATACTCGAAATTTTAAATGTATAGCTCATGACGATGTTATCAAAACCTTTAAAAGGAAGGGTTTCTCATAATACCACGCCCATATGTAAATGCCGATCGTTTTTTATCTTACGATAACCAAAACACTTTTATTACAAAAATAATTTGATATTATCTTTAATGTCATTCTTTTGGAAACATCTTTCAAGTAAACTTATTCAAATAAGGTATCAATACCCGTACCAAGTCTAAGGGAATTTATCTGAACTAGATCAATTGAATATACTAGACGGAACATCTGATACCAAAAGGGGTAGCTGAAATATTTGCAAGTCATTACAGTTATTTTGGGACTACAATCAAAACCATAAAGCTCGTATTGGAATTGGATTTTCCAGCATGATAGGGAACCTCGATAACCATGTATAGCAACCGGAACCCGATGGTTTGTCGTGCAAGGACTCACACACCACTATTCCTCGTATTGCTACACTTCTTGATATCCGGCGGCTTCTCATGAAGGACTCACACGCTACTATACCACGCAATAAGAGTCCCGTCTGGACACCTAGGTCACCTAGATCATACGCTGCCAGTCACCTAAAGGGATCATATGCCACCCTCGTCGTACTAAGCTTGAAATATGTAACATGATTCCTGTATCATTTTCGAGATACGAGGCTTGGGGTGAAGTTACGCTCAAATTAGACAAAGCCACACTTGTCATTCAAAACCACACTTTGATCATAACAAGTTCCACTTTCAATGCCACATTGCCATTTCTTAATCACACAACTGATTTCTACCAACGTATAACTCCTAAGCTTGTACGTCTCAAAAATGGTGTTAACCCAAGAGAAATTGCCTTCTCCACCACCAAGCAGATAATACGTTAATAAAGATCGGTTTATGTGATCAGAAATGCATCGTCAAACACTCATCCATAGAAATTCGTTCTAGGACTGAACGAAACTGAAGGCACTCATCAACTACCATTAGTAGCTAGAAGTCCTTGTAGTTCGAAGATTTCAAAACACGATAGAATCATTGCTATAAATGTCTCTATATTGGGAGCAACCCAAAGAATGTCAAAAAGCTAACCTTCCGTTATGAAGAAATTTGGTCTTCAATGCAAAAAAAAAAAAAATAGAATGCAGTTATCACTACCATATAAATATAGTGTGGGGTAAAACCCCTGGGACCTGTGACAGTAATCTCTACATTCTGAAGATCTCCAGTCTTCAATAATCATCATCTTCTATATATCTTCACTTCCAAGAGTGTACATTGATTCGAAGTGGTTTTCGAATAGGAATTACCCAAATTCGACACTAGTTCCTTCGCACCAATCATCGACTAAAAAGATGTTAAGTTCATATGTGACTATCAATCACGAATCGATTACTTCATTTTTATTTAAATCAAATATCTTTCTTAGATCTATTCTTTTCAATTTATTCCTTTTTATTTTCAAGGGTATATGGAATCATTAAGCCTTTTTTATCAAATCATTTTGTTAATTAAAACCATTTTAATCTTGGAATAATTCCAAATCAGTTCACATTTTACTTAGGAAAACATTTTCAAATCATTTACTTAACTCTTTAATAAAGATTTTCCATTTTAAATCATTACTTTTAAATGGGTCAAAAACTATGTTATTTAAGATATAGTTTACTGCGAACCCAAAACAATTAATTTTCAGTATAGGAATTTAAAATAATTCCAAATCATTTATTTAAATCTCATATTGGATAATATTATTTTAGAGCATCTGGGCTTTCCCTTCAATATGTTCCACCCCTCGTCTAAAAGAGAAAACAAAGGCTAGGTAAGTTCAGGGCATGGGTTGCTCCATTCCTAACCTTGGTTGCATACCTTGTTTGACCATTTAGATCTCACATGCAGGATAAATGTACTAGTCATTTCCGCATACTCAGTTTGTTATTACACTTAAGGAAATGATTACTATTATATTGTTTAAGTGTTATAATAGCCATTTATTTAAACTCTTTCTAAAAGAATTATAAAACTTCAAATTTATCTTTAAAACACTTAATTATTCATTTAAAAACATTTATAAATGACTCTAGAAAGAATCGTTAAGACTAAATCTTTATTTCAAAAGTTATAGAAATTACAGCAGAAAAGTGCTACGAAAAGTGCTTAAAACAACTTATTTGATTAAAACAACCTTTTTTAATGTTTGAAAATTCTTATTTTCTAATTCAAAGGACTTTCAAACCATGTTAATAGATTTATCAAATTTATTTAAAAAATTTAATCATTTAAAAATATTATTTATAAAGAAATTCCTTCTTGGATTCTGAACTGCAAAACTACGATGTTTTTAGAAATTTTTTTTTGACATATTTCAAAATCTACTTAATCAAAACTTGATTTTCTTTCTTCGTTGTAAACCTATGGATTTAATAGTTTGGAAAATTTTTATCTCGAAGGATTTCAAACTATATTCAACTCTCTAAACTTGTTTGAATTCTACGGCGCGAATTCGCGAACTACCGTTACGCGACGTGCCTAATTTTGACTCCAAATTTATTATTTATCAAAACTTTTCCAAACTAAATTGTAATGTTTATAAGACATTTATAAACCATTTTCAAGCAAGTAAACCAATATTTTCCATATTAAATCGCTTATTCACTTTTAACCCATTTCAGAATATCATATTATTATAATATTCATTTTCAAACTTTTTTATATTTTAAAACCACTAAGATACTGAATAACTTCATATACACATCAATATGGATTTTATTTTTAATTAATTAATCATGGTTAATTTATTATCCATTTTTATTATGATTTCTCATAATTTATCACAACAAAGTTATCAACCATATCAACATCCATATAATCAATTAAGTGATCACCCAAGCATTTGAATTTATAATTTAAACATTCATATAATTATTTTCTAAATGTAAGTAAATTGAGTACTCACCTTTAACTTAATCGATTCTTCCTACCAACACACTTATCCAATCACACTTCACTAAACTAACATGTACTTCACTAATACACCCATAAACAACTCCACCACCTTGCCCATGCTCATAGCCATCCTTCCTCCTCCACTTTGCTCCCGGCCCAAACTTTCCTCCCACCTCCATAGCTTTCGGCCATAGCCTCCCCATCCTAATACTCATGGCCTAAGGCCATTTATAGAAGAGAAGAGGTGAATTAAGAAGAGGATAGACAGTAATTAGTGGATTGGTGCTTAATCACTCCACTATTATTAATCCTTTTACCTCTCTTAAAGAAGAGAAGCCATTAATGAGCAAAAGAAAGCTCAAAAATGAAGAAGAATAAGAAGAAGAATGAGAAGTGTGAAGAAAATGAGAAGAATTGATGTGTATTTATAGGAAAAGTAAGGAGTGGTGAATTACAAAATTAAACCTTTATAAAATCATAAAAATATCCTTAGTTTATCTTACTTTTTCAACACTTACCATCGATTTGTCATATCACTACTTCATATCATAATCACTTATTGAAAAAAAATAAAGTTAAAGATTTTATTTGATTTGATTTGTCATGATTTCATCCTTTTACGTTTACTTTTTCTTCATGATTTTCCAGAAATTTCAATCCTTAATTAGCAAAAGTAAACTTGATTAGTAATTATTAATGCTTACCATTTAAAAATATGTACATGTATATGTACATAAAGGTGCAACAACATTGTGGTAACCTTTATTCGACAAAATGTTAATTTTCAACAAAATGTTTTATGGTCGCACTTTGATGTTTTTGTTAAACTATTTGTTCATGTAAACCAAACCTAAAAATAAACTTTTTATCATCTTTAAATAATTAAAATAAGTGTATCTAACTTATAAAATAATATAAAACAATATCAACATTCATTTGCATATGTGCGACACTGATTTTGTCAATGCACGATGAAATTTGTCAAACACTATAATATAAGTATACATATAGTTATCAAAATTTTATCAACCAATTATATAACGATTTTAAAAGAAATTATTTGTCCTTTAAAATAATTATCGAACTGTTTATTTAATTTATCGAAAACGGGATTTTGTCAATTTTGTCAATGTTACGGTAAAAGTCCAAAATCTTTATTCCGTTCTAAAATAAGTTCACCATTTATATTTATTATATAAAACATGATTATTTAAGTTTGAAAATTATATATTTGAATATTTAAACACATTAAATATTTCATTTTCAAAGTGGTAAAATTACAGGTCATTATAGATGTGGTATATCTTATTTGATTAAGCATTAAATGCATTGACGTCTCACCATATAAACAAGTTTATATAATGTATTGACGTCTGTATTGACTTTTACAAACAAGTGCTTAAAATTTTCAGATTTGAGTAGGATTAAATATATGTTTTATGCACTTTTTGTAGATATATGGTATCCATACGTCAATATGTTGTCCTACATATTAAATACGAGGACTCACACGTCAGGACACCGTATATCTTATTTGATTAAAACAATTTATTTAATGTATTAACGTATGGACACAGTATTTCAAACATTAAAAATGGTTGTTCTAATCAAATAAGCTGTTTTATGCACTTCTCATAGATATGCGGTGTCCAGACGGGACCCTTATTTATAGTACAGTGGTGTGTGAGTCTTTGCTTGAGAAGCCACCAAATATCAAGAAGTATGGCAATACAAGGAATAGTGGTGTGTGAGTCCTTGCACGAAAAACCATCGGGTTTCGATTGCTGTGCATGGTTGTTGAGGTTCCCTGTCAAGTTGGAAAATCCAATTCCAATACAAGCTTTATGGTTTTGATTGTAGTCCCAAGATAGCTGTAATGACTTGCAAACATTTCAAATACCCCTTTTGGTATCATATTATCCATCCGGTATATTCCATTGGCCTAGTCCGGGTATATTCCCTTAAACTTAGTCCGGATACTGATACCTTATTGGAATAAATTTATTTGAAAGATATTTTCCAAAATAATGTCATTAAAGATAATATCAAATTATTTTGGTAATAAAAGTATTTTGGTTATCATAAGGTAAAGACTCGTCCGTATTTATGTGCGGGTGTGGTCTTATGAGATACCCTTCTTTTTAAAGGTTTTGATAACACCGTCATGAGCTATACATTTAAAATTTCGAGTATCTCACGCTGGTTTATCAAGCCTGATCTGAGTATTTTTAATACACGGGTCAGATGCAAGTAGTTTTAGATTTAGTTGAAGACGGTTGGAGTTTCTAGAGAAGAGCTAGAGATATTCATCAATGTATGGACGTATTCTATTATCTGCTGCAATTATTTTGTTGTTTGTTAGCATTGGTAAGGGAAGGTGTTATAACTATCCAGGCTGAATCTAGGTTAGACTCTAATATTTGTTTTAAAATTTTCCATTGTAAAGATTATTATTGAAATAACATATGTTATCCCGTTCGTGTGAGATTATGTTTTTCTGTTCCGTTCTATCTTTATTTTTCTTTCTTTCCTTAATGATCCACTTGTTCGTGCAATTTGAATAGGACATATGTGGTTTGCTGTCGATTCAAAGGGTATGAAAAAACAGGCCATTATATTTGGTATCAGAGCTTAGGATGAACGAACAGCTTTGTTGGGGCAAAACTCGTTAGAGATAGGGTTAGTAATACCTTAGGACAAGGAACTCATTATATATAGGGTAAGTAACACCCTAGAATGAGTTTGAGAGTATTATATATGAGCGCATATTTTTTAGTAACTAATAAAATATTTTTTGTTGATTCATCAATTGAGTGATTTATGGATCCTGACCGATGTGCCTGATTATCGTGATCGATGAGGGTTCCTAAACATTTAAACAAGGCGATCCGACACACTGATTTTGAAGATTTTGGGTAAATGAAATAATTTTTCCTAGTTTATGTATTATTTATAAAGAAATAATTTTCGAAAATGGTATAGTTATTAATAGTGTGTTAGCTTTTATTTAAGAGAATGATAACCCTTAAGTATTATTGCCCATTGATTTAACAACAGCTTGTGAATTAAGTTTCATGGTTAGACTATAAGATGTTTGATAATAATACTGGGTTTAGATAAATGAATTAATATATGATAATAAATGAGAATGTCTTATAAAAAAGAGGTGTTTTACAAAGATAAGATAATTTTATAAAAGGTATATATGGTTGATATGAAAATTTAAAGGTGATTAAAAGAAAGTAAATTAATATAAGATGAATTTATAAAATAGATTTTATAAACAAAGTAATCTCTAAAGGATTTTGAAAATAATAATGGTATTATTTCAAATAAAAAGAAGTATTTTATGATTACAAGTTTGAACGGCTCGAAAATAAACTAAAAATCGACAAGAGACGTGTTCGGATGGTAAACACTTCTCTTAAGTATTACTTTTCTTGTTAAAGGGATATGTGGTACTATTGGCAGTACCCAGTTCCTTGATATGGTTTAGAGTTACTTGATCTATATAATTTACTTAAGTTAAAGAGATAATGTGAATCATTAATTGATAAATTGATTAGTAATCTTTATAAAAGTGTTTAAATCAAAGATAAATTGGGATTACTAATTGATAAGGTAGAGCGAAATTTTCGATGATTTAGGACAGTCAAAAATTTCTGACTCATACCTAACTCAAAGCTAAGAAATTAATGAAAAGTTCTGATAAAAGATTATGAAATATGTTGAGTAAATGAAATTAGATAAATATAATTTATAAATATGGTTTATATATTAAAAGGATTTAAAAGCTGAGAATTTGATGATTTAAATACGGGTAGTTTTAAAATTTGTTTTTCAAAGCTAAAATAATAATAGTAGTATTAGATAAGAAATAAGTTGTATAACTTATGAATTAAAGATAATAGTAAATACAACAAAGCTTAAATTTGTTAAACAGATAGATTTAAGTTAAATCAATTTGAAATTTGGGATTTGTAAATACTCTTATGATGTAAAGGTATATCATACAAATATCGATTTAAGTCACAAATTATTTATACACTTATGTAAAATAATGACTCTTTAAAAAGATAATTATCACTTAGAAAATGTCTTCTAGCATAAATTAAGAATTTGGACTTAAAAGTGATTGATTTGCATAAGTTGTAAGATATAGTAAATTTAAGTAATATTTTTACGAAATGATTCACAAATAATATTAGTATTAAAGGAAATATACTAAGTAAAAATGATTGTGAATATAAAAAACAAAAAACAAAACTTTTTATAACAAATATAAATTATCTATTGAGTGAAAAGTGGTTCCTTTTGGAATATTTTCATTTACTAAAAATAAGTTGAAATCGATAGTTAAAGGGATTATATAAACAAACATCTTTATAAAATGTTTAAACTTAAGATGAAACTTTTTACAAAAGATTTTTGGAAGATTAATTATGTAGGAGGTACATAGAGCATTTCATCATACAATTGTGATCTAAGATTCGAGTTTGGAACTTTGAGGTGTTTTCACCGGTTCGAAAAACGATTTATCACTCGATTCTTTACGGCGAACATTGATGAGGGTTTATGGTTAGGTACTTGACTTTTCTTTCATAGTTGAGAGCTATGCAAGTAGAGCGAAGATTTATTATCTAAAAGCCTGATTAGAGTCCGCACTAGAGAATTGGGGGATCGATACTAGTTTGGAAGAAAAGTTCTGTATTCGAATAAAAGATTAAATCATATATTGCATACGGATGGTCTATGTATATCCTAAAGAATTAAGATTAAAGATAAATATTTTTGGTAAATAGCTTTGGGGTAATTTTAGGGAAGAAATTCTTTTAAGAGGGGAAGTCAGTAATGACCCATTACTTTACCACTTTGAAAATGAAATACTTAATGTATTTAAATATTTAAATATAGGATTTTCAAACTTTAATAATCATGTTTTATATAATAAAAAATAACGGTGAACTTATTTTTAGAATTGAATAAAGATTTTGGACTTTTATCATAACATTGACAAAATTGACAAAAGCTGGTTTTTGATAAAGTTGGATATACAGTCCCAAAAAATTGTTTTAAAAGATAAATATCTGCTTTTAAAATCATTATAAAAACATAATAATAGGTTGATAAAAGTTTTATAATATATACTTATGTTATAGTGATTAAAAAAATTTGTCGCGCATTGACAAAATCAATATCGTTTATTTGCAAATGAATTTTGATATTGTTTCATATTGTTTAAACACACTTTTTTCAATCAGTTAAAGATGATAAGACATCTATTTTCAAGTTTGGTTTACATGAATAAATAGTTTAACAAAAACGTCAAGATGTGACCGTAAAACACTTTGTCGAAAATCAATGTTTAAAAGTTGTCGCAATGTTGTTGCGCCTTTACGTACATATACATGCACACATTTTTAAATATATTAAGCATTAATAATTAACTAATCAAGTTTACTTTTGCTAATTAAGGTTAGAAATTTCTAGAAAATCATTCAGAAGAATAAACATAAAAGGACAAAATCATGTCAAATCAAATCTTTACTTTATTTTCCTTACGCATTAAGTGATTATGACATAAAGTAGTGATATGAAAAAGTGATGGTAAGTGTTGAAAAAGAAAGATAAACTAAGGATATTTTGGTAATTTTGTGAAGGGTTAATTTTGTAATTCACCGCTCCTTACTTTTCATATAAATACACATCCATTCTTCTTATTTTCTTCACACTTTTCATTCTTCTTCTTCACTTTTGAGCTTTTTTTGCTTATTAATTGCTTCTCTTTTTTAAGAGAGGTAGAAGGGTTAAAAATAGTGTAGTGCTCAAACACAAATCCACTAATTATTCTCTAACCTCTTCTTAATTCACTTCTTCTTCTTCTCTTCTTTAAATGGCATTATGCCATGAGTAATGGAATTATGACGCCCCACTCCAAGACCTACCTTAGCAAAGAGAATTAACAAGTAATTCCATCTACTAAAGCGGAGAATAGGACTGGTTAAGGGTGACCATCTATAACTTTGTCTTAAACATCTACTGAATACATCGATAAGTGTAATATGATTTTCCTTTTTTTAACTCAATGGATCGACATACCTAGTAAATGCTTAATCCAAAACTATAGGCGGCTAACGGATCTATCAGAACAAAATACAATAACTAAATGTAAAGCACGGAACAGTAATCAACATCATATATATACATATACACTTATACATGTTTAGTATAATAGAATATGAACACAATAAAGGTGGTACTCGACCACACCATATACATTGAATAAAATATAAATATATCAGAGTATGCGGAAGACCGGAAATTACTTAAGAGAAATGAGAGCTGATATCCAGCATTAACTTCAAGTTAAGTGCAATAGATGTTGCCTGAAACAACTCGGTCTGACCCGAGTATAAATACACGGGTCAGTCTAGCTACACAAATAAGTCAATATCGGTAATGTGAAGCAGAATAGGCATGAAGATACTTCTTCTCGAAAGAGAAGAATGTATCGATAAACTCATAAGCTCAACACTTAAGTAAAAAATGCTACTTAAGTGAACAAATACCTCAAAGGAGGTAACTCAAACTCAATACTCAAATCAAACGCAAGTGCCTCATATCATCGGCGACATCCCAAAATGTCTACATAGTTTTCATGAACCATGTCTCCTCAAAAGGAGAAACATCAATACAAACTCTCACCAAAATTGCAGAGATAAAACATTCTCAAAATAGGATGATCCAAAACTCAATTATAAATGGATCTCCAAATTCAATTACACCTCATCTCATCGGTATAAATGTATATAGATCGCAATCTCAAATCGCCAAAATGGCATAACTCATAATATCCTATAAAATCCTAAAATTATCCAGACTCATAACTCAAGGAACTCAATAAGAGTTCAAAACATTATAATTGAAATCACCATATATATAACATCTCATATAACACTAGGCTATCGATGTAATAAAACATCTTAAAAGGGTGAAATCACAATAAAACAGAAAACTCAGAAAATCCGGATTGGCCAAATCCCCGATTGTAATGCCGAAGCAATGTTGCACGTGCCAAACTCAGACGGCCGAAGCCTCAGACAAGGTCGCTAACACCTCCCAAAGCAGTTCGTCCTCATGACAAGGACGTTGACACCTCTCCAAGCCATTTAGCAAGCCCTAACAAGGTCGCTAACACCTCCCAAAGTAGTTCATCCTCCATGACAAGGTCGCTGGCACATCTCCAAGCCATTTTATCAGCCCTAACAAGGTCGCTAACACTTCCCAAAGCAGTTCACCCTCAGGACAAGGTTGCTAACACCTCTCAAAGCAGTTCTGTAGGTAAACATCGTAAATGTGTCACAAACTCATAGATAAGAACCCAAAAAGTGTTAACGTGTGTCCCATACCACACATTTGCACTTAGCGGTTTATCAGCCATTAGTCGATGCCACACTAAAAACATTATAAAACTCAGAAAATTATATCTCGCCTAGTCTCATTGGCGAGTGATAAAGAGATAACATACTTGTCTCATCTCATCGATAAGTATTAAATTACATCGTAACTTGTCTCATCTCGTCGACAAGTGAAAACATCATGATGGTTTCTCATAAACTATAAATCTCAAAATATGAAATCATAAACTCAAGACTTGCCATATGTCATTGGCAAGTAAACAAAACATCGTGATGGTTCTCATCGATCATACTCCTACATGGGAGATCTCAAAAACATAATACTTGCCAAATATTGGCCATCTTAAATAATTCCAATAAATAAAAATTATAAAACTCAAAATACGCCATAAAGTGGCAAAACATCTCAGAATCAATAATCTCAAATTGCTTCGATCGTACAAGTCCGAAATTAACCGAAATAGTAAATGCACATGTCCCATACCACGTATTTTACTAAATCGTTTAATTCTCTTTCTCATACGTTCGAATAGTATAAAAGTGTATATTTTATATATAAAATAATTTATTTGAGAAAATAAGCATTTAAAATAATTTTTCGAAATTAATTTTGAAGACGATATTTGACAATTCCCTTATTATAGAGAATAAATAGATTTTAGAACTTAAAATAATTTAAAAATATTACATAATAATTATTTTAACGCCAACTTATTTTAAAAATTATTTCAAAACTGTTTGGAAAATCTGTTCTCGAAATCAAAGAAATCACTCAAAACCGTCATTCAAATTAAATCCAAATTCAAATCAAAATTGAATTTCAAATTCATCAGAACTTGGCTAGCCTATTGATAGGCATCATAGCCCTCAAAACATTTTAGAAATATCACAAAATAAAAAGTATAAGTCAAAAATCGGAAGGAAAAAGAACATAAAAACACTTGGCCAAAATAATATCCAGGTCAAATCTTCTATGGGTTCAAATTTCGGATATAATACAGGTGGCCGAAAGATCTTTGATTGAACTAAAAATTAATACACAAAATAGAAAACTTCATCTTTCAAACAAAAAAGAATCAATGAATTCGGACAGGATAGGAATAAGTTACAATGTCTCAAACATGGACTCAGGCCATGTTTGCAACAGTTCAAAAACCAAAAATGCATAGGCCTGAAAACCCTCTGGGGTTCAACTTACAAGCATGAAACGGAGAAACAAATTAGATCGTATTAAGCTGAAAATTTTTAAGCCTGTAATAGAAAACTACATCTTTCAAACAAAAATAGAATAATGCAATTTGGATGAAGTGGGAGAAAGTAATGATATCTCAAAGTTAGACATAGGCAGTGTTTTCAGTGTAAAAATCTGGGTAAAAACATGCTCCGAGTCAAAGTTCAACAGCAAGTTTTTATAAGTTATATATTTCGAAATGACCTAAAATATAACATGCATGAAGACCAAAAACAACACTTTAAACTGCACTAAGAATCATACAATTTAGAAAAAGCATGAAAAAGATACGATGTCTCAAAATTTGACCCAGGCAGTGTTTTCACTGTAAAATCTGGGCAAAAACATGCTTCGAGTCAAAGTTTGGCAGCATGTTTCTATAACTTATATAGGTCTAAATGACCTGAAATTTAATATGAATAAAGACCAAGAATAACGCTTTAAACTGTATGAAGAATCATGCAATTTGTACAAAGCACGAAAAAGGTATGACGTCTCAAAATTTGACGCAGGCGGTGTTTTCACAGTAAAATCTGGGCAAAAACATGCTCCGAGTCAAAGTTCGGCGGCATGGTTCTATAAGTTATATAGGTCGAAATAACCTGAAATTTGGTATGCTTATATTTCAACAACTATAGTTTAAACTGCAAAATAATCCATGCAATTTCGATAGAAAATTTAAGGGATACGCTGTCGCAAACATGGACTCAGGCCATGTTTACAGCAACTCAGAAAATTAATGTCAAACGAATTTGCGAAATAAACAACCCAATTCATCACTACGAAACCTGAAACGAGCTAGAATGTGTGAGAAAGATTCTCACCTTGGATTAACAGCAAGAGATAATTTTCAGCTAGAATCCGGATCAAAATGAAGGCTTGAAGGCTCAAATTTTTGCTTCAGCATCTATAGAAGCCATTTGAGCTACATGCAAGGAGAAATCAATGTATAATGATTCGATTTTCACAAAATAGAAAATAACCTGAGACATATTCATAGTTTTGAAATGATTACCTGAATTAATGGCCTTAATTTTTATTGTTACATCGAGAATTTGAATTAATTAGGGGATATAGGTTTTTGATTTTGAAGAGGAGTTGGATTTCTTCCTTTCTTTTTTACGGTAAAATGAGTTATGTACGTAGAGGAAGAAGAAAGCTTCATTTCATATTTATGGTCTAGTCTAAGTGGGCTTTGGACCCAAAGTTATTTAATTAATTGGCCTATGAGAAATTAATTACACTATACAAGCATAAACACTATATAATTAAAGTAAACAACACATTTTCTACAAGTTTTCTCTATAAATAATTCATGTAAATCCACTTACATGTTGAATAAAATACTGCATGACATATTTAAATATAAATTTTAGTTTTTGAAAATATCTTTATTATTAAAAACTCTTAATTAACACAAATAGCTAGTTTTACAAAATAAATGCTTAAATCACCATTATTAGCTCCAATAATTTCATAAAAATTATTTTCTTGCATATAAAAATGTTATAAATCATCCTAACATTGTTTTTATAATTAAAACTTATTTTTAAACCAAATTCCATCTTTTTGTTTATATTATTATCCATATTAAATTCAAACATTTAATAAAAATTAACAAAATTCAACGTTTAGCAATAATTTCCAAAATTATTGCATTTTATCAAATTAAAACCATATAATGCTCATTTTTATGACAAACTGAAACGATTAAGTTTTTCAAACTTTATTTCAATATTTTATTTTTATTTACAACAAATAATGTTGATTTAAATTATTTTATCTTTACCTACTTCAATTAATCCCAAATCAACATATTACCATTATTCACAATTTATTACCAACCAAACTATCTTAATTCTATTTTATTTATTCCAAATCCATTTTTTGTTTGAAATAAACAATTTCAAAAAAAAATATCTCTCCAATTTATTTTTAATCCACAATATTAAATTATAACTACCGTTATAATTTAATATTTACAGGTAATCGTCAAAATCAGGGTTGTTGCAGACTCCCCCTTACAAAAATTGCGTCCCCACAATTTTCTAGAAAAAAGCCATAAACAACACAAAAATTCAATCAACAAAGGATAAAAGACAAGCTCGAAACTCAAACCATTCATACTCTCAACATAGAATAGTAGGGAGAAATAAGGAAAAACTCACTTGGTTAATCCAATGGCCTATCAAATGCTAGTATAGTAATTAGCAAACCATCTAATTTTCCAAATATCTTGAAAGAATTTCGAAGATATCCCACGTTCGAATCAAAAATCAATAAGTGCTCAATAATTAATCAATCAAAAATAATTAATTTCAAAAAAAAAACTCTACAAACTACGAATAGAGTCGGGTTTAAACTCACTTAGACCCGAACTCTAAGCAATAAAGAAGATCAACAATAAGATTTTTCGTATATGTATACAGAAAGAACATCCTCACAACAGGGTAGACACAATGACAAGATAGATAAATCACAAGATGGCTTCTCATAAGGCCACCAAACTCGAACGACCGTGAAAATGCACGTCGTTGATAATAGCTCTAAGATAGAATATAGTCAAGACCAAGGATATAAGCTCGAATTATCTTTTAATCCAAAGTATTTAGAATTTTAAATCTCAACATATTTTAAATTTTTAAATCTCAATTTTCAACATTTGAAAATTTCTCAAACTCTTTACTATATTACTTAGTAAGTAATTTAAACTCAAAGTTAAAATTCAATTTCTTCCCTTAATTCAAAATTAATTTCCAAAGAATTTTGTAAATCAATAATAATATCCTTCAAAATAAATTAAGGGTTTAAATTCTCTTATTATACTTTTCCCTTAAAACATCCAACGTATATTATATAGATTCTAAATTCTCAAAATATACTTCCAATAAGCACAGCTTAAAAATAATCTCATTTATATTCTCATTTTTATAATTTAAAATAAAATAAATAAATGGCATTGCCTCGCCATTGAGTCATTAATAAATAAATATATCTGTTGGCTGCAAAGTTGACCGAATAATCAAAACTGCCTTGCCACTCTATTACTCATCTCTAAAATTAATGGCTGCAATTACCACTCAAAAGTAAATTTAATATTTAATCTCAAATTGTTATTTGTCAAAACCTCAATCCTTAAAACACAAATCATCGTGTCCGATTGCCTCATCATAGCATTTAGGAGACTCCTATCGATAATGTTGATCAGGCGTATTGACCAGAACTCTTAACTACTCGATGGATAACCCAACACTCTCAAATTATTTCTATGAAAGAATACTACACATATAAATATATTCTCAAAACATTCTTTGATTTTTAAAATATCTCAAAACTCCAATTTTACTTTTTTAAAACTCATATATATATATATATAGCTTTTATAACTCAAACCAATAACATTAAGAGAATGCATCGAGATATTCCTAGAATACTCGATTCACAAAATCAACAGAAGGAGATGGAATGTTCATCAACTCCTACAAGATGACGAGCAGCTCTCGAAAATCATCAAGACACAAGATAAATAAGATATTCTTCTCGAAGGAGAAGAAACACACAAACAACAAATCATTACTTCAAACAAAATAATGCTACAAAGGATAACACCGATTGAGTATCCGAAAAGGATAAGTCAAAGAAACTGAATGATAAACTCAATCAAAATCAAAAAAAAATCTAAAAACTCACCTCATTCCTTAGTGCATGTCCTCGTGGAAGGATAGCCGAAGGCTAAAAGCCAGGAATAAGGTTAATTCAACACTCGATTGCCTGATTGGATATCAAATCCAAACGGACTCATCAAAACTCAAGAAAATCACCTTGATTGGAATTCGAGTTATATCATCAATATCTCGATACTCAAGAGTGAATTCAGAAACTTCAAAATCATCATTAACGTTCCAAAGTGATAGAAATAATAAACCAATCAAAATAGAAAACCTAAATGTACAATAGGATCCTATAAACAAAGGATTGGACATAATATCAAATAAGTTAATCCCTCTCACATCAAATGCATCTCAAGATTGTGAGTAACAAACAAGTACTCACAAAAGCAACATCAAATAGAACTCTCAGAATACTCACAACGAGCCAATCATTATGGATCCCCTCAATACAATTCACAACTCTCAAAGGAACACAATAAGAATACTCTAAGCAATCAATAAGCTTCATCGATACGAACTCACTTGCATCGACAAAAATAAGAATAGAATAATCCTAAATAAGATTATTCATAAGATAAAATAACATCAAACTCGGTTATGGAATACTACGGAATACAATACATACATACATACATATATATATATTCCTAAACATATTCCATCTCAACATATCCCAATACTTGAAAAAGAATCAAAGCACGATTCAAAAACCATCTTGAATAAAGGACAATGATTCACTCGTATTGTACTTCGACGTATCGTGATATACATACTGTTCTATGTTTATTCTACTTTATTCTGACCACAACCCTGATACCATGATGTGACGCCCCACCCCGAGACCCACCTTAGTAAAGAGAATTAACAAGTAATTCCATCTACTAAAGCGGAGAATAGGGCTGGTTAAGGGGACCATCTATAACTTTGTCTTAAACATCTACCGAATACATCGATAGGTGCAATATGATTTTCCTTTTTTTAACTCAATGGATCGACATACCCAGTAAATGCTTAATCCAAAACTATAGGAAGCTAACGGATCTATCATAACAAAATACAATAACTAAATGTAAAGCACAGAACAGTAATCAACATCATATATATACCTATACACTGATACATGTTTAGTACAATAAAATATGAATACAATAAAGGTGGTACTCGACCACACCATATACATTGAATCGAATATAAATATATCAGAGTATGCGGAAGAATGGAAATTACTCAAGAGAAAGGAGAGCTGATATCCAGCATCAACTTCAAGCTAAGTCCAATAGATGTTGCCTGAAATAACTCGGTCTGACCCGAGTATAAATACACGGGTCAGTCTAGCTACACAAATCAGTCAATATCGGTAATGTGAAGCAGAATAGACATGAAGATACTTCTTCTCGAAAGAGAAGAATGTATCGATAAACTCATAAGCTCAACACTTAAGTAACAAATGCTACTTAAGTGAACAAATACCTCAAAGGAGGTAACTCAAACTCAATACTCAAATCAAACGCAAGTGCCTCATATCATCGGCGACATCCCAAAATGTCTACAAGGTTTTCATGAACCATATCTCCTCAAAAGGAGAATCATCAATACAAACTCTCACCAAAATGGCAGACATAAAACATTCTCAAAATAGGATGATCCAAAATCAATTATAAATGGATCTCCAAATTCAATTATACCTCATCTCATCTGTGTAAATGTATATAGATCTCAATCTCAACTTGCCAAAATGGCATAACTCATAATATCCTATAAAATCCTAAAATTATCCAGACTCATAACTCAAGGAACGCAATAAGAGTTCAAAACATTATAATTGAAATCACCATATATATAACATCTCATATAAGATTAGGCTATCGATGTAATAAAACATCTTAAAAAGATCAAATCACAATAAAACGGAAAACTCAGAAAATCCGGATTGGCCAAATCCCCGATTGTAATGCCGAAGCAATGTGGCACGTGCTAAACTCAAAGGCCGAAGCCTCAAACAAGGTCCTAACACCTCCCAAAGTAGTTCATCCTCATGACAAAGTCGCTGACACCTCTCCAAGCCTTTTTGTCAGCCCTAACAAGGTCGCTAACACCTCCCAAAGCAGTTCGTCCTCCATGACAAGGTCGCTGACACCTCTCCAAGCCATTTTCTCAGCCCTAACAAGGTCGCTAACACCTCCCAAAGTAGTTCATTCTCACGACAAGGTTGCTAACACCTCTCAAAGTATCTCTGTTAGGTAAACATCGTGAATGTGTCACAAACTCACGGATAGAAACCCGAAAAGTGTTAACATGTGTCCCATACCACACATTCGCACTTAGCGGTTTACTAGCCGTTAGTCGATGCCACACTAAAAACATTATAAAACTCAGAAAATTATATCTCGTCTAGTCTCATTGGCGAGTGATAAAGAGATACCATACTTGTCTCATCTCATCGATAAGTATTAAATGGCATTGTAACTTGTCTCATCTCATCGACAAGTGAAAACATCATGATGGTTTATAAATCACAAAATATGAAATCATAAATTCAAGACTTGCCTTATGTCATTGGCAAGTAAACAAAACATAGCGATGGTTCTCATCGATCATACTCCTACATAGGAGATCACAAGCCATAATACTTGCCAAATATTGGCCATCTTAAATAATTCCAATAAATAGAAATTATAAAACTCAAAATACGCCATAAAATGGCAAAACATCTCAGAATCAATAATCTCAAATTGCTTCGATCGTACAAGTCCGAAATTAACCGAAATAGTAAATGCACATGTCCCATACCACGTGTTTTACTAAATCGTTTAATCCTCTTTCTCATACGTTCGAATAGTATAAAATTGTATATTTTATATATAAAATAATTTATTTGAGAAAATAAGCATTTAAAACAATTTTTCGAAATTAATTTTGAAGACGATATTTGACAATTCCCTTATTATAGAGAATAAATAGATTTTAGAACTTAAAATAATTTAAAAATATTACACAATAATTATTTTAGCGCCAAATTATTTTAAAAATTATTTCAAAACTGTTTGGAAAATCTGTTCTCGAAATCAAAGAAATCACTCAAAACAGTCATTCAAATTCAATCCAAATTCAAATCAAATTTGAATTTCAAATTCATCAGAACTGGGCTAGCCTATTGACAGGCATCATAGCCCTCAAAACATTTTAGAAATATCACAAAACAAGAAGTATAAGTTAAAATTCGAAAGGAAAAAGAACATAAAAACACTTGGCGAAAATAATACACCGGTCAAATCTTCTATGGGTTCAAATTTTGGATATAATACAGGTGGCCGAAAGATCGTTGATTAAAGTAAAAATTAATGTACACAAAAAAGAAAACTTCATCTTTAAACAAAAAAAGAATCAATGAATTCGACTAGAAATGAATAAGTTAGACAGTCTCAAACATGGACTCAGACCATGTTTGCAACAGTTCAGAAACCAAAAATGCACAGGCCTGAAAACCCTCTGGGTTTCAACTTTCAGGCATGAAACGGAGAAACAAATTAGATCGGATTATGCTGAAAATTTATAATCCTATAATAGAAAACTACATCTTTCAAACAAGAGAAGAATGATGCAATTTGAATGAAGTGGGAGAAAGTTATGATATCTCAAAGTTGGACCCAGGCAGTGTTTTCAGTGTAAAAATCTGGGCAAAAACATGCTCCGAGTCAAAGTTCGGCAGCATGTCTCTGTAATTTTTATATTTCGAAATCACCTGAAATTTAGCATGCATAAAGACCAAAAACAACACTTTAAAATGCACCAAGAATCATACAATTTAGACAAAGCATGAAAAAGATATGATGTCTCAAAATTTGACCCAGGCAGTGTTTTCACTGTAAAATCTGGGCAAAAACATGCTTCGAGTCAAAGTTCGGCAGCATGTTTCTATAAGTTATATAGGTCTAAATGACCTGAAATTTAATATGAATAAAGACCAAGAATAACGCTTTAAACTATATGAAGAATCATGCAATTTAGACAAAGCACGAAAAAGGTATGATGTCTCAAAATTTGACGCAGGCAGTGTTTTCACAGTAAAATCTGGGCAAAAACATGCTCCGAATCAAAGTTCGGCAGCATGGTTCTATAAGTTATATAGGTCGAAATGACCTGAAATTTGGTAAGCTTATAGTTCAACAACTATAGTTTAAACTGAAAAATGATCCACGCAATTTCGATAGAAAAGTTAAGAGATACGCTGTCGCAAACATGGACTCAGGCCATGTTTACAGCAGTCAGAAAATCAATGTCAAACGAATTTGCGAAATAAACAGCCCAATTCATCACTACAAAACCTAAAACTAGCTATAATGTATGAGAGAGATTCTCACCTTGGATTAGCAGCAAGAGATTAGAAATATTCAGCTAGAATCCGGATCAAAATGAAGGCTTGAAGTCTCAAATTGTTGCTTCAGCATCTATAGAAGACATTTGAGCTACATGCAAGGAGAAATCAATCTATAATGATTTAATTTTCACAAAATAGAAAATAGCCTGAGACAAATTCATAGTTTTGAATTGATTACCTGAATTAATGTCTTTAATTTTGATTGTTACATCAAGAATTTGAATTAAATTAGGGGATTTAGGTTTTTGATTATGAAGAGGAGTTGGGTTTCTTCCTTTCTTTTTTACGGTAAAATGAGTTTATACGTAGAGGAAGAAGAAAGCTTCATTTCATATTTCTGGTTTAGTCTAAGTGGGCTTTGGACCCAAAGTTATTTAATTAATTAGCCTATGAAAATTAATTAGCACTATACAAGCATAAACACTATATAATTAAAGTAAACAACACATTTTCTACAAGTTTTCCCTACAAATAATTCACGCAAATCCACTTACATGTTGAATAAAATATTGTATGACATATAAAAAGATAAATTTTAGTTTTGAAAATATTTTTATTATTAAAAACTCTTAATTTACACAAATAACCAATTTTACAAAATAAATGCTTAAATCACCATTGTTAGCTCCAATAATTTCATAAAAATTATTTTCTTGCATCTAAAAATGTTATAAATTATCCTAACATTGCTTTATAATTAAAAATTATATTTAAACCAAATTCCATCTTTTTTTAATATTATTATCCATATTAAATTCAAACATTTCATAAAAATTAACAAAATTCAACGTTTAGCAATAATTTTCGAAATTATTGCATTTTATCAAATTAAAACCATATAATGCTCATTTTTATGACAAACTGAAACGATAAAGTTTTTAAAACTTTATTTCAATATTTTATATTTATTTACAACAAATAATGTTGATTTAAATTATTTAATCTTTACCGGCTTCAATTAATCCCAAATCAACATATTACCATTATTCATAATTTATTACCAACCAAACTGTCTTAATTCTATTTTATTTATTCCAAATCCATTGCTTGTTTGAAATAAACAATTTTAAAAAAAATTATCTCTCCAATTTATTTTTAATCCACAATATTAAATTATAACTACCGTTACAATTTAATATTTACAGGTAATCGTCAAAATCAGGGTTGTCACGGGGATGGGGAGGCTATGGCTATGAGCTATGGAGGTGGGAGGAAGGTTTGGGAAGATAGCAAAGTGTAGGAGGAAGGATGGTCGGGAGCATGGGCAAGATGGTGGAGTTGTTTATGGATGTATTAATGAAGTATAAGTTAGTTTAGTGAAGTGCAGTTGGATAAGAATGGTGGTAGGAAGTTGATCAACTTGGTTAAGGCGGGTACTCATTTTTGAATTAACTAATAATTCCAAGTTTAATAATATGAAAGTTAAATATCTTAGTTGATTAATATGTTTGATAACTTGGATGTAAAGTTGGTTGTTTACATGACTGTTAATATGGATGATTACTTGGTTTGATAAACGATAAGAGAAGTGGTTAAAAATTAACCATAGTTAATTAAATGAGAATTTAAATTCATATAAATATGTGTATGAAAATTATTAAGCCTCTTAATGATTATAAAATATCTAATAAGGTTGGAAATGATATTATAATAATATAATATTAGTGTATGAAATGAAATGGAAAGTGGATTTGAAATACAAAAACTATTATTTAAAATGAGTTCAAAATGATTTAGAAATGTTATATAAACATTTAAAAGTGTTTCCATGAAGTTTGAAAAGAAATTGAAAAACAAGTCAAAAGTAGGTGCGTCGCGTAATGGTTGTTCGCGATTTCACGCCATAAAAGTTTAATGAGCATACAAAGTGAAATATACCTCAGAATTCTTCGAGATAATAGTTTTCCGGAATATTATATCCATAATTGTAACGACCCGCAATTTCGAATCATTCGCATCCACACATGCCGGACTTCAATTGCTCAAAATATCAGATTGTTAATTTATATTTGGCAAAATTCAGCATATATAGTAAATAAATCAATTACAAAATCACAAACATAGAGTAATATAACAATAAGTAGCGGAAGCAGATGAATAGTAGTTCATGAAGCTACTATATAAACAATAGAGTATAAAACAAAATATAGCAAAAATCAAGATACTGAACAACTGAAAGTTGAATAGATATAGATGGATCTCCCAGCGAAGCTCCAACTCCAAAGTTGAGTCTCAAATGTTGTGGCACTCAGTCTGACCCGAGTATAAAGCAAAACACAAACACTCGAGTCAGGATTAACATTCTTATATCAATAAATCCAACTCAAGTGAAATATCAACTGAAATACAAATAATTCAAAGTTTGTTTGGGATAACCATCCTCTAAGGATCCGTGGAACTATCTACTATTTAGTAATATACGCTATTATAATATGTCTATAGTAATGTAAAAGTATTAAAATAGCGTTTTGGCGTTACCCATATCCCCCTTAACACATTTTATATATTCTCATAGTCTACACAGCACAAGTAACTCCCTCCATAAACTGAAGGGCTATCAGAGGGCACTACATAGGTATGGTATAAAAAAAACTCGTAGAAGGCACGTTAGGGCATGCGACATGGCACTCGAGGCAATGGCAGGGTAGATATACCATTTGCACTCTTGGACTTGTGGTAACGCATAGCAGCTACTACCGTCCACCTCGTGACATACTCCCAAATCAATGGGTGCACCCAATCAAATCACAAAAAGCAATAGAATGGTATCGAAGAAATATGCCCGATCGGAGGAATGAGCTCACTAGGCCCGGTATAGCTTCTGTTTTAGCCACATCAAGCTGACTCATGAGAGTCGCGGCTACGTAATTATCATATAGAATCGTCACCGAACCATCCTACTTCGTTCTCGAATCTCCACCACGTGCATAGTTGTTAAAGTGGTTTTGGTATTGGCAGAGAGTGAAAATATCCGATCCCGGTCTCTTTAACAACCAAACGCTTATTTCACACTGTGATCATTTCTTTTCAAATAGTCCATACTTCATATCAAATACCATATTCATTTCAAAACCATATCAATTTAATATCATTATTCACTTTACATAATATTCATTTCCAGAATCGTAACACTTCAAATTTATAGCACTTTTCGAAATCATAATACTTTTGAAATCATAACACTTTGAAATAATAATACTTTGAGGTCGTAACACTTTGAAATTATAACACTTTTCACCCAAACAGTTAGATGTTGAAAATAGTGTGTGTGTGTGTGTGTGTGTGTGTGTGTGTGTGTGTGTGTATTAAAATAGTTTTTATATATTAAAAATACTTTGTATAATAAAATTTGTTTCCTCCAATTTCGCAAGTCAATCCAAATCATCCTAAATTCCAAAATCCAATGCAAATCAATTCCAGTTTAACCATTTCAATTTAAACGTCAAAGACTCAATCCAAATTCTCAATAAACCATTTCAATTTGTATCGATTTCAAATCCAAGTTTGAACTATCACTTCAGTTCCAATAAAATTCAAGTTTAAATATTCAGACATTTTCAACATAAGTTTCATTTATATTTCAACATTTAACTTTTAATTTAAATTGGAAAGTATTCACTTAATCATTTTAATAACAATTTATCAAAATCCCAATTTATAAGTTTAAATCAATATTAAATATTCCATATCAATTTTATTTAAAAATTGAGAAGATTCATCTAATCACTTTTTATCACATCAAATTACCAATTTTAATTTTCACGTCTTTAAACCTCACAATCAATAAGTCTAGATCAATTCTTATTTAAATTCAAATATTAACCAAAATTAAATTTCAAATCAAATTTAATTTATCCTTCAGACCTTTATTTATTTAAAGTTATTTCAAATCTATTTAAAATATTAATATAAATGTAAATAAATATTTTAAAACATACTATATATATACTCATTAGGTTAATTTTTTTATTAAATGTATTTTGTATTAAATCTTAATTTATATATTTTTAAAATAATAAAATTTGAAGAAAAAAATTAAAAATTATATTTTCAAAACTAACTTATAATTTAAATTTTCCAAAACATATAAATTCAAAATATAAATTATTGTACACAAATAGAAATTACATTTATAAATATTATATATAAAACAATATTTATTAAAACCCACATATCTCCTTTCAAACTTTGGAAATCATTTTTCAAATTATAGACCAATTGTGTCCGTATATAATTTTCTATCCTAGGGTCAAGTGTTACAGATATTTATCATTTCAATCCACAATTTAAATATCTATGGGTATATATCATTTCAACCCTAAGTCCCAAAATTTAAAATCAATGAAAGTCGATTGGGTTTATTATTTCAACCCCTAATGATTTTCCATTATTCTACAAGATCGTTCGGGAACTTATCATTTCAACCCATAGGGAATTTCTAAACAACAGGGAACTTGTAGAGTGAGAACAAATACGATAATAATATAACATATTAACACATACATATATCATCGGTGATAAATTAAATAAAAAATATATACAACTGGATATGGTGTCATATCTCACAGGTGAACGGATATAGATAATGGCATATCATATACAATAATTAAATGATTGATAGTTCAATTTAGCAACATATTTTAATTGTCGTTTCAAATGAAATCAAATTTAATAAACACAAGAATGTTAATCGTGAGTGATTGCTCACCTTTTGAGGCTAGAGAACAACGATGGTAAAGATGGTTACACGGATACGAACACAAGCAAAGCAAAAGGCTGCTGCGATCGAATTTGGATAACGGCGAGACAAAAGCAAGGCATGATGAACTAGATTTGATGAAGATCAATTATATAAGTGAACTTATATATAAATCATATATGGATATATATAAAATCAGATTTTAAATTTAAACACATATTAGACTAAATCCATATATATATTTCCAAATTGTTTAATTAAAACACATATTAAAATAAAAATCATTTCATTGTACAACAAACCAAACTCATGTATACACTTATATATAAATTTCAGATCATACATATCTTAGGTAAACCGATATATATATATATATATATATATATATATATGACTTATACAATGTAAAACAGCTAATATATATAAATAAATTTACAAAAGTATAATGACACTATAGCAGCACAATGCATAACCATATATATAATTTTTTTAATTTTTTTCCTTTTTCCTTTATCATAGAAAAAGTCAAACTACAATGCTATAACTATAAATATATATAACTATATATAACTTACATACATATTATATCTTTAAAATCAATATTTATAATGAAATTTATATAAACTTACTTTGTTATAATATATATAGACTCAAAACAGATCTTATAACTTATACAAACTTGTATATACAACGAACCTATTATATATATCTAATATGAATTTATATTCATAAAACATAGATCTTATATTTCTTATACAATATATATATATACACAAACCGACAATACCCTACTTATACAACTTACATAATATAACAACATAGGTTATATACGAACCTATATATACTTACATAACAACAAATTATATATATGACGTATATATAAAAATATCAATAATAAAAAAAATGGGATGGATCCTAATAACATATATACGTAATATATATAAGTATGACTTCATCAAAAGTATATTGATATGAACCCACATATAACTTTCTTATATAATTTATACAAACAAATGGGTTTCTACAAATCAGGCACACGGCTGTAGTGAAGGCGGAGGTCAGAGTGACAGGGAGAGGCAGATGGGATAGAATCGGTTTTGTAACTAATGCATGGAGATCGGGGATGGTGGAGGATTGTTCGACGTGGTTGGTTATGGTCAAAGGCAGAGGGCGGTCCGGGAAGAGGTGAAGTGACGCAGCGGATTAACACAACTTTGATCACGAGATGATGCTTCGTGCCAAATAAATCGATAAAACGATGGAAAGATACAATGATGAATGGTGAATTGATGATACCCAAGATAAATGCCCAAATCTGTTGATTTCGCGGGATACCGGATTCTAGCTATCTTTAACATGTTGATTGTGCACAATACCGTGTTAGAAGATCTACGATTCTTCGACGTTGATCTTACACACGAGATTCTGTGAATCGGCTTCAAATCCGTTGATTCGAGCGCACTCGAATAACCGAAAATGGAGAAAGGAGATAACACTCAACTTTCAATTTTAAAAGAGGCACAAATCACTCAAACAAAAGTTTATTCACAATCAACCAAGTTTACAAGTGACACAACACCCCTATTTATAGGGTTACGACAGAACACAGCCGACCTAGTAGCTTCAACGACCTGCGACCTAACAATCCAACAGTACACGACTTACGACCTAAGATATACAAGCGACATAACAAATATAACCAGATTCAACATTACCCGACTCTCGGCTTAATAAGAAACGACGTATGACTTAACGTATTTAGAACAACACATCAGTACACAACTTAACAACATCATGACCTAAGAAACTAGCAGTTCAACTTAAGCGACATAAGACAGTAGCGACTTAAGAGATGCATGCGGCAGAAGCTTCAACGACTTAAGGAGATCATCGACTTAAGGATATTAGCGACATAAGAGAACTGCGGCATAGGATGGTAGCATGGCTTCAACAACATAAGATCTTGGATGACATAAGAGATAGCGACCTATTGGAGGCTCGCGACCTAAGGAAGCTCGTGACTCAGGAAAACAACTTTGGCAATCTAGAGCGACTTAAGGAAGGTAGCGACCTAAGGCTTCAGTTGTTCGCGGCCTAAGATTGAGCGACCTAAGGATATGCGCGTTGGATCGCTTAACTTGCTAGGCCAGTCAATATGATTCGCTAGGTCGCTGCGCGATTTATCATAGGTCGCTGGACCATTCTCTACTACATAACTCCCATACTTCGTTAGGTCGCTCGAACGACTCAAGGTCTAGTGCACCGCTTCCTACGACTTAACAAGATAACAACATAAGGAACTGTGATTATCATGGTGCGCTGCATCATCCTCCTCGAGTTGAAAAGAATTCGACCCCGAATTCACACTCTCCTCTTTTTCGACACACTTATCCCCATGATATGGAATCAAGTGTTTGATGTTGAGATCCGGCAATCTCAATCGATAAGCATTATCATTGATCTACTTCAAGATTTCTACTGGACCAATCTTTCGAACTTTCAACTTATTGTAAGTTCCAACTGGAAAACGATCTTTCGTCAATACTCCGTAAACAAAATAACCTTCTTTGAAGTCCACACTCCTTCGCTTCTTATCTGCCAGTTGCTTATACTTCTCATTTGACTTAAGCAATCGTTCACGAACAATCCTGTGACACTCCTGCAACTCATTCCCGAAATCACAAGCTCGTTTAACAACTCCTTTATGACGTGGAACTATCGACAAATTCAATGGTCCCTTCGGCATTGCTGAATATACTACTTGAAATTGACTGAATCTAGTACTTCGATTAACGGCATGATTGTGTGCGAACTCAGCTTGACATAACTTCACATCCCAGCTCTTCAAATTATCCTTCACAAGACATCTCAATGAGTTTCCCAACGATCTGTTCACCACTTCCATTTTGCCATCCATTTGTGGATGATAGGCGCTACTAAAATTCAGCTTAGTCCCAACCATCTTCCACAGACTCAACCAAAAATGACTTAGAAATCGAGTATCCCGGTCAGAAACAATGGTCTCAGGTAGCCCATGTAGTTGATAAACCTCTTTAAAGAACAATTGAGCAACACGGACTGCATCAGCGGTCTTTTTACAAGCTATGAAATGTGCCATCTTCGAGAATCTATCCACCACAACATATATAGAATCGTTCCCTCGTTGAGTTCTTGACAAACCCAAAACAAAATACATGCTAACATCAACCCATGGTCTAGTAGGCACAGGCAATGGCATATACAATCCTGCATTCGTAGTTGTCCCTTTGGAAACTTGACATATGTGACATCTCTGCACAAATCTTTCAACTTCTTTCCTCATGGAAGGCCAAAAATATGATTGAGAAATCAACTGCAAGGTATGTTCTCTTCCCACATGACCTTCTTCATGCAATTCCTTCACAATCTTCAATCTCAAACTGCACTCTAGTATACACAACCGATTTCCTTTGAATAGAAAACCATCTACCAACACATACTCATCCTCTTCCCTTTCTCGACTTCGTCTACAATCTTAACAAAGTAAGGATCCTCAACAAACAATTCTGGAAGTACATCAAACCCCGTTACTTCAACTCTCATCGTAGTCAACAAATGTTTTCTTCTACTCAATGCATCTGCCACTCGATTTGTAACTGCCGACTTATGCTTTACAACAAATGTAAACTGTTGCAAGTATGCGATCCATGAAGCATGTCTGGCTGCAATCTTATTTTGTCCCTGCAAATGCTTCAATGCTTCATGATCATTATACAACACAAACTCTTTATGAAACAAATAGTGTCTCCAGTGCTTTATGGGTTGGACAATAGCATAGAACTCCAAGTCATAGATACTGTATCTTGTCTTGGCTCCAAAAAGTTTCTCGCTAAAATAAGCAATTGGACGCCCCTTCTGACTTAATACTTCACCAATTACAACCTTAGATGCATCAGTATCTAGCTCAAAGAGCAACTGAAAATTCGGGTATCTAAGAATCGGTGTCGTAGTCAAAAGTGTCTTGATTCGTTGGAAAGTAGAATCAGCCTCTTCAGTCCACACAATTGCTTTCCTTTCATATAATCTATCACTGGTGCCATCACGCTACTGAAATGTGGAATAAGTCTTGGTAGAATGATGCTAACCCATGGAAACTTCTCACTTCAGTTACAGTCCTAGGTTGTGGCCAATCCTTGATTGCTTCAACTTTACCATGATCCACATGGAAACCTTCCTTGGACAACACATGCCCGAAAAACAAAACACTGTATGTCATAAACATGCACTTCTTTATTGCCGTGTAAAATTGCTCCTGACGAAGTATCATCAACACTTCCTGCAAGTGTTGTAGATGTTCTTCTGTGCTTATATTGTATATCAATATATCATCAAAGTATACCACCACGAACTTTCCAATAAATGGTCGAAAGACCTGATTCATCACTCGCATAAAAGTACTAGGTGCATTCGAAAGACCAAACGGTATGACTAGCCATTCATACAATCCTTTCCGTGTCTTGAATGCTGTTTTCCATTCATCACCTGGTCGAATTCGAATCTGATGATACCCACTCTTCAGATCAATCTTTGAAAAGATAGCAGCTCCGCTCAACTGATCTAACAAGTCATCCAATCTATGCATCGGAAATCTGTACCTCACTGTAATCTTGTTTAGTGCTCGACTATCTGTACACATTCTCCAAGTTCCATCCTTCTTTGGCACTAACAAAGCTGGTACTGCACAAGGACTTAAACTTTCTTGTACGCGCCCTTGTTCAAGTAACTCCTCCACTTGCCTTCTCAACTCTTCGTGCTCCTTTGGACTCATTCTATAATGTGGTCTATGTGGTAACACAGCTCCCAGAACAAGATCAATCTGATGTTGTATGTCTCTCAATGGTGGTAATTCTTTCGGTAATTCATCAGGAAATACATTTTCAAATTCCTTTAACACTGGCTTAACTTCCTACGGAATTTCAACAGTTTCACTACTTTCACGTCCAATCAACAGAAATACTTCAGGCCCGTCCTCTACTTCTTTGGCAAACTCCTTCAAAGATAAGAGAGTCTTTAGTTCTTCGATTTCCTCTATCTTTCTTTCATTTTGTTGTTGCTTTTTAGGAACTAAAGTGATTTTAGTGCCCTCGAACATGAAACTATAGCAGTTGGTCCTTCCATCGTGTTGCAGAGCTCTATTGAATTGCCACGGTCTCCCCAACAATAAATGACATACGTCCATATCTACCACGTCACACCAAATTTCATCTTTATACTTCTTTCCAATGGAAAAAGTTACATAAGCTCTTCGACTAACTTTCACTTCCCCGCCTTTCCTCAACCAAGCTAATTTGTAGGGTTTGGGATGCTTCTCTGTTTGTAACGCCAACTTCTTTACAGCTTCTGTAGAGATGATCTTATCACAACTTCCTGCATTGATAACAAACTTACAAACTCTTCCTAAAATAGTGCACGTTGACTGAAAAATGTTACTCCACAACCAACTAGTCTCCTCTTCCTGCTTTGGCGTCAGGCAAGATCTCCTCATCATTAAAGAATATACCTCGTCTTCCACCAATAATTCTTCCTCCTCCTCAACTTGTGGTGAATTGGAACATTCTATTTCTGCATCCTCATCCTCAACCTCAGCAACCATCACTCGCTTCTTAGGCTTCAAGCATTCATTGCTCTTATGAGCAAACTCCTGACAGTTATAACACTTGAAATTATTGTTGACCTTGGTCTTAGCAACTTCATTAACAACCAGTTTACTAACAGCCTTGGTAACATTAGTATTGCTACTAGCTGCCTTCACCTTATTGATCAAACTTGTAAACGCACCACCTTCTTTTCTACCTTGCTTCTCCCAAGCTAGAGCTTTATGGTGTGCTTCAGCAACGGATCTTGGATTAAACATATTTACCATATCCTGAATTTGCATTCTCATCCTCCAACAAATCTAGATGTCAACTGTTCCTCCGTCTCCATGATATCGTTTCTAGCAATCAGTTGATAAAACTCATCTGCATAATCATTTACCGACTTTATCCCCTGTTTCAAATTCTGTAAGCGCTGATACATAAGAGACTGATAATTATAAGGCAAGAAAGTAGCCTTCATCAACTTCTTCATCTTTTCCCATGAAACAACCTTCGACTTTCCCATTCTCTCTCGTGTAAGTTTAGTTTGTTCCCACCATGCCATAGCTCTTCGCCTCAATCGTGTAGCAACCAACTTAACTCTACGATGCTCGGGTACTTCCTTGAAGTCGGAAATTTCTTCAACATTTGATAGCCAATCCAGAAACTCTTCCGCTATCATTCCTCCTTTAAATTCTGGAATCTCTGTTTTCATCCCCTACTCCCATCAACGATCATCTTCTACATCCCGATATTGATTTCGTACTTGGTCTCGATCTCGATAATGAATACTACATCTATCACCGTCTTCATCATAATCAAATGTACTTGATATCGATCTCGACCATCAACGTCTCTACGATCATACATGTCTCTTCTACTCTGTCTTTCAATATTACGATATGGTTCATGTTCAAACTCACGTGGAGTTCTTCTCTCTTTATTTCTTTACTCATGGTATTCTCGTCTCATTAAAACTGATGATTCTCTTCTATCTCGATAAGATTGTGGTGACACCCTCCTCGCTTCCGTAACCGATGGCGAAGCCATGTTTCCTCCATGGTTCGAGATTGGTGACCTTCTCCTTTGACTTTGATTCATGTCATTCATCAATTTCTCTAACTTCCCAATACCTTCATCGAACTTTTCATTAATACGTTGTTCCATTTACTCGTTTTCTTGTCTTCTATGCACATCTTCAACATTTTGAAATCGATTAGTACAACTCGGAGGCATTGTCGAATCTTCAACGAATTCCAACACACACTTCAACTAGCGCAACTTTAACTCAAATATGTACTTGACTTCTCTCGGCCTGCACTTAGCTTGGTTCGGTTGTAACTTCTCTAACTCTCGGCCTTAAACACCAACACTTCAACTCGGCTCCCAATGGGCTCGGCTTAGCTATGATTGGCTAAGTCTAGCTCTGATACCAATCGACGCAGCGGATTAACACAACTTTGATCACGATATGATGCTTCGTGTCAAATAAATCGATAAAACGATGGAACGATACAATGATGAATGGTGAATTGATGATACCCAAGATAAATGCCCAAATCCGTTGATCACGCGAGATACCGGATTCAAGCTATCTTTAACGCGTTGATCGCGCACGATACCGTGTTAGAAGATCTACGATTCTTCGACGTTGATCTCGCGCACGAGATTCCGTGAATCGGCTTCAAATCCGTTGATTCGAGCGCACTCGAATAATCGAAAACAGAGAAAGGAGATAACACTCAACTTCCAATTTTAAAAGAGGCACAAAGCACTCAAACAAAAGTTTATTCAAAATCAACCAAGTTTACAAGTGACACAACACCCCTATTTATAGGGCTACAATAGAACACAGCCGACCTAGCAGCTTCAACGACCTGCGACCTAACAATCCAACAGCACACGACTACGACCTAAGATATACAAGCGACGTAACAAATATAACCAGATACAACATTACCCGACTCTCGGCTTAATAAGAAACGACATACGACTTAACGTATTTACAATAACACATCAGTACACAGCTTAACAACATCACGACCTAAGAAACCAGCGGTTCAACTCAAGCGACATAAGACAGTAGCGACTTAAGAGATGCATGCGGGAGAAGCTTCAGCGACTTAAAGAGATCAACTTAAGGATATTAGCGACATAAGAGAACTGCGGCATAGGATGGTAGCATGGCTTCAACGACATAAGATCTTGGACGACATAAGAGATAGCGACCTATTGGAGGCTCGTGACCTAAGGAAGCTCGTGGCTCAGGAAAACAACTTTGGAAATCTAGAGCGACTTAAGGAATGTAGCAACCTAAGGCTTCAGTTGTTCGCGACCTAAGATTGAGCGACCTAAGGATATGCGCGTTGGATCGCTTAACTCGCTAGGCCGATCAATATGATTCGCTAGGTCGTTGCGCGACTTATCATAGATCGTTGGACCATTCTCTACTACATAACTCCCATACTTCGTTAGGTCGGTCGAACGACTCAAGGCCTGGTGCACCGCTTTCTACGACTTAACAAGATAACAACTTAAGAAACTGTGATTATCATGGTACGCTGCATCACGAAGGGTTCGGTCAGGTCCAGGCATAGCGGCAGGTTGGGTAGTGGCTGATGCATGGCGTTCGGTTGCTTTGGGGTGTTTGGCGGGTGTGGCGGGCCATTAGGCTGTCAGGCGTGGTTCGGCTGGAGCATGGTCGGAGGGGTGTTTTTATGGAGGTAAAGGCTTTCGGATGGATGTTGCCTCATTGGTCGGAGCACTAGCGGAGCAAGGGTGTGAGACCAAGGAAAAGATGGGTGGCGAGTTTTGTGCAATGGCAGCCGAAAGAAAAGAGAAGGAAGAGGGAAAAAATGGAGGAGGAAGAGGAATTGTTGGCAACAGGTAAATATCAAATTTTATATTTTATAATATACGCATAAAGATTTATATTGAATAGAATCCTTATTGACGTAACAGAACGAAACTAAATAGAAATGTAAGGCACACTAATAAATACAAAAATAAATGCAAATGTAAAGGGTCAAAATTGTTTCAAAATTTAATAAAGTCATTACAGATTGGTACATACGGTTGGAGATTTGAAAAGGCCTTAGGAACAAAATGGCACAAATACGGTACTGATATGATGAGCATTACATCGATTTCGTCGCGTATCGAATGTCAAAATGCACAATCGATTATACTGCGGATATTAGCACGACAAGACGATCAAAACGGTACACGGATATCAGTGATACGACCAAACTATCAAAAGTCGATATTCAGTGCCGAAAATGCTGCTAAAACATCGAAAATAAGATAAACGAACTAATGGCAGTTCAAATTTAACGAAACAAAATATGACGTCTTACGTAGAAGATGATAAATATGTTGAATATGCGCTTTGCGCTATATGATTTTTGTTTGATGATAATAAACATATATACATTCATTTAAATGTATTTGTTAATGTACTATTTTTCATAGAATAAATAAATATTTGTTGAATAAAATAAATTACACAGAATTCGAATTTGAATTCAAACAGAACAAGTTAAACAGATTTTGAATTCAAACAGAAATTTTATTCAAACAAATATTTTGAATAGTATGAATTTGGTTAGATAAATATCTGTTGAATAAAATTAAATTACACAGAATTCGAATTTGAATTCAAACAGAACAAGTTAAACAGATTTTGAATTCAAACAGAAATTTTTATTCAAACAAATATTTATTACAATTTTAAATAGTACAATTTCATGCTCTCACTATACATATACATTTTTGATTACAATCACATCACATTTCACATTTACAGTTAACCTCACTACATATCACTCACACTCGTATTTTGTCTTCAACTGCATTGCGGTTTGAATCCAGCATCTGAGTAATCTGCAACGCAGTAAAATTGAAAGAGAAATATTTTTAAAATTTGAAAGAAACGATGATTTTGAAAACATTGTTTGCCTCAGTTATTTGGGTTGTTCGTCATCATTTTTGACTGTGCAATATCTGTGCATATCAGTATTTTTATCAGGGAGTATTTTTATCAGGGACAGGTAACTATAAGTGGCTGCAGTACACACGTGTACATTCGTATACGTGTGCACTGCCTCGCCAACTTGTGTGCAAAAAATCAAACAAAAGCACAGAAATCAAAAACAAGGTCAAACCCAAGATAGGTTCAACTCAAGGCAAATAGACAAAGCAATTGACTACAAACAGTTCCAGTTCAAGCCACAAGTGTACATGAATACAACTCGACTGCAACAGTATAGTCATGAAGACTGCAAGGACATGAATGCAACAAAGTTCAAAATTGCATCAAAAGCAGTTCAATGTGGATAGCAACAGCAAAAAGGGACTGCAACAAACATTTATGCAGCATCAAGTCAGAACACAGTGAAAACTCGAGTCACAGTACAGGCCAAGACTACTACATGCAACATGGAATGCAAAAACAATGCACCACTGCAAATTCAAACAATGTCCAAACAACAAACATGAAAATGAACCAAAGTAATACAGCAGCCCCAAAATCAGTGAACAACAACAAAAGTGCAACAGATCAAATGGCACAGTGCACCACTGATTTGAAGAACATATGAATAAAGAACACAAGTACAAGCAATGTGCAACTGCAGTGATACATAGGCAACATGAAGCAATGCACATGTCACCAGAACATAATGAAGACTGCATCATGATACAAGGCTTCAAATGTGCAAATGCTCAAACTAAGATGGACAACATATCAAACGAAGTAATGAACCAACAATACAATGCAGATGAACAACAACAGGGATGAACACATGAGAATGGACAAGGCACAAATCAAGTTGCAGACTCCAAGTTGCAGACTCAAAGCAAACATGACACCAAGCTACAAACTCAAATGCAAACAGGAATAAAATATGACAATGCAATATGGTGAAGCAGCATTGATACGGCATAAGTCAAGACAGCTACAACACAAGTACAGGTGAAACCATACTTGACACAGTGGCAAGACTAGAAGCACACGAGTTAATGAAGACTGCATGAATCAAGACCACACAGTGCATATATGTCAAACATGAATGCCACGACTTCAAATGAAGACCAACAAGCTACATGATGAACAAGTGCAAACTAAATGTAACAAGCATGAATAGAGTACAGTGTCACTCTCATGTATGCAACAGATAATGAAACAAGTTGCACCAGACCAAGTTCAAGTAAAAGGGCAACATACTAACTTAAACAACAACAATGAACCAGAGCCAAGAATATATGTACAGTATGGCAAATACAGGTACAAACAACAGTGAGCACACTCATATGAACAAATGCAAAGAACAGTGAAGCATGCACATAGGCCACCAGTGAAACAAAGTAATATATACATGAACAAGTGTAGCATCTGTTACAGTGAAAAAAAAGCCCAAGTCAAGATGGAGTTACAACAATGCATCGGTGAGGAACACAACAACAATGAATACTGCAACAACAAAATGGAGACAGCATCCCACAATATCCAGAAGTTTAGAAAATCAAGTGGCCGAAGTAAATACTCAGTATCAAGGCCGAAGTGACAGTGAATCGCAAATTCAATGATGAACAAGTCAACAAAGTGAAAATTCACGAAATCAGTATTGTCAAAGTCAAACAAGTGTTCACCGTGATAGCCAAATAAATTGATCACGAAATCAAATCAAAGCCGTGTGAATCAAGCTACTAGAAATACGAAATTAACAAAGTCAGATTTTATCACAAGCATCCAAGTGTAATCCAGTGGCCGAGATGAACAAATTGACAAATTCAAACACGAATTCGAACGCATATATAACCCAATCATCACTGGCAAATTAAATCATTGAGTTCAAGTATCAACTTAGAAAAGCAAAAGGAGACAGTACATACCGAATTCACAAGCAACGAACTCGATCGAGCAACTGCAAAACGAGCAATAGTCAACCATCAGAGAAGCAGCGAGCTAGGGCAACATATAATAGATCAATTGAAGAAACCGAAGCCCTAATTGGAACAAAGAGCCGAAGCCCTAACTGGAACAAAAGGGAACGAAGCCCTAATCAGAACGAAGCCGCCATTATTCTCACAAACGAGACAAAAGGGGATCGGGCTGGAGATAACAAAGAAAGGAACGGGTTTAAGTGGGCCGGTCTTATTAAAATCAAAAGGGGGTTTTGTTTTTAATTTAAGGATTTATTATATTAATTAGTTTTTAGGGTTATTTTCTATTGTTTCTTAATTACTGTTTTTTATTTTACGAACCAAAGAATCTTGGTAAATCACCACCTAGGTTTAGGTAGTGTCAGATTGTCTATTTTGAATTAGTTCAGTGAGCAGGGTGTGCGAGTTTGCAAAGCTCTATAGGCGGGAGCAGTGTTTGCGAGTGAGCGAAACTCTATAGACGGGAGCAGGGTGTGCGAGTCTAGTAGAGTGTTTGTGAGCGGGAGCAAAAGGGTCTGCGAGTCTAGTAGAGTATTTGTAAGCGTGATACTGTTTAATTCTAATAGAAATCTGTGAATGCAGCAGTAGGCAGGGGTTGCCGAAGCTGGGTAAATTTTGTGTGTGATTTATTTTTCAGCATATTTATTTCTGCTATTATATTTCTGTGTTTAATTCGAGAAAATTTTCTATAACCCTATTCACCCCCCCCCCCCTCTAGGGTTAATCTAGATCCTACAAGTGGTATCAGAGCCAGGTAAAATTTTTTTTTATTTAACTCTAGAGTCATGAGTCTACAAAATAATGCTTTTTCTGAGGGGCAATCTATTGCTAGGCCACCCATGTTTAACGGGAACGATTATGCTTATTGGAAAGTTAGGATGAGTATTTATCTTAGTTCCGTTGATTATGATGTTTGGGATATTATTGAAAATGGCTATAAACCTCCCACTATAATCGTTGGTGGTACTGAGATTCCTAAACCTAAGGATAGGTGGGATGCCAACGATAAGAAATTGAAAACGACAAATGCTAAAGCCATGAATGCTTTGATATGTGCTCTTGATAAAAATGAATTTAATAGAATTTCTCATTGTACAACAGCACAGGAAATATGGCATACTTTGGAGGTGACACACGAAGGAACTTCTCAAGTCAAGGAGTCTCGGCTAGCCCTATTCAGCAATGAATATGAAAACTTTGTGATGGACAAAGGCGAGAGCATAAAGGATATGTTTGGACGCTTTTCAACCTTGGTATACAATGCTAGAGCGCTTGGGAAGGTATTCACTGAGGTAGAGCTTGTGCGGAAGATACTACGAGTTTTACCAATGAACTTTGAGGCAAAAGTCACAGCAATCCAAGAATCGAAAGATCTGAGCAAACTAAGCATGGAGGAGTTGATTGGCAACTTGATGACATATGAGCTTGAGTTAAAAGCAAAGGAAGAACGCAACAACTCCGAACCAAAGAAGAAGACGATTGCCTTAAAAAGTAAAGAAGAAAGCGATGAAGAAGATCCAATTGAAGAGCTTGCAATGGCTGTCAATAATCTTAGAAGATGGTCTAGATTCAAGCCACACAAGAAGAAAACAAAGGGCAATAGGTCAAAAGATTCTGAAAATTCCGATAATGAACTGGCATGTTATAACTGCAACAAGCCTGGCCACATCAAACCAAAATGCCCACTTCTCAAAAACAACAAAGAAAAGAAAAAGGCGAAGAAGGTATTTGCAGCGACTTGGGATGATGAAGAAGGAGAGGAAGCTTCGGATAGCAGCCCAGAGGAGGCTAACTTGTGTTGCATGGCAAAATCAGAATCAGAAGCAACCTCCGACGAATCTAGTGAGGCAGGTGAGTTTTCTTATAAAGAACTTGTTTTTATGTGTTCTGATCTTACTAAGGTAGTGGATACTCTTGAATCTAAAATTGAAAAACTGAAATCTGATAAGAGAGAATTTGCTCGTGAAAATTTTAGGTTAAAAACTGAACTTGAAAATATTCAAAACCTAGAATGTAAAAAATGTAAGATTTTAGATTCAGAATTATCAAAACTGAGGAATAACTTTGAAAGTCTTGAAAATGAAAACTTGAATCTTAAGGAAACCATCGACACTAGAAGAAAGGATTTTATTAATCGATGCACCTCACTTGTCACTGAAAATTCAACATTAAAAACCAAAGTCCAAAATCTTGAGAAATCTTTGAATAAATTTTCAAGAGGCGAAAAATCTTTCAAAATGTTATTTGGAAATCAAATTTTTGCTAATAATAGAAAAGGACTAGGCTTTGGGAAATCACAAAATAATGATAATGCAAAAAGTAAAAGTGTTTTTGCTCGATCTGAAATAATTGGAAATCATGTTGAAAATCGTAGTCATAGAAACACAAAATTTAATCAAGTCAATTTAGTGTGCACGTTTTGTAGAGAATTTGGACATAATCGAAATAATTGTTGGTATAGACCCAAACACGTGAAAACTATACCAATTTGGGTTCCAAAAGGCACAAATATAAAATCTTTAAAAGTCAAACAAATTTGGGTGCCAAAAGGAACATATATAAACAGTTTTGAGTCTCCAAAAACATATTTTTCATATTCTGCCACTAACAACAATGGACCTATAAAAACAAATAGGTCACACAAATCTTTTATCGTGTAGGTGTGGTGGCAGGCTAAGGAACAACAACAGTGTTCTTTGGATTTCGGATGTTCCAGAAACACAACGGGCGACAAAGCAAAGTTCCTTAGCCTAGTATAAAGGTGACAGAATCACAATGGGCAATCACGAAAAATTATCGTAAAGGTAAAACAGGTAATTGTTTTTAAATGTGATTATCTGCACCATACTCTAAATTAAAATCAGCCAATATTGAGATGAACAAAAGATGATGATTTTGATGCTATGATTTTTTTTTAAAATATTGACTAACCATCTTTAAATAGAATTACTTGGAGTAATTATGATGGTTGACTGATTCGGACTTAATTGATATGATTTTTTGACTTGTTCTTATTTATGACATTAATTTGTGCTTAATTGATGACCAATCAGATTTTCAATTTTGAACTAATTTATATAAATTTGTTCGGTCAAATGCTGGTTACTCATGCTACACGTAGATATATTGGTTCTGACATTTTGATCACTGCTTGTAAATTTGCACGATTTCAAATTCATGAGAAAAAGGATTTTAAGAAATTGTTTTTGAAATAATTATGATGTTGATTGATTGTTGATTACTCATGAAAATAATTGTTTATCCTCTGGTTTCTGAAATTAACATCATGATATTTGTTTGAGTGTTAACACGGCTTAAATTCAAATTCAAAAGAATGATGTTTTGTAATTTTTGGTGCACATCTCATGGTTTGATTCAACAAGTGAATATTGAGTGAAATTTAAATTCAGATGCGGATTACACTGGTAATATAGTTGATAGAAAAATTATTAGTGTAACGCGATTAATTTTTGAAACATTCATTTGCTGCATCGTTTTTTTTTCAAAGAAAATATCTGCATATTTTTCACTTGAAATAATTTTCAAATAGCAGAAAATTTTCTTATAAAACTCCCCTCAAGAAAATCGTGTTTGACCATATTTACAGCTTAATCATTTTTGAAAAATTGATTTTATAATTTTTAATTTGATTTTAAATGACAAATTTGACTAATCTGACTCCCTTTGATTATCGAAAAGATAAATAGTGATTGAAAAAGAGATGAGTGTTGATATTTATCATATATTATAACTCGAGAAAGTATAATTAGAAAATTTCTTTAGAATTTCATAACAAGAGTTATAAAAACTTTTTGTTGGGTAATAATTCCATGACCATTTCTATTTCTATCATCTTTCTATCGAACATCACTCATCAAGATCATATTTAGTATGTAAATTTGTGGTAGTTTACAAAGGAAATCATTTGTTCTTCAATATCTTAAATCTGTGAAGGAAATTATTTGTGCTTCAACTTATTATATTTAGCAATAAAAATAAATATCCAAAGTATTCACTTTCATTTAAAAGTCCTCACGGTTATGCATGGGTGAATTACTTGGATTTTTGATTATGTGCTTCCATGCTCATTTAAAAGTCCTCACGGTTATGCATGTATGGAAAGCATATTAAAAATAATTGATTTAATAGACAAGTTGATTCTAATCCCATTTAAAAGTCCTCACGGTCATGCGTGGTTAGAAGATACTTGATTTCATTTTTTAAATTAAATTGGAATACTACTAATCTCATTTAAAAGTCCTAACGGTTATGCATGGTTAGTAGATATTCAAATTTCCAGAAATAAATAAACCACAAATAGACATATCTATACGAATTTTTTGATGATTCTATCTCCATCACTTCTGAAAGTGGAATATGCGCTTGACAAGGGTAATTATGATTTTTGTTTGAGTTTTATTGAGATTTGATATTTATATTTAATTGAGTTAAATGTTTGATTCATGTCTATCACTTCATCCCTATTTTATAACACTATTATTCTTTTGCTGATAACAAAAGGGGGAGAGAAAAGTTAAGATTTTGTCAAATAGAATCAAGCAAAGGTCAAATAACTTTCAATTTGCATATAGGCTCATTTACATATTTTTATTTGTATGCATATATGTAGGGGGAGCCATATATGTAGGGGGGGTATCACATAAAAAGGAAGCATTCAAATAGGGGGAGCAAATGAAATTATCAAATACATTTAATATATTCAAAATCTTAAATATATGTTTGTTATCATCAAAAGGGGGAGATTGTTGAATATGCGCTTTGCGCTATATGATTTTTGTTTGATGATAATAAACATATATACATTCATTTAAATGTATTTGTTAATGTACTATTTTTCATAGAATAAATAAATATTTGTTGAATAAAATAAATTACACAGAATTCGAATTTGAATTCAAACAGAACAAGTTAAACAGATTTTGAATTCAAACAGAAATTTTATTCAAACAAATATTTTGAATAGTATGAATTTGGTTAGATAAATATCTGTTGAATAAAATTAAATTACACAGAATTCGAATTTGAATTCAAATAGAACAAGTTAAACAGATTTTGAATTCAAACAGAAATTTTTATTCAAACAAATATTTATTACAATTTTAAATAGTACAATTTCATGCTCTCACTATACATATACATTTTTGATTACAATCACATCACATTTCACATTTACAGTTAACCTCACTACATATCACTCACACTCGTATTTTGTCTTTAACTGCATTGCGGTTTGAATCCAGCATCTGAGTAATCTGCAACGCAGTAAAATTGAAAGAGAAATATTTTTGAAATTTGAAAGAAACGATGATTTTGAAAACATTGTTTGCCTCGGTTATTTGGGTTGTTCGTCATCATTTTTGACTGTGCAATATCTGTGCATATCAGTATTTTTATCAGGGACAGGTAACTATAAGTGGCTGCAGTACACACGTGTACATTCGTATACGTGTGCACTGCCTCGCCAACTTGTGTGCAAAAAATCAAACAAAAGCACAGAAATCAAAAACAAGGTCAAACCCAAGATAGGTTCAACTCAAGGCAAATAGACAAAGCAATTGACTACAAACAGTTCCAGTTCAAGCCACAAGTGTACATGAATACAACTCGACTGCAACAGTACAGTCATGAAGACTGCAAGGACATGAATGCAACAAAGTTCAAAATTGCATCAAAAGCAGTTCAATGTGGATAGCAACAGCAAAAAGGGACTGCAACAAACATGTATGCAGCATCAAGTCATAACACAGTGAAAACTCGAGCCACAGTACAGGCCAAGACTACTACATGCAACATGGAATGCAAAAACAATGCACCACTGCAAATTCAAACAATGTCCAAACAACAAACATGAAAATGAACCAAAGTAATACAGCAGCCCCAAAATCAGTGAACAACAACAAAAGTGCAACAGATCAAATGGCACAGTGCACCACTGATTTGAAGAACATATGAATAAAGAACACAAGTACAAGCAATGTGCAACTGCAGTGATACATAGGCAACATGAAGCAATGCACATGTCACCAGAACATAATGAAGACTGCATCATGATACAAGGCTTCAAATGTGCAAATGCTCAAACTCAGATGGACAACATATCAAACGAAGTAATGAACCAACAATACAATGCAGATGAACAACAACAGGGATGAACACATGAGAATGGACAAGGCACAAATCAAGTTGCAGACTCCAAGTTGCAGACTCAAAGCAAACATGACACCAAACTACAAACTCAAATGCAAACAGGAATAAAATATGACAATGCAATATGGTGAAGCAGCATTGATACAGCATAAGTCAAGACAGCTACAACACAAGTATAGGTGAAACCATACTTGACACAGTGGCAAGACTAGAAGCACACGAGTTAATGAAGACTGCATGAATCAAGACCACACAGTGCATATATGTCAAACATGAATGCCACGACTTCAAATGAAGACCAACAAGCTACATGATGAACAAGTGCAAACTGAATGTAACAAGCATGAATAGAGTACAGTGTCACTCTCATGTATGCAACAGATAATGAAACAAGTTGCACCAGACCAAGTTCAAGTAAAAGGGCAACATACTAACTTAAACAACAACAATGAACCAGAGCCAAGAATATATGTACAGTATGGCAAATACAGGTACAAACAACAGTGAGCACACTCATATGAACAAATGCAAAGAACAGTGAAGCATGCACATAGGCCACCAGTGAAACAAAGTAATATATACATGAACAAGTGTAGCATCTGTTACAGTGAAAAAAAAGCCCAAGTCAAGATGGAGTTACAACAATGCATCAGTGAGGAACACAACAACAATGAATACTGCAACAACAAAATGGAGACGGCATCCCACAATATCCAGAAGTTTAGAAAATCAAGTGGCCGAAGTAAATACTCAGTATCAAGGCCGAAGTGACAGTGAATCGCAAATTCAATGATGAACAAGTCAACAAAGTGAAAATTCACGAAATCAGTATTGTCAAAGTCAAACAAGTGTTCACCGTGATAACCAAATAAATTGATCACGAAATCAAATCAAAGCCGTGTGAATCAAGCTACTAGAAATACAAAATTGACAAAGTCAGATTTTATCACAAGCATCCAAGTGTAATCCAGTGGCCGAGATGAACTAATTGACAAATTCAAACACGAATTCGAACGCATATATAACCCAATCATCACTGGCAAATTAAATCATCGAGTTCAAGTATCAACTTAGAAAAGCAAAAGGAGACAGTACATACCGAATTCACAAGCAACGAACTCGATCGAGCAACTGCAAAACGAGCTATAGTCAACCATCAGAGAAGCAGCGAGCTAGGGCAACATATAACAGATCAATTGAAGAAACCGAAGCCCTAATTGGAACAAAGAGTCGAAGCCCTAACTGGAACAAAAGGGAACGAAGCCCTAATCAGAACGAAGCCGCCATTATTCTCACGAACGAGACAAAAGGGGATCGGGCTGGAGATAACAAAGAAAGGAACGGGTTTAAGTGGGCCGGTCTTATTAAAATCAAAAGGGGGTTTTGTTTTTAATTTAAGGCTTTATTATATTAATTAGTTTTTAGGGTTATTTTCTATTGTTTCTTAATTACTGTTTTTTATTTTACGAACCAAAGAATCTTGGTAAATCACCACCTAGGTTTAGGTAGTGTCAGATTGTCTATTTTGAATTAGTTCAGTGAGCAGGGTGTGCGAGTTTGCAAAGCTCTATAGGCGGGAGCAGTGTTTGCGAGTGAGCGAAACTCTATAGGCGGGAGCAGGGTGTGCGAGTCTAGTAGAGTGTTTGTGAGCGGGAGCAAAAGGGTCTGCGAGTCTAGTAGAGTATTTGTAAGCGTGATATTGTTTAATTCTAATAGAAATCTGTGAATGCAGCAGTAGGCAGGGGTTGCCGAAGCTGGGTAAATTTTGTGTGTGATTTATTTTTCAGCATATTTATTTCTGCTATTATATTTCTGTGTTTAATTCCAGAAAATTTGCTATAACCCTATTCACCCCCCCCCCCCTCTAGGGTTAATCTAGATCCTACAAAATATTTTTATTATATAAAAATATTCAGGTTTCGAAAATATTTTAGTATCATCAACTATTAACTGATTTAAATTGAAATTGAAATATACAACAGAACTAACTTTTATAATTTTCAATAAAATTTTACCATTCGCTATGTTTAAATAGACGCATTTCAAATATCAAATTTTTATTTCCCAATTCAATTATTTAAAATTTCAAAAAAAATTCGGTTAATTACATTATTAAAACCATTAAAGTTTATGGGTCGTTACAATAGTTTTCTAACAAAGAAAGAAAATCAAAATTTCATTAAGTAGATTTTGAAATATGTCCAAAACAATTCGCTAAAAACATCGCGATTTTGCAGTTTGGAATCCAAGAAGAAATTTCTTTATAAATGATATTTTTAAATGATTAAAATATGAAATAAATTTGATAAATCTATTAAAATGGTTTGAAAGAGAATTGAATTGGAAAATAAGAATTTTCAAACATTAAAATAGGTTTTTTTAATCAAATAAGTTGTTTTAAGCACTTTTCGCAGAACTTTTCTGCTGCAATTTCTATAACTTTTGAAATAAAGATGTAATCTTAACGATTCTTTCTAGAATCATTTATAGGTGTTTTTAGATGAATAATTAAGCGTTTTAAGGTTAAAATTGAAGTTTTATAATTCTTCTAGAAAGAGTTTAAATAAATGGTTATAATAACACTTAAACAATCTAATAGAATCATTTCATTGATGTAATTATAAACTGAGTATGCAGAAACAACTAGTACAATTGCCCCGCCTGTGAGATTTAAATGGTAAAACAAGGTATGTAATAGGTTAGGAATGGAGCAACAAGTGCCTTGTACTTACATGGCCTTTGTTTTATCTTTTTGACAAGGGGTAGAACAGATCGAAGGGAAAGTCGGGATGCTCTAAAATAATATTTTTCAATATGAGATTTAAATAAATGATTTGGAATTATTTTAAATTCCTATGCTTAAAATTAATTATTTTGGGTTTGCAGTAAATTGTGTCTTAAATAACATAATTTTTGACCCATTTTAAGGTTATGATTTGAAATAGGAAATCTTTATTAAAGGTTTAAACATGATTGTAAATAAGATGACTTGGTATTTCCCAAAATTAAAGAGGAGTCTTAAATAAAAGGTTTAGAGAAATATTGTTCAAATGTTTTCCTAAGTAGAAGAGAAAATAATTAGGAATTATTCCAAGATTTAAGAAAGGTTTAAATAAACAAATGATTGGATAAATGAGGATTAATTATTCCATATACTCTTGAAAAGAAAAAGGAATAAAAGAATATATCTAAGAAAGATATTTGATTTAATTAAAAGATAAAGTAATTGATTGGTGACTGATAGTCACATATGAACTTAACATCTTTTTAATCGATGATTGGTGCGAACAAACCAGGGTCGGATTTGGGTAGTTCCTATCCGAAAACCACTTCGAACTAATGCATATGTTCGGAAGTGAAGACATGTTGAAGATGATGATTATTGAAGACCGAAGATCTTCAGAATGTAGAGACTACTATCAGAGTCCCAGGTGTTTTACCCCACGTTATATTTATATGGCAGTGACGACTGCATTCTGAAAATCTTCGTTGAACTGAAGAACGTAGATCTTCATAGAGGAAGGGCTTCTTGTTGACATTCTCAAGGATGCTTCCAATATAGAGACATTTATAACGGTAGTTCTATCGTGTTTTGAAATCTTCAGATTGCAAGGACTACTCGCTACTAATGGTAGTAGGAGGAGGAGTGCCTTCGATTTTGTTCAGTCCCAAAATGAACTTGTACGGATGAGTGTCTGACAGTGCATTTATGATCACATAAATTGATCACTATCAACGTATTATCTGCTTGGTGGCGGAAAAGACAACTTCTCTTAGCTTAACACTGTTTTCTAAGACGTACGAGCTCAGGAGTCTTACGTTGGTAGAAATCAGTTGTGTAATTAAGGAACGACAATGTGACATTGAAAGTGGAAACTGTTATGATCAAAGCGTGGTTTTGTATGAAAAGCGTGCGTTTGACTAAGTTGAGCGTAACTTCATTCCCAAGCCTTACATCTAAGAAATGATATAGGAACTATGTTGCATATTTCAGGCTTAGTATGACAAGGGTGGCATATGATCCCTTAGGGTGACTGGCGGCGTATGATCTAGGTCATCACAGTGTCCAAACGGGACCCTTATTGTATGGTATAGTGGCTGTGAGTCCTTGCATGAGAAGCCACCGGATATCAAGAAGTGTGGCAATATGAGGAATGGTGGTGTGTGATTCCTTGCGCAAAAAACCACCGGGTTTCAGTTGCTATGCATGGTTATTAAGGTTCCCTATCATGTTGCAAAATCCAATTCCAATACGAGCTTTAAGATTTTGATTGTAGTCCTAAAATAGCTGTAATGATTTACAAATATTTCAGCTACCCCTTTTGGTATCATATATTTCATCCAGTATATTCCATCGATCTAGTCTGGATATGTTCCCTTAGACTTAGTCCGGATATTGATACCTTATTTGAAAGATGTTTTCTAAAAGAATTTCATTAAAGATAATATCAAACTATTTTTGCATTAGAAGTGTTTTGGTTATTGTAAGATAAAAACCCATCAGTGTTTATGTGTGGGCGTGGTCTGATGAGATACCCTTGTTTTTAAAGGTTTTGATAGTATTGTCATGAGCTATACATTTAAAATTTTGAGTATCTCACGCTGGTTTATCGAGCCTGATCCGGGTATTTTTAATACTCGGGTCATATCCGAGTAGTTTCAGGTTTAGTTGAAGATGGTTGGTGTTTTCAAAGGAGAGATGGACATATTCATCAATGTATGGACGTATTCTATTATTCGTTGCAATTTTTTGTTGTTTGTCAGCTTTGGTAAAGGCAGGTGTTATAACTGTCCAGGCTGAATCTAGATTAGACTCTGATATATATTTTAAAATTTTCCACTGTAAAGAATATTGCTGAAATAATATATGTTATCCATTCATGTGAGATTTTGTTTTTCTGTTCTGTTCTATCTTTATTTTTCTTTCTACCCTTAATGACCCGCTTGTTCGTGCAATTTGAGTTGGACATGTGCGGTTTATTGTCGGTTCAAAGGGTACAGAAAATGGGGCATTACATATCTTATTTGACCTAGTTGTTATTAACCAACAATAAACTTTTAGGCAAGTCATTCCATAGTTATCCAATAACTACAAGTACGTAACCCATTGATGCCCCTAGCAGCCATGAGTAACATACTACCTAATATTTGAAGAGCGTTATATAATATGGTCTCGAAACATCTTGATAAGGTATATCTAAAATAAAATGTTATTTTATATTATGGTTAATAATTACTCTTGATTGGAACTTTGAATCTACAATCAAGTAACAATATATTTAAGGATTTTCTTATTATATACTTTAATTAATAACTTGATAAATTATATCACAATATGAACAAAAATATAAAAGAAGATAAGCACATCATTTTTACTACAAGACTGATTGCAGAGTTAGATATATAATAAATTACAAAATTGCCTCTAGGGTGTACCACTAACTCTTTCAGTATTTTAGTTTATAATAAAAACCATAAAAGATAAAATAAGTTATTAGAAATTACTAACAACAAGGTTACACAAGCAAGTATTTTCTTATAACTTACTTTGTTCTTTCTAGCTTGTTCAATTAGATGATTTCTTATTGTTGCTGAGCATATGGGAGCAACAGTAGAGGGAATGCAGAGTTGGCATTGGAGAGAAAATAAGTTGCTAGCAAATATATAGTCATAAATATCACCACATTTATTATAGCTCCTAGTTTTTCCCTTTCAGAGCTTTCTTTAAACTTGATATATTTTCTTTTCTTTTATCATCTTCAAATCCTTAAAATATGAAGGATTTGGATAAGTCGAAAGTGGGTGAAATAGGCAGATTTGAGAAAAAAAATCTACTTTTGTATCTATAAGGTCTATGAAGTCTAAAGGATTTTATAGATCTAATATAATATTGTTTTAAATAAAATCTTGTTTTATTTAATTTGTTTTAAAAATGTTTTTGATTAATGTAAACAAAATATGTTATAATGAGCATATTAAATACACTCAAATTTGTATAGCGCAAGTGCACATATAAACGGTGTATATGATCAATGTGTATATTTAGAGGTGTTGGGATTTACACCACAATGGTTACATTCACCCATTATATAAGCCTTTGTTATTTATATTTTTATTCTGAAAACATATAAAATAAAACATATACACGCGCGCACATACACATAGTTTACCTTTACATATATGTAATAGGGATTTTTAGGCTCAAGGAAAAAGTTAGAGAAAAATTTAGTCTCAGGGACAAGAAGTTAGTTTTTTAGGTTGAAGGGCACTTTTTAGTGTAATTCACAGAATGATAGTTGTAACTATCATTTTCAGTTTACACTAAAAAGTGTCCTTCAAACTAAAAAGCAAACTTTTTGTCCCTAAGACTAAATTTTTTTGCAACTTCTTCCTTGTGCCTAATTACCTGTATGTAATATGTTATAAAATATTTTTGACTAATTGATAATAGTTTACTTATAGTAATAATATGACAATTAATGAATTTAAGTATGCATTTGACAAGGGAAACAGGTGGAGGACTTTTCGCCTTCCTTTACTCATTCATTCAGCGCAAGTTTAAATCAACATTTGAGCACTTAAGCCCTTGTACATACCAGTACATTCGGCATGTCTGTTTGGACATGTACATAAAAAATTGAAAATAAATTTATTTATTGTAAAATAATGGTCATATGCATAAATAAAGGCATTTTTTATTACATATATTTACATCGTACTTTGGTGGCTTGGATCTTTGTTTCGGGAAATTTTAATTAATTATTGTCAAGAAACAAACTACGAAGAGAAAAATCAAAAGTAAGGATTTCAATAGATTTCATTTTGGTTCATTGATAACTTATTGAAATCTTCTACTATAATATTGATTTGTTCTTTAACAAATTATGGAAGTTACAAACAAGATAGGAAATACAATGAATTTGGAAAAGAGGTGAGATGCACTGAAACAGTGGAAAATGATGTTGTCGTATTGAGTAAACTATAAAATTACCCTTACTTAAAGTTTAAAGATGAAAGGGCGTTTCATAATATCAAAAACTAATTCTTATCTTGAATGTAGTTATCTTATGAGTGCTGATAATCATAATTCTATAAAATAGCAAAACATAAATTAAGAATGGAGAAAATATCCTGTTTTATTTCAAAATATAACTTTTACTGTGCGACCTAGATCTACTATTAGTTTGTAGCTCATGCTTATTTAATGAGTATTTTCATGAATCTTCTTCTAACATTTCTAGTTTCTAGCTGTTCAAATAATATTTATAATATAATGCTCTGATATTTGCACTTAGGAATAGAAATAATGTTTTACTTTCTTTTCTTGCAAATTAGTGGTGCTTTTGGATTCACTCATAAAGAGGTACATAATTGATAAAATTTACACCAACACAAAAGATTAATTGCAAGAACTATATATAAGCTAGTATTTTCTAAAGAATTCTTTTGTCAACTGTATAAACTCTACTGTAAGTCTTTCTTTAACAGAGCATCAATCAGTTACCAAATCCATTTTCCATGTGAAAAGATCCAAACAAAGGAAAAACTAAAAATATGTAAAATATTTAAAAGTATATAACTAAAATTATTCAAAATGTATTCGCCATTATACATTTTTTCATGAGTTCGATGTTTAGTTGGACTAGTTTGTTAATTAGTTGCTCATTGTCTAAGTAAGATTAAGAATCTGTAAAAAAATTCTCCTCTTAACAACAATGATGTTAAAATGTTCATGCATAGTTGCCCAAAATTAAATTCTTATTATATTAATATAAAATTAAACTGAATATTGACTCTATTCATTAGTGTATCTGATCATCCCAGAGTTTTAATTGTTATAATGATAACTAGGGGTGAGCATTTGGTTGATTTGGTTGTTCCAATGATGAAAATTGTTGAACCAAACTAAACCGATAATAAGAAAACAAAACCAAATCGATCGAGTTAAGTTTGGTTGGTTATCTGATTTAAGCGAACTAAAAATATTTCACATTTTATATTCGTAATATTCACTATACATTAAAATAAAACATGGGTATATGATTAAAATATTCTTATTAGTATTTTTATCTTTTACAATTTTGTAATTTGGACAGATTATGATAAATACATTTCATTTATACAACTAAATTAATCTAAAAAATCATTAAAAATAGCAATTTTAACAACATAATAAAGTTCAGTCAATTTGGTTAAACCGAAACTGAAAATTATTTTACGGGTTGCTTGCAAATCAATTTAGTTTCAAAATTAAAAGACCGACTGAAATAAACTGGTTCGGTTGGTTTATTTGGTTTTAACCAAAGTTTGCTCACCACTAAGGATAACTGCTCTAATACTTTAAATTCTATTAATGGAACCTACTCTAATATAAATGAAATAGGGGTCAAGTGAAGCAAGAATCGGTAAGTTCCATCAAAATTTGAATAAAGTGGAACAAAAATCGCAATCAAATATCAAAAAAAGTGGGAAAAAATCATATTCAAATATTACAGCATAAATTATTTTCTAGAAAATAATAATTTAAGAATAACTAATTATCTTCACCGACTGATAAGAAAACCCTACCAATTGACAATAACTATACAAAAATAATTAAAAAGGTTACTTTTTGAATACTGTTAATTAGTAAGGTATTGAATATAACTCGTAAGAACATACATGGAGGAAAAAGCAAAAGCAATTTATTTTGTTTATTCCCATCAAATTGATTTACAAGAAGAGGTGTTTATATATCAACCAAATAGTTAAATGAGGAAAGTTTGTAATAGGAAAGGTAGAAAGGAAATAAAGGGAAATAATTAAACCCTATATTTAACAATCCCCCTCAATTGGAGCATAGATGTTAATCATGCCCAACTTGTTACACAAGTAATTAATGTTGACTCCATTCAAAGCTTTGGTAAAGATATCTGCAGTCTGCTCTTCAGTCTCCATATACTCTGTAGATATTAAACCATCTTGTATTTTATCCCGAGCAATGACAGTCAATCTCTATGTGTTTGGTTCGTTCATGGAACACAGGATTAGATGTGATATAAATAGCAGCTTTGTTATCACACCATAATTTAGCCGGAATAATAGTTTTCAGTCCTATTTCATTCAAGAGTTGATATATCCAAATTATCTCACATACAAATTTTTCCATAGCTCGATACTTTGATTCTGCACTTGAACGTGAGACAACATTTTGCTTCTTACTTTTCCATGAAATTAAGTTTCCTCCAACAAAAACACAAAACTCTGTTGTAGATCTTCTATCTATCTTAGAAACTGCTCAATCAGCATCTGAAAAGCATTCAACCAGGTTATGCCCATGATTTGTATATACAATACCAAGCCTAACTGTTCCTTTTAAGTAGCATAAAATCTGTTCTAAAGCAGTCCAATGATGAACTGTTGGGGATGACATGAATTGACTTACAACACTAACAGAATATGCAATGTCATGACGCGTAACAATAAGATAAGTAAAATTTCCCACCAATCTTCTATACATTTCTGGATTTTCAAATAATTTTCCTTCTTTTGTTAGTTGCATATTTGGAATCATTGGAGTACTACATGGTTTTGATCCTAGCTTTCCTGTTTCTTTAGCAAATCAAAACATACTTTCTTTGAGATAAGAGAATACCTTTGTTACTCCTTAAAACCTCAATACCTAAAAAATATTTTAGTTCTCCCAAATCTGTTTTCTGAAACTGAGTATGAATAAATTGTTTAAGAGACTCAATCCCTACTTTGCTGTTTCCTGTAATAACAATATCATCCACATAAACAACTAGCAAAATAATTCCATTCCTTTGATTTTTATGGAACACTGAGTGATCTACTTTGCTTTTCTTCAGACCAAAATTCTCAATAGCTTGACTAAATTTTCCAAACCAAGCACAAGGACTTTGTTTTAGTCCATATAAAGTTTTTTTTAAGACGACATACTGAACCATTCCCCCCCTGAGCAACAAAGCCAGGTGGTTGCTCCATATATTCTTCTTCTTTAAGATCGCCATGGAGAAAAGCATTCTTAATTTCAAGTTGATGTAAAGACCAGTCATATGTAGCAACAAGTGAAATAAATAATCATATTGTCGTTAATTTTGCAACAGGAGAAAATGTTTCAGAATAATCCACTCCATAAGTTTAAGCAAATCCTTTCGCAACTAATCGAGCCTTTAAACGAGCAACTGATCCATTTGGATTAATTTTCATAGAGAATACCCATTTGCGTCCTATAGCTTTTTTTACCAATAGGTAATTTTACTAAATCCCATGTATTGTTAAACTCCAAAGCATTCATTTCATCAATCATTGCTTTTCGCCAACTAGGAATAGATAGGGCTTTAGTAACAGATTTAGGAATTGAAATTGAGTCAGGAGAAGTAATGAACAAATATGAAGGAGTGGATAAGTAATTATATGAGACAAACGATGAGATAGGGAAAGTACATTTGCGTTTTCCCTTTCTTAAAGCAATTGAGAGACCTAAATCAAAGGAAGTGATTATGTTTTGTTCAGTAATGGGATCAACTGGAGGAGATATATTAGAGATATCGGTATTTTGGTCAAAAGATGTTTCAAAGTTTTTTTCAATAATGGGGTTAGCAGGAACAGTTTGAATAATATATATAAGAAAATCATCACTGTCTTGAAAGTAGAGGTAGTGATAGAATCGGATTTTGAAAATAAAGGTATATTTTTGGAAAAATTGGCATTAATGGAGACTATATATTTATTAAGACTAGGACAAAAACAACGATATCCTTTTTGAAGTCGTGAATAGCCAACAAAAATACATTTCAAAGATTTTGGATCAAGTTTAGTTATTTGTGGCCTTACATCTCTAATAAAGCAAGTACTACCAAAAATTTTAGGAGTAACAGAGAATAAAGGTTTTTTGGGGAACAATACTTTATATGGAATTTCCTAATTAAATATAGAAGATGGCGTACGGTTTATGAGAAATCAGGCTGTAGAAACTGCATCGGCCCAGAAATTTTTAGGAACATTCATTAAAAATGAAAGAGCTCGTGCAGTTTCAAGTAGATGTCTATTTTTTCTTTCTACCACACCATTTTGTGATGGAGTGTCAACACACGATGTTTCATGAAGTATCCCATGCTGAGTCATACAAGAGTGAAATACAGCAGATGTATATTCTTTAGCATTATCACTTTGTAATGTACAAATACAAGTATTAAATTGATTTTTGATTTCGGCACAGAAGCCAGAGAATAGAAAATAATTCAGATCGATTTTTCATAAGATAAAGCCAAGTTGTACGAGAATAATCATCTACAAATGTAACAAAATATCTGAATCCAGATTTAGACACAATTGAACAAGGGCCCTAAATATCAGAATGTACAAGTTCAAAAGGATCACTAGCACGTTTATTAATTCTAAGACTTGTACTGTGACGATGATGTTAAGCAAACCGACATGCTTCACAATCTAGTATAGACAAAGAAATACATTAAGGACAAAGCTTATTGAGGTGAGAAAGAGATAGGTGGCCTTACTGGTAATGAATCTTAAGGGCAGAGGTGATACTTGAACAAGTTATGGAAGGTGACGAATCAAGAATATACAGCCCTCCAGACTCATGCCCCTTACCAATAATCTGCTTCATCGTTAGATCCTGAAAAATACAATGATTCGAAAAAAAGATATAGAACAATTTAGATTGCGAGTGATTTGACTTACAGAAACTAAATTAAAAGATAATGATGGAAAATGTAAGATAGAGGGTAAAGAGAGAGTAGGAGTAGGGTTAACAACACTGGTTCCTTGGAAATGAGAATGAGATCCATTGGCTAAAATAACTGAATGATTGGAAGTGTTTGAATGATAGTTCGAAAAAAGTGAGGAGTTACCTGTCATATGTTCAGTTGCTCATAAATCAATGACCCATCTATTTCCTAAATTAGCTAAAGCAGTTACTGATGAAGAGTCCTTTGAAGTTTCTTGATGTTTTATGAACTTAGCAAATTCATCGATGTAATCATGCACTGTCTTATTACCAGATGTTCCAAGGATATGATCATTAGTTCCCAAAGTTTGACTGGCCCCAATATTTGTTTGTCCAGCATTCAACCGATCCAAGTTATTACCACCAACAAAATTTGAATTTGCAATTTTTCTATTCCCTCCAAACTGCCCTATTCCAAACTGACTCGAGCCAGACTAACCAGTGCCGATACCAGATTACCTCCATATATTTTTATACTGAAGTTTTCTGCATTCCAACTTAGTATGCCCAGTATTCTTACAGTAGTTGCATACAATATTTCGAGCATCAGGTTTGTCTACATTCTGATTTTTCCAATTTATATTCCTAGAGACAAGGGCATTATTCTGAACAGAGTTATTACCTGAAGAAGCTACGTTTTCTGCTCGAAGAAGTCGACTAAACACATCCTATAATGAAGACACGTCACTTCCAGACAGGATTTGTGCTTTAGAAAAGTCAAAATCAGAATGCAATCCACCAAGAAAACTCATGATCGCCATCTTCTCGCGCTGTTTTTGTTGAATCTTTACATCTAAACTTAAGGGCAAAAGCAAATTAAACTCTTTATAGGTCTTCCTGAAATTCATGAAGTAGGCCATCAATGATTGTTCATTCTTCTCAACACGGTAAAAGGATTTACAGGCCCCATACATTCGAGACAGATTTCCTTTTCCACAGTACAAAAATTCCAGATAATCTAATAGTTCTTTGACGAATTCGCAGTGGTTGATTAAGCCAATTACCTCATTATCAATCGAATTTTGAATTTGAAGGAAGAGGCGAGCATCGTCACGAAGCCAATTCAGGTGGGCTTTCTCAGTTGAATCTTCTTGTGGTGGGTCGTCACTTAGATGATTGTCTTTCTCAATGCTCCTAAGATAGATGCGCACTGTTTTGCTCCAGTCTAGGTAGTTGGCTCCGTTTAACTTGTGGTCAGTGATTTTTTATAACATCGACACGACGTCTATCATAGTCGATACCTTTTCTTCACCCATTTAAACCGAGAAGACAACCAAATACTTGATAATAAATCCCCAAAATTAACACAAAGAAGATGTCCAAGGTTTCGAAAACAAAGATCGACTTTTCAGAGAGGTGACTTCGGATAGTTTTGGAGCGGTTGAACACGAGATTTAAAGAAAGGAAGGAGATAAATTTCAGATTTAAAGAAGGGAAGGAGTATGAGATTGAATTTTCTTATTTTCTGAATACGAGATATAATGGTTTGATTAATTTGCTGATTTGAGATACGAGATTGAATATGATTTAAGATAATTTTCTGAGATGCTCTGATACCATGTTAATTAGTAAGGTATTGAATATAATTCGTAAGAACAGACATAGAGGAAAAAGAAAAGGCAATTTATTTTATTTATTCCCATCAAATTGATTTACAAGATGAGGTGTTTTATATCACACCAAATAGTTAAACCACGAAAGTGTATAATAGGAAAGGTAGAAAGGAAATAAAGGGAAATAATTAAACCTTATATTTAAACCCTATATTTAACAAATACATTTTTGTAAACATGGTTCATAATGCTGTAACGATCTGCCTTTCTTACTACAAAAGTCGACACTTATTACATCCTCTGTATTCATATGTCGATAATTTAGTCATCCGAAAGACGGGTCATTATCGGTGAAAGAAAGAAAGATAGAACAAAAGAAACTAAACAACATAGAATCTCACAATGCAACAGAACAATATATATTTCTCAACGTAGTATATTACAAAATCATTTCAAAATGTTACATTAGAGTAATACTAATACAAATTCTACCCTAGGACAGTTATAACAACCTGTTCCTACCTGACGGATACCATATACATATAATACAGCGAAAGACAAAGTAATAACTAGATATCGATGATGCCACATATCCAAGCTCCTCCAAAATGAATCTGTAGAAAACACTGAACTGACTTGGCTGCCCATTCAAATTTGAGAACCCAAGTGTTTAGGAAAAGGGAAAATAAACCCCAAGACACACATGGGTTTTGTGTGAGTAAAGCATAAGTCTATTGTTTTATAACAACCTTTAAATCAAAGGCATCTCATAAGACCACGCCGCACATAAATACGCACGAGTTTTTACCTTACGATAACCAAAATCTTTGTATATAAAAATCCAGTGATATTATAATAATGTCCATGGTTTCAAGTAAATATCAAAATAGTTTCAATTTTTACCATATTAAATTTCAACAGCTAGGCTTTAAAATCAAAACCATAAAGGCGCGTATTGGAGATTGGATTTCATACTATAGCAAGGTAAGGGACTATCTTCCGATGGTACACCCCTGTAACATTCCTAATGTTTGATAACATTATTCAGAGGGTTTAATTAGATAAACTAAATGGAATAATGATGATAAGGGATTGAGATTTGAATAAGTCACATAGGGTCGTGCTTAACCATAAGATAAATGGGCTTTAAATTGATTTAAAGGTTAATTAAACTGCACATGGGCATATTAGTAAATTAGCCAATCTATTATACACGACTATAACTTCACATTTTTGTCCATTCACCTTCATTTTTCTCAATTCAAAAATAAAACGCTAATAACCCTAAGATAGCAGGCTATTATTATGGAGGAAAAGAGGAATTTTAATCTCAAGCTAAGGATCAAAACCTAGGGAGGATTGATTAACAACAAATCTATAATTCCTTAACAAGTTTAAGGTGTAATAATATCCTACCATCTCTATTTTTATTTCATGATAATATGGTTTCAGATTTATGGTCGAAATTCATTTTTTTGTGATAAAATGGATGAGATACGCTTGAGCTATATTATGTTGATTTATTTTAATTCAGACGCATATGAATTTGCACAGTTTTGATGTAAAACCAAGAATATATGATTTTAGATTGCCATGGAAAATTTTATGTTAAGTAAAACATGATTTTGGAGATGATTTTTTATTTTCAAAATTTTCCAAGCTATGGAAATTTAATTATGAATTTTCGATGAAAAATACGATGTAGTTAGGTTAAAAAATTATTTTGAATATTTCAGTTAGAAAGTGTGTCAGAAATTTTAGTATGTTTGATTACATGATGAAATTTAATTTCTATGATTTTTGGGGATTTTTCCTAATTAATTTACAAAGGTAAATAAATTATTTTAAAAGAAGGGCTTTTTATCAATTGTCGTTTTTTATTATATGGAAAGATTCTAACATTAAAATTCCTTTAATTTTGGATCTGAATAAATATGGCAGTTTTGAAAGAATGGTATTTAAAAAGTTATGCAGCAACCAATCAATGGTTTACAAATAGGCAAGTCATTAGAAAGTAATTACTTAAAGTTGTTATAATTCATCATTTAAATGAAAAAAAGGTGTTCCGCATTTATTAGTAAGTGCCTTTCAACTCCATTGATTTGGCCTCATCCCAGTCGAAACCAACATAGTCGAAACCCATGTAGTAGAAACCAATACATAAGATATCACTTAAATGGTATGCAGTGGATGGAAGGAAGGATGAAGCCTTGGTATCGAAAGGGTAGCTTCCGATGGAGTCTAATACTTGCTTTGTTTTCAAAAGTTAAAGTCTTGCCTTGTTTTGCTAAAAGCTTTCGACATAGTCGAAACACATGCTTTCGAAAAAGGTTTTTTGAATGGCTTTCGAAGAAGGTTGTTGTGCTATAGAAAGGAGTTAGCTTTCAAAGGGTTATTTTTTCCTCAAATAAGAGCTTTCGAAAGGACTGGTTTCGACCAGCTCGAAACCAAGCTGCCAATATTTCTTCCGACTGCATTGAAGTTATCTATGTTGTCAAAGGGGTTACTTCTACTTTAACCAAAGCATTATTCCTAAATTCTTTCGAGGGGTTGAAGGTTACAAAGATGATGGAGTCGAAAGGGGGTTTCGACTTTATCCTTCGAAGTTTTGATTTTAAAGGACTTTGCTTTAGACTATGATGGTTCCGACACCATCAATTTTTTCCCAAACTAATTCTTTTGGGTTTCGGAAGAGATACTTTCATATATAACCATTTTGATCCTATTAATGTTTTAAAGAGTAAACCCAATGCTTTCGAAAGGGTATTTTATTTGTTTCGAATCTATGTTTTAAAGAATGATTTCTTGACACCATCGAAAGATATAATTAGTTTCGAAAGGTGACTTTTGAAAAGAGATTTTCTATGCTTTCAAAGGAGGTCATCTAGGGATTCGAAGGTAATGTATTAAGGTTTTAAAACAAATAACACATTCTCATTTTTAAAGGAAAAACTATGGCATAAATAAAGATTTTGGAAATATTATTCACATTGTTTTTAACCCATAATTGTATTTTGAGGAAAGGGCAGAAAAACCAATTAGGTTGACCCGGTGGTGAATATAAATTAACAGAAGTTAAATTCTTAATTAAAGATATTGATAGGGGCCAATAGGTTTACAACAAGCCCATAAAAACTGTATGATTTTAGTAGGGACCAATAGGTTCATAGTTAGCCTATGAAAACTATAATTTGATACTGGTAGGGGCGAGTAGTTTTGTAGTTAGCACATGACAAATATATCAGAATTAAGATATTGGCAGTCAGCTAATAGATTCCCAGTTTGCCTATGAAAACCAGGATAAGATATAAGATATTGGAGTTTCCAATAGGTTCTTCGTGATCCCAAGAAAACTAAGTAATTTGATAGGCAGTCCTTAACATTTAACAGGTTAATACTAACCCTAGAAACTATAATTGAGACAAATAGTCAGAATGATTGAGGATGGGTAACCCAGATTTGATTATTTGTTTTGCATGTCATCATAATGTTTTGAAATACTATTTTTTAATAATTGTGGATGCAGGAGCATAGTCTATGGTTTTATAAATGTTTTAGGATACCAATGTGGGGAAAACCCGTTCCATTAAGCGGTATTGTCTCACTGATATCTAAATGGTTTGAGATGGTAAATTATTATTCATGCCTGGCTTATGTCTGACTCGAAAAAAATTTCCCATTAAACTCTTGGGCACTCAACTTATTTTGAGTAGGTTGAGAGTTAAGGTTTCCAGGTGTTCTTTTAAACGAATAAAGCTTTCGAGGACGTGCAGGAGGCATGCTTGTTATTAGAGTTTTTTATTTTTGCTATGTGTTTTGCAATAATTATATGTTATCTAAATGGGGTCTGCAAATTGGGATTATGTAATCAATTAGGAATATTTTGAAACGGAATTTGGAATTTGTTTGCTGTTAAATTTTTTTTCCATATTCTTGTGTTTCTATGTATCAATGTATCTAATGCCGTCGTATTTGGTCATCGAGGATTAATAACTATGGATGATTGTAGCATCTACAACTGTTATTTTTAGGCATCTAAGTAGGATGATGTTACAAGTTGGTATCAGAGCATAGGTTTATGAAATTTTAAAAGAAACTTAAACCTAAAAGTTTTTTCCAAACATAATCTAATTAATCAGATAATAAGATTGGGGTTTGAGTTAACGCTACAGTAATGTACTTGTATTTGCTATATATAGTTATATATATAAGTATGTATCCCCCGCTGTCTTAGAATGTTTTTCTGTATCTTACTAAGGCTCGTATGAAAATTTACGAGAAGGGAGATATGGAAGCAGGAAACGGAAGAGGAAATCTCGGTGGAAGTAGCACCATAACTAATGGGAATGCTCAACCCATTACCATAAGAAACCCGGGTCGACCGGCTAATGCTAGTATCCAAAATGCTGAAGCCATTATAGGTGTTGGAAATCCACCAGTAGATATGGAGATGGTGTATCAGTTCGTTACTAGGTTGATGCAAGCAGGAGCTCCTAGTGGAGTTGCTAGGAATGCAGAAGGAGCTAATCATGTGGCTTCATTTGGGAATATTGCTTTGCTTAGTATAGATTACACTAGTTTGAGTGGGAAGCCATTCTTGGGAATGGAGAGTGCTATAGAAATTCAGAATTTGTTGTTGCATTGTGAGCGTATATTTACTGATTTGGGTCTGAATGATGGGCAAAAGAGAAGGTTGGTCTCTAGACAGTTGTAGGGGTCAGTGCTACATTGGTGGAATAGTGTCACTACCGGAGTCCCGGAAGAGCAGTTAACTTGGGCTAATTTTAAAACGAGATTTAAGCAGAAGTTTGTATCTGTGTTTGCTAAGTCTGAGCTAGTGAGGAATTTTATGGATTTAGTGCAAGGAGATATGTCAGTAGTCGAGTATGTTAATAAGTTTAAAGAGCTGTCTAGATATAGATATGCTATTATAGATACTGACATCAAAAGGAATGAGAAGTTCATTCGAATACTGAGGCCCAAGCTTGTTAGAATGACTATGACACATGTCTGTGATCCTTTTAATATAGTGGTAGAGATGGCCATTTACCATGAGAGCTACTTGCTGATTTAGCAAAAGAGAAGTCAGTGGAAACCCAGGGTTCTCAGGGGAAGAAGAGGAAGTTCTTTATGAAGAAGGAAACCCAGAAGGGAGATACCACTAAGAAATCAAAGGCTGAGGTAGTTTGCTATAAGTGTGACAAGAAAGGTCACTTTTCTAATGAATGTCAGTCAGTAAATGGGAAGAAAGCTGTAGTTAAGAAGAATGTGAGATGCTTCAACCGTGATCAAGTTGGGAATTACAAGAATCGATGTCCCGAGCTAGTTAGGGAGGACAAAGGAAAAAAAATTCTATAGGACCAGCTAGGCCTACTATGGTAGATAAGGGAAAGACTATGATGGAAGGTTACCTTTTTCATTCAGAGTATTCTAGTTAAAGTACTTTTTGACACCGGTGCATCACGCTCACTTATATCTCAATGTTTGGTTGATAGATTATGCTTAGAACCCAGCTACCTTGTTACTTCCTTAAGGGTTGCGAATCCAATAGGAGGGTATGAAACTCTAGGGTTAAGATGTGACTAGTTAAAACTTGATTTGTTAGGTTATAAATTTGCATGTAGTTTGTAAGTTATTGATTTCGTAGGCATCGGAATCATTTTGCGTATGGACTGGTTGGGTAGGTATGAGGCTAGAATGTTTTGTCGGGATAGGGAAATATCACTGAGACACCCTGATAGTTATAACCAAGTGATATTCTCGATAGAGAATACCAACCAGAGTATTAGTGCTACGCTTAAGGCTATGAAGGTAGGAAAGAGTTAATTTACTTTCGAACAGCAAGACAGTTGCAGATGTCTTTGAGCCAGTCACTGGACTACCCTCGAAAAAAGCTATGACTTTAGAATAAATCTTGTGCCCGAAGTCGAACCTGTGAATAGACCACCTTGCAGGATGACACCTACTGAGATGAAGTAATTGAAGGTGCATCTAGTGGAACTAGAAGGAAGGAATTTTATTAGACCAAGCAGTTTGCCTTGGGGAGTAGCTTCGGTGTTTGTGAAGACGCCGTATCGGCCGTTGAGGTTGGGTATTGACTATCATAAGTTAAACGAAAGGAGAGTTAAGAATAAGTATCATTTGAAAGCATTTCAGACTAGACATGGTTTATATGAGTGGTTGGTGATGCCATTTGGATTGATGAATGCACATGCTTTCTTCGTAGATGTGATGAACCGAGTTTTTCGAGGGTACTTGCATAGGTTTGTACTAGTGTTTATAGATGATATTCTATTATACTCTAAAGACGAGAGAGATGACGAAGTTCATCTTAGGGTGGTACTGGAGACGCTAAGGCTGAATCAGCTAAAGGCAAAGTTTACCAAGTGTCATTTCTGGAGGAAAGAGGTAAAGTTTCTTGGTCACATGGTTTCAGAGAAAGGAATGTCAGTTGATCCAGATAAGATCGAAGCTGTAAATAATTGGAAGAGACCAAAGGCAGTGACTGAGATCAGGAGTTTTCTTAGACTTGCTGGCTACTACCGAAGATTCATTAAGGATTTCTCGTGGATAGCAGTGCCTTTAACTAAGCTAAACCAAGAAGGAGGTGAGATTTATTTGGTCCGACAAATGTGAGGAGGCATTCCTTAAGTTAAAGCATTTGTTGACCAATGCATCCATGTTGGTATTTCCAGACGGAAACCCAGGATTGGTGGTGTATACCGATGCATGCGGAATTGGATTATGAGCAGTGTTGATGCAGAGTGGAAAAGTCATTGCCTACACATCTAGGCAGCTTAGGCCGCATGAAGTTTGAAATTCTACTCATGATTTGGAGTTGGTAGCTATGATCTTTGCATTGAAGATTTGAAGACATTATCTCTTAGGAGAGTGATTCGAATTATATACCAATCATAAGTCCTTATGGTATTTTTTTCTCTCAGAAGGAGTTGAATACGAGACAATAGAGGTAGCCGGAGTTTTTGGCTGCATATGATTTTGGTATAGAATATACACCAGGGAAAGGTAGTAAAGTGGCCAATGCTCTTAGCAGGAAACATTAGAACGTGATGTTAGCTATGTTGGAAGAGTGGAAGGATCTAGAAGCTTTATTCAGTTGTGATGTGCAATTAAGGACAACTGTTGGTTCTAGTCAGAGTACCGCCAGGTTGTCTTGTTTAGAAGTTCGAGCAGTACTGATTGAGAAAATTGCTTCTATGCAGAAGGAGGATCCAGTGTTAGCTAAAAGGATCAAAAGACTTGAGGTTGGAATAGAGATTAACGACTTAAAGGATTTTAGCCTTGACCAGAGAGGGTGGCTAAGAAAGAAGGGACGGTTGTGTGTTCCAAAAGTAGAGGACTTAAGGAATGAAGTTCTTGAAGAATGTCATCGATTCAAGTTTACGGTTCATCTTGTAGGAACCAAGAGGTATGGATATGAAGAGAGCTTATATTGAGAAGTCATGAAGAGGGATGTTGGCCTGTGGGTCAGATAGTGTGCAAACTGTCAACAAGTGAAAGCTGAACATCAGAAACCAAGTGGATTACTACAACCTTTAGCGATTCCAGTTTGGAAATGGGATCTGTATCTATGGATTTTATAGACAGGTTGCCAAGTTCAAATAAAGGTAATGAAAGTATATGAGTTATAGTGGACATATTGACTAAGAGTGCATATTTCATTCCAGTTAAGTCGACCAGAACGACACCTTTTTTAGCTAAATTATTCCTAAAGAACATAGTTAGATTGCATGGAGTTCCAAGTAGTATAGTCAGTGACAGAGATGCTTTGTTCACTAGTGAATTCTGGAAGAGTCTATAGGAAGTAATGGGTACCAAGCTTAATATGAGTACTGCATAGCACCCTCAGACAGATGAGAAGACCGAGAGAGTCAATAAGGCACTCGAAGATTTATTGAGAGCTTGTGTATTAGACTTTTGTGGATCTTGGGAGGATCGCCTACATTTGTTTGAGTTTTCCTATAATAATAGTTACCAGAATAGTATAGGAATGGGGCTTTTTGAAGCTTTATATGGAAGGCCATGCAGATCACCAGCATGTTGGTTGGAGACTGGAGACAGATTAGTCTTGGGTCCAGATTTGGTTAGAGAGGCGTCAGAGAAGATTGAGTTAATCCAGGGAAGGACGGAAGAAGCTTGGTCCAGACAAAAGAGTTACGCGAATAAAAGGCATACAGACCTAGAATTCTCAGTGGAAGATAAGGTTTTCATTAAGATATCACCCATGAAGGGTGTGATATGATTTGAAAAGTCAGGGAAGTTGCCGCAAGATATGTAGGTCCATTCGAAATTATAGGGAGGATTGGAAATATCGCATACAGATTAGAGTTGTCGAGCAGTTTAGTAGGTGTCCATAATGTGTTTCTTGTGTATCATCTTCGCAAGTTTGTGCATACAGAGACTATTATTCCTCCGACAGGGTTGGATGACTTAGTGGTAGAGCCTAATTTGACTTTTGTTAGACAGCCAGTTCGAGTTGTAGCTAGAGATGAGAAAAGATTAAGGTACAATACAGTCGGCCTGGCGAAAGTTTAGTGGAGCGACAACGAGAAGGACTATACTTGGGAGACAGAGGACAGGATTAGAGATATTTATCCTGATCTGCTTTGTGGGTATGTTTATATTAGATTTATATAGATAGTTGCCAATCAGTTGGACTAATATGCTTTTTAGGTGTTGCAACAAATGATTGCTATGTTTAATATTTAGTCCTTACTGAATTTCCAGGATGAAATTCTTTAAGGGAGGAGCCTGTAACATCCCTAATTTTTGATAACATTATTCAAAAGATTTAATTAGATAAATTAAATAGAATAATGATAATAAGGGGATTGAGATTTGAATAAATTACATAGAGCCATGCTTAACCATAAGATAAATGGGCTTTAAATTGATTTAAAGGTTTATAAAACTACGCATAGGCATATTAGTAAATTAGCCAATCTATTATGCATGGCTATAACTTCACATTTTTTCCATTCACCTTCACTTTTCTCAACTCAAACATAAAACGCAAATAACCCTAAGATAGTCGGCCATTATCAACGAGGAAAAGAGGAATTTTTTTTGAAAACTCAACCCAAAGCCCTGACGAAATTGAAGGGATGGAAGGAGCCCCCGTTGCCTGGTCCGACCACAGATAGGAGGGAGGTTAGCCAGCCCAGCACAGAGATTTGTTGCCCCCAACCAGTTTTTCGATTTTAATGGAGACCCACCTCCATGCCTTGAAATTGGGAGTAGGGAAAATGGGAATCAAACCCACGACCTGTTTACCAGGAAGCAAAAGCTCGGGCACTAAGGAAGAAAACGCTAATAACCCTAAGATAGCAGGCCATTATTATAGAGGAAAAGAGGAATTTTAATCTGAAGCTAAGGATCAAAAGCCAGGGAGGATTGATTAACAACAAATCTATAATTCCTTATCAGTTTAAGGTGAATAATAATCTCCTAACATCTCTATTTTTATTTCATGATAATATGGTTTTAGATTTATGGTTGAAATTCGTTTTTGGTGATAAAATGGATGATAATACGCTTGAGCTACATTATGTTGATTTATTTTAATTCATACGCATATGAATTTGCACGGTTTTGATGTAAAACCAAGAATATATGATTTTAGATTACCATGAAAAATTTTATGTTAACTAAAACATGGTTTTGTAGATGGTTTTAATTTTCAGAATTTTCCAAGCTATGAAAATTTTATTATGAATTTTCGATGAAAATATGATGCAATAAGGTTTAAATTTTATTTTGAACATTTCATGTGACGACCCAGAATTTTTCGGCATTTGAAATTGGAATATTTAATTTATTTTAGATATTTAAAAATTAATTTTTAACATGAATTCAAATATCACTATTTATTTGATAATTATATTTTTGGATTAAATAATTTGAAGTTGAGTAAAATGTTGAATATGAAGTTTTAAGCCTATTAAAAATAATTTGAAAGCTTGTAAAATTTATATTGATAGTGCTGAAGATAATAGAAATGTTGAAATTGAATTTAACAGTGATTTGTTCAGTTTTGAAATTTTATCGTTTTAAATTGAATTTAAAAATAGCCTTTCGAGGCACAGCCTCGGAATTCGACGAAACCAGTTCCATTTGATTCGTGATATTGTATTATTATCGGATTTTAATTTTCGTAGTGTTTGGAGTTGTTGTGGGAGCGTACAATATATAAACGCGTTGAAATTTGTATCGAAAATTCAATATAATAATTAGGTCTAAAAAGTTATCTTCTCCATACGATTGAATTAGGGTTTGAAATATTTTCCATTGCATTCGGAATAGGGCTATAACATTATAAACGCCTAGCGGCACACCTCGGTAGGAGGTCGGGATTTTAAGCTACGTAATTCAAAACGATTTAAATTTAAACATACACATATATATACACATTCAAAATTAAAAATCTGCATTTCCATCAGCTGAAAATATATCCACATCAAAACTTTTTCTCCACTTCAGCTTTTACGTTTTCAAGGCACTATAGCCTAAGAAATTTTTCACGTCTGTCTCCCTCTTTCAAAACATCATCTGCCTTCCCTTCTCCTTTAATTAAAGCATATATCTTCCCTTCATAGTTGTAAACGAGGAAAAAATCATTTCGTTCGGAAAAAAATTGGCTGACCGAAAAAGAAATAAAACGAACGCTTCGAGCCTCAAATTTGAAATTCAAATCGAAGCTGAACCCTCCTCTTCTTTCGAATCGAATGGGAAATCTTCAAATGATGGGATTTAGCCTCCTGCTCAAATCAGGATCGCAAACCTCTTTTTCCCTCCGTTTGAAATCGAGAACTCAAGTTCGATTTCTTTTGCAGTCGGCGTTGCACGCGAGGTTGGGGGAGGCAGTTTCGCATTCGAGGGTGTGGCAGTAGAAGCTTGACGTCAAGTCGTTGTCGGATCAGGAGGGTGGCACATGAAAGAAGATGGCGGTCTCGCGATCGAGTCGCGTCCTAATGTGCTGGGCAGCTCAAGGGGATGGCGTTGTCAAAGTCTAGGGGAAGGTGCCTTTGTCAAGTAAAGCTAGGGCTTTTGATTCATGATTGCAGCACCGAACGGGGAAGACTCATTCTCGAGCATGAGGGGTTAAGCAGTAAGGTATATTTGGTATCTTTTTTTTTCAATTTAAAGATTCATATTTACACACACCTATTTTAATATATATATATATATATATATATATATATATATATACAGATTGGAAGTTTTATATGGGCAGAGAAAAGAATTTTTAAACTAGATTTCTATATATATTAATAAAGAAAATTTTATACAGTAAAGGAATTACTGTACTGTCTTTTTTAGGGAAGGAAGTACATATATATAGATAAAGTCTTGACAAATAATAATAATAGGAAATTTAAAAGGTTTGAGAGTTACATTAAGTTAGATTTGAAATCTATTATTTTATATATATATATATATATATATATATATATATATATATGTAACGACCCGCAAATCCGTACCCCTTGAGTCAACACTATTCTACAACAATTAACTCAAGTTGCACAGAAATACGAACCATTTGGGTTTAAGAAGAAGAGGTAGAAGAAGAGAAAACAAAATCAACATCAGAGTCTAACCATCGCAGCAGAATAAAATATAATAGATAGTAAATAATCTTTACTCAAAATCAAATATATCTGTTTACATACATTACATCATCAGAATACATCAGTCACAACTCAACATCAATATCATACAATGGGTACACAACAACTCAACACAGCGGAATACATATATAAATATACAAGTACGAGAGTACGTTTCGTCATCCAGCTCGTCTCCTGAGCTCCACAGCATCATATCCTGTATCCTATAATACTCAGTCTGACCCGAGCATTACAGTCAAATAACACCCGAGTCAGTCTGGATTACCAGCGTGAGAAAATCACACCCAATTTATTATTAAAGTTTCAAAAATCCTTTGAAAACAAAAGCATCTCGTAAGACCACGCCACAAATAAACATGTCGGGTTTTTTACCTTACGATAGCTAAAACAATTTTATAGAAATCCTCTGATATTATAATAGGGTCTATACACAAGTACTTATAAAATAGCCAAAATTGTTACATTATTAAATTCCAGCTACTAGCCACAAAAGTGGGTAATATAAACAAAACTCGTACAAGGCTCGTAGGGAGAATGGATTTCCAACTAATGACTAGGCACTGGGGTACCACCTGTCACAGTACGGGGCCTAGATCACCGTACCGAGGATTACTCCCTTCATCCCCTGCAACACAAGGCCGGAACCATCCCTTACTGGACAGTCCCGAGTGAGATCACCCCGCGGTTGGGATCAGCAACCGCCCACTAAGCCGAAAAATAAAAAGGGACATCTAGACTGGAATGACCTCACCCTGCTTGGGTGCTACCCACCTAACCTTGCTGCATATCCCCTGATTTTCAGTCATTCCCATTTGATGAGGCTTGAGGCTAAGCGTTACCTTTAGAACGTTTTCACTTAGAATGCCCATCGTCCACCTGACGATGTTTCGTAAGCATTCGTCCATACAAGTCCGTCCCGGGTTCGAACGGAACCGAAGGCACTATTCCTACTACATCCATTTTGGAAATATCCTCAGGATTAGTAGCGACTAGCCCTTGCACTTCACTGCTCCATCTTCGACTCCGAACACGTTTTTCGCACGAAACGTACAAACCGGATCGAAGTGGTTTTCGAGAAATAAATCTCGATCCCGGTTTCTTCGAAACGATCAACACATTTGTCCAATATTGATAGTCGGTTATTTAACTATCAATTAATATTCACAAACATCCATCAACCAACAAATAATTTTCCAAATTATTTATTAATCCCAAAATATCTTCCCGAGATATATATATCCAATTTTCAACACCTTTTGAAAACAGTTTCAAAACCCGTTTTCCCTTCCCAGGGTACATTCCCAATTATTATTTCCATTGGAACGCCAAGTACAAACACTTAAGTTTAAAATAATTTTAAAAACATTTTTTTATAAAATATACTTATAACTTTTAAAATTATAACTTAAATATTTTATTAAAATAAATATACTAACAAAATATTTTGTATAAGACAATTTATAAAATATAAACTAATTTCCTCTTTTAAACTCAATACCAGGTTACTTTATATAGTTATTTCAATAATAGATTTAGAAAAATATACTTGCTTTAAAAATTTAGATTTAGAAATAATAAACTTTCCAAAACCTGCTTTTTAAAACGATTTTAAAAACTTTAAATATTTTTGAAAACCATACTTGGCTATCCAGGGAAATCCTCTTCTGTTTCCCATTTCTTAAAAATAAATCACCATTTATTTTTAAACAAATACCCATTCCTTTGATAAATTCTTACCTTGAATTTATAAAATATCCACCGACATTTTATTTCACTTTATAACCCAGTCATAAAGTCCCAAAATCTCTCTTCACTTTAAATTTAAATTTCAACACCTAAATCAATTTTACAATTGATTTCTATTTACTTTACCAGGAAATAAATTCTCTTACTTCATTTATTTCAAAATTTATTAACTTTAGATTCAATTTCCAATTTATGTTTTTAAAATCTTTAAACTGAAAAATACCAAATTCAGATTCCTCAATTTCCTTTCTTTACCTTTAAATTTAATCCTTACATTTAAAATAATGACTTTTATTCACTTAAGTTCCAGAATTTATTATTCCTCTGTTAATTCAATTTCCTCATATTCCATATTTTGTTAGAGTTTATAAATCACTTTATTTTATTTTATTTTCACTTCATTATTCAATTTATTCCAATTTACTAGAATTATTTACTTAAAATTTTACTCTTTTATTACCTTTCAAAAATCCAATTCCATAGATTTTGGTAACTCTTTATACTGAGTTATTCCATCCAACCATACTATCCCATATTCCAATTATCCATAAAACAATCACAGGATATCAAATATTCATCACACAGAATATTAAATAATCTAATAAATTTGAGGAATCCAGTTGGATCCCTCCAACCTGTTTCCCTGCATCCACAAATGTTAGCACAATATTATTTACTAATTTCAGAATATATCATTATATAGCACATCAATCAATCAATTTCAACCATTCAAACAATTATTTAAATTTAATCATTTAAATTTAAATTTAAACTGAGTGAGATTAACTCACCTTTAATCATTTAATTTGCAGTCTATCCAACCCGACTTGATTTTCCGTGATTCCAGACCTTGTAAAAATATGTATATAGTTTGTTAATATCCGAACAAATCGAACCATCAATTTTTGTTCAATAAGATTTAATTTCAAAATAAATGATTTAATTAAAAAAAAATCTTTCAAATAATTCAATTTAGACAACAATTGAATTTTAAACAAATTTTCCTATTATCAATACAATTTAAGTTTCAAAAGTAATTAAATTTAAGTTGAAACCAATTTCCCTTTGTAATGACATATGTTAGCAACCAAATAAACAACTAAGTTAATTAAATAAATTAACTTCCAAAAATATACTATATATATATATATATATATATATTTAATTTATAGATTCAAAAGTCTAACGTTTATAAAACCCTTCAGCATTTAAAATCCTTACATACCTTGCTTTCTCTTCACTGTATATGAACAACAGTAATTAATTTTTGTTTTCTCTTCTCCTTTTTTTTTTATAGAAAACTGCATATACTAATAAACCCAGAACTTTAAATATATATAAAATTTTCTTGAATCGATCTAATTGTTCTAAATTAAGTTTTAATTAAACAAAATAAATTCTTACCATCTCAGCTCGACCCAAACCTACCGCCAGCGACTGCCTCGACAAATGGCGAACCCACCACCAGCCTCAACCGCTCGAACGTCTCGAACTCGCGAACCCTAATTCCCAACATATAATCGCGAGTATCCCCAACCCATCGCGAGTTGCTTCGGCCCCTTCCACCAGCGATGCGCCTCACGAACGTACGCCCATGCCGAGCCAAGTGCTCCCCTTTCCCTCTCGACCAACCTCGAACACAGATCCAAATCGAAACCTCCCCCCTTCATTCGCGGGCTTCCAATTCCTTCGTCTTCGACGAGACATCGCAACTCCCCTACAACTCAACGCTCGCGAATCGACCTAGCAACGAGTTAGGGATGCAAAAGAACTAGCGGCCATGATTTTATTTTAAGGTTTTTTTTTTATTAGAAACGAGATTTAGGGCTGAAGAGGAGAAAGGAGGAGTCGGCCACCATTTTTATTTGGAACGAAGAAATCGGTTTGATTAATTTCAAAAAGGAATCGCGGCCATTATTATTATTTTTCTCGAGCCACCTATATGTCTGTACGAAAGTGAACAAAGGAACCAAGTGGAAGGAACGAATGCGCGCAAAATTATTTCTGTGTCGGCTGTAGATATTAAAAGAGGAGCGTGCTTCAGAAGACATCAATGACCTTTATTTAATCAAATTAAAGTTTTATTAAATTTTAACGCGTTTATGAATCGTATGCTTACAAAACAACTTCAATCAATATGAAATTTGGAATCCCATAATAATTCAATATTACGGATCCAATGGAACTTGTTTCGTCGAATTCCGAGACCGTGCCTCGGAAGGCTATTTTTAAATTCAATTTAAACAATCAAATTTTAAAACTGAACAAACCATCGTTAATTTAAATTTTACAACTTCTATCGTCTTCAGTATTATTAATATAAATTAAATAAGCCTTCTAATTATTTTTAACCAGCTTTAAAATCAAGATTCAATATTTTTACCCAATCCCGATAGTTAAATTTAATAATTAATTATTCAATAAATATTGATATTTGAAATTAAAGTTAATAATTAACCTTCGAATATTTAAAATTAATTAAATATTCCCATTTCAAATGTCTAAAAATTCCGGGTCGTCACATTCCTCCCCCCTCAAAAGAATTTCGTCCCCGAAATTACTAGTTGGAAGACTGATCCATAACCCATTAACTATTTCCTCAAACCAAACAATTTTTTAACAACTTAGCAAACAAATCTTTTTATCGAAGACACTTTAACTCTATCCTAGCCTTTTAAACTTATCCATAACCCTTAAACCATATTACATACTTACTTATCAATTCAAATCTTAAATTTGAATTCAAATTTTAAATTATCAAAATTTTCTCAAAATTTTTCTAACTCTCTAAATTTTCGAAAAATTTCGCCAGCGTCTCCTTTGCGCGGCTAGCTCGGTACAACTACAAAATGGCTCTACGGCCTCCCAAATCCAACAAGAAAACAAAATGCCAAGTGGCTCGACAAAAACCCAATCAAAATCTCATATAGAAATTCAAATATATACCTTTTTGTCGGGCCATTTAAATTTTATCTTCTGAAATCAAACATCAATTTCCTTCTGCTTTTAAAACACCTGTATATCCTGTTATAACAATAATGTCCATCCACAACATTCAAAATCATTTTGCATTACTTTTACACAAATTTCAATATTTGCTTTATTTAAGCCCATACGATGCACACATATTATTCGTATGCAATACCAAATCCGATCGCTCACTCGATCACAAAATTTCATTTCCGAACTAGTATCGTCCACCCGACTTCCTAGTGCGGACTCAGATCTGGTCCCTTGATCAGAAACCGTCATTCTCCTTGCATAGCCGTAACTATGATAGAGAATTTCCAAAGTCAACCAGAATTCCATATCCACGCTTGCCGTCGAAAATCGAGTGAAAAATCCTAACTCGGATCGATATAACTATCTCAAAATTCTGTGCTCGAATTCTGGATCCATATAGCTATGCGAATAAATAATATACATACACCTTACGTAATTAGCCCAATTGGTTTTTAGCTATACCAATCCTCCTTTATTCACATTCATTTGGGTTTCTATACCCTTATTCACAACCTTTCAATTTTATTTCCATTTAATTATTCACTTGGAATAATTTTCTCAATATCAAATTTACTTAAGAATTTCACCATTCACTTCTTAAGTTCCATATAAACATTTTACATAATTCTTATATTTATCTTCACTTTACTATTGAAGTTTATTTCCATTACCATCCTCTTTGCCTTTACAATTTCATTTAAGTTTAAATTTTGGTTTCCACTTTGAATATTGTATTAGTTGCACTTACTAATTAATTTAAATCTCAATTAAAGTTTATTTGCAAACTTTACTTCTTTAGTTTCTTCAATTTCATTCTCTTTACATTTACATTCCAATTAGATTTCAATATCCAATTTCAATTTTATTTGCTTAGCAAATTTAGATCATTTGCCGTTAATGAAAATTTTCGAAAATTTCAAAAAATTTCTAACTCCCCAAAACTTACGGAAAATTTTGGCAGAGTCTCCCTTGTACGGAGGGACTTCTGCGATATCGCAGGATGCACAAAAACATATATACATCGGCCTCAGGCCGGAAATCACAATATATAATAATATATACAGTTCATATTTCCTATTTTGAATTTCTTTGCGTAAGCGTACCTTATTTAGCAATTTTAAGCAAAGCGGCTATTTAGTTTTAGCAAATTGAGCAATCAAATCCAGCCAAACGGCTTCCAAACACCTGTACTAACTCAACTTAAACAGGTAAGTGACAAATATACAAAGTTTATTAACATTTCACTTCAATAGCTAACCACATGCATAACATAAACAATGTGCACTAACACTTTCCATAAGTGAATTTATAAAGTTTCAACCTGAATTTATATGCCTTCAATCCATTTACACACCATCTTACTCAATACATTCTTATTCCGTTCCATTTAAATGGTTTACACTTTATTTCCAACATTCAATTCATTTTAATCCAAACGAACACATATTTATTTCCATTGATTCCAAAAATCAATTTTATTGCTCATATTAACTCAATTGATTTCAAAACCAGTTTTAATTCACTTCTATCCATTCATAGAATTTATTTAATCCTGTTTTCTTCAAATGAAAATTTACTTCTACGAAATTTGACCATATACAAGTGAATAAATAACTACATAAGCTCGTATCCACTTTAAATTGATTTCAACTCAAATTAGTCAATTCTTCCATTCTAATTCATTTGCAACCATTTCAAATTTTATTTTTATTCACTTAAATTTTATTTTCAACTCAACCATCACTATTTCAATTCCATTTTGTTTAACTAGAGTTCATTGCCAGCTCCATTCATTTAAATTAAACTGGTATATTTCGTTGAATCAATATGAATTCTAATTCACATTCAATAATTTATCTCTGAATTCCTTTTATCTTATAACGAGGCCATTTCCAATTTATCTCTACTTGGATTTTTATTTGCAATACAAGTTATTTTTATGTTAATTCAATTCCATTCAACTCCAATTCAAATTTAATTCACTTGTAATTTCAAGTTGAATTTCTATTTATAACTCAACTTCACTTTCAATTTTAATCATTTATTTACAACTCAAATTTTTATTAACCAATTCGAGTTCCATTTCCATATTCCATTAGTTAATCTTGGAACATTCCACATTATTTACGTCGAATATTCATCCCATAATTCATTTACAAACTAAACATTTTTCACCACAAATTGGTATTCAACGTGCATTTACCCAATTCAAGTTCCATCTCCATATTTCATTACCAATTAATTATTAATTTGTTTAGACAAGGTGTATTTCCAATATTTGATTTTCATTTCAAAAATCACGCTAACTATTTTACTGGAGTTCAATCCATTTTATAGTTTAAGTTTTGGATTTAATTCATTTCCCAAATTAATTTTATTTTGCTTAATTATCCCACTTCTAAATTTTATGAGTCACAAACTTATTTATATTCATTCACTTATCCATTATAATCAATTCTATTCACATTTTACTTTTAACTCAGAATAATACATTTTATTTAGCCAAATATATATTTATTATCAAACAAACATTTTCACTAAGATTCCAGAGTTTATACAATTTTCAAAATTTCAAAATCACCTTTGAAATAAACCACATCCAAAATCCTTTTGAATTTCAAAACCAAACCCAGTTTTGCAACAACCACCAACCCAAAACACCCAGGCAGCAATTCCTCTTTTGGAAACTCGAAAATGAACACCGATGATGTCGCGATCATCATCGGAATTATTTTCCAGCGACCGAAAGAGTTTAGTGCTTTTATCTCTTTAACAACATTACAAATATTTTTAATTTCCAAATCTCTCCAGATTTCAAATTCAACTCAAAAATATTCCTGAAATAATATCATTATTATTTCTCCAAAACTTTGAAAATCATTTCCAAATCCAAAGGAATTTAGATTTTTCCCAAAAATTCCAAATTGCAATTCCTTTAAATCTATATTCAAACATTCTCTGGAATTTTATCCCATTTCAATTTCAAAATTATAATCACCTTTACAGTTTACATTTACAGATCTCATTTGTATATGAAATTTATTTCAATTTATAAATTACATTTATAATCTATATTTCAGATTCCATTTTGTTATATAAATTTATTCTTCAACTTTGGTTATAAGTTTCAATTTCTTATTCAATTTCTACACAATGGTGTTAATAATTTAATATTAACATTCCTTAACAATCAAGCATCCAAATACTATAATAATTTCTGAAAATTATCTCTTTCATATACAAAAATAATTTGGGTAAAATTATTTCATTTACCGTACTTTAAAACAATATTGTGTCGAATCGTTCTATTCAAGTGTTTAGAGATCCCTATCAATAACGTTAATTACTCGTATTGACCAGAATCCATAAACCACTCAATAAACCAATCAACACAATATAAAACCATTTTATATTCACTAACAAATACGCGCTCATATCTATTAATACACTCAAACTCATTATAGAGTACTACGGACTCTATTTGAGTAATTCCCACCAGAGCCAAGGTTATCACCAACCTAAGCTCTGATACCAACTGTAACGACCCGCAAATCCGTACCCCTTGAGTCAACACTATTCTACAACAATTAACTCAAGTTGCACAGAAATACGAACCATTTGGGTTTAAGAAGAAGAGGTAGAAGAAGAGAAAACAAAATCAACATCAGAGTCTAACCATCGCAGCAGAATAAAATATAATAGATAGTAAATAATCTTTACTCAAAATCAAATATATCTGTTTACATACATTACATCATCAGAATACATCAGTCACAACTCAACATCAATATCATACAATGGGTACACAACAACTCAACACAGCGGAATACATATATAAATATACAAGTACGAGAGTACGTTTCGTCATCCAGCTCGTCTCCTGAGCTCCACAGCATCATATCATGTATCCTATAATACTCAGTCTGACCCGAGCATTACAGTCAAATAACACCCGAGTCAGTCTGGATTACCAGCGTGAGAAAATCACACCCAATTTATTATTAAAGTTTCAAAAATCCTTTGAAAACAAAAGCATCTCGTAAGACCACGCCACAAATAAACATGTCGGGTTTTTTACCTTACGATAGCTAAAACAATTTTATAGAAATCCTCTGATATTATAATAGGGTCTATACACAAGTACTTATAAAATAGCCGAAATTGTTACATTATTAAATTCCAGCTACTAGCCACAAAAGTGGGTAATATAAACAAAACTCGTACAAGGCTCGTAGGGAGAATGGATTTCCAACTAATGACTAGGCACTGGGGTACCACCTGTCACAGTACGGGGCCTAGATCACCGTACCGAGGATTACTCCCTTCATCCCCTGCAACACAAGGCCGGAACCATCCCTTACTGGACAGTCCCGAGTGAGATCACCCCGCGGTTGGGATCAGCAACCGCCCACTAAGCCGAAAAATAAAAAGGGACATCTAGACTGGAATGACCTCACCCTGCTTGGGTGCTACCCACCTAACCTTGCTGCATATCCCTTGATTTTCAGTCATTCCCATTTGATGAGGCTTGAGGCTAAGCGTTACCTTTAGAACGTTTTCACTTAGAATGCCCATCGTCCACCTGACGATGTTTCGTAAGCATTCGTCCATACAAGTCCATCCCGGGTTCAAACGGAACCGAAGGCACTATTCCTACTACATCCATTTTGGAAATATCCTCAGGATTAGTAGCGACTAGCCCTTGCACTTCACTGCTCCATCTTCGACTCCGAACACGTTTTTCGCACGAAACGTACAAACCGGATCGAAGTGGTTTTCGAGAAATAAATCTCGATCCCGGTTTCTTCGAAACGATCAACGCATTTGTCCAATATTGATAGTCGGTTATTTAACTATCAATTAATATTCACAAACATCCATCAACCAATAAATAATTTTCCAAATTATTTATTAATCCCAAAATATCTTCCCGAGATATATATATCCAATTTTCAACACCTTTTGAAAACAGTTTCAAAACCCGTTTTCCCTTCCCAGGGTACATTCCCAATTATTATTTCCATTGGAACGCCAAGTACAAACACTTAAGTTTAAAATAATTTTAAAAACATTTTTTTATAAAATATACTTATAACTTTTAAAATTATAACTTAAATATTTTATTAAAATAAATATACTAACAAAATATTTTGTATAAGACAATTTATAAAATATAAACTAATTTCCTCTTTTAAACTCAATACCAAGTTACTTTATACAGTTATTTCAATAATAGATTTAGAAAAATATACTTGCTTTAAAAATTTAGATTTAGAAATAATAAACTTTCCAAAACCTGCTTTTTAAAACGATTTTAAAAACTTTAAATATTTTTGAAAACCATACTTGGCTATCCAGGGAAATCCTCTTCTGTTTCCCATTTCTTAAAAATAAATCACCATTTATTTTTAAACAAATACCCATTCCTTTGATAAATTCTTACCTTGAATTTATAAAATATCCACCGATATTTTATTTCACTTTATAACCCAGTCATAAAGTCCCAAAATCTCTCTTCACTTTAAATTTAAATTTCAACACCTAAATCAATTTTACAATTGATTTCTATTTACTTTACCAGGAAATAAATTCTCTTACTTCATTTATTTCAAAATTTATTAACTTTAGATTTAATTTCCAATTTATGTTTTTAAAATCTTTAAACTGAAAAATACCAAATTCAGATTCCTCAATTTCCTTTCTTTACCTTTAAATTTAATCCTTACATTTAAAATAATGACTTTTATTCACTTAAGTTCCAGAATTTATTATTCCTCTGTTAATTCAATTTCCTCATATTCCACATTTTGTTAGAGTTTATAAATCACTCTATTTTATTTTATTTTCACTTCATTATTCAATTTATTCCAATTTACTAGAATTATTTACTTAAAATTTTACTCTTTTATTACCTTTCAAAAATCCAATTCCATAGATTTTGGTAACTCTTTATACTGAGTTATTCCATCCAACCATACTATCCCATATTCCAATTATCCATAAAACAATCACAGGATATCAAATATTCATCACACAGAATATTAAATAATCTAATAAATTTGAGGAATCCAGTTGGATCCCTCCAACCTGTTTCCCTGCATCCACAAATGTTAGCACAATATTATTTACTAATTTCAGAATATATCATTATATAGCACATCAATCAATCAATTTCAACCATTCAAACAATTATTTAAATTTAATCATTTAAATTTAAATTTAAACTGAGTGAGATTAACTCACCTTTAATCATTTAATTTGCAGTCTATCCAACCCGACTTGATTTTCCGTGATTCCAGACCTTGTAAAAATATGTATATAGTTTGTTAATATCCGAACAAATCGAACCATCAATTTTTGTTCAATAAGATTTAACTTCAAAATAAATGATTTAATTAAAAAAAAATTCTTTCAAATAATTCAATTTAGACAACAATTGAATTTTAAACAAATTTTCCTATTATCAATACAATTTAAGTTTCAAAAGTAATTAAATTTAAGTTGAAACCAATTTCCCTTTGTAATAGCATATGTTAGCAACCAAATAAACAACTAAGTTAATTAAAAAAATTAACTTCCAAAAATATACTATATATATATATATTTAATTTATAGATTCAAAAGTCTAACGTTTATAAAACCCTTCAGCATTTAAAATCCTTACATACCTTGCTTTCTCTTCACTGTATATGAACAACAGTAATTAATTTTTATTTTCTCTTCTCCTTTTTTTTATAGAAAACTGCATATACTAATAAACCCAGAACTTTAAATATATATAAAATTTTCTTGAATCGATCTAATTGTTCTAAATTAAGTTTTAATTAAACAAAATAAATTCTTACCATCTCAGCTCGACCCAAACCTACCGCCAGCGACTGCCTCGACAAATGGCGAACCCACCACCAGCCTCAACCGCTCGAACGTCTCGAACTCGCGAACCCTAATTCCCAACATATAATCGCGAGTATCCCCAACCCATCGCGAGTTGCTTCGGCCCCTTCCACCAGCGATGCGCCTCACGAACGTACGCCCATGCCGAGCCAAGTGCTCCCCTTTCCCTCTCGACCAACCTCGAACACAGATCCAAATCGAAACCTCCCCCCTTCATTCGCGGGCTTCCAATTCCTTCGTCTTCGACGAGACATCGCAACTCCCCTACAACTCAACGCTCGCGAATCGACCTAGCAACGAGTTAGGGATGCAAAAGAACTAGCGGCCATGATTTTATTTTGAGGTTTTTTTTTTTTATTAGAAACGAGATTTAGGGCTGAAGAGGAGAAAGGAGGAGTTGGCCACCATTTTTATTTAGAACGAAGAACTCGGCTTGATTAATTTCAAAAAGGAACCGCGGCCATTATTATTATTTTTCTCGAGCCACCTATATGTCTGTACGAAAGTGAAAAAAGGAACCAAGTGGAAGGAACGAATGCGCGCAAAATTATTTCTGTGTCGGCTGTAGATATTAAAAGAGGAGCGTGCTTCAGAAGACATCAATGACCTTTATTTAATCAAATTAAAGTTTTATTAAATTTTAACGCGTTTATGAATCGTATGCTTACAAAACAACTTCAATCAATATGAAATTTGGAATCCCATAATAATTCAATATTACGGATCCAATGGAACTTGTTTCGTCGAATTCCGAGACCGTGCCTCGGAAGGCTATTTTTAAATTCAATTTAAACAATCAAATTTAAAAACTGAACAAACCATCGTTGATTTAAATTTTACAACTTCTATCGTCTTCAGTATTATTAATATAAATTAAATAAGCCTTCTAATTATTTTTAACCAGCTTTAAAATCAAGATTCAATATTTTTACCCAATCCCGATAGTTAAATTTAATAATTAATTATTCAATAAATATTGATATTTGAAATTAAAGTTAATAATTAACTTTCGAATATTTAAAATTAATTAAATATTCCCATTTCAAATGTCTAAAAATTCCGGGTCGTCGCAATATATATATATATATATATATATATATATATATATATATATATATTTGTGTGTGCGTGTGTAGCTTCAAGGGAAAATAAATGTACATATACATATTTTTAAAAGTTCTAGTTATTTTAAAACATGAGAGTTAGTGATTAACTTATTTATTTAACTTATCTAATTTATTTTTTTACTAAAATATTTTTTTAAAAAAAGAAAATTATTAGATTAAATTAAACTAATTGTTAATTAAATTAAAATGGCAATTAATTGTTCAATTTGTTCGAATATTAATAAATCATATAATGTTTATACAAGGTCTAAAATCGTGAAGGAAATAGCCGGTGTGGATGGATTGCAAAACATAAATCAAAGGTGGGTTAATCTCACTCATCTAGTTGATATTTAAATTTAAATGGTTAAATTTAAATAATTGGTTGAATGGTTGAATTGATTGGATGTGCTATATTATAGTATATAGTATATCTTGGGATGATTGATTTCCCGCATTATATAGTGGATGATACCCTATGCGTCGCATAATAGCGGATGATATTATATTAATCCCATATACCAGGATATTCCACCTCGAAGTTGAATTGGTATTGTGCTAACGTCTGCGGATGCAGGGAAACAGGTTGGAGGGATCCAACTAGATTCCTCAAATTATTTATATAGTTTAATATTCTCTGTTATGAATATTTGATATTCTTCATTGTTAATATTTAAAAGAATAAAGCATTTACTTCAAATTTAAGATTTAAATTATTGAAAAGAATAAAGAAGAAATTTGGAAAATCTGAAATTAGTATGTTTTAGTTAAAAGATTTAAAATCCAAACTAAGAAAAATTATATAAGTCTATAAACGGATTCTGAAATAAATTGAGTAAAGAAATTTATTTCAAATGGGGTAAATTGGAAACCAATTTGGAAGTTGATTTAAGTGTTGGAAATTGAATGTTTGGAAGAATAAATTCACGATGAGAATTTATTAAAGGAATGAGAAAAATTGTTTAAAAATAAATAGTGATTTATTTTTAAAGGATGTGAAGAGAAGTGTATTTTCCAGAATAGCCACGTACGTTTTCAAAGTAAACTTTTAAATATAAGTTAAAGGCTTTAATGTTTTTTTAGAAAGCATGTTTTAGGAAATTTATTATTTCTAAACTATTTAAATTCTAAAGTAAATATTTTTCAAATCTATTATCGTAGTAATTATTTAAAGTGGACTTAGTATTTTGTTTTAAAAAGTGAAACCTTAGTTTTATATTTTATAAAGTAACCTTATTTTCAAATATTCATATAGTATGTATTTTTAACAAATTATTGAAGTAGTTTTAACTTAAATGTTTTAAAGTATATTTCAAAGTAAAGCGTTTTAAATTATTTTAAAAATCTAAAGTTTTGTGCTTGGTGATTTCAGTGGAAATAGAAAATACTTGGAAAATTTATTCTGAGAAAGGAAGATAGTTTGAAACTGTTTTCAAAAGGGTTTGAAAAGTGGAAATATATCTTATGAAGATATTTTTGGAATTAATAAATAATTTGGGAAATTATTTATTGTTTGGTGATTGTTGTGAATGTTAATTGATAGTTAAACAACCGACTATCAATATTGGCCAATGTGCTGATCGTTTCGAAGAGATCGGGATCGGGATTAATTTCTCGAAAACCACTTCGATCCGGTTTGAACGTTTTCGTGAGGAAGACGAGTTTGGATTCGAAGGTGGAGCATTGAAGTGCAAGGGCTAGTCGCTACTAATCCTGAGGATGTTTCCAAAATGGATGTAGTAGGAGTAGTGCCTTCGTTCCGTTCGAACCCGGGACGGACTCGTATGGATGAATGCTTACGGAACATCATCAGGTGGGCGATGGGCATTCTAACGGATATGTTATAAAAAGGTAACGCTTAGCCTCAAGGCCTCATCAACCGGGAGTGATCGAAAATCAGAGGTTATGCAGCAAGGCTAGGTGGGTAGCACCCATTCAGGGTGAGGTCATCCCTGTCTAGATGTCTCTTTTATTTCGGCTTAGTGGTGCGGTTGCTGATCCCAACCGTAGGGTGATCTTACTCGGGATTATCCAGTAAGGGATGGTTCTGGTCTTGTGTTGGAGGGGTCGGGAGTGATCCTTAGTACAGTGATCTAGGCCACGTACTGTGATAGGTGGTACCCCAGTGCCTAGTCATTAGTTGGAAATCCATTCTCCCTACGCGCCTTTTACGAGTTTTGTTTGTATTACCCACTTTGTGGCTAGTAGATGGAATTTAATCGTGTAAAAATTTCGGCTATTTTAATAAGTGTTTGTATATAGTCCCTATTATAATATCAGAGGATTTTATAAGAAATGTTTTAGCTATCGTAAGGTAAAAACACGACATGTTTATTTGTGGCGTGGTCTTACGAGGTGGTTTTTATTTCAAAGGATTTTTGAAACTCTCAATTTGAGTGTGGTTTCTCACGCTGGTATTCCAGACTGACTCGGGTGTTATTTAATTGTAATGCTCGTGTCAGATCGAGTATTATAGATGACAGGAAATGATGCTGTGGAGCTGGATGACGATATGTACTTCCGTATTTGTTTAAATATTCCACTGTGTATTCAGACTGTATGGACACGTTATGGTTATCGTGTAGGTGTATGTTATTGATGTTGTTGAACTCTAATGATGTACTCTGATGATGTATGTATAAACAAATATAGATTTCTTTTGTGTAAAGATATGTTATTATCTATTATATTTTATTCTGCTGCGATGGTTAGATTCTGATGTAGTTTTCTATTTTCTTCTTCTACCTCTTCTTCTTTAACCCAAATGGTTCATATTTCTGTTCAAATTGAGTTGATTGATGTAGAATAGTGTTGACTCAAGGGGTACGAATTTGCGGGTCGTTACATTTCAGGTAGAAATTGGGTCTGAAATTTTAATATGTTTGAATATATGATGAAATTGGATTTCTATGATTTTTGGGGATTTTTCCCAATTGATTTACTATGGGAAATAAATTATTTTAAAAGAAGGGATTTTCATCAAATGTCGTTTTTTATATGGAAAGGTTTTAACGTTAAAATTCCTTTAATTTTGGACTGAATAAATGTGGCAGTTTTTGAAAGAAAGGTACTTAAAAAGTTATGCAGCAACCAATCAATGGTTTACAAATAGACTAGTCATTAGAAAGTAATTACTAAAATTTGCTATATTCAGCCTAAACTAATAAAAGGTGTTTCGCCTTTATTAATAAGTGCATTTCGACTCCATTGATTTGGCTTCATCCCAATCGAAACCAACATAGTCGAAACCCATGTAGTCAGCAAATTGGTTCCTAGTTAGCCAATGAGAACTAGGATAAGAAATAAGATATTAGAGTTACCAATAGGTTCTTATTGATCCCATGAAAACTAAGCAATTGGACAGATAGTCTATAACATTTAACAGGTTAACGATAACCCTAGAAACTATAATCGAGACAGATAGCCGGAATGAATGGGGTTGGGTAATCCAGATTTGATTTATTTGTTTTGCATATCATCATAATGTTTTGAAATACTATGTTTTAACCATTGTGGATGCAGGAGCACGGTATATGGTTTTATAAATGTTTTAGGACACCAGTGAAGGGAAAATCCGTTCTGCTAAGCGACGTGGTCTCACTAAATATCTAAATGGTTTGAGATGGTAAATTATTATTCACACTTGGCTTTATGTCTGACTCGAAGTTTTTGTTTTTCCCTTAAACTCTCGAGTAATCAAATGATTTTGAGTTGTTTGAGAGTTAAGGTTTCCAGGTGTTTTTTTAGACGAATAACGCTTCCGAGGATGTGCAGGAGGCAAGTTTGTTATTGGAGTTCTTTTTTTCGCTGTGTGTTTTGTTTGTAAAGGCAAACTGTTTCTTTCCTATCTATATACTCTGATCTACCAAGATGGCATCTTCATATGCTTCTCTTGGTGTATTTTGTAATAATTATATATTATCTAAACGTGGTCTGCGAGTTGGGATTACGTAATCAATTTGGAATATTTTGAAATGGAATGTGGAATTTGTTTGTTGTTTAATTTTTTTTCCATATTTCTATTTATCAATGTATCTAATATCACTGTATTTGATCGTCGAGGATTAATAACTATGGATAACTACAACATCCATAGCTATTAGTTTTGGGCCTCCAAGAAGGGGGATGTTACAACACCCATAGAAAATGCACCGGAGTTTGACAAGAACTTTTTATACCCCTACTAGACAGAGCTGGCTGCCCCTTTAACATGGCGAACTGGATTACCCCATTCCTCTTTGACATCGAGGCCTTATACTACCCCAGTGTTTGCATGCAAAACAACTCGAATATTGAAAATCTAGAATGGGATGGCGGCTCCTAATGGTAGCTGACCACATAACTCTGATGCATACCTTTTTTTCCATTTTTTGGTTTGTGAGGCTCATGAGGTCATATTTTACCTTACATGTTGCACTTACCACTTGAAATGCTAACACTTTCCTCCAGGCAACAATGCGATACAAGCATTCATCCATACAATTTGTCCAGGAGGTGGAAAAACCGAAGGAACTACTTCCACAACATCCATTTTGGAATCACCCCCGGGTTTAGTAGCAAGCAGCCCTTGCCCTTCAAATAGCCCCATCTTCAATTCCATCATATTCAAGATGTCTTCACTTCAAAATGCTTGAGTTGGATCAAAGTGGTTTTTGATAACATATCTGATCCTAGTCTCTTCGAAACAACATTCGATAGTTTTCGCTAAACTCAACCCCGGTTGTTTAGGAAATAAGCAGTCAAAGATAAGAGCGGAGATCGCCTCCTAACCGTTAGTGGATGGATTTCTTATTATTTTCCCTACGAGAAAAAATGAAATTTATATGCACAGCACACCATCATCAGAGATGACTGTGCCATATAACTCACGTGTTTCTCCTAGATATTTGCAAAGTTACATTTTGGTTCCATATTTGATGGTCGATTATTTAACTATAAAATAAACAAACAACAACCAATTCCCTTATAGTTTGTTTTATCCATAGCAAACATTAAGCCTCAAAAGAAATCATTTTTTTAATAATCTCTTTTCAAAATATTTGTCTAAAACATTGATACACTTATCTCTCTGACATAAGCATAATCGCAAAACATTTATGAATAACTTCTTACTTCCAAATCATGTTAAAAAGGATTAAACAAATGTTGTTTAAATTGGAGGCAAGGACAACCCTAAACACTATCCCCTTGGTGTTAAGTGTGGAACGGATGTTCGAGAACCGTTTTTTAAAAGGTCGGTTTACAGAAACCCAGATCTCAAATTCTTTTTATATTTCTTTCAATAAATCCTTTTTTAATCAAACCTATTTCATTCATGAAATCTCTTTTACTTGAAATCCAAATCCATTTCAAAATGCTTTTCAATCTACAGTATTCATTTATAAAGCCCTTTTATGAATATTCAAAATCATTTACATAAATTGCTTTTATAAATATTTAAGATTTTTTTATATAACTCACTTTATGAATATCAAAATCATTTTTTAAAACATCTTTTATTAATTCCCAAATCATTTCTAAAGCTTCTCTATAAACCTTTCCTATTTAAACTACTATTTTAATAACCTTAAATCAATTTAGCTTACTTTAATATGAAAATCCATTTTATAAATCTTACTTATTTATGAAATTTTTATGCTTAAAAACTCAAATCCATTTACCCAAAAACACCTTATAAAATTTCACATTCCTTTATAAAACTCTTTATAAAAACTTATTTTTATAACATGAAAAACCATTCCCACTAGTTAAAACATCTTTAGTAAAACCAATTGTTAAATCATTCTTTAAATATCTTGTTCAAATTGAAATAACTTTGAACCCATTTCAAAATGAAAATGACATATTTATTCCTACAAAAATCAAATGGAGATATTGTGACCACAATGTTGCTTTTAATTTGATTTTGAATTATCCATTTTAACATGGCATCACATAACAACAGATATATAAGGGACCAACACATAACAATCAATCAACTTAAGTAAATGTCCAAGTTAATTGTAATAGAAGAATGGTGTTTTGTTCTACTAATAAATATCATTTAGTTTTTCTAATCATATGGGGTTACTTAAGGGCAAGTGACATCGAAATTTCTTGATTTAAAACAAAATTTGAAAAGAAAACAATTCAAAACAAAACTGATTGCTTAATCTCAAAGCGATTAAAAACCCTTATAAATGAGAATCAAATCCTTGTTAAATAGTAATTAAACTCTAATTAAAGTTAATTAAACCTTATTAACATAATTAACTTTAATCTAAGATTAATTAAATAAAACCATTTCTAAAATAATGATTAATTAAAAATTATATTAAATAAATAAGAATTAATTAATCCTCAATTAATAATTAAATATTAATTAACTTTAATTAAGTAGCAAATCATGATTAACTTAGCTGATTAACATTTAAGTTTAAAAACCATTATTAACAAATGATTGAGTATTGGTTACCTTTATTAATTAATAAATCAATTAAGTAATCATTAAATATATAAATAATAAAAATATTGTTCTCTAATTATTAAATTAAAGTTAGAAAACATTTCCAAAATGATTTCTAAGTGAAATCAAGTTTGGATAAGAAAGTTAGTTAAATTTTCCGAACTGAGCGTATAACGACTATCGCTATATGGACCCATAATTTCATTTTTTGAATTTTGGATTCCTAAGCTTTAAAAACATCAACTTTGAACCATTTTTTTCTTTAAAAAATGAAAATAAACCTTTGGAACAAAATCAAAGTTTTAAACTTAAAAACTATTCACTTTGAAATGAAAATCAAACTTTCGACAAAAAGCAAATTTCTATGTCGCTTTTAGTTAGCAAACCTTTGTGTCATGAACTCGCATATAATAAATACAACATTCACAGATAATATTACATCATAACATTATATCATATCATAAACAAAATATTACTTCACAATACTAACTAAATTTTCCAATATTCAAGGTATAATTTTTATCACTTACTCAAACTTCGACATAAGCAATCAACACCAAATCAACATATATGCATGCATAAACAACATATAACATTACTACGTACTTATGAACATTCTAATTCATAAACTTTACAATTATTAAAATTTTAGTAACCTGAGATTACAACCTGAACTTTACTCACCAAACATTCACTAAATCAAACTAAACTGGCTCTCGACCTAGCTCACTTGCTCCTAGCTCAACAATGTGAAGATGTGAATCCTGAACTTTACTCACCAAACTTTCACTAAATCAAACTAAACTTGCTCTCGACCTAGCTCACTTGCTCCTAGCTCAACAATGTGAAGATGTGAACCCTTGGAAGGCTAAATGGGCTTAGCCATGCATGTGTTTAGGCTGGGCTATGGATTTTTATGGAGGGTGTGGACTTGGACTTTGGAAGAAAGGTATTGTAGTGTACGTAAAAGTGGTTTAGTGGACTAAAGATGAGATTTTGATTAAAAAGAAGTGATTTTTCTTACTTTATAATTTATGTGGAGAAGCCATAGATGTATTTTCTCAAGCTCTTAGGAATTTTAGAAATGAAGGTGGAGATCATAAAATGAAAACTATGAAATGGAAGGAGTATTTTTAGGCTTAGGAAAATAAATTTTAAAACTATAAAGTGCTTATAATTAAATTCAAACACATGCTTGCACCTCCATCTCCCTCTCACCCTAGAAAACGTCATTCCCCTCCCCACATCCCCAATTTTCTTGCCTTGAATCATGCTAGAGCTTCCATGTGTGTATTCTAAGGATATGAAGGTGATTTGCATACATATAAATGTGTTTATTTGTATAAATATGTCTTCTATAACATAGTTTGTCACATCCATGCTTGTATATGTGTGTGTGTGTATAAGTTGATGTACATAAGTGTAACAACCCTTGATTTTTGAAATATTTTTTAATTTGATTTTATTTCATTTTGAAATTATTTTAAAATTTATTTTATTTCAAGATTTGTTTTTAAAACATTTTTAAAGTGTAGTAGTTATTTTTCCTAAACTAGTTATATTTTTGTTTACAATTTTAATACTAGTTTACATTTAATAAACTATGTTCTAATATTTTTCTATTTTTCCTAAAAATTATTTATTTAACTCATTTTTACTTTATTTTGTTTTCATTTTTATTTTATTTGTATGATTTTTCTTTTGTTTCATTTGAATAAAAGAAACAGGAAATACTAAGAGACAACGGCCTTTTAATTTATGACTTTTCATTGACTTGCCTCTTCACATTTCGGGCCGACCATTCCTATGCAAATAGCCGTAAGTTTTTATTTAATTTCACGTGAGAAACTTCTTTCTCATTTCACTACTCACACATACTTCTGGATCTTAGAAATTAGGTAATGTCTTCTTCTCATTTTTTTCTACTTTTCTTTCACTTTTCTATTGATTTTTCATTTGTTTTTGCTTGTTTCTTTTATGCTTTGCTCGACCTATCACCTCACCACCTCCTTCCCACCACCATACTTGGCCTGACATCCCCCTCCTCTGACCATGATTGGCCGTGACCACTCCATGATGAAAACATCTCAAAAAGTTGCAAAAACCCTTGAAAACATGCCATAGTCGAACCTAGTTTCACCATACCCTTCATATGTAGCTTCGGCCATCCCCTTAGCCACTACCACCAGCTTGTACACCACCACTAGCCATCTCTCCAGCCACCACCAGGTCTGCACATGTTAAGGCCGAGACCATTCTTGCATGGCCGAGCCTAGTGTTTGCACTAAAACTCTACTTTTGCCTTAATCATTGATCTCCCTTCATGTTGTAACTCAAAACTCTTCACCTCCTTGTAGCCATGCCCATACATGCCATACCCTAGCCCAAAATATCATCATGGCCGAACTAAATTAATATGGTGGCCGAGCAAAGGTGATTTAGAGTCAAGCAAAAATCAATTGAAAAAGTTTGGTGATGTTTGTAAACCTTATTTCCATTTTGATCCAATAGTTTTAGTATTGTGTTTATATTCATACTTGCTTTATTTTGTTGTCAAATACAAGATTATCAGATCGCTCTCCACTCCACTCAAGTCAAAGTCGTGCTATCATGCTTTCTGAATTTTGTTTGTGTGCTTTGTTTTGCTATCTCCAGTGTAAAGAGGTGAGTATTTACTCATGACATCTTTACTTATAGAAATTGTGAAGTGACACCAAGTGAATGTGTAGAATTTCTGTATCATGTTATACTTGCCTATGATATGAGTCATATGATGTTAACCCTGTTTATAAACCTGTCATATCATCTGTTATTGCCATATGTTATTATACTGTTTATTTATATCTGTTCTCACACTGTACGTTCCCTGTAGAATAGAATCACTATGGATTGAAATGATACATACCCGAACGGACTTTAGAATAGGGAAAAATTGTTATGGGCTGAAATGATATACCTAAGCGATTTTTATTTATTTTAATTGACTTGGAATTGCAGATTTGAAATGATAGAACTCGGGTTTTCTTTGTAAATTACGGATTGAAATGATATATTATCTGTATCACTTGACTTAGGTTAGAAAATTTTATACAGACCCGGGGTTATTATATATATTTTCTAGAATTTTTAAAATATTTTAAAAACATAAATATTTTGATTTAAATTGAATTAAAAATGATTGTGATAAAGCACTAATGATTTTCTATAAGTTAAATAAGTAAAATAAATAAATGGTAAACTTGAATTTGAAATATAAGTTAATTTTGGAATTTGTGATTTTGTTTATAAATGGAGTTTAAGTTAAGTAAATTAAAATATGATAATTTGACTTAAATTTGAAATTAAAATGATTTTATAAAGTGTTATTGATTTTTCTACGAATTAAAATAAATAAATGAATGTTTAAAAGTGTAATTTGAAATATAACTTAACTTGAAAATATGAAATTTGTTTTAAAAAAAATAATAAAAGTTAAGTTAAGAAAATAAAATGGAAATTTAATTTAATTTATGAAATGGTAAATTAAATTAAAATGTAAAGTAAATGAAAATTTTGGGAAAATTGTGCATTGATTTTTGTAAGTGAAGTATTATTAATATTTGATATATTTGTGAAATTTACTTTATAAAAATCATAAGATAAAGGGTATTTAAATAGCCATTTTTAAAGTGAAAAACATGAAATTTTATAAGTTAAAATGGTTTAAATTGAAGTTTAATTATTATTGAAATTCTATTGTAAATCTGGAAATACTTTTAGTAGCATTCAGAAATGCTATCGTTTCTGAAATGAACTAAATTCTAAAATAAATGAATCTGCAGCACTTTGTAAGTGCTATAGTTGCAAAACTGAACTAAAAGGCTTAAAATAAGGAAAGAGCTATTGTAACACTTGTTAAATGCTGCCGTTGGCTTAATAAGAATTTTGAAACCTGAACTATTACAGCATTTTATAAATGTTGACTTTGCAGAATTGAACTATTTTTCAACTAAAACTGAACTATTACAGCAGTTTTTAAATGCTGTCTTTGCTAAATTGAATTGTTTTCAAATGTAACTTAGCAGCATTTTCTAAGTGCTGCGAAAGCTGAAATTTCACTATTTTAATGTATTTAAGTGAATAAACGAACTCTGAAAGGGCTAAATATTTTGGAAATTGAATATTTGAATTGTAAATATAATGACTTCACTTTTAAATGGTTTGAATGGAGTATTTTAATTTGAAATATAAACCATTTTTGAAATATGATTTGGAATGGTATTTAAATTAAATAAAAATGAATGAGATTTTGAAAGATATGATATTTTGATATTTTGAAAATGAATTTGAAATGATATTTGATTTTGAAATATAAAATACCATTTTGAAATTATAACCACGGGTTATAATAACGATTGATTGTTAAAGAGACCGGGATCGGATATGGACATACTCTCTGTCGATACCAAAAACTACTTTAATAACTGTGTATGCGGTGGAGATTGCAGAATGAAGTAGGATGATGGCGACGATCCTATTATGGTATGAACATGGACCCGACTCCCATGAGTTGGCTTAAGTTGGCTAAAACAGGAGCAATCGACGGGCCAAGTGAGGTCGCTCCTCCTATCGGACACACTTCCTCGATACCATTCTATTACTTTTGTGATTGATTGGGTGCACCCCTTTGATTTTGGTAGTGTGGCTCGAGGTGGGTGGTAGTAGCTGCTACGCGTTACCACCAGCGTAATTGGTATATCTATGCTGGCATTGCATCGTGTGTCGTGTCACCTACCATAGCGAGCTTTACTACTGGTTTGTTTTTCTCCCGTAGCCCATGGAGTATTTAGGGTAGTCTCTCGATCTGGAGATACGCTGATACTGGATGGACTACTGAGACTATTACGTGTTGGGGGCTACATGGGTAACCCTTCAACGCTATTTTAAAGTAAGTTTATTTCACTATACACATTATTATAATAGCGCAATATTACTGCATAGTAAATAGTTTAACGGATGCTTAGAGGATGGGCGGTCCCAAGCATCCTTTAAGTTACTTGTACTTTATTACTGTTCACTTGAGTTAGTTTACATTATATAAGTATATATGTCCTGACTCGAGTGTTTTGTGTTTTGCTTTACGCTCGGGTCAGCCTGAGTGTTCACAGCTTTGGATTTCTCTTTCTAGAGCTAGGAATCGCTGGAGATTCCACCTATCTGGTAATTTATCTATTTCAGTTTCAGTGTTCTATTTCAGCTTTTGTATTAGTGGACTTTTATGTATTTGGGATTTCTACTGCATTTGTTTTTAGACTGATATTATGTATTTGTTTTGAGACTTTGTGATAGTAGCTTCATGAACTACTATGGTATTTTAATTTCAGCTGCGAGTTATTCCGATATTTCTGTGTATGTGATTCTGTGAATGATTTTATTTGCTCCAAATTTTATTACAATCTGTTATTTTAAATTATTCAAGTCTGACATGTGTGGATTATTGTCAATTTGAATGGTCCAAAATAGTGGGTCGTTACAGTTGATATCAGAGCTTTGGTTTTAGGCAAACCATAGCCTACAGAGCAAAAACTCATTAGAGATAGAGTAGAAATACCCTAGAATGAGTAAATCAATCTCAGAATCATTTCGTTGTGAGAGAACGTATTTTCAAAGTATAAAATGATTTTCAAATTGATTTTTCAAAGGATTTTTCAAAGACTATTTTGATATAAATTTTTCTTGTTTTAAGAGCAACTTTCTAAACTTCCTTCCTTTCGTATCTACCTTGCTAGTATTTTCTTTCATTAGGATATTCATCCAAGTGAATTTATCTTATCTTTGTCTTCTCTATACCTCGTCCTAAATTCATTCTTGATTTTTTAGGATGAATAGTGGAAATGCCAGAGGTAGGGTTCGTGGTATTGCCCCAGCTCCTCAGCCTGTTGCTCCTGTTAGATTTACTGTTCTCTGTAAGGAATTCACTCAACTTGATGGTACCAAGTTTTCTGGTTCAGAGAGCATTATTGAGACCCAGCAATGGTTATGGAGTTTAGAGAGGATATTTACTGGTCTTGAGATTACTGATGCCTAGAAGCGTCAGTTAGCTGCACGGCAGTTGCAGGAGGCTACCCTAGATTGGTGGGAGTCTGTAACGGCTAAAAGACCATCGAGGCTGATATTACTTAGGAGCAGTTTAGGTATCCTTTGGGTTATCTTGAATTTTGTTCCTATTTTCCTTTCTTTTGAATCTATCTTAAGTTTGTTCTATATCTCTTTCCAGGGAGGCTTTTGTGGAAAAATGGATGCCAAAGCTGGTAAATCTCAGCTTTATCGTGAATTCATGGATCTCAAGCATGGTACCATGTCCTTTTCTAAGTATGAGAGGAAGTTCAATGAACTTTTCAAGTTCGGTCCTAGCCTAATAGACACTCATATCAAGAAGAATGAGAAGTTCATAGTTGGTGCTCGTCCCGAGTATTATGGTCATCTCATTTCTCATGTTTATGGCACTTTTAACCAGATTATGGATATGGCTATCTAATATGAGAACCCTGCTTCTAAGGGTCCTGCTATTGTTGGTGCTCCTCCATCTCAGTCTTCCTTTGCTAATTCTAGGAATAGAAAGCCTAATTACCAGTAGCAAAAAAAGAATTGGCTCAAGCATCCGAGTTTGGGATCTTCATCATCTTCACCTTCTCAGAGGCAGCCTGTTGATATTTCTTCCGTCACCTGCTTCAGATGTGATCAAAAGGGACACTATGCCAATAGTTCTCCTACTTTAGCTGGTGCTGCTGTTCCTCCTCCAGTTCAGTTGGCGAGGCGTGATCTCTGCCATATCTGTCTCCAGCCTGGCCATTTTAGGAAGGAATGCCCTACCCAGCAGAAGAGTAAGCCTTCTGGTGTATTTGTTGTCTCCTCTGCATCTTCTCCAGTTCCTGAACCTGCTCCTACTCCTGGTGATGACCAAGGTACTTTTCAGGGCACATTTTCTTAATTTCATCATCTTGTTCTTGTTTTATTTGATACTGGAGCTTCCCATAGTTTTATTTCTGTTGATTTGTGTGATAAGTTCGAGCATCTCCTTTCTCCTAAGTATGCTTTTGTTCCTTTATGTGTTTCTAATCCTATCGGGGGTCTCGCGAACCTTAGTAGGATTTGTAGAGGAGTGAAACTCTTCCATTCCGGTTATCGCTTTTTTTGTGATTTCTATGTTCTGGGCTTCGATGCTTTTGATTTATTGCTTGGTGGGGACTGGTTAAAGAATCATGATGCCCGTATCTCTTGTAAATCTCGAATTTTTACTCTTGTGGGAGATAAGGGTGATCCTTTGACTATTCAGTGCCACATGCCTCAGGATTTTGCTAGCAGCTTTATTTATTCTCTGGATTCTTCTCCTGGTGATCTTGATTCGACTCCTGTGGTCAGACTCTATCCCCATGTGTTTGGTGAAGTCACTTCTTTACCTCCTAAGCGGGAAATTGATTTTCGGATTGATCTTATTCCGGGTGCTCGACCTGTAGTTCTTCCTCCTAGAAGAATGGCACCCTGCGAGAAGGATGAGTTAAGGAAGCAAATTGAGGACTTAGCTTCCAAATGTCTAATTAGACCTAGCTTTTCTGAATAGGGAGCAACGGTGATTATTGTCACCAAGTCCGATGGTTCTTTGAGGATGTGTGTTGATTATAGGGAGCTGAACAAGCTCACTATGAAAAACAGATATCCAATGCCTCACATCAATGATTTGTTTGATCAGCTTCATGGTGCTACTGTTTTCTCTCAGCTCGATCTTGCCACAGGTTTTCATCAGCTCAGGGTTGCTGAGGAAAGTATTCCCAAGACTGCTTTCCGCACTGAGAATGGGATCTATGAATGGTTAATTATGCCTTTTGGTTTGACTGATGCTTCTTCTTTCTTTGTTGATTTGATGAATCGTTTTTTTCTTGATATGCTTCATAAATTTGTTCTAGTCTTTATTGATGATATCCTTGTCTTCTCTAAGATCAAGGAAGAGCATGAGCCGCATTTGAAATCTGTTCTGGAGACTCTCAGAAATCATCAGTTGAAGGCTAAATTTTCTAAATGCCATTTCTGGAAGGATGAAGTCTGATTCCTCGAGAATATTGTTTCTGCTAATGGAGTTTCAATTGATCTAGTCAAGATCGCTGCGATCAATGATTAGGAAACTCCAAAGACTCCATTTGATATTCGTAGTTTTCTAGGCCTTGCCGGTTATTACCGGAGATTCATCCAGAATTTTTCTCGGATTGCTACACCTCTCACTGCTTTAACTCGTAAGAATGCCAAGTTTATCTGGGATAAGAAGTGTGCAGCTACATTCAATGAGTTAAAGAGCAAGCTAACTTCCACACTAGTTCTTACCGTTCCGAATGGAAGTGAGGGGTTGACGGTATACACTGATCTAGTCGTGAGGGATTGGGTGTTGTTCTTATGCAGAATGGTAAGATCATTGCCTATGCCAGCCGTCAGTTGAAAACCCATGAGGCAAATTATGCTTCTCATTATTTAGAGTTGCTTGCTATTGTCTTTGCTTTTGAGCTTTGGATGCATCATCGTCTGGGAACCAAGTTTGAGCTTTTCATCGATCATCAATCTCTGAGATATATCTTCACCCAAAAGGATTTAAATCAGAGGCAAGTTTGTTGGCTTCAGTTTTTGGCTTCTTACGAACTTGATATTAGCTATTATCCCGGTAAAGCTAATGTTGTGGCCGATGCTTTGAGTTGGAAAAATGCTCTGTTGTGTCAGCTTGTTGTTTCTTCTTCTCCTCTTTTGGATCGTATCATGGCTAAGCAAGATGAGGATGAGATGCTTAGATTGATGAAGGAGAGTGTTCATAGCAGAATTGGTGGTAGTAGTGGTGATGGTAGTGGAGCTTAGATCGATGATAGAGGGATTTTGAGGATTAATGGTAGGATTTGTGTCCCGAATGTTGATGGATTGAGGCAAGAGTTACTTCGGGAGAATCATCGATCTAGACTTTCTATTCATCCTGGTGTGTCGAAGATATATCAGGATATGAAGAGGCTTTATTGGTGGAAGGGTATGAAGCGGGATGTCACTATCTTTGTTAGTCGGTGTGCGACTTGTCAACAAGTCAAGGCCGATCATCAGAAGAACCTTTGTTTGTTACAGCCCTTTGAGATTCCCAATTAGAAGTGGGAACAGGTTTCCATGGATTTCACTGATGGTTTACCGAGGACTAGGAGGGGTAATGAGTGTTTCTGGGTTATTATGGATAGATTGACCAAGTCCACTCATTTCATTCCGGTCAAATCTACCCGTTTTGCTTCCAGCTTATCTGAGATCTACATGAGAGAGATTATTCGTCTCCATGGTGTTCCTCTCGGTATTGTTTGTGATCGTGGTCCTATCTTTATCAATCAATTTTGGAAGGCTTTTCAGGAATCTTTGGGTACTCAACTGAATCTAAGCACTGCTTATCATCCACAGAATGACGGTCAAACGGAAAGAGTGAATCAGATTCTCGAAGATCTTGTTCGTGTTTGTGTGCTTGATTAATCTTGGGAAGGTCATCTCCATCTTATCGAATTCAACTACAATAATAATTATTAGGTATAATCTAATCTTCTGTTTAAGCTTATCTTAATCACTTTATCTATCTCATTCCATCTTTGAATTCAGGCCAGTATTAAAATGTCTTCGTTTTCTGCTCTTTACGGACGGCCTTGTAGATCCCCATCTTGCTGGATTGAATCCGGTAATCGTTTGATTCTTGGTCCTAATGTGATTTTGGATGCTTCTGAGAGAGTTGAGGAGATTAAGAGGAAGTTGAGAGTTGCTCAAGATAGGCGAAGAAGTATGCTGATAGGCGTAGGTGGAGTTTAGAGTTTGCTGTTGGTGACCAGGTTTTCCTTAAGGTCTCTCCCTTAAGGAATGTCATTCTCTTTGGTCGTAGAGGGAAGCTTTCTCCTAGGTTCACTGATCCTTTCCGTATTATGGAACAAGTTGGTTCTTTGGCTTATCGTCTGGATTTGCTCGAGAAGCTTTTTGGAGTGCATGATGTATTCCATGTCTCTCACCTTCGTCGATATCTTCATGATCCATCTCTAATAGTCCAGCCTTCTGCTTTAGATAGTTTGGATAGTGAGCCTAATCTGACTGTCGAGAGGAAGCCACTTCGTATTGTCGGTAGAGGTACGAAGCAGCTCAGAAGGAAATCTGTTAGTCTGGTCAAAGTACAGTGGAATACTGATGATCGAGATTGTACTTGGGAGATAGAGGAGAGCATTCGTGCTTCGAATCCGGAATTGTTTGTTTCAGGTACTATTTACTTTTCTATCTTGTTTTTCCTTATTTTCCTAGTTCGTTCTTTTCGAGGACGAAAAGATTTGAGTGGGGGAGAGTGTAACAACTCTAGATTTTTGAAATATTTTTAAGTTTGATTTTATTTCATTTTGAAATTATTTTACAATTTATTTTATTTCAAGATTTTATTTTTAAAACATTTTTAAACTGTAGTAGTTATGTTTCCTAAACTAGTTATATTTTTGTATATAATTTGAATACTAGTTTACATTTAAAAAACTATTTTCTTATATTTTTCTATTTTTCCTAAAAATTATTTATTTATCTCGTTTTAGCTTTATTTTGTTTTCATTTCTGTTTTATTTTTATGATTTTCTTTTGTTTCATTTGAATAAAATAGGAAATACTAAGAGACAATGGCCTTTTAACTTATGACTTTTCATTGACTTGCCTCTTCACATTTTGGACCGACCATTCCTAAGAAAATGGCCGTGAGTTTTGTATTGAATTTCACATGAGAAACTTCTTTCTCATTTCACTACTCACGCATACTTTCAGATCAGAGAAATCAGGTAATGTCTTCTTCTCATTTTTTTTCTACTTTTCTTACACTTTTCTATTGATTTTTCATTTGTTTTTGCTTGTTTCTTTTATGCTTTGCTCGGCCTATCACCTCACCACCTCCTTCGACCACTGCATCATCTCTTCCCACCACCATACACAGCCTAACATCCACCTCCTCTGACTATGATTCGCCATGACCACTTCATGATGCAAACATCTCAAAAAGTTGCAAAAAACTTTGAAAACATGCCACAACCGAACCTAGTTTCACCATACCCTTCATATGTAGCTTCGGCCATCCCCTTAGCCGCCGCCACTAGCTTGTGCACCACCATTAGCCATCTCTCCAACCACCACTAGGTCTGCACATGCCAAGGCCGAGCCCATTCTTTCATGGCCGAGCCTAAATTTTGCACTAAAACTCCACTTTTGCCTTAACCTTTGATCTCCCTTCATGTTGTAACTCAAAACTCTTCACCTTCTTGTAGTCGTGCCCATACATGCCATACCCTAGCCCAAAATATCTTCATGGCCGAACCAAATTAGTATGGTGGCTGAGAAAAAGTGATTTGGAGTCAAGCACAAATCAATTGAAAAGGTTTGGTGATGTTTTGTAAACCTTATTTCCATTTTGATCCAATAGTTTTAGTATTGTATTTATATTTATACTTGCTTTATTTTGTTGTCAAATACAAGATTAACACTTGGATCTCCACTCCACTCAAGTCAAAGTCGTGCTATCATGCTTTCTGGATTTTGTTTGTGTGCTTTGTTTTGCTATCTCCAGTGTAAAGAGGTGAGTATTCACTAATGACATCTTTACTTATACAAATTGTGAAGTGACATCAAGTGAATGTGTAGAATTGCTATATCATGTTATACTTGCCTATTATGAATCATATGATGTTAACCCTGTTTGTAAACCTGTTATATCATCTTTTATTGCCACATGTTGCTATAATGTTTATATAAATATCTGTTCTCACACTGCAAGTTCTCTGTAGAATAGAATCACTATGGGTTGAAATGATACATACCCGAACGGACTTTAGAATAGGAAAAAATTGTTATGGGCTAAAATGATAGGCCTGGGCGATTTTTATTTATTTTAATTGACTTAGTACTGCGGGTTTCAAATGATAGAACTCGGGTTTTCTTTGTAAATTACGGATTGAAATGATATATTATCCGTATCACTTGACTTAGGTTAGAAAATTTTATACAGACCCGTGGTTATTATATATATTTTATGGAATTTTTAAAATATTGTAAAAAATGTAAATATTATGATATTTTGATTTAAATTTAATTAAAAATGATTTTTATAAAGTATTAGTGATTTTCTACAAGTTAAATAAGTGAAGTAAATAAATGGTAAAGTTGAATTTGAAATATAAGTTAATTTTGGAATTTGTGATTTTGTTTATAAATGGAGCTTAAGTTAAGTAAATAAAAATATGATAATTTGATTTAAATTTGAATTTAAAATGATTTTACAAAGTGTTATTGATTTTTCTATGAATTAAAATGTTAAATAAATGGATGTTCAAAACTGTAATTTGAAATATAACTTTACATGAAAATGTGAAATTTGTTTAAAAAATAAATAATAAAAGTTAAGTTAAGAAAATAAAATGGAAATTTAGTTTAATTTATTTTATGGTAAATTAAATTTAAAATGTAAAGTAAATGAAAAATTTGGGAAAATTGTGCATTAATTTTTATAAGTGAAGTATTATTAAAATTTGATATTTATTTGTGAAATTTACTTTATAAAAATCATAAGTTTAAGGGTATTTAAATGACCATTTTTAATGTGAAAAAATGAAATTTTATAAGTTAAAATGGTTTAAATTGAAATTTAATTATTGCTGAAATTCTATTGTAAATCTGCGAATACTTTTAGTAGCACTTCAGAAATGCTATCATTTCTGAAATGATTTAAATTCTAAAATAAATGAATCTGCAGCACTTTATAAGTGCTGTAGTTGCAGAAGTGAACTAAAAGGCTTAAACTAAGGAAAGAGCTATTATAGCACTTGTTAAATGTTGCAGTTGGCTGTAATAAGAATTTTGAAACCTGAACTATTGCAGCATTTTATAAACGCTGTATTTGTTGAATTGAAATATTTTTCAACTAAAACTGAACTATTACAGCAGTTTTTAAATGCTGTCTTAGCTGAATTGAATTGTTTCAAATGTAATTTACCGTAGTATTTTCTAAGTGCTGCGAATGCTGAAATTTCACTGTTTTAATGTATTTAAGTGAATAAACGAACTCTGAAAGGGCTAAATTTTTGGGAAATTGAATATTTGAATTGTAAATATAATGACTTAACTTTTAAATGGTTTAAATGGAGTATTTTGATTTGAAATATAAACCATTTTTGAAATATGATTTGGAATGGTATTTAAATTAGATAAAAATGAATGAGATTTTGAAAGATATGATATTTTGATATTTTGAAAATGAATTTGAAATGATATTTGATTTCGAAGTATAAAATACCATTTTGAAGTTATAACCTGGGTTATAGAAACGATTGGTTGTTAAAGAGACCGGGATCAGATATGGACATACTCTCTGTCGATACCAAAAACCACTTTAACTACTGTGTACGCGGTGGAGATTACAAAATGAAGTAGGATGGTGGCGACGACCCTATTATGGCATGAACGTGGACTCGACTCCCGTGAGTTGGCTTAAGGTGGCTAAAACAAGAGCGATCGACGGGCCAAGTGAGGTAGGTCCTATCGGACACACTTCTTCGATAGCATTCATTACTTTTGTGATTGATTGAGTGCACCCCTTTGATTTTGGGAGTGTGAATCTGGATGGGCGGTAGTGGCTGCTATGCGTTACCACCAGCCCGGAAGCGTAATTGGTATATCTACCCTGGCATTGCCTCGTGTGTTGTGTCACCTACCATAGAGAGCTTTGCTACGGGTTTGTTTTTCTCCCGTAGCCCATGGAGTATTTAGGGTAGTCTTCCGATCTGGAGATACACTGATACTGGATGGACTACTGGGACTATTACGTGTTAGGGGCTATATGGGTAACCCTTCAACGCTATTTTAAAGTAAGTTTATTTTACTGTAGACATTATTATAATAGCGCAATATTACTACATAGTAAATAGTTTAACGGATCCTTAGAGGATGGACGGTCCCAAGCATCCTTTAAGTTACTTGTACTTTATTACAGTCCACTTGAGTTAATTTACATTATATAAGTATATATGTCCTGACTCGAGTATTTTGTGTTTTGCTTTACACTCGGGTTAGCCTGAGTATTCATATCTTTGGATTTCTCTTTCTGGAGCTAGGAATCGCTAGAGATTCTACCTATCTAGTTATTTATCGATTTCAGTTTCAATGTTCTACTTCAGCTTTTGTATTAGTGGACTTCTATGTATTTGGGATTTCGACTGTATTTATTTTCAGACTGATGTTATGTATTTGTTTTGAGACTTTGTGATAGTATCTTCATGAACTACTACGGTATTTTGATTTCCGCTGCGAGTTATTCTGATATTTCTGTGTCTGTGATTATGTGAATGATTTTATTTGCTCCAAATTTTATTACAATATGTTATTTTGAATTATTCAAGTCTGACATGTGTGGATTATTGTCGATTTGAGTGGTCCAAAATAGTGGGTCGTTACAATAAGAGTGCTTAATTAATACTAATCCTAACATATATAAATGTGTGCATAATGCACCAGGTGTGGCCAACTTTCCCAATGACTTTCGGGTGTCGAAATTTCGAAAAACGTTCTTCGGTCACATTTTCTATTTTTATTTGAACTATCTATATTAGTAAACAAATTTTAAAAACTATTTTATCATCATTATTAAATAATTAAAATAGGTTTATTTGCTAATAAAAATCAATTTATTGATTATATAATATATATTTAAATAGCCTATTCCAAAATGGCAAAATCCTTTGTCGTTACAAGTCTATTTTACCATCATTTGTTATTATTTAAAAAGTTATATTTCAATTATAAAACCTATTATTTTAATATTTAAGATTTATAAAATATTCGCAAACCAAGGTGGTAATATTCCGGGTTGTTACACTCTTCCCCCTTAAAAGAATTTCGTCCCTAAAATTGTACCACAACCCTAATTCCCAGAAACACTTAAACTATTTATCAGTGTGTATGATGTACTTAGATCATTCCTATGTAAAATCTGATTTGATCATTCACTCGAACATATGACTTCACTTCTGAACTAGTACTGCTCTCCCGACTTCCTAATGTGGATTTTGATCAGGCCTCTCAATTAGAAACATCTATTCTCCTTGCATAGCCATAAACTATGATAGACAACTTTTGATTTCATGTAAGAACCCTCACTAATGCTCGCTGTCAAAATTGAGTGATAAACCTTTATTCGGGATAATGTAAAACACCTCTAGTCATATACTCAAATGTGGGATCCAGAACTTTGAAAAGGAGAGATGATCTTCACACAACCTACGCTATGACCTAATAATTCTTACTATTAAACTACTTTCAACCCTCCCATCATGCTTCATGAGAATCAAATTTTAAACTTATTAACTTTTATAATACTCTTCTACACCTAACAGTATATACAAACATCTGATTTTTAATTCTATTTAATTTGAAGTACTAGATGTAGGCCAAAAATAATTTGGATCTTGGACTAAATCAACCAAATCAACATCTTTATTAAATTTAACCTAATTAAAACTTCATTTATTAATCCACCCTCAAAATATCCTTCTATTTTGAAAACTCTTCCTTTAAGGGATCCAAGAACACAATATCTTATTTTATTTCAAAAACCTTTTGAAAACATACATATAACCCGAGTAACTTCAAAACAATGTCAAGGAACTAGGTGCTACCAAATAGTATCATATACCCCCTTACGAAGATGGGCAATACTCAAGGGAAGTGTTTGCCATCCGAACACATCTCTTACCCATTTTTGTCATTTGCGAGATACTCGAACTAGTTAATAAAAAATATTTCTTTTCAAATTTCTTCCCGAAATAATACTATTTATAGACAATATTTTTTAACAAAATCATCCATTTGGTTTGGATTCATTCAGATTTGAACTCGTCCCGATTGTACAATGACAAAGAGAATAATTTATTAAGTGAATCATCATATCTACCTAAGAAAACATTTGATTTGTCACTTAGAAGATTATCCTGATCATCGCAATGCAGATCAAAACTTATTCCCAAACTGTCCAAAGGAAAACCTACCCTCAAACTTTATTTTAAAATACCTATGTCTTAAAATATCTCTAAGAAAGAGTACTGCTATTTTCCAACATCAAAGCCACAGAGATTTAATACTCTCAAAATCCTTTTTCATTTTTAAAACACAAATAATAGTTTTAATTTGTAAAATCATCTCTCTTAATTTACCTTGTAAAATTATCTAGGAATTTTTTCTTAGAGTAAACAACTTTATTAAAATTTAATTTTAACCTTGCATATCGTTAAACGTCTTATAGTTAAATTTTGAAATTTAGTTCATAAGTGTTTGCTTTAGTGTTCCTACAAATTATATCTGCCCAACCCATGATGGAAAAAAGAAATCTACTATTAAATCTGATAATAGTTAATGCTCAAAACTAGATGAGCATGAGTAGTTAAACCTTAAATGCTAATAATTTAAATATTATTAACTCCCGACCCACTCCCCTCACAGATAACTACATAGATTATGAAAATCATCCCTCTTTATAAATAGAAATAAATTCTTAGGTAAAATTATTTCATTTACCAAATTTAAAATAATACTATGTCAATGTAACTTGTTCAATTGTTAAGGAAATCCCTATTGATAACGTTGATCAGCGCATCGACCAGTATTCTTAAGCCATTCAACATGTCAAACAACACAATACAAAACATTTTTATTCACTAACAAATACGCACTCATAAACATACATACATACATACATACATACATACATACATACATACATACATACATATATATATAAATCAAACTCATTTTAGGGCACTACTAACCCTATTTATAATGAGTTTACCCCTTTGCCAAGCCTAGGTGTTCGCTCAACCTAAGCTTTGATACCAAAATGTAACGATCTAGGCTTTTCAACCATCGAAAATGATGACCAATGGGCTTTTCAACCATCAACAGCGATGACCGGTAGGCTTTCAACCATCCTAGCACCACCATGGCATTATGTTGTACCTCGAATCTACTTTTACGGTCAGCCTTGCGACTGTAAGCACCTAACAAACTAACCCATCATGGACTTATACTACTTCTCTAGAATGCGTAGGGGTAAGAGTCTCTTGCTCGCTACCAAACAGAAAGCGAGAACCCCCTATCACATTTCAATGGAAATAGATCCTATGTCGATCTCTTCCAAACAACATTCGATAGTTTTCTGTAAACTCAAGCCAGCTCTTTAGGAAATAAGTAGTCAAAGATAAGAGCGGAGATCACCTCTAACTGTTAGTGGATGGATGTCCTTATCATTTGTAATAGGAGAAAGAAATGAGATTTATATGTACAATACGACATCATCGGAGATGACTAAGCCATATATCTCTTAGATAGTTCCAAAGTTACGTTTTGGGTCCATATTTGATATTCTATTATTTAACTATCAAATAAATAAACAACAACCAATTTTTGAGATTTATTTATCCATAGCAACCACTAAGCATCAAAACAAATCATTTTTTTAATAATCTCCTTTCAAAACATTTGTCTAAAACATTCATATACTTATCTCTCTGACATAAGCATATTCACAAAATATTTGTGAATAACTTCTTACTTCCAAATCATGTTAAAAAGGATTAAACAAATCTTGTTTACATTGGAGGTAAGGACAACCCTAAAAACTATCCACTCCGTGTTAAGTATGGAACAAATGTTCCAAACTACCATTCTAAAAAAGCTAGTTTAGAGAAATCTAAATCTCAAATTCTTTTTATATTTCTTTCGGTAAATCCTTTTTAATCAAATCTTATTTATTCATATAATCTCTTTTACTTGAAATCCAGATCCATTTCAAAATGCTTTCCAAACTCCCAAATTCATTTATAAAGCCCTTTTATAAATTTCGAAATCATTTATATAAATTTATTTTATAAATATACAAACCTTTTTTATAACCCCCTTTATGAATATCCAAATCATTTTCTAAAACTTCTTTTATAGACACCCAAATCATTTGTAAAACTTCTCTATAAACCTTTCATGTTTAAAAAACATCTTAAATAACATTAAATCAATTTAGCTTCCTTTAATAAGAAAATCCATTTTATAAGGCTTCCTTATTTATGAAATCTTCTTTGCTTAAAAACTCAAATCCATTTACCCAAAAAAACCTTATAAGATTGCAAATTCCTTTATGAAACTCTTTTTAATAACTTCTTTTTATAACATGGAAAACCATTCCCACTAGTTAAAAACATCTTTTGTAAAACCATTTGTTAAATCATTCTTTAAATATCTTATTCAAATTGAAGTAACTTTGAACCCATTTCAAAAAAATGAAATATTTATCCTTACAAAAATACAAACGAAGGCTTAATGACCGCAATGGTGCTTTTATTTTTATTTTTTACTTATCTAGTTTAACGTAGCATCACATAACAACAGGTATATAAGGGATCAAAACATAACAATCAATCAACTTAGAAAAATGTTCAAGTCAATTGTAAATACCCAATTCCTTACAAAAAGGATGACGAAGAAAAGTATTGTAATAGAAAATATAGTAGGTGATTTTTGTTTATATAGAAGTAGTAGAAGACATGGCAAAAAGTTATAAAAACCTGGGCTTGCGAGCTGTCAAATATATCCTGTGGTTCTTCAATTTTTTATGGGGTTATTTTTGTAATCTCAAAAGCTTCAAACAGAGGTATTCTCATTATACATAAACTAAAATTAACTATGACTAATTTTATGAGTTTTAATTTAAAATTACAATTTTGAAATCTATAAGAATTCATAAATAGGTCTATTTTTTTAAATAAAAACTAATTTAGATTTTGAATTAAAACACTAGTTTAAAGAAAGTTATTCAAACTTTATATATATTATTAAATTTAACTTTTAAACTTTAACCTTTGTAACCATTGTTTTAACCAGATGCCTTTAAATCAAGTTCAGTTGGTATTATAAAGATGTATTCATAGATATACTTTGAAATTGAATTAGAACACTTATTTAAGGAAATTTTTCATACATTGTATAAACTATTAATAAACTAAACTTTGAAACTTTAACTTTTATAACCGTTGTTTTAATGAATACCTTTAAACCAAAATCAAATTATATTAAAAGGTTTTTTTGTTTCAAACCTTTAAAACAAATCTGATTGGTATTATGTAAAAAAGTGTGTTCATGTTCCTTAATTTTTAGTTTAAACAATTTCTAAATACAAATTGAGCTAGCCAACACAAGCATACATAGATTCCTTATAACATATATAAAATATAATCCAAACAATCAAATTATGTAAATTTAAATGATAAAATATTACCTTAAGAGGTGGCCTACAATTTGCACTTTGAATGAGGATTTCTTCTTAGATCTCCAAGATCCACAACCAGCTTGCAAGAGAAGGATGAAGCACTTATTTTATTATATTTGATGTTTGCATTCGCTTTTGGTTCGGAAAAGATTTTGGAAATATTTGTTTGGTTTTTTCCGTGGAATGTTAGAAGGAGAGAGAGAAAGTTGAAAAATGAATGTTTATAGGAAATGAATTCGTGGATTTGTTTTTATTAGAAGAATGAAAATTTCTCATTCTTTTAATTCAAACTTCTCTAAACAATTCTCTTGATTCTCTCTCTCACCCAATACTTCTCTTGGCATGTTTGGCCGAAATAATTGCCATCAAGTGGCATAATATTTCCATAAATCCCTTCATGCAATCATCTTTCATTTAAACCCGTTTAAAATTACACTGATATCATATATTGATGTACACAAATATAACTTTTACAAATGCATTCAAATAATTGCAAATAACTCTAAAACATCAATTAAATTAAATAATAATTAAATTTCTCAAAAAAATAATTAATTTAACTAAATTACAACATTTTATAAATGAATTAAATCGTGTGATTTTTTAAGGAATTCATCATTACGGTTAGGCGATTCAAATGTGTAAATTCAATCGGCGATTAGTATCAAACAATTCGAATATTAATGTTCACGTTTCACCTTAGCAAGTGGTATGATAGTTTGGTTTATCACTTATACATCTTTTGGTAAAATTCAATTTTACTATTTTAAGTAGTACCTGATAGAAATGGCAACGATTATTTGCTATAATTCTCTTCTTCAAAAATATATCACTATAGGACTTATAAAACTTGGTTTTGGTCAGATTAAAAGTGGCACCAACACTCAAATATCAAATGAAAGCACAGTTCTGATAAAATAAAGGTAAAAGCATAAAAGGAGACATAATTTTTATAGTGGTTCGGCAAATCCTCCGACCTACATCCACTTTAATCTTGTTATTACTTATTATCTCTCTAGATTACAATAAGTTATCTCAGATCTAATCACAATCTAGTGGATCTCAAATTTACAATAAAGGTTTTAATGTATTTGAGGAATAGAAGATAGGAGTGAAGAAGATGCAAAGTGTGAAGCAGAGTTCAGAAGAAGATCCCTCTTTGGCTATCATAGAGCTTGTATTTATAAAGAAACAGCTACATAGGTTCAAGAGGCCGCTTCCATTGAAGTCCAGAAGCTAGCCCAAGGAGGCACAAGTGAGCAAATCGACCCAATCGGCCAAAAATACCTCTCAGTATCAAGAGTTTACTTAGTTGTAAATCCTCTTCTTTCCATTGTCTTACTCTCCTATCTTCAATTCAATGCTTTTCAAACCCTTTTCCTTGAAGATTGAGTTCTTTCTAGTGATCTACATGCTATTGCTTATTTTGTTCTGCTTTCTTTCTAGTGATCTATTTAATATTGCTTACCTTATTCTTCTTTTTTGCTATCATTTCATCAATCCTTGATATTGCTCTTCCTAGCTCTGAGAAAAGTACTTTGCCTTGAGAAGTTGAAGTAGTGTATGAAGTACATGTGGCCAAAAAAGGTGGAGAAACCTCTCGACACAGAGAGAAAGCTCCGGGTACCGAGTTAGTACTTAGCTCCAAAGTTGGTCGGTTTTCTTGAGTTATTTTCTCTTGTCCTTCTGATCATGTTTCTAAGTTCATGAGTTGAATCGTCTTCATTTCGGCCTTCTAAGTACAACTGAAATATGCTTGGTCAAAAAGTGGGTTAACCGGTCAAAATTTCAATATCGTCCACATTCAACTCGGTTAGTCCAAACACAAAATCTTTTATCTAATAATATCATCTGTTATTAATCATATTGCCCTGGTCAGAAATTAAACTTTGAGTTGACTACAGTTAACGGTGATACTAATCTCTTATAATCGAGAAGTTGAATTCCCTATTGAATAATATTTCACTTCTAATGCTTCAACTCAAATCCAACTATAGTAGTTCGATGGATCACCATGCCATGATTTAAATATAATCAAAGTGGAGTATTTACATTGAAATTCCACAGTAATCTCAAGTTAAGGGAATAGCGTAACCTTATCACTTCGAGATCTCTTATTTGACCTTGGTTTTAATTAACCAACTGGAAACTCTCAAGTGAGCCAGTAACCATCAGTACACAGCTTCTTAATGCTCTTTGGCAGTCATGGGTAATGTATTTCCTAACATTTAAGGAGGACATTACGTACTCTAGTCTCATGGATGAATCAATATCCTTTCTCGAAACATCTTGATTGAGAATATTTAAAATAATATATTATTTTAGTGTTATGAATTTCTTATCATCACAACGCATTGTAATTACTATCACATAGCATATCATTAAGGGATTTCTATTTAATATACTACAAATTAATCATTTAATTAATTATATTGCCATATAACAAAGTATATTATAGAAATCAAACATATTTATTATGAACAAGATTCGTATTCATGTTAGATATATGTAACAAATTACATAATTAACCCTAGGACATACTGCTAACTCTATCAAAATACTTTTGTTTGAACTTCTTCATGTCAGATTTCATATCTGTTCTCTTTGAGTGTGATGTTGTATTGTGATGTTGTATTGATTGCAATGCCTTCATTTGGCCATCCAACAATTGTTACAATGTCACTTTCTCAATTGTTACAATGTCACTTTCTTTCAAAACTACTTCTATTTCTCCAAAACGAAAATAATTTTATTCTGTCTAAAAGCATTTATGATCAAATCTACGAATCATTAGTGATATTTCCTTCTAGAAATAGACTGAGCAAGTTGAAGAATGAAGAAAGTTTTATTGCGCTGAGTGTTTTTGTTGAAGTTGCTTTTTTTATAAATTCTCTACTAATGTGTGAACTGACTTTAAGCTTGAATACAAATTCCATACGCCTATTTTGGTTTCTTGATTACCTTTCGTTTTACGTTACATTTTCATATTGCTTGCTTTTCTTTTAAACTTGAAGGAAGAACAAATTCTTTAATCTCTGCATCAGATTTTGCAAATTCAAAAGTTTCTATTGATTCAGATGTAACATCTTAGTTTTTTCCGTCTATTTCAAGTTTAGAAGTTTCTGTTACAGATGCGTGATCCATATTTTTGGATTTTCGAATTTGAATATTTAATTTGTATAAACTCAGATTTGAATTAAATAATAAGAAACATCTATGTTTCAAATAACTGTCTGATTTTTGATGACATATTTCTAATTTAATTTATAAAAAAAATTCCATAATTCTTAATTTGAAAAATAAGTAAATTTTCGTTTGACGTGTTTTGTTGAAACGTTGGTATTTTTGAAACTTCACAGAATAAGTTAGCCAATGTATTTTATTGTTGTTTTATGATCGCGTCACATTGTTGTTCACGATAGTATTTTTACTTTTGTCATTCGTGATTCATATTCGAATGGAATATTGTATACCGGAGTACCCCAAAATACTTTTATTTTTTATTATATTTTTCTTTCTTTCAAGCTAGAAAAATTCGTACCGATGCACACATTTTGTTGCCATATTTGCTGCTATGTTTGTTACCTGGAAGTACATATAAAAACAAAAACATTTTGTTTGTGAAAATTTGTTTATAAAAGAGGCATAGATTCATCAGCAAAGGAGGAAAACGAAAATATGGACATTATTCTTTTTCTTTCATGCATGTCAAATTGAAAACAGTCATAATTTTTTCCACTTTAATTTCATTTTTCAAAAAACTCCTCGAATACAAAGATTACCGAAAACTCCCAACATGAAAGCTGCAGAAGGCAAAGAGACCTACAACTTCCATTCTTGCACTTAAGATGGTGGCTTCTGGAGGTCCCGACGGTCGTGGTTAATGGTGGTGGTTGGAGTTGGGTGTGTCGGCTAATAAGGCTCTCGATGTTGAGTACAACGGTGAAGAAGGCGCGCGATTCGGTGAAACAGAGAGGGAATTATGAAGGAGTGAAGTTCAGCCATGGGTGCATGTTTAAAAATGTGAAAATAGGTAGTATGTGCGTGGAGATTGGAAGGTGCAAAAGTAAATAAGAAAAGAAGATAATGGGCACTATTCATTTCAAAGGTTTTTGCAAAAAAGCCGATATCAATATTGACAATTGCATGCTTGATAAGGAAATTATTATTATATATGTTGTGACTTTAGTTTCATATCTTAATACTTGCATGCGTTAGGCATGCTGTGAATATACATGTTGGTTTCAAAATGCAGTAGACAAACGAAATGGCATAATTTGGTTAACTCGCATGTTGTATAATTTGTTTAACCTCATACTACCCGTGATTTTAGTTGCATGCGATTGGGGATACAAAGGAAAAAAAAGAAGAGAAAGTACGGTTTTGCTTATGTAAGTTTATGCATGTATATGTTGCATGGGTGTGTGCGCTTTTGAGTGTGCGTACATGCATGGATATGAGAATCTGTATGGTTGAAGTGCAGGCATATAAAGGGGAGGAAGGGTGCGTATGGGCCCCGTGGTGTAGTTTTGGTGGGGACGAGGTGGTAGGCGCAAGTTGGCAGGGCAGTGGTGTAAGGCAGCATGCGTGAGTGGGATTTGCAAGCATAAGCAGGAAGCATATAAACGTTATTATGATTTGCTATTCATTTCAAATCTTTTTGCAATCAAGTCCTCTATATTGTGTTCAATTTCATTTTGCACGGGGAAAAGGAAGGAGGGGGAGCTTACGAGTCGGGTTAGAGATTTGTTAGGCTGGGCCGAAAGGATTGTGTGAGGAACTTATACTTGTTTATTTAAATTTATATATTAAATGCACCAAAATTTTAAAATGAGTTAACTTGCTTATATGAAATCCAATTCACTTGCGGATTTTTGCGTTGTACCCATATTGACGAGTACAACATTGTAGTGGAACTTATTGATAGCTTTAAACATGTAAAAATTTATGACATGCTAAATGGATTGAAATTAAATCACGCTATTTTAAATAATAACGTCGTTTGAATTTATATACATTAATTATTGATGTTTATTTAGCCAAATAAAATACCGTTGAATTAAATTGGACTGAATATGCTAATTAGATATCTGTTTAGCGGAATAAATAAATCACTGTTCTGCTAATTAGAATTAATTTGGCATTTAATTAGCAGAATAAATCTTCACTCTCTTATTCTATAGATTTGAACATCTAATTATATATCGTTAATTGATATGCCACTTTGAATAAGTGATATGATATTCAATGGCACGGTTAAATGTTAAATTATTTATATAGCCGCTGATTATGTGAATATCAGTTATTAACTTGGAAAGATAACCTTGAATAGGATGGTAGCTTGTATAAGTAGCAGGGTGATCGTTAAGCCTCCTCAAATTTTAAAAAGTTAATTTTTTATTTGAAAGTTAATCTAAGAACTTTTATTTAGTAATAAGATTTTAAAAAATAATAACTATTTATAAAAATGTTTTAAAGGTAATTAATAATTGTTTTAATAATGATTTAAGTTAATTATTTTATTAATATGATTCTTAAAAATTGTTTCTTAAACGTTATTTGAAAATGTTTGATTATTATTTAAAAATTAATTAGCTATTGTCTAAAAATGTTTTAATTTAATTATTTATTTAAAATGATTTAACTATACTTTGGTTTTTATTAAAGTTATTTAATTATCTTGATTTAAGTTATTTAATTAAATTTATAGGTTAACTAATTATCATATTAATATTAGTTTAAAGTTAATTAATTATTGTTTTAATAACGTTTTAAAGTTAATTAATTATTATCCTAAAATTGTTTTGAAATTAAATTATATTATAATAATAGTGTTTAAAATTAATTTAATATGCTTTAATGAAATTTTAAGTTATTATTTTAAATGAGATTTAATTTAAATGAAATAGAAGTATGTTTAAATAATAACTTATTATTTTAAACTATTTTAAATAGTTGATGGTTTATCAAGGGAATTTTACCGACTTAAAAGTTAGTAAATAAGTTGGTTAAATATGGGAAAAGTTTATAAATGGTTTGGATGTTTATAAAAGAATTTATAAATGGACTTTAAAGATCCGAAAAGGGAAAGTTTTGTAGATGGGGTTTGTGATTTGTTAAGAATGTTTTATAAATGGATTGGAGATTTATAAAGAAGCTATACAAATAGATTTCGAAATATTTATAAGAAAATGAAATTTAGAAAGAGATAGTTGATTTTTCATGGCGTAATTTGAGGGGCAGGTATTGCCTACATTTTACTATGGATTTGATGGGATAACGACGTAACCATTGTGTAAACTGCGATCCATGATTGATGCTGAACAATACTTTCAAAAATCTATTTTAAAGAGCTTTCAGGTTTCTAAGTTTTGAAAGTTAAATAGTTTGTGAATATACTTATACCATTGAGATAATTATATGGTAATATTTTATAAATATCAAAATATAGTGTTTGTGAATATACCTATCCTACTGAGATAAGCATATAGAAGTGATTTCCAAAGTATTTGAAATGTGATTTTAAATTAATGGAAGATTAATTTAAGAGGCTTAGTGATTTCCATGGAAAATTGTAATCTGTTCTTGCATGTTCGATTATTTGATAGTTGAATAACAAAATATCAATTCCTGGCCTAAATATGTAATCCTTCTTAATTTTGGTGGTACGAAAATATTCCCTACTTTGGTGGTGCTATACTATATGTATAAACTTGTTTCGTTCTTCTAGGACAATTATTAAAGAGATCCGCCCACTTAAACGGTTAGGGGGTGATCCCCGCTCTTATGTATTATCTGATTATTTTCTAAAGAACTGGTATTGAGCATTTCGAAAATTGATGATTGGTTTTTGGGGCGCCAAGGAAGCGAAAGAGTGTACTAGTAAGAGATGACTCAAAACCCATGACCACTCTGAAAACCATATACGATCCTATGGAGGAGATTCGTAATATATTAAGATGTTGGAATCCAGGTGCAGTTCCAAAACCCGTTGGGTATGAGAATCCGTGTCTGATTCAAGATCTATTTGAGATGTGAGAATCCATGCGTGATTCCGAGACCCATTGGGGCATTGGAATCCTTGTAGGATTCCGTGATCTATTTTATGGCGGTGCATGAGTTGGAATTCCAAACATAGCCTCATCAGCGGAAATGATTAAAAACAGAGATATGAGGCATGGCTAGTAGGATTGGCAAACCCATAAGGTGTAGTTGGCTCCTCCTAGATGTCATTTACAGTTGTTTTGCATACATGGGGACGAGGTAGTAGGCGTAGGTTGGCAGGGTAGTGTTGGAAGGCAGCAAGCATGAGTGGGATTTGAAAGCATAAGCAGGAATCATTGAAACGTTATTATGATTTACTATTCATTTCAAAGCATTTTGCAATCAAATCCTTTATATTATGTTCGATTTCATTTTGCATGGGAAAAAGAAGGAGGAGGAGCTTTCTAGTCGAGTTAGAGATTTGTTAGGCTGGGCCAAAAGGATTGGGGTGAGGAACTTATACTTGTTTGTTTCAATTTATATATTGAATGCACCGAATTTTAAAATGATTTAACTTGCTGATATGAAATCCAATTTACCTGTGCATTTTTGCGTTGTACTCATATTTACGAGTACAATATTGTGGTGGAACTTGTTGATAGCTTTGGACATGTAAAAATTTATGACATATTCAAATGGATTGAATCTAAATCACGTTATTTTAAATAATAACATCGTTTAAATTTATACACCTTAATTATTGATGTTTATTTGGCCAAATAAAATACCGTTGAGTTAAATTGGATTGAATTTGATAACTAGATATATTTTTAGCGGAATAAATCACCGTTCCACTAATTAAAATTAAATCTACATTTAATTAGCAGAATAAATCCTTGTTCTTCTATTTTATAGATTTGGACATCTAATTATATACCGTTAATTGATATGCCACTTTGAATAAGTGATATGGTAACCATTGACGGTTGTTAACCCGTCTTTTGTCAAAGCCATAAGCAGACGGATTCAACCTAACTAGCTTCACGATTACCGAGGCTGGAATCTGATGGATTTGGTTTCGAAGGATGAAGTTCACTTGGATGTGTAATTTGGTCAAGAAATTGGGGGGTTGCACGGCTCGTTCTGGAAGACAAGCCTCGTTTGGCACACCTCCCCTCGATCGGCATGAAGCCTCGCTCGACGCACCTCCCCTCGGTCAGGAAGATAAGCCTCGTTCAGCACACCTCCCCTCGATCGGCATGAAGCCTCGCTCGACGCACCTCCCCTCGGTCAGGAAGATAAGCCTCGTTCAGCACACCTCCCCTCGATCGGCATGAAGCCTCGCTCGGCACACCTCCCCTCGGTCTGGAAGATAAGCCTCGTTCGGCACACCCCCCCTCGGTCGACATGAAGACTTGCTCGGAACACCTCCCTTCGGTCGGCACACCTCGCTCGGCGTCGTACCTCGCTCGGTGTCGCACCTCGCTCTGCATTGAACTTCGCTCGGCATTGAACGTCGCTCGGCATCATGATGAGGTGGGGATGGCTCAGCATTATGGCTCGGCATTGTGGCTAGGCATAGTGGCTCGGCATCGGCTATATGGTGACAAGGGTCGGCATCAATACATGGCTCAGCGCTAGCTTTGCTCCGAGTTTTGGACTAGTCTGCTTCGATATCCAAATAGGCTCACTTCGGACCAATACCCGGGCAACTTCTGTTCGGCATACCAACTGCTCAGGGTTGGTCGGCATAATGAAGTAGGGTTCGGCTATGGCCTTGGTGGGCCCAAACTACTCAGGAGGCCCAACAACCAGGTTTTGCCTACAAATACACCATGTGTGTCTCTAGATGGGGGATCTTCTCTTCTGCTCTCTGACTTTCTACATTCTAAGGCTAAGGCTAGTCTACCAATTTTGTAACTGTAATCAATTATTACAGCAATAAAAAGGAAATTACTGGAGTGGACGTAGGCTGGAGTTAGCCAAACCACTATAAAATCTGTCGTTCTTTACTGCTTTCATTTTAGTTTTAATGTTCTTCACTTTATTACTATCTACATATACTCTTTCTATGAGTTATGACTGTTAGTTGATGCTTTCATCTGGATTTGGGTGTTAGTGACCATTTTTGGCGCTAAAATTTTGGTGCTTTCACTGAGAAGACAAGCACTCGAGAATTTTGAAGCTAAGAACTTGGATTCTAGGAGACAATGGTTAGACCATCAGTAAGGAAGCAAGTGACAGAAAGGAGTAATCAGGAGGGAAGTCAAGAGGCTTGCTCTGGAGCTGGAGCAGGTCAAGCATCCATCTAGGTCGCTAGAGATGAGATGGAAGCGATGTTGAAAAGACAAGAGGAGATGATGCAGGCTCTTCTCAGATAATTTGCACAAGCAGGAAATGCAGGAGCTCAGATCCTTAGAGCTGGATCAAAAGCGCTCAAACAGCAAGCAAAGAGAAGGCTCGACAGCGGGCAGCCCCCAATCAGCAGACGGCTAACAATCTAGCTGGATCTAGACTTGGAGGCACACCACCAGAAAATGTTGGACCAATCCATGAAAGGATACCAGATGACGCTATACAACCCAACACCAACATGAGTGCAGGAGTACAAGATGAGGAGTATGTGCAAGAATTTCCTCATGAACTCGGGGGCAGACCGGAGGCAACGGACAAGGATTACAGCTTGGTGACAACGACAGACTGACGGAGATGGTTAGATGAGCTATGAGAGGTGGATTGGTAAGTAAAGACTTGGAGGATGTGAATAGGAGTCCCTTTACTCCTACTATCAGGCGAGCTAGGAGCCCACTAGATTTTAAGCTACCATCATTGGAGATGTATAATGGGAGGACGGATCCTACGGTTCATCTGAGAAAGTATATGAGGCATATGGAAGTGCTAGGGGCATCAGAGGAAGTCATGGCCCGATGCTTACCATTGTATCTGGCCGACATAGCAGCACTATGGTTTAGACAATTGGAGAGTAGTTCATTGGAACGTGGACCGGGTTGACTGAGAAGTTTATGAGCCAGTTCAAAGTTCACATTTCGAGATCTAAGAATGTGATGAGTTTGGCAGCGCTAAAGCAGAGGATCGAGGAATCTTTGAGGAGCTTTCTAACGCGATTCAATGCAACGGCAGCATCGGTGGATCAACTAGATCCATCCATGGTCTTAATAGCAGCTGTATCTGGCATAACTAATGGAACAAAGTTCAAAAATTCATCGACAAGGGATCCACCTATGGATCTAGGGGAGTTTTATCATAAGGCCGCAGGGTTTCTACAATTAGAGGATGCAAAAGCTGAAAGAGAGGAAGGAGAGGGAGATAATGTTTATGCAGCCAAGGGTGAAAATCCTCCTAAAAAAGATTCATAAACTGATAAAGGGAAACAGAAGGCCAAGGATAACGACGATGGACCAACGCGACCACGAAAGGAATCGAGATTCACCTCTTTTACGGAGCTGAACGAGACTTTGGAGCGAATCTACCAGGATACCAAGGGGCGGATTCCTTATCGAAAACCAATGAGGAGGGATCCAACCAGCAATGAAAGAAGGACAGACAAGTATTGTTTATTCCATGAACTGAACGGTCATAGCACGAATGACTTCAGGCACTTAAAGGTGGAGGTTGAGGAACATATCCAAAATGGTTTGCTATCACAATATGTGATAAGGGGAACAACAACGATGGAACGAGAGCGGCCACCACCTGCACCAACTGGGAACGGCTCGGGATCGGGGCGTCAGCTTGTCATCAGTTGATTGAAATAATGATGAATAAGTGGCAAACTCGACACCAACACGATTAAGTCATTTACACATGTACAGGACCGTGGACGATCCTCAAGCATGCTCTGATACGACTATAAATCGTGTCAATGTAGGTGTTTGCACTTTTCGTCCATGTTTTGCTTTTATTTTCCATTTCTCATGTTTGGACTTGATTTAGTTTGACATTTCCGTTGAAAGACTCATCTTGAATGAAAATCTGCTATTTGTGATTCCATGACGGCTAAGCTACTTACACATGTATGGGGTCACGAACGGTCCTTAGGCATGCTCTAAGATGGCGATAAACCACCACAATAAACAGTTCAGAAATTCACTCGAACGTGAAATCTGACATTAATGATACTAAGCCCACTGGGCACTTACAACTCGCATCGAATGGCACCCGACCGCGAATGGTCACAACTCGCCTCAAACGGCACACGACCATGAACGGTCACAACTCGCCTCGAACGGCACCCGATCACGAACGGTCACAACTCGCCTCGAACGGCATCCGACCGCGAACGGTCACAACTCGCCTTGAACGGCACCTGATCGGGAATGGTTACACCTTGCCTCGAACGGCACCGACTGCGAACGGTCACAACTCACCTCGAACGGCACCGACTGCGAACGGTCACAACTCGCCTCGAACGGCACTAGATCGCGAATGGTCACAACTCGCCTCGAACGGCACCTGACCGCGAACGGTCACAACTCGCCTCGAATGGCACCAGATCGCGAACGATCACAATTCGCCTCGAACGGCACCCGATCGCGAACGGTCACGATTCGCCGCGAACGGCATCCAACCGCGAACGATCACATACTACTTCGAATGTCATACGATTCCGAACGATCGTCATTCGCGGTCAGATAAGACTATCAATTTCTTTGTAGGTCATTAACAGGATACAAACATCCGGCTTATTGAGCTACAAAACACACCTTCCAATAGCAAGGCATGTTTTGGGGGGCAAAGTGTTAACCTGCCTTTTGTCAAAGCCATACGCAGGCAGATTCAATCTAACTAGCTTCATGGTTATCGAGGCAAGAATCTGATGGACTCGATTTCGAAGGATGAAGTTCACTTGGATATGTCATTTGGTCAAGAAATGGGGGGTTGCATGGCTCGGTCTGGAGGATAATCCTCGTTCGGCACACCTACCCTCGATCGGTATGAAGCCTCGCTCGGTGCACCTCTCGTCGGTCTGGAAGACAAGCCTCGTTTGGCATAGCTCCCCTTGATCGGCATGAAGCCTCACTCGACACACCTCCCCTCGGTCTGGAAGATAAGCCTCGTTCGGCAAACCTCCCCTTGGTCGACATGAAGCCTCGCTCGGCACACCTCCCCTCAGTCGGCATGAGGCCCCGCTCGGCATTGCACCCAGCTCGGCGTCGCACCCCGCTCGGCGTCGCACCCCGCTCGGCGTCGCACCCTGCTCGGCGTCGCACCCCGCTCGGCGTCGCACCCTGCTCGGCGTCGCACCCCGCTCGGCGTCGCACCTCGCTCGGCGTCGCACCCCGCTCGGCATTGAACGCCGCTTGGCATCGTGATGAGGTAGGGATGGCTCGGCATTGTGGCTCGGCATAGTGGCTCGGCGTCGGCTATATGGTGACACGGGTCGGCATCGATACAGGGTTCGGTGCTAGCTTTGCTCCAAGTTCTGGACTAGTATGCTTCGATATCCAGATAGGCTCGCTTCGGATCAATATCCGGATAACTTCCGTTCGGCATACCAACTGCTCAGGTTCGGTTGGCATAATGAAGTAGGGTTCAGCTATGGCTTTGGTTGGCCTAAACTACTCAGGAGGCCCAACAACCTGGTTTTGCCTATAAATACAGCATGTGGGTCTCCAGATGGGGGATCTTCTCTTCTGGTCTATGACTTTCTACTTTTTAAGACTAAGGCTACTCTACCATTTTGTAACTGTAATCAAATTACAGCAATAAAAAAGAAATTACCGGAATGGACGTAGGCCGGAGTTAGCGAACCACTATAAAATCTATCGTTCTTTACTGCTTTCATTTTGGTTTTACTGTTCTTCACTTTATTACTCTCTACATATATTCTATCTGTGAGTTGTGACTGTTATTTGGTGCTTTCATCTGGATTTGGGTGTTAGTGACCATTTTTGGCGCTAACAATGGTTAAATGTTAAATTATTTATATAATCACTGATTATGTGAATATTAGTTATAACTTGTAAAATTAACCTTGAATGAGATGGTAGCTTGTATAAGTATCAGGGTGATCGTTAAGCCTCCTCAAATTTTAAATAGTTTAAATTTTATTTGAAAGCTAATTTAAGAATCTTTATTTGGTAAAAAGATTTTAAAAAGTGATAATCTTTTGTTAGGCTGGGCCTAATAAAAAGTGATAATTATTTATTAATCCCACTCACGTAACCATTGTGTAAACTGCGATCTATGATTGGTACTGAACGATACTTTCAAAAATCTATTTTTAAGAGTTCTCAAGTTTTTAAGTTTTGAAAGTTAAATGGTTTGTGGATATAACTTGTACCATTGAGATAAGTATATGGTTGTATTTTCTAAATATTAAAATATGGTGTTTGTGAATATAATTATCCTATTGAGATAAGTATATGGAAGTGATTTCCAAAGTATGTGAAATATGATTTTAAATTAGTGGAAGACTAATTTAAAAGCCTTAATGATTTCCATGGAAAATGTAATCTCTTCTTGCATGTTTGATTATTTGATAGTTAAATAACCAACTATCAAATCTTGGTCTAAATTGTAATCCTTCTTAATTTTGGTGGTACGAAAATATTCCCTACTTAACACCAAAGGAATTTAACTCTGGAAATATCAAGGGAAAACACGAGAATTATATGGTCATCGGTGGTGCTATACTATACATATAAACTCGTCTCTTTCAAGGCAAATGATAAGATGATTCGTCCACTTAAACAGTTAGGGGGCGATCCTAGCTCTTATGTATTTTTTATTATTTCCTAAAGAATCGGTAATGTTCACTTCTGAAGTCGGCGATTGGTTTTTTTGGGCCACTAGGGATGTGGAAGAGTGCACTCGTAAGATATGACTTGAAACCTGTGACCACTTTGAAAACCATATACAATCCTATGGAGGAGATTTTTAATATATTGAGATGTTAGAATCCATGCATGGTTCTGAAACCAATTGGGGTATGTGAATTCGTGTGTGATTCCAAGATCTATTTGAGATATGGAAATCCATGTGTGATTCCAAGACCCGTTAGGGTGTTGGAATCCATGTGGGATTCTATGATCTATTTTGACGGCGGTGCATGAGTTGGAATGCCGAATGTAGCCTCATCATCGGAAATGACTAAAACTAGAGATAAGAGGCATAGCCAGTAGGGTTGACATTCCCACAGGGTGTAGTCGGCTCCTCGATGTCACTTACATTTCTTATGCATGCATGGGGCTGTGCACTCGGTCTTAGCGAGACCAGCAATGTTTTTCCTATTTACATCCTAAGGATGTTTGATGCTTCGGAAGGATATTTCTGATCCTTGTACAGGAGAACCGTTCATCGAAGTACTAAAGGCACCTCCATGGAAGTTCTACACAATTTGCAAACGTGCTTTATCGAATTTCGATTATATACCTAGTATTGTTGCGATGTACACTCAGGAGCATCACAACTACTTGATTATTGTTGTTTTTACACTTAGACATTATTATAATATCACTAGATTTTCTGATATAAAAGGTTTTGGTTATCGTTGGGTAAAAGCCCATCCGTATTTATGTGCGGCATGGTCTTACGAAATGCCTTTGATTTAAAAGGATTTTACAAGCTATAATGAATAAAATTCCTTGTGATTTGAGTTGTCACGCTGGTTTTACAGACTAACCCGAGCGTTGATTTCCTATAATGGCTGGGTCAGACCGAGCCTATTTCCTGGTTTACTTAGATGTTTGGAGCTTTAGGAGGAGAGCTGGAGGCCCTGAGACATATTCACATACATGGTTATTTTTCTATTGCATTCATGGTTGTATTTGTCAGCAATTGTTAGGGCAGATGGTTATAATTGCCTTAGGTGAAATAGGTTAGTATGCTTTGATTTATATCTGCATATACGTATATTATAGTTTTGTTTTTGTGTAAAGGTTTGTTCTGTATTATAGCTTATTCATTCCGCTGTGAGATTCTGTATTGTTTAGTTTCCTCTTGTCTTCTTTCTCCTTCTTTTCCATATTATTCGCCTTTCGATTCAATTTGAGTATGTCATATGTGGTTTATTGATCACTTAAACTGCATGGAAAAGTTGGTCGTTATAGTTGGTATAAGATCTTAGGTTGAGCGAACACCTAGGCTTTGATGGGGTTAGCTCATTTCAGATAGGATAAGCGAGACCTTAGGATGAGAATATGAGTGTGTGTGTAAGAGCACATATTTGTTAGTGATATAAAAATGTTTTGTATCATGCTATTTGATCTGTTGAGTGGCTTAAGAATTTTGGTCGATGCGTTTGACAAACGTTATTGATAGAAACTTTCTAAACACTCGAACAAGACCAAAAGACACAATATTGATTTTAAATGGTTAATGAAATAATTTTATGTAGAAATATATTTCATATAATAATAAAAGGATAATTTTCAAAAATTTAATGTAGTTATTCTTGGTTGTGCTTGGTTGTTAGGAATGATAGTATTCCATCATTACCATCTAGGATTTGATCGGTCATGCTCGTAAATTTTGAGCATTGATTATTATCGGTTAATATACCTAGAGTCTTCCTTTTCGAAAACCGGGTTGGATAAACAGGAATTTTGGGAACATTGAAACTGTGAATTGAGTTTCCCAATTTAAGCATAAGGCGTCGCTGATAACGTTAAGTTAAAAAATTAATTTCTAAGGGTGTTTATTTAAAAGAAAATTTGAATATTTTGAAATGAATATTTTAGAAACGATTTTATATAAAGGCTGATTTGATAAAATTAAGTTTAATAAATATTGTTTTATTAAATGGAAATTGGGAATACTTTGAAATAATATTTTGGAAATGATTTAATATGAAAGTTGGTTGTATTTAATTGGGGTTATAAAAGAAGATCAGTAAAAGAAAACTTAAATATTTTTGAAATAATACTTAAAGAATGATTTATATAAGGAAGCTAGAATATTTTCGCAATAAATATTTGAGAATGATTTCTTTTTGGGAATATTTTATAAATTTGACTTCTTAAAATGTGTGTATAAATAAAAGGATTCGAGAGTTTAAATCCCAATGATTTTGGAAAAATGGTTTTCATGGTTTATAGGTTGATAATAGTAATTGAAAATGTTCTTGGGATAAAAACATTTTTAAGGAATTTCAAGGGGATATAAGCACTGAACTCACTTCAGTTGCTGGAAAATAATTCCAATGATAATTGCAAAATCATTGGTGTTCATTTCTGAGTTCTAAGTGGGGTAATGCTACTATTAGGATCTCGCTATATAAATATGATTGATAAAACTAGTTTTGATATGATTCCAAAAATATGATTTGAGTTACCACAACGTAAATGTGTATATTACTATTTCAAATGATTTTGGAGAAAAGAAACATTTAGTTAATTATCCTCTTTGTCATTATACAGTCGGAACGACTTCGAATTCGAGAAAATCCAAAGAAAATTGGAATTAGATATTTCATTGAAATATTTAGCTAGAAATATATTTATGATATTATTTCAAAATGGGGTTTGAAAAGAAGAAGTGGTTTTAATTTAACTAGTTCGAGTGGCTCAAAAATAACTAAAAAATGGGTGAGAGATATTTTCGGATGGTAAACATCTCTCTTGGGTATTATCCTTCTGGTAAGGAAATGTATGATACTATTTGGTAGTGCCCAGTTCCTTAGTATAATTTTTGGGTTACTCGGGCTATATATGTATGTTTGTGTGTGTGTGTGTGTGTGTGTATTATATTCTTTGGATTAGCATATATTGTGTCATTTCAAAAAGATGTTTTGAATAAAAACCCGAGTGTTTAATATTCTTAGGTAAATTCAAAATAAAGTCGAAATCTAATAGCTGGGTATACCCTTAGGCTACGATAGAGAATTTTATAAGTTTTACAACTTAAGCTATGTTTTTTGAAAATGTTTTCATAAATAATTTAGTAGTAATAGAACTGGTATTAGAAATAACCAATTAAATAAGTGCGAAGGTGGACAAAGATCATTTCTCCTTCCATATAATTTTGATGTAATATTCAGGTACAAGGCTTTGAGGTGTTTCACATCATTCCAAATATGGATCAATTACTTGATTTTTGATAGCAAGCGTTTGATGGGTGATCTTGATATGGAACTAAGGTTTTCTATCATACTTTATGCCTATGTAAGAAGAATAGAGATTCCTACTCAAGGAGCCTGATCAGGATCTGCACTAGTAAATTGGATGAACGATACTGGTTTGAAAGTGGAGTCATGTATTCGAGTAATGATCGAATCAGATTCTGTATATGAATAATCTATAAACATTGTGTGGGCTTATGAATAATATAGAGTGTTCTTGTGCTGAAATTTCAAGGACGAAATACTTTTTAAGGGGGGTGAGTGTAACGACTCATATTTTTAGGTTTTCGAATTTGAATATTTAATTTTTTAAATATTCATATTTGAATAAAATTATAATAAAAATCTATGTTTCAAATTATTGTTCGATTATTGATGATGTATTTTAATTCAATTTATAGAATTTATCAATAATTTTTAATTTGAAAAATAAGTAAATTTTCTTACGACGTGTTTTGCGGCAAACGTCGGTATTTTTGAAACTTCACAGATTAGGTTAACCTATATATTTTATTGTTTTTCTATGATCGCTTCACATTGTTTTGTGCGATAGTATTTTTATTTCTGTCATTCGCGCTTCATATTGGAACGGAATATTATACAGCGCAGCACCCCAAAATATTTTTATTTTTTTAGTATTTTTTTCTTTCTTTCAAAGCAGACAAATTGGTACCCATGCACGTATATTTGCTGCCATATTTGCTGCTATGTTTGTTGCCTGGAAGTGCGTTTTAAAACATGACCACTTTGTTTATGAAAATTTGTTTATAAAAGAGGCATGGATTCATCACGCATAGGAGGAAAATTGGAATGGGCATTATTATTTTTCTTCCATGCATGTCAAATTCAAAACAGTCACAATTTTTTCCACTTCAATTTCATTTTTCAAATAACTCCTCAAATACAAAGATTTAGCCAAAACTACCAACATGAAAGTTGTAGAGGACAAAGAGATCTACAATTTACATTCTTTTTGCACTTAGGATGGTGGCTTGTGGAGGTCTCGACGGTCGGGAGTTAATGGTGGTGGTTGGAATTGGGAGCGTCAGCTAATGAGACTCTTGATGTTAAGTCCAACGGTGAAGATGGCGCGCGATTCGGTGAAACAGAGAAGGAGTTATAAGTGAGTGAAGTTCGTGTTGACACTTACTGTCTGTATTCACACTGATTCATAATCGTAGAATCTAGTGTTACGAAACAGAGTAAACAGAAGCAAATATGTACCGTTAATACAGTTCCGTAGTAGAATGATGATTGTCCGAGTCCAGTATCGTATATTGTTCCCTTAAAGCAGAATTGCTCCCCCACGGTGGCGCAAAGGGGTTGATCAGCAACCGCTTCCCAAGGTAAAACGGATCAGGTTCTGCAAGGCCGCGCAAGCGATGCAGAATAACGGCGAACTCAAGTGAAGATTCATGGTAAGAACAGAGCGTGGAGGAAGATGAAGATGATCAGAGAAAAGAATAATAAAAAATACTTTCAAAATTCTCGGATTTGCTATTTATAGGAGTAGTACGTGACCGTTAGGAAAGGTTGCGACCCTTTACCAATTGGCGTGTCTTTTTAAATAGTTAATACTGTTGGATTCAAACTGTTTCGGCTCCTAAAAATATAGTGTGACGCGAACCGAATGCCTAATGCCAATTGCACATTGCAAAGTGCTAAGTGCCTAAAAGACGCCTCAAACGCCCATTCGCCCACGCCGCGCGTGCGGATGCGGATGCGGGTGCGGGTTCGGGTTTGGGCTCGGGCTCGGGCACGAGAGCGGGCGCGGGCGCACGCGCGTGCGGGGTGGTGCATTGCACCACCCGCCAAGATGGTCATGCTCATGTCTCTCTAGTTGTCTCATTGTAATTATAATAGAGACCACATCTTAATATATATATATATATATATATATATAATATTATGGTTATTATATTATAAGATGTGGGACTATTCATATTCCAAGACAATAAATACTTCATTTTCCAATGCACTATTTCAATAATGCCCATTCAATTTCCAACAATCCCCCACATGAATGAGTATTACTTGTTCTTAAGCTTTACGATTTATCATATCGGTTTAAGTAGCACATTGGTCTTGAACTTATCCTAGTGTTAATCTTCTTGACTTACTGGTGAATCAGTGGACTTAGGTTGTCTTTGAACTGTAAGCCTTTTGTGTAAATCAAAATAGACAACACGTGATAAATGTTTTCTTGTCTCCCTTGGTTCTCTGTTTGTGTTCGTTTTTGCCATGAACACCAGCTTGGTCTCATGAGTGCTTGGAGAATTTGGCCTTACAATTCTCTTTGAAGCGGCGCCTTCGCACGCATGTAGGTGATTCTATAAAAGGTTCCTTCTAATTTCCCAAGTACAGACATCATTAAAAGTATCAATACTTATCCTATTTTCCAACATATAATGCACCGACTTATCATAGGAATGGTTTGAGAGTAACGGTGTTTTCAAGTTTCTCTTAAATTTAGTTGTCCCTTTGAACCTAGATCTTGGGATCTCCAGTCAACTAGGTGGGGTTTCCATTTTTAGAAAAAGTTTTAGTTTATAGGCCTTAACCCCATTCCCATCGATAAGATTTGAACTCTCTCTTTTGGCAAGCCTTTTGTCAGTTGATCCGCTATGTTATCTTTTGACCTTATGTAGTCGATAGTGATAACTCCATTAGAGAGTAGTTGTCTTATGGTTTTATGTCTTCGACGAATATGCCTAGATTTTCCACTGTATAGTGTACTATTGGCTCTTCCTATAGCTGATTGACTATCACAATGTATGCATATTGGAGGCATGGGATTGCTCCAATTTGGAATTTCTTCCAAAAAAATTCGAAGCCAGTCTGCCTCTTCTGCGGTTTTATCTAGTGCAATAAATTCGGATTCCATCGTCGATCTTGCTATGCACGTTTGTTTGGATGATTTCCATGAAATTGCTCCATTTCCTAATGTGAATACATATCCACTTGTGGATTTTGTATCATCTGAACCAGTTATCCAATTTGCATCACTGTATCCTTCTACTACAGAAGGATATCTTATGTAATGTAGACCATAGTTTTGTGTATACTTTAGGCATCCCAAAACTCTGATTATTGCTTTCCAATGATTTTTACCAGGGTTGCTAGTATACCTACCTAGCTTACTTACAGCGTGTGCAATATCTGGTCTTGTGCAATTCATTACATACATTATACTTCCCAGTATATGAGAGTATTCTAGTTGGTAAATCCCATCACCAGTATTTTTACCCAATTTTGGTTCATATCTACTGGTGATTTTGCAATAGTTATATCATGCTTTTCGAACCTTTCAAGTATTTTGGTAATATAATGTGATTGAGATAATACATATCCCTTTGATGTCTTTAACATTTTCACTCCTAAAATCACATCAGCCAATCCTAGATCTTTCATATCAAATCTAGATGATAACATGTCTTTTGTTGATCTTATTATGGCATTATTATTGCCTAATATCAACAGGTCGTCAACATAAAGACAAACAATGACATATCCTGCATCTATACCTTTTATATAGACACATTTATCTGATTCATTTATTTTGAATCCATTTGACAACATAGTTTCATCAAATTTTTCATGCCATTTTTTTGGCGCTTGTTTGAGACCATAAAGTGATTTTACCAACTTACACACCTTATTTTCATTTCCAGGGCTTACAAACCCTTCAGGTTGTTGCATGTATATTTCTTCCTCCAACTCACCATTCAAGAACTCGGTTTTTACATCCATTTGATGTATTTCCAAATTTAGTATAGAGGCAATTGCGATAAGCATCCTAATGGATGTTATTCTAGTTACTGGTGAGTATGTGTCAAAGTAATCTAGATCTTCCTTCTGTCTAAATCCTTTGACCACCAGTCGGGCCTTATATTTGTCTATTGAGCCATTAGCCTTCAATTTTTTCTTAAAGATCCATTTGTACCCTAGAATTTTTGATCCCTTAGGAAGATCTACTAGTTCCCATGTATGCATTTGCAGAATGGATTCTATTTCACTATTGATTGCTTCCTTCCAATAAGGAGCATCGGGAGATGACATTGCTTGTTGATAAGTTAGAGGTTCATTTTCTATCATATATGTATAGAAATCGGGTCCAAAGGTTTTTGACGTCCTTTGTCGTTTACTCCTTCTTGGTTCCTCTAACTCTATTTCAACATTTCTTTCATTCGATCTTTGATCAGTATTAATCTCTGGAGGGTCTATATCACTTGCTCTCTTTTGAACAAAAGTCTCATTGGAGGCTTTCAATGGATAAATTTGTTCAAAGAATCTAGCATTTTGAGACTCGATAATAGTATTTTCATGAATGTCATCTATTTTAGATTTATACACCAAAAATCGATACGCACTACTATCATGAGCATACCCAATGAATATGCAATCTATAGTTTTCGGACCAATTTTGACCTTTTTCGGTTTTGGTATTTCTACTTTGGCAAGGAACCCCCATACTCTTAAGTATTTGTAGGAAGGTGGTCTTCCATTCCATAATTCATGGGGTGATTTGAAAGTCTTCTTGCGAGGCACTTTGTTCAGTATGTGATTAGCTGATAGTACTGCTTCGCCCTAAAAATTGTCTGGTAAACCAGAACTAATTAGCATGCTTCGCCCTAAAAATTGTCTGGTAAACCAGAACTAATTAGCAGGGCATTCATCATTTCCTTGAGAGTTTGATTTTTACGTTATGCTATTCCATTAGATTATGGAGAATATGGTGCTGTAGTTTGATGAATTATACCATTTTAAGCGTAAAATTCCTCGAATGGAAATTCATATTCACCACCTTTATCGCTTTGCAAGGTTTTTATCCTTTTGTTCAGTTGATTTTCAACTTCTGCCTTATATTGTTTAAACATTTCAAACGCTTCAACTTTGCTTCTTAATAGGTACACATAACAGAACCTAGTGCAATCGTCGATAAAGGTAATAAAATATTTTTTACCACCTCTGGTTTGACACATCTTTAGATCACACACATCTGTGTGTATTAGGTCCAAAGGCACGGTATTCCTTTCAATATGATGAAAAGAAGTTCTCGTCAATTCTGATTCAGCACGTGTTTCACATTTGTAATTGGAATCAATTGCAAACTTAGGTATAAATTCTAAGTTAATCTTTTTTCGCAATGTATCAAAGTTAACATGCCCTAATCTAGCATGCCATATATTAAATGACACGTAGATATAAACAGAAGAATCAGTTTTATTATCAATCTCCTTTGGTACAACATTCATTACATTCATTTTAAACAGACCATCACTCACATACCCTTTACCTACATATACTCCGTTCTTATACAAGACAAATTTATCGGAAACAAAGACCAACTTGAAACGATTCTTACTCAACGATGATCCCGAAACTAAGTTCTTGCGGATATCTGGAACATTTAGGACATCATTCGGAGTAAGTTCTTTTCCGGATGTCATTTTAAGGACTATTCTTCCTTTGCCTTCAACCTTTGACGTGGAGGAGTTTCCCATAAAGATTTGCTCTTCTTGCATTACTGGTTTATAGTTGCTGAACATCCACTTGTTGGCGCAAATATGTTTCGTAGCACCAGTGTCAACGAACCATTCTTTCATGTTGCCAACCAAGTTACATTCCGAGATTACTGCAGATAGATTCATTTTGGAGACATCTTCTAACTCCACAACATTGGCTTGGTCTTTCTTTTTTTTTCTGATTCTTCGGACCTCGACATTCACTTGCCTTATGTCCTTTCTTCCCGCAATTATGACAGTTTCCTTTGAACTTCCTTGTCTTCTTTACATTCGGGTTGTTTCCCTTTTTTCTTTTGTTGTTCTTTTCGGTTTCAACCACATTTGCCTTTGCCACCATAGTATTAGATGTTTTATTTTCGGATTTTCTGTTGTCTTCTTCAATTCTGAGTCGAACAACCAAATATTCCATTGACATTTCTTTTCGTTTATGCTTTAGATAATTCTTGAAGTCTTTCCACAATGGGGGCAACTTCTCTATGGCGGTTGCTACTTGAAATGATTCACTCAGAGTCATTCCTTCGTCATGTATTTCATGAATAATGACCTGTAATTCTTGAATTTGGCTGATAACTGTCTTGGAGTCTATTATCTTGAAGTCCATAAATTTGCGGACAATGAACTTCTTCATACCAGCATCTTTTGTCTTGTATTTCCTATCCAGAGATATCCAGAGTTCCTTCGATGTCTTCATTGTGCAGTAGACATTGTACAGACTGTTACCAGTCCATTGAGTATGTAATTTTTACATATGAAGTCTGAACTCTTCCAAGCAGTGAGTGTCTCAACCTTGATCGGGTCGAGCTCTAATTCGTCGGCCGCAAGAGGATCTTCTATGAGAAATTTGGCCAAGCCTAATTTGGTTAAGTAAAACAACATTTTTTGCTGCCACCGCTTAAAATCGACACCAATAAATTTTTCTGGCCATTCTCCATGCGAGAATGGCACGGTCGGTGCCACCATTGGTGCAATTTGAGAGGTGGTCATGACGGGTATGTTTGCCGAAGTATTGCTTTCTTGAGCCATCGCCTGAAAGCAAAAGAAAGTAAAACCAACAAAGTTCTGCTTTAAGATTGTTGACACTTACTGTCTGTATTCACACTGATTCACAATCGTAGAATCTAGTGTTACGAAACAGAGTAAACAGAAGCAAATACGTACGGCTAATTCAGTTCCGTAGTAGAATGATGATTGTCCGAGTCTAGTATCGTATACTGTTCCTTTAAAGCAGAATTTGTCCCCCACAGTGGCGCAAAGGGTTGATCAGAAACTGCTTCCCAAGGTAAAACGGATCAGGTTCTGCAAGGCCGCGCAAGCGATGCAAAATAACGGCGAACTCAAGTGAAGATTCGTGGTAAGAACAGAGCGCGGAGGAAGATGAAGATGATCAAAGAAAAGAATAATAAAAAATACTTTCAAAATTCTCGGATCTGCTATTTATAGGGGTAGTACGTGACCGTTAGGAAAGGTTGCGACCCTTTACCAATTGGCGTGTCTTTTCAAACAGTTAATACTGTTGGATTCAAACTGTTTCGGCTCCTAAAAATATAGTGTGATACGAACCAATTCCAGTAGCCCGAATGCCTAATGCCAATTGCACATTGTAAAGTGCCTACAAGACGCCTCAAACGCCCATTCGCCCATGCCGCGCATGCGGATGCGGGTGCGGGTTCGGGTTCGGGCGTGGGCGTGGGCGCGCGCGCGTGCGGGGTGGTGCGTTGCACCACCCGTCAAGATGGTCATGCTCATGTCTCTCTAGTTATCTCATTGTAATTATAATAGTGACCACATCTTAATATATATATATATATATATATATATATAATATTATGGTTATTATATTATAAGATGTGTGACTATTCATATTCCAAGACAATAAATACTTCATTTTCCAATGCACTATTTCAATAATGCTCATTCAATTTCCAACAGTTCGACCATGGAAGCATGTTTAAAAATGTGAAAATGGGTAGCATGTGCATGGAAATTGGAAGGTGCATATAATAATAAGAAAAGGAGCGAATGGGCACTATTAATTCAAAGGTTTTTGTAAAAAAGCCCATATCAATATGGACAATTGCATGCTTGGGTGAGGAAATTATTATTATATATGTTGTGACTTTAATTTGCATATGTTAATGTTTGCATGCGTTAGGCTTGCTATGATTGTACATGGTTTCAAAATGCAGTATATGAATGAAATGGAAAAAAAAAATAACTCGCCTGCGGTATAATTTGTTGAACCTCATACTACTCGCGACTTTAGTTGCATGCGGTTGGGGATATAAAGAAAAAAAAGAGAAAGTATGGTTTTACTTGTGTATGTTTATGCATATATACGCTGCATGGGTGTATGTGTGCTTTTGAGTGTGTATACATGCATGGGTGTGAGAATGTGTATGGTTGAAATGCAGGCATATGAGGAGGAGGAAGGGTGCATGTGGGCTCTGGGGTGTAGTTTTAGTGGGGACTAGAAATGTTATTTTGATTTTCTATTCATTTCAAAGCCTTTTGCAATTATTGTAATCAATTTCATTTCTCATGGGAAAAAGGAAGGAGGGGGAGCTTACAGGTCAGGTTGGAAATTTTTTGGGTTGGACCAAAAGGATTGGGTGAGGAACTTATACTTGTTTGTTTAAATGTATATGTTAAATGCACTGGATTTTAAAATGAGTTAACTTGCTCGTGTGAAATCTGATTTACCTGCGGATTTTTGCTTGTAACCATACTAACGTGTACGACATTGTAGTGTAACTTGTTGATAGCTTTGGACATTTAAAAATTAATGACATATTCAAATGGATTGAATTTAAATCACGTTATTTTAAATAATAACATCATTTAAATTTATATAGCTTAATTATTGATGATCATTTGGCCAAATAAAATACTGTTAAGTTAAACTGGATTGAATATAGTAATTGGATATCTTTTTAGCAGAATAAATCACCGTTCTGCTAATTAAAATTAATTTGATATTTAATTAGCAGAATAAATCCCGTTCTGTTATTCTATAGATTTGGACATCTAATTATATAGCTTACTTGATATGCCACTTTGAATAAGTGATATGGTGACCAATGATGGTTAAATGTTAAATTATTTATATAGTCGTTGATTATGTGAATATCAGTTATTAACTTGGAAAGTTAACCTTAAATGAGGTGGTAGCTTATATAAGTACCAAGATGATCGTTCAGCCTCTTAAAATGTTGAAAATTTAAATTTTTGTTTGAAAGTTAATCTATTAATTTTTATCTAGTAATAAGATTTTAAAAAGTAATAATTATTCATTAATAATGTTTTAAAGATGATTAATAATTGTTTTAATAATGATTAAGTTAATTATTTTATTAGTATGATTCTTAAAAGTTGTTTCTTAAATATTTTTTAAGAATGTTTAATTATTATTTAAAAATAATTTAGTTATTGTTTAAAAATGTTTTAATTTAATTATTTATTTAGAATGATTCTACTATACACTAATTTTTAATTAAAGTTATTTAATTATCTTGACTTAAGTTATTTAATTAAATTTATAGGTTAATTAATTATCATATTAATATTAGTTTAAAGTTAATTAATTATTGTTTTAATAACATTTTAAAGTTAATTAATTATTATCCAAATATTGTTTTGAAGTTAAATTATTATTATAATAATTGTGTTTAAAATTAATTTAATATGTTTTAATGAGATTTTAAATTATTATTTTAAATAAGATTTAATTTAAATGAAATCGAAGTATGTTTAAATAATAACTTATTATTTAAAACTATTTTAAATAATCGATGGTTTATCAAGGGAATCTTACAGACTTGAAAGTTAGTAAATAAGTTGTTTAAATATGGCAAGAGTTTATAAATGGTTTTGGATACTCTTAAAAGAATTTATAAATGAACATTAAAAATGTAAAAATGAGCTTCGTAAATAGGGTTTGAGATTTATTAAGAATGTTTTATAAATGGATTACAGATTTATAAAGAAGCTATACAAATAGATTTGGAAATATTTATAAGATAAAGAAATATAGAAAGAGGTAGTTGATTTTTCATAGCGTAATTCGAGGGGCAGGGATTGCTACAGTTTACTATGGATTTGCTAGGATAGAGACATATCCATTGTGTAAACAGCGATCCATGATTGATACTGAACGATACTTTCAAAAATCTATTTTTAAGAGTTCTCAAGTTTTTAAGTTTTGAAAGTTAAATGGTTTGTGAATATACTTATAATATTGAGATAAGTATATGGTTATATTTTCTAAATATCGAAATATAGTGTTTGTGAATGTACTTATCCTATTGAGATAAGTATATGGAAGTGATTTCCAAAGTATGTGAAATGTGATTTTAAATTAATGGAAGATTAATTTAAGAGGCTTAGTGATTTCCATGGAAAATGTAATCTCTGCTTGCATGTTTGATTATTTGATAGATAACCAACTATCAAATCTTGTCCTAAATATGTAATCCTTCTTAATTTTGGTGGTACGGGTATATTCCCTACTTAACATCCAATGATTTTAACTCTGGAAATATCTAGGGGAAACACATGAATTATATGGTACCGTTATCATCGGTGGAAATATCTAGGGCAAACCCATAGGGTGTAGTCAGCTCATCCAAGATGTCACTTATAGTTTTTATGCATGCATGAGGTGATTCATTCGGTCTTAGCGAGACCTGCCATGTTTTTCCTATGGTACATTGCTAGGAATGTGTGGTTCTTCGGAAGGATATCTCTGATCCTTGTGCAAGAGGACCTTTCCTCGACGTACTGATGGCACCTCCATGAAAATCCTACATAATTAGCGAATGTGCCTTATCGATTTTTGATTATATACCTTGTATTATTGTGATCTATACTCACGAGTATCATAGCTACTTGATTATTATTATTTTCACTCCTAGACATTAATATAATATCACTGGGTTTTCTGATATAAAAGTTTAAGTTATCGTAAGGTAAAAATCCGTCCGTGTTTATGTGCAGCGTGGTACTACAAGACATCTTTGATTTAAAAGGATTTTACAAGCTTTAATAAATAAAATTCCTTATGATTTTAATTCTCATGCTGGTTTTACTTGACTGACCTGGACGTTGTTTTCCTATAATGCTCAGGTCAGACCGAACATATTCCTGGGTTTACTTGGATGTTTGGAGCTTCAGGAGACGAGCTGGAGGCCTTGAGACGTGTTCATGTTCATGGTTGTATTTCCATTGCATTCATGGTTGATTTGTCAGCAATTGTTAGGGCCGGTTGTTATAACTGCCGGAGTTGATATAGGTTAGTCTGCTCTGATTAATGTCTATATATACATATATTATAGTATTGTTTTTGTGTTAAGTTTTGTTCTATATTATAGATTATTCATTCCATTGTGAGATTTTGTTGTTGTTTAGTTTCCTTTAATCGTCCTTCTTCTTTTCCCTAACTATTCACCTTTCCGTTCAATTTGAGTGTGTCATGTGTGGTTTATTGACCGCTTAAATTGTACAGAAAAGTGGGTCATTACATATTGTTTCGCTTGTATTATGGGAAAACTTGGATTATGTGCTAATCTTTTAACTTTTTGTATTGTCCTTTTTGGTATTGTCATTATTTTAAATCTTTATCTTGGTACCTGCAATTGTTATAATACATTCAATTGAATATATATATATATATATGTATGTATGTATGTATGTATTCCTAGCAAATATTATCCTTGTATGTATTTACCAAGCAATATTTGTCTTGCATTTTAGCCAAATAAATATTTGCGAGCTACTTGTCACGGTCCAAATTCCAGCGTTTGAAAATCAACATTTTTGATAACGATTTTGATGGTATCATTGAAACAAGAAAACATAATTCTCGAATTGTTGATGTGTCTTGTGTTCTTCTGTATTTCTTGCTTTTCTAGAGAATACTTTAATAAATTATGCTTAATATTATTTTTAAAACTTAAAACATAATTATACAAACATGGTTTGTTTGAACCTTGCAATGTAAAGAGGATTAGAGGGAGAGAGTTTGGAATTTTTAACAGGTTTTTGAAACCTGTAAACAACACTGAGGCAAATCTGCCTGTTCAACAAACATGCATAGATACGTATCCATTTTTTTGTATACATGTAAACATATTTTCAAAACTTCACTTCAACATAAATCACCACATTCATTTTATAGCTCAGATCAAAAGAAGTTTATGCTCAGATAAAAAAAATGAGTTAGGGGTTTGCTCACCTTGAAAGGTTCGAAAACAGAGAGTTTTGCCTGTAATCTGATGGTTTAAAACTTGCATGCTTTCAGGTTGAAACTTGAACAGATTTTGATTCTTTATTTGACCTGGTTTAGCTTAAGTTTCTTGTTTCCAGATTTGAAATGAATTGCATGTTGATTCAGGATGAAGCTGCTCCGTGTTTTTTTTTCCAGATCTTTGAAATTTCTTTGTTTTCCAGGTTTTTTGTTTTTAAAGCTTTCAAATTTTTTTAACTTTTGATATATTTCTTTGATTTGTTCCAATTGATTTAGCTTTGAACTTGAATCTGAAGCTTGCCTTCATAACTTTGATTTTACTTTGATCTTGTTTGTTGATCTGAATCCTATCTTTCTCAAATTAGTTTGAAAATTATGAACATTGATATTGTTTTCTGGTTTCTTTGATCACGTTTCAAATTGAAGATGAAGAGAAATGTAGAGAATTTTTTTAACATGTTGTTAATTGAAATGAGCAACCTGGTTTTCCCTTTTTACGAGTTTCTTTTCTTTTAATTAATTTTTTCTTTTTCTATAAATTCTAAACCAAAAGAAAATTACATTTAATTGCCACTTGTAAATAAAACTAACACTTGCCTAATTCTTGTATTTGTATTCTAACACTTGTTAAAATATAAACTTTTTATGTTTAATCCTTTTCCATAAATTTATTTACAAATTTATATTTAAGTCCCTAATGTAAATTATTTTGTTAATGTTTGTTTTAAACCTTCTTTTATGTTTTTACGTACAAATCATGTTTTCTTAATTTATAAATGCTTTTCTAATTAAATTCCTAATAAAAAATTATAAATATTTTCTAAATTTATATAAATACAATCTTTAAAGAAAATAGAATATAAACTAATTATAATTTAAATAAAAATCATATATAATATTTTTAACTCATTTTTAAATGTTATTTCAAAATGCCTTTGTATTTATTCCTATTAAATAAATACTTTTCCAATATTCCAATCAATAAATTTCTTTAAAAAGAAAAATATAAAACAAATCTTATTTCTTAAATAAAATCATTATCTATATATATTTTAAATCCAAACTTTACTATATTTTTTTATTATTATAAGATATATATACTCCTTTTAAATTCAAATTCAAAGTCAGTTCAAATACACATATAAATATAGATATCAATTTTAAACAAACTCATTATTATTTAGAAATAATTTATTCTTATTTAAAATCAATTTATAATTCATAATTTAAAACATCACATTGTTAATTAATTGGTTATTTATATTTGAATATTTAAAATCAATTTATAATTCATAACTTAAAACATCACATTATTAATTAATTGGTTATTTATATTTGAAAATAACAACTTATCAAATTTAAACAATTTAATTAAGAGATTATCACATTTTAAATTTAAAACATTTGAGTTAAAAAATTCAAATTAACTCACCATTAATTCACAATTAATTTCAAAAATTGAATTAATTATCAATTTGAATTTAGCATAAAAATCAAGATCGTTACACTACTATTTTAGTGTTAAGAATCTAATACCAAAATTAATACTAGCAAATATTATCACTGCAAATATTTAATTGGTAAATATTTAACACCTTCACTTTTCCATTTGATGTATACTACCTTTTAATCCAATCATTAACTGAAACCATGCAATGCAAATATTTGTCATTCTTTATTTTTCAAGTAATTTTCGACTACAATTTCAACCTATCATTAGCAAATAGCATACATTACAAATAATTTACATTTTCAGTTTTTATAGTAAATGTTTATAATATCCCAAGCAATCATAATATATCCCTATATTTGACTTAATTAGTTCTTTCATAAATGAATGATAATATATCAACTAATTATTATCCAAAGCTATTAATGACAAATATTTGTCATTCTCAATTCTTTAAGTAAATGTATACTACTATTTCAACCTTTCATAACCAAAATCAATCATGGCAATTATTTGACATTTTAGTCTTAATCAATTATCAACCAAAATTATTTAAGGAAAATATTTGACACTTTCAATTATCCATGTAAATTCATGTACAAATTACGACTGATTATTTGGAATAACTATGTCTAGCAAAAATTTGATTAGTAAATATGTCAAATATTTTTAGATTTTTCTTTTTAAATTAGAAATCAACATCTTATAAATTTTAAATGAGCTTAAATAGAAATAATATTGAACAATCAACATTTATGATTTATTTACTTGTTGTTAAGTGTTCTGAGGTTTTTCTCTTTAAAGACCTTTATAGTAGCCACTAATGGTTGCAATTTTGGAACACCGATTTTCTTCTTTTACAAATTTTCATACATTTTTTTTACTTTACCTTCATTTTAGCTTTTTTTGGTAGGTATCGAGATGATTCAAGAGTCAATGTTGTGGTCGGAGATGATAGTGTTGTTGTTGATGAGCTAGTGATGAGTCGGAGATGAGCCATAAGTTGGAATGGAATAGACATTAAATCTCGGGATTATAATGTCTTTTATTATTTCATTCGAGTGGTTGGTTAAGAAGAAGAGTTTTTTGCACTTGTTGAAGGCAGGTATAGGGTTGGTTAGGTAATTTTTGATATGAATTTAAAAACTGTAATGACTCGGATTTATGAACGGTAATTAAATATTTGAATTATTTAAATAATTGAATCTTGGATTTAATTTGAATAATTTTTTTATTTTGAAACCTTATTTAAATTCTTTTTAATAAGAAGTGATAATGGTAAAATGTTAAATTATAATTTAAGCAATTAAAATTGTTTTAAAATAATTCATTTTAATTAATGGGTAAAATTACCATTCTAGGGCACTGCCTTGGATTTTTACGAAACTAGTTCCATTAGATTTGGAATAATGAATTGTTGTACACCAACGAGTTTCATAACTATCGAACGTGTTATGTGATTCTGCATGCTCGGTATGCATAGCGATTAAAATAGAGGATAAAATATAATACAAATTTTTCTATAAATAATCATCAACTCAGACCTAAAATTTAACTTTTCACTTTCTCAATTTGTTTTAAAACTTTTGTCAGCCGCCACCATCACTTTCTTCCATCAAAACTAATCGTGAGTTATAGTTAGCAGATTCGAAATATTTTGGATTATATAGCTTCGTATGGTCGATAGCTTCGATATGGTGTGCTTAGTTTTGGGAGCGAGTGAGTTTTTCTATGCTTGACTTAGACAATCGCGAGCTAGGGCTTGGAATCTTCATCGATAAAGGAGGTGATGGGTCAAATGGATGGTGGTGTGGCGTTAGTTAGGTGAAAGTGAGTTCGTGGGAATAACATAGGGTGGTGGATGCAGTGTCGGGAATAACATAGGGTGCTCGTAGTGGAATTCTCTATGTCTAGGATTGATTTGGCTTTGGGTGAGTTTACTAACCACTTGACTGTACAATTATTGTGTATATAATTGTTGTAATGTAATATAAACTGTATAACGAACAATGCAAGTTATTATTTTTAGACCCCGCTTTGTTTTATAAAATAAGTGACAACATTATTATTGTGTATAATCTCTCTTTTGACCATCCATAACATGTAATGTGGCCCATACTACATGTTTACACGTTTGATAGTAAGTTATAAATGTTTGAAGTGATATAGTCATTATAAACGTGCTTTGAAAACCCGGATATTTGACATATGTTAAATTGGATGAATTGTGATATATTGTGATATATGTATGTATGTATGTATGTATGTATGTATGTGTATATGTATATGTATTTGGCTGTACACGTTTTAGTGTGTTTGACATAGCGGTATTGGTTAGGACATTTGTGGAAACTAGAATTGGTAGTTGTAAATATTAAAAGCGAAAGAGTCGCTATGGATGCACATTGAAATCACTATGTTCGGCGATTTTAACATTAATTTTGACAGATATCCTAAGGCATCATCGTATTTATAATAAGCACTATAAGCGTACTTATTATCGGAAAAATATCCAGATTTAAATATATTACTCAAAATCATTTATGGGTTTTTGAAGAGATGGTTTTAAATTATAAAACATGTTTTATGGTGCTTTAAATGTAATGTTTTAAAAGTATGTATAAGTATTTTAAAAGTATATTTTTAGTATATGTATATATATGGCTTTAGAAACTTGTTAAAGATTTTATTTAAGAAATAAAAGGCATTTATATTTTAATATTTTACAAATGGTTTATGGTATTTTATTAAATATCTTAGTTTTATAAATAAATGAGTATATATATATATTAATATATATATTTTTAACGGTATTTTAGTATATTCAGAAGCTTTAAGAAGGAAGTTTAGTGTTTGTAAAAGAATAAAGGAGTTTTTGGATTATAACACTTACATTATAATGGATTAGTTTATAAATTGGTTAAAAAGGTATATAGCTTTGTTTAATAAGTAGAGAAGTACTTAGAGCTTTAAATTCAAAGTAAATGCAAGTATAAAAGTGATTTTGGGTTTATAGTAACGATGTTTGTGCAACATTTGTTTTAACCCATTTAACTATACTTTTGAAAAGTGATTGATTCTTTTCAAAGATAACGGAATAGTGAAGTGTTTTGAGTTTGTCGTAGATATTGTTTTAGTAACATTCATTTTTAAACCCTTGAATAATATTTTAAAGTGGTAAAATATTGTTAATGAATTTGGAGTATACATAGATCTTTGATAATGGAATTTTAAAGAGAATCACAAGTATTAATTAGTTTTGTATTTGTTGTGGTAATGTGTTAATAAAATTCGCCTTTAACCTGTTTTGATTATACTTAAGAATGTAAACGGATCTTCGAAAAGAAAGTTTAAAGATAATCATAAAAGTGACAATTTTTGAGTAACATTTATCTTATACCCTATGAAATTGATTTATGAATATATTTATATGGTTAAGATAAGTATATGAACACTTCTGAGAGTATCAATATGTGTTGAAATGAATAGCGGAGTTTAATTAATAAATGGAGTTTCATTCATGAAAAGTTCATGGTGTAAAAATTAGTTTAACTAATAAAAGAGGATTTTAATTAATAAAGGAAGATTAATTAAAAAGGGGATTAGAATCATTTATATGACTTGATTGTGCTTATGTGTTTCGATCAGGCTTTGTGTATTACTTGCTTATGAATAATATACGAGACTTTGCTTTCCATATGTGATTATTCTTGTTGTTATTTGATTTGACCAAATATACTTTAGCAATATCTTGAAAAAACACGGGAATTATATGGTACGGTTACTCGGTGATGTTATACTGTATGTATAATCTTGTTTTGCTCTTTTAGGACAAATGATAAGGAAATCCGTCTGCTTAAACGGTTAGGAGGTGATCTCTGATCTTATGTATTGTCCGTTTATTTCCTATAGAAACAGAGTTAAGGTTACCGGGAAATTGATTTATTGGTTTTAGAGCACCCTGTAAGTGGGGGACTGTACTTATATGTGATGACTTGAAACCGCAACCACACTAAAACCATATAAGTGTTCTATGCTTTGGAAGAGGTTCATTATTGGTTTGTGATCGGTTCGAGATGCTGGAGTCTATGTGGAGATTCATGATCTATTTGAGATGCTCGAACACATAGTTGTTCATGATCTATTCAAAATGTGAGAATCCATGTATGATTTCAAGATCTGTTGAGGAATTCATATTTTATTCGAAGATCTGTTGATATATGGGAATGCATGTGATTCTAAGATCTATTGACGAATCCATGTACGATTTCGAGATCTGTTAGTATATGGGAATCCATGTATGGTTTCGAGATTTGTTTGAGCTGGAGGTCATGTGGAAGATCTATTCGAGTAATGGAGACTCGTGTGCTGGGAAGCTGAATGTGAATTCACCATCAGTAATGGCAAAAACCATATATAGGAGACATAGCTTATGGGGTTTAGGTAACTTAAAAGGTTTATGCACTCTATTGTAGTGATACTTACAAGCACCATGTAGGAGTGATGCGACCCGGTGCCATGCATTCTAGCATGGACCAGCTATGTTTTTCTATATTATATTATATCTAGAGATATGTGATTCTTAAAAGGATATCTCTGATCCTTATGTAGAAAGACCGTTCTTGAGTTACCAAGGGCACCTCCATGGAAATCATACACAATTAGTGAACATGACTTAGCGATTGTGATCGTATACCTATTATTATTATGTTGCAAACACACATACATTGCAACTATATGATTATTTATATTTCACACCTTAGATATTATTATATTATCACTAGATTTTATAATAGAAATTATTTTGTTTTCATAAGGTAAAATCCCATCTGTATTTATTGGCGGATGGTATTACGAGATACCCTTATTTTGAAGGGTTTTAAGATATAACAAATCTATATGATTTGAATTTCTCACTATAGTTTACTGGACTGATCCGGGTATTATTCTCTTATAATGCTTCGGCCAGTTTGAGTATGTTTCCAGATTTAGTTGTGGTTCATTGGAACTCTTGGAGAGAAGCTGGATTATTTCTTACCGTATTTTATTTCCACGGCACTACTTGACTTGTATCTATCAAATTTTGTGAGGACGGGCTATTATAACTGTCTATCTTATGATAGGTAAGTTTTCTCTAATCGATGTATGTATATCAGTTTGGTAAAGTCCTTTTGAGATAATATATTTCATCATTCTGCAGTTGAGATTCTGATATTGTGTTCTTCTTTCTTTCTTTTTTCTTATTTTCTTTTACCCTAAAGTTCTATCTTTCTAGCACTTGGGTGCTCCACACGTGAATACCATGGATGTATTAATGTCGACATTTGGGGGTCAAAAACATGCTCGTTTCTTGTGGTATCAGAGCTGAAGGTTAAGCGAGAACCTTGGATTGATGGGTATAACTCATTGAGAGATAGGGTAACGGAATGCCTTGTTGTGAGTTGACTTTGTGTGTGTATGAGACTGCGTATTTTTTATGGCATAAAAATGTTTTGTATTGTGTTGATCAGTCTATAGAGTGACTTATGGATTCAGATCAATATGTGTTGCTAATGTTATTGACAGGGATCTCTAAACACTTGAAAAAGGCAAGTCGATACAGTATTTCTTTTGAAATTGGTAACTAAAATAATTTTACATAGGATTATATTTTACATATAAACGTATAATTTTCATAAATTGATATAGTAATTTGTGATGTGTTTGTTTGTCAAGAGATGATAATATTCTATTATTATCATTTATTGGTTGATTAATTGTGCTCGACTAGTTTATGAGCATTTTTACCTTTTCACTGCATGAATTGGTATACAGTAATTTATGGGAACATTAAAAACGAACACCTTGTGAATTAACTTTCACACTTTGATGATAAGGCATCAGTGATAATGTTGGGTTAAAATTTGATTTTAATGAAAGTTGTTTACTACAGACTTTGAGAAAGTTAAGATATTTCAAAGATAAACACTTCTGTGATAGTTTTATATAAGAAAGTGACTTTTATAAGCATGGTTCATTATCTAAGGGTTCTTTCCCATATAGATAATAAATATGGTTTATAAATATGAAAAGGATTTGAATTGAGAACTCGAGGACGTAAATCCCAATGTTTTAGAAATTGATTTTCTAAGGTTTTGGAAACTGATACTAGTATTATTTGGAAATAAATATTTAGGAAATTGGTATATGAAATTGATGTCATGGTACTTAGTAATATTTATGTTAATGAATAAATTCGTCAACTCCAAATGCATGTAGAAAAGACGGGTCAACTAGAGAGTAGCCTCTTCGAAGCTAATTGTAGTCAATGAAGTTATAGGTTGATTATATATGGATCATAGTTCAATACAATGCCTTGCTTTGTCATTAGTGTTAGAGTCATAAGGAATATGATATACGGTCGAAGTCGTTTTACAAATACAACCTATAGGTTCAAGTTCAAAGTTGAATAAGTATGCAAGTTCTTGATTTCAAATCGGAGCGATATGCTATGTTATGTAAGGTCAAGGTCGAAATCTAATTATGATCAGAGGCGGGTATACAAGTCTTTAGTTGGGATAAGACCAATGTAATATGCTAAGCATAAGTCATAATTCAAGAATTAAGGAGTAGATTATGAAATGCAATTGTTTAATTTCTAATTACTTATATGTACAAGACTCAAGTATTACAATCGGCTAAATTCTTAAATTAAATTAGGGTTTACAAATTTGAGAATATGTTAGAAATGAGGTGAGAGAATTCAATCCCCATAAATGGTTCCCCTAGGATCATATTTATAGAGATAGGAGGCCACCACTTCGCCTCCAGCATCTATGAATGGGACGACATTGGCAGTGCTTGTTTTAGTCTATTCGCTGGTCAGCATCCATAACAAGTGGCAATAGACATTATAAGGGGTAAAGTTGTAGCATAGCACCATTAAGAGAGAATGCCTCGAAGGCTTCAGTATTAACTTCCTTGCCAATTTGTCTTTGGCAATGTTGATATTGACTTTATCCTTCAAGTGTGATGTCAATCTCAAAGAAGTACTTGCATAAGGATGATGCGTGATGGAGTATGGATGTCATTGATGTCGATGATAGAAAATGAGTAGTGGTGATGCTGAACATAATGGAGAGTGGCATTATCCTATATTCCTTTGATATCGAAGACCCTTGGTGTTGTTGGGCAGTGTCTACGAAGTGCTTAAATATGCAATGTTGATGAAGCCTGGCATCAATGAAGCGCGCTATAGCCATTTCGACATCCATTATTGGCTTTGAGAGTATTGATAGAATTATCGCTTCACATGGACATGTGAAACAATTTGAAAGAAGTTCCTTTTTATTTTCCCTTGAAATGAAGAGTAGTTTCCTATGTCCTTGACCGCAACCCATCTCATTGGCCATATGTCTTCGAGTGTGATGAAGAGGTGTTGAATAGATTTGACGTCGTTGCATCTTTCACCACTATCAGTGTTGTTTATGTTCCTTTTCACATCTTTGAAGTCAATAGATGTGGTATTGACCAAGCTGATCCCATCCTTTTAGTGGAACAGCAGAGTTGTCTCTCCGTCGTTTCCACCCGATCATTGACACTGTCAAGGACGTTTTCATTTGCCTTCAATGCTATTTTACTACCTAGAGCTTTAGGGTTCGATGTTAGTCCTAGCTTCCTTGTTGTTAACCATAAAAATCACTTAAGGATGAATGCTTAAAGGAAGGCTCATAAAAGTGTTAAGCTCCACAAGAATGGAAAACAAGGTTTATGCCATGATTCAAAAGCAGTGTTTCAAAGGCATTAAGATAGCTATTGAAGAGGTTAGGATGGAGTCGCAAGCAAAAAGCGGTTAGGATGGAGTCGCAAGCACCTGATGCATTTACATGTGTCGAGTGAAACAAGAGCATTAAAGGAGTAAAAAGGAGAGCGAGGCTACCCTTCTACCTCAGCTAATCCTTTCGGCACAGTTGGTTCAACATATATATGAGAAAGCCTTGTATGAGCTTGAAACACCTTTCGAGGGTATTGATGACACGCTTGCGCACAAGAACCAAACCTTTCGAAATAGATGGTTTCGTTGCTGTCAATCTGCCTTATAGAGACATTTTGCCGATATGAACCTTTTGAAAGAAAAGATAAGCCTTTCGAAATGGTTGGACCCTTTCGTAAGAATAAAGGAAATTTTGCATGAAACTAAGCCACCTTTCGCAATAATCCTCTCGTCGCCTACTGATCCTTTCAAAACGATCCTCACTCATTCATGTAATCACATATCACGGTTAGCACTAGCTCAAAACAAATAAGCAGAAGATTCAAACGAGAAGAAAATATTAGGAGTACTTGCGCTAACATCAAAACAACCTGATAGAGAACTTTCACCCTTCCGCTATATAACTTTCGAAAGTGTCAAAAGGTTTTAGAGGAATATGAAAGCAAAGGAGTGGATGCATGGTTCTAATATCAAATTTTTGTAAACTACATCGATTTGGGAAAAATTATCATACTTGTAATTTAATTTAGATAAATGCAAAGGAGTGAATGCATGGATCCAATATCGATTTTGAATATGAGGAAGATTATTTCGACCATTAGCTCGACTAATGACCAATTACACATGATGCTCACTTATTTTCTTAACCCTTTATTTGACTTATGCAATGCTATGGAATCTACTTGGACACATTGATTTTGAATCATATTATCATCATGGTTCAAGATATAAAATACTAAATTGGCGTAATGATGATAATTTTCTATTAGCAAGTCCAGTGAATTTACCATTTATCCCAGATATAATTCCATTGCATATTGAATTTAAATCTTATATATTGTACATTAAGTTCCTATGAGAGAGTAAGGATCTTCTTGACTTGCTCAAAATGGGTTTCGAAGGGACTTACTGCATGGTTATTGATGTTATGTTTGCTAGAAGGACTCTTTCGAAAGGAGTTAGAATATATCAAATCATATAACTCCTTTCGAAGGAGCCTCAACCATGGCAACAGAATCTATACTTTCGAAAGTGGATTCCCTTCTAAAGGCATAATGACTGTTCCGACTTACTCGAAAGGCATTATGAATGAATGCAAAATCTATACTTTTGAAACTGGATTCACATCTAAAGGCATAATGACCTTTTCGACTTACTCGAAATGGGTTATGAATGAATTGTTCCCTTCCTAATCTCTACTTCAAATTGTTGATTGGTTCTTTTAACATTGAAAGGTCATGTTTTGAAGATATGCAGTCCTTATATACTCATTCCAAAGAGGTTTCAAAGTGGTTAGTCATTCTTTAAGTATTGCTTTGAGATGTGAAAAAAAATTCTTATTAACAATTTTGCTTTGTAATGTTGACAAGTTTTCTTCTTAACAATTTTGGTGCTTGAAGGAGGGCTTGAACTTTCGACCTTGTTATTTCCCCATAGATTAGTTATGGAATGTTTGACTTATTATAGGAAAATGAAATGAAAAAGGCTTAGTCGAATGAACGAGGAATCGGTACATACAACAAATTTAGAGGAAAATGTCACTCCAACTGTCAACTTGGAGGGAGTCGTAAAGTGACAACCATCAACCCCAGAAAAACCAAACAATAATGCAGTCAAAAAAAGGCATCTGAAGCAACAATTACTGGAAATTCAAGAGCTCTTAAAGGCAGTTCTATTTCAAAAGTCTTCTAAAACTACAAAACCAACAACTGGGGATTAGGTGATCTCACAAAGAAAAAACTTGAAGACTTATACCAATGAAGGCAAGAGCAACATAGATCTAACATCGTCAAAGAAAAAGGAACATCAAACCACAAAATTCAATCATCAAGGAAGAATACAGGATAAATCTCTCGAACAATCTAGAAGCTCGATTTCAAAGGAATACAGCCTGATATTGAAGCTTATTTGAAAGATGTGGAAAAAAGGCAGTCAAAGATATGCTAAATGCAAAAGGGAATAACTCTGGATGAGCGAGTAAATGACAATGAACGAGTAGCTCCGTTTACTGATGAAATAATGTCAGCGGTCATTCCATCTCATGTCAAGATCCCAACCATAAAATATCATGGCACTACCGATCCTGATGATCACTTGATGGCTTTTCATAGCCAAATGGATATATATAATGCCTTTGGAGCAGTGTAGTGTAGGCTATTCCCACTAGCCCTCCAAGGAGTTGTCGCAAAATGATACCGTCAATATCGAGAGAAGATTATTTACTCGTGGAAACAATTTTCTTATGAATTATTCATATGCAAGGATCCTACGGCTGATTATACTGTTCTAGAAAACATTAAACAAAGGCGGGGGAATCACCGGGTGACTACCTAAGTCAATCAGAGGCACTGAAAGCCAAGGATATGAATTATAGGGACAAGCTAATTGCGGTACATTCAGGACTGATAGAAAATACACCATTTTGGAAAGAGCTCTTTGTCACGGATGTAAAGATTTACAAGACTTCCACTTCCAAGTTGATAAATTCATTTGAATGGATGAATTGTATTATGCAAAGAAGAAAGAAAAACTCAAGAAGGACAGTGCGAGATTTGGGTTCGACTGTGGACACCAAAAGGCCAAGGTGGGAGGTTTCTAATACTAATCCAATCGCTTTGAGAAAGCCATTATTTTACATTTATGCTACAACAAAAGACAAAGTTAACTTCCCAACTTCCTTCGAAGCTAGAAATTATCTCGAGCGGAGAAATGGGGAGGATTATTGTGCTTTCCATAAAGAAAATGGTCGTAAAATTGATGAGTGCCGAGTGCTGGTTGGAATCATTCAGAAGTTAATTTATGAAGAACATCTGAAAGAATTCAATCAGGACTAACAAAAGGTGCCCCAAACCGGGGATGGACCCCAAAAACTCCCTAATACTACCATGAATAATTTAGAAGATATAGATCCATTAAATCTAAGTCCACCCTTGAATAGAATTGATGTGATTCATGGAGGACCACATCCAGTAGAACTGGCAGGGGAGCCAGAAACAAATACATCAAGGAAGCTAAAGGAGTATTTTCTATCCAAGAGGAGCCCCCATTGAAAAATCCACGGTTGAATATAAAGATGCCAAACCTTGTCATCGCCCCCAAAGACTCAAAAAGGGAATCCATCACTCCGCCGCCCGATGACCCTCTTATGATCACGGCTCAAATCGGGTTCTCAATAGTGTCCAAGATTCTGGTTGACACTAGAAGCATGGTAAATGTCATATTCAAACATACTTCTGATCCAATGGACATTCCTGAGGATAAGCTAGAGCCCAGTCTTGAACCTATTTTTGTTTCAATAAGAAAGGGCCAACTCTGGTGGTACAAGTAAAGCTGCTAGTGCAAATGGGAGTACCGCCATGCTACAGAATCTTTGAAACTCTTTTTGTGATATCAATCAGCCATCATATTGTAACGCATTATTTGGGCACCCTACATTAGATGAGGTGGATGCATTTGTCTCTTTAATGATTTGATGGTGAAATTCTTAAACAAAAGAGGTTGGGTATCATTCAGGGAGAACAATTTAGCTCCCGTGAAAAGTATTTTGCTACTCTCGACTAATATAAAAGCGAGCACTCTTCTTATTATGATTCCTCCACTATTTTTCAACCTTTAAAGATGGATTTTTGCGTCCAACATTTGAAGCAAAAATGAAATCTAATAAAATAAATAAATGTGTATTTGGAAGGTACTTTTCGACTACAAGAAAAAGGAAGAGGACTGTAACAACTCAATAGAGGAAAGCGAGATCATTGCAGATTTAGATTGTCAAGGGGAAATGGAAAGGATAAAGCCTATAGAGGATCTTAAGGAGATATGTATAGATTCAACTGATTTTACCAAAATCGTTAAAGTGGGAAAGGAATTAAAGGAAAACTTGAAAATGGATTTAATTCAATTCCTCAAGGCTACTAAAGATGTATTTGCAGGGACTCATTCGGATATATCAGTTATGTCCCATATGTTGAATATTAATCCAAATGTGACCCCTATTCAACAAAAGAAGAGGCAATTTGATAATGTTTGATCTGATGCTTTGAAAGAGGAGGTTAAAAGGCTGCTTGAGAATGGATTCATTTGAGAATTTTTTTATCTCAAATAGCTAGCAAATCCAGTGTTGGTGAAAAATGCAAATGGCAAATTGAGAACATGCGTCGATAGTACAAATCTAAACAAAGCATGCTCAAAAGACTATTATCTATTACCTATAATAGATTGGTAAGTTGATGCAACTAGTAGTTATAAGTTATTGTCCCTCATGGATGCTTATTCGGAATATAACCAAATACCCATGTTTAAACCGGATGAAGAGCATAAAAGCTTCATTACCAATTGGGGAATTTTCTATTATAAAGCAATGCCTTTCGAAATAAGAATGCGAGAGCTACTTATCAAAGATTAATCAATAGAATGTTTAAGGAGCAGACTGGACGAAATATAGAAGTTTAAGTGGATGACATGCTGGTAAAGTCTCATGAAGCTGAGAATCACCTTAAGGATCTTGAATAAATGTTCAAATTATTACGAAGGTATCAAATGAGATTGAATCCTCAGATGTGTTATTTTGGAGTTCATTTCGAAAAATTCTTAGGTTACATCGTTAGTGCACAAGGAATCGAAGCTAGTCGTGACCAGATTCTGACTATCGAAGACATGGCAGAACTTAAAACCAGCAAAGATGTAATAAGCTTGAATGGTAGAATTGCATCCATACGCAGATTTATCTCCAAGGCAACCAATAAATGCATCCCTTTTTTCAACATGATTAAGAAAAGAAAGAATTTTGAATGGGGAGAGGATTGTAAGAAAGCCTTCCATGAATTAAAAAATCATTTAGAAAGTCCCCTTATATTATCCAGCCCCATGGATGGAGAATGTCTAATTTGTATACGGCGTTTCAGAATACGCGGTCGGTTCAGTGCTGGTTAGAGAGGAGAATGGAACTCAACTTCCTATTTATTACGTAAGTAGTCGACTGAAAGATGCTGGGCTTTGGTATCCAGTCATAGAAAAGTTAGCTTACAGTTTGAGGCCGACGGCACGAAAACTCAGAGCACACTTTCAAGCACATTTAATCAAGGTGTTGACCAACTTTCCACTCAAACAAGCATTCAGTAAACTTGAGACTTCAGGAAGGCTAGTAAAATGGGGAATTGAACATAGTCAGTATAACATTGAAATTCAGCCATGAGTGGTAATTAAAGGGCAGGCTTTAGCAGACTTTATCAATGAATGTAAAAGCTTTGTTAAGGAACAACCAAAGAAAGGGAAGGATCAAAAACCCATATGGAAACTATTTGTGCATGGGGTATTAATTGAACAGGGAGCTGGTGCAGGATACGCCATAATCACACCCGATGGGCATCGATTATATTATGTAATGAAGCTTGGGTTTGTCGCAAAAAATAACATAGCAGAATATGAATCAATGGTGGCAGGATTGACTTTGGCCTTGCGAATTAAAATCCCACGGATTCAAATCTCTAGTGACTCCCAACTTATGGTGAATCAGATAAAATAGAAATATCAAACTAAAGATGCTAAACTAGCCCTGTATGTTAAGAAGGTGCTAAAAATGCTTACCTTATTTGAAGATTTTTCTATACATCAAGTTCCAAAGAAAGATAACTTTCAAGCGGGTTCATTAGCAAAATTGGCTAGCTCAAGGAGTGCTTCAGCAACTCGCATCATACTAGTAGAATATAAAGTAAATCCTAGCATTGAAGAGGAAATGCTTGAACCCGGGAAGGAAATACTGGTATTAACTAGATCCCAAGCCAAGATGCTAGAGAGAAAAGGAAAATAAATTAATGAAGAAATTCCATATGAGAAGCCCAATCAACCAAAGACTAATAATTGTTTTGATAATACTCGGATGGCACCTATTATAGAATATCTTACTTGTGGGATATTACCATCTGACAAAATGGAAGCTAGGAAAATCAGGCGACAGGCTCCGACTTTCACGACGATGGATGGAATTCTTTATAAGAAAGGATATGACTTACCTTACTTATGATGTGTGAGTCTGGAGGATGGGATGAAATTATTGGTGGAAGTGCATGAAGGACTTTGCATAGACCATTCCAACTGGGTAAAGTTGGCTAAGAAAATACTGTGACAAGGTTTCTATTGGCCTCGAATGGCAGGTCAAGCTATTGAGTATGTAAAGAAATGTGAAAAATGCCAAAAATACTCAAAGATTCCTCATTTACCATCAAGTCAATTAACTCTGCTCTTTAGTCATGGCCCTTCGATACATAGGGAATCGACTTAATCAGGCTATTTCCATTTCCAAAGGAGAGTAAAATATGTTGCAGTGGCCATTGGCTACTTTACTAAGCGGAACCACTCCCCAAAATCACTTCTAGGAAAGTGCTTAGATTCGTCATTTAAAACATCATTACCAGGTTCGGGATCCCTTATAAGATTATATCTGATAATGGAACACAATTTAAAAGTGAATAATTTTCTTGATTTTTCCATAAGAACGGGATTATCAAAAGCTTTCCTTCCATGGCACAACCAAAGGCTAATGGAGCCGTTGAGGTGGCAAATAAGACTATTAAGACTATCTAGAAAAGGTGATTGAATAAAGCCAAAGGAAATTGGTTAGAAGAATTTCCATATGTACTTTGGGCCTATCGTATATCCACTAGAACTGCAATGGGTCATACCCCTTATCCTCTAATATATAGGCATGAAGCAACGTTGCCGGTTGAAGTTGAGGTACCCTGACATTGAAGAATCGTATATGCATTTGATCCAAACAAGAATTGAAGGGAAAATCATTGGATTAAATACATGAGCTAAAAGATTAAGCAGCTATTCGGACTGTAGAATACCAGAAGAAAATCTTAAAATACTATAGCTCGAAAGAAAAAACAAGATCGTTTCAAGAGGGAGACTTAGTACTCTAAATTGTAACGACCCAGAATTTTATTTAATTAAAATTTGAATATTTAATTAATTTTAAGTATTAATAAGTGAATTTATAAGTCGAATAAATTTTATTTGACTAATTGGATTTAATTGGATAATTAAATCGATAATTTAATATGTTAAATTATGAAAATAATTGAAAATTGAGTTAAATATGATTGAAAATGATTTGTAAAATTTTATTTTATCATATTGAAGTTAGAATGATATTTTAGAACTTTTAAAATCAAATTAAAAGTTAATTTGTGAAAATTGAATATTTTAATATTAAATCGACTAGTGAAAATAGTCAATTTTTGAACAGTCTCAGAATTGGACGAAACCAGTTCCATTGGATCCGTAATAGTTAGTTATTATCGGATTTCAATTTTCGTATCAATCGGAGCTATCGTTTGATCGTGGCAGCTCGAAACGCATCGAATTATTTTTAATTTTAATTTGGCGAGTTAAAATAGCCATTTTTCAAAAAGTCTCGGATTTCGACGAAACCAGTTTCATCGGATCCGTAATGTGATATTATTGTAAGGTTTCAAATTTCGTGTCAATTGGATTTACCGTTTGTCCGATACAAATTAAAACGCCTAGAAAATCGTTTAAATCGGTTTAATTTAAATCGAACGTTTATTGCCATAACTCGCACAGATGACCGAATTAGCTTTCGAAACCTGTTCCATTGTGTCCGGAACGCGGGGTAAACCCTAGGAACGTCAGTTTCGGCGCGTAAATTGGAGTTTGGAATTCCCGGATGAATAGTGTCGTTTAATTTCCTATAAATAGCCCCTAAATTCACAAAAATAAATATAAAAAAATTTAAAACCCTAATCTATACAGCCAGCCGCCACCATAGAACCGATGGCTAAAAACCTCCATACTTCCTCCCTCGGTAACTCCAAATCCGTTCATCGATTCCAGAAATCTCCAACTACAAAAGTATAGTGCTCGATGAGATCTTGGATTTCAACGGTTATGATTGCAAATGGCTTTGTGGATTGATGGCAGTTCGAGCTTGAACTTTGGCCGTTCTCATGCGTATAGATGGTGCTAGGTGGGGCCGAGTGCCACCATGCTCTGGCCGAAGGTGAAGTTCACGAAGGGGGTCGACATGGTGGAACCTGATCGAGCTAGAAAGTGATGATGGAGGTGCGAATTTAAACCCTAGTGCACGGCTATGGGTTCGGCTATACTGTAGTTGCACGCGTGAGATGAGGGAGAAGAAGGAAGCAAAGGCACGGCCAAGATTGCAGGGAGCAAGATCATAGGACGGTGATTTGGTGGAAGGTTTATAAAATTTAATTTTGTTGTAAATTTAGTTATAAAAAATTCGAGTAAACTTGTAAAATCGATAACTTTTTCATACGAGGTCGAAAACGCGCGAAACTAGTTGCGTTGGAATCGTATGGACGAGCACTACGCGATGAAATTGGATTGGAGTCGTTTGGAGTTAGTGAGAATTTCGGGTAAAATTAAACGTCCGTTTAATTTTATTCGAAATAAATCGCTAAAACGAAATTAAAATCAAGGTGAGAACTTCTCACTCAATCGAATCAGTTTCGATTTTAATTTTAAATAGTTAGATTTAAAATATTTGAATGCATGTTTGAATGATGATTGTTATCTATTGTTAAAATAGACATTATGCGCCGTTAGTAAGCGGATGTTATTTATTAAAAACATATACCGCGAATATTTCATAAACAGTGAAATTGGTATTATATATAATAGCAATATATATATATATATTGGCATATGTATATATTGGAGTTATTGATTTCCCGCATTTGTATAGCGGATGAGACCCTATTGCGCCGTCTATTAAGCGGATAATATTTTAAATCCCATATACCGCGATAATTCCGTACTGGAGCGGAATTGGTATTGTGCTAATGTTTGTGGATGCAGGAAAACAGGTTGGGGGGATCCAACTGGATTCCTCAACAGTTTTTATTTGATTTCAGATATTTTGATATTTGATGGATTATCATATCGATATATGATATCGTTGTAGTCGTGATTGACTATTTGGTGTGTAGCATCATTGGACCAAATTTGGAACTTTAAAATGATTTTTAAAGTGATTTTTGAAAGTATACGTTTATAAAATATTTTTGGAATTGATTTATTTTAAATAAATAAACGTTATAATTTTAATGTTATAAAAATTAGGATTTTTGAGAAATATGGGTTAATGTTTTTTTTAAAAATAATTAAATTGGATTTTTTAATTTATTATAAAAGTTTAAATATAGGATTTATAAATTTGATTATTTTATAAAACAAAATGGTGAAATTATAAAGGAGTTTAAAGACGTTTTAAAATAATAGTATAAATTGATTTTATAAAAGATTTATAAATTGATAATTTATAAATGAAAATATTTGAATTATAAAACGAGTTTTTGTAAGTGTTAGAATGAATTGTGAATGAATTTTATAAATGAATGAAATTCATAGAATTATAAACGGTGAAGTTATAAATGGAATTTTATAAGCAGTAGGTTTATAAAATTTGAAAAATTAATTGAAGAATGGATTTTTGATAAATAAATGAATCTTATAAGTTATAAGATTTATAATTTAGAAAGTCTTAAAAGGAACGATTTTGTAAAATAATCGTTTTATAAGTATTTAACTTATAATATGGACTTTTGGTTCATAATTAAGATATAAAGTGAATAGGTTAATAAAGAAAATTTATAAAGAAAGATGTTATAAAATAAATAGAAATGGAGTTTATAACGTTGTCTTATAAATCCGCAAACAACTTATTTTGATAAGTAAATTGTTGAAACCTATTAATGGAGTTATATTCACGTTTTTGACTGTGAATAATCCTTTAAAATGAAATGTATAAAAGGATGAAATGTGTTAACGTAGTATATTCACGTAGTCTATTACAATCATGCTGACGTTTATGCATGCCCTTGGCATTCACAAGCTCTTCGCGATTAAACCTCAGCATTGCTCAAGCCTATAAATATACCTGAGTTGGATAACTTCATCTTAAAAAGCATCCTAGCAATGAACATAATTAGTGTCGAACAGAAATCGAATAGAACCAACTTAAATCACTATAGAAATAAAATTTAGTTACATAATCAAAACATGACAAACCAATCTTCAGCATTAAAACATTCATCACTTATTACATCATCTCTACTTCTCCGCATACTTAAAAATCATACAAAGACATGGAAAAGTCATTCGTTAGTCAAGGTTCTAATCTTAAACCTAAACCACTCAAGATGAGGGCTATTATGTGGAAATGAACCATTCTAATGTATATCATTTTCGGTGCAATATGAAATCACTAAGGGCCTCTTTCTTTCGAACTACTTAGTTTATTTGGTATAACAATTCTTGCGTCTTATCCTTATGCTCCACGAAAGTTTTTCCTAACTCTTTTTCATGCCTATACATAGCTACAACACTTGATCCAAGACGATCTAAGGTTTGTTTTTTTAGCCTAGCCTCGGTCTCTCTCAACAGTTTTGTGAATACATTCTCTCTAGAATACTAAACAAAACAATGAGAAAACGCGATCATTCGCAAGAAAAACATAAGGAATACTATGTTTCATCACATACACTAGAACAAATTTCAAAATTATAATACAACAATAAACAAAATAAATTCTGGACTAATCATTTAATTCTACTGGAGAATGCGAATTAACGTTGCTTGTAGATGTTTTGCCCTTATTCTCGGATTACAGGTTCACCTAACCTCTATCAACCTTGACCATTTCCTCCTCAAAAGAGTGCCATAATAGTTTGGGTCGGCCTTTTGCTCTACCATCTCTTCCCCATTTCACCTATCCCGACAATATTTGCAAATTGAAGTAGCCAAAGACTAATCCTCCAAGAAATCAGGCTTGATCTCGATTCCAAAATTACGCTTAACTAAAGCATAAAAACCATAGGTCACATTGGAAGTGACTGCATCAAGGACTTTCTTCGATTGGGATAATTCCTCCTTCATTGCCTTAAGCTCCCTCTCAACCTTCAAATGCCTCATTCTTCTCCCTTAACTTCTACGCTTTTGAAGCCCAAGCATCCAATGCAGCCTTAGCTTCCCATTCAACCTTTTCACAAAACACTTTAATCTCTTCCTTAGCTTTGACATTAGCAGAAGAAAACTTAGCTTTCCTGGAATTAGACAAGGCAAGGTGGGCTTTGAGTTTAGCCATCCGACCCGAAAGCAAAGTTTGGGCACTTTTTGTCTCATGTGCCTTTACATCAAGGCCGTAGACTACGAGAAAGTGAAATTTGAGAAATGTAAGTAACAAATTAGTAATTGGAAGAAGAAAAGGAGAAGAAAAATAAGATCATTCACATAAGACAAGAACTTCTCAAATTCAAACAAGACTGAGGGAGATATCTTAAAAGCCAGAGTAGAAAGGAAAGGAGGAACTTGTGCAGCTCTTCCTACTTTCTTTATTAAAGCAAGGATGGTAACCTCAAATGTGGTAAATCCGCCCATATTGGGGGTAGAACCACAATGCAAGGAAGAAATGGTCGGTCCACTAGATGCAGAAATAGGAGGGGGGAAATTCTCTACATCAGGAAGGGGTGGAATATATAAGGAAGAAGGAGAACTATTTGATATTTTCAAAGCAATAAGGAAATCATCGGATCCTTCAGGCTTCCTCTTCAAGCCTTTCCTCTTATTCTTCTCCTTCAAAGAATCAAAAAGCTTAGCGAGAACTTTAGCACCCGTAGTATCTACACAAGAAGAAAGATAACAATTCAAAATTCAGAGGTATGACAATTTCTAAAATCTATTGCAAGTAATTTATACCCCCAGATTTAGTTGAGGAAGAAGCTAGCTTAGATATATTATGAGAGAAGGTATAACGAGGATGCAGTAAACGATGCTCAATCAGTTTTGGCCTATTAAAAAACTTTCTTATTTTCTTATCCTTTTCCTCCAAACCTAAAATCCATTGCCTACAAGAATCATATAGTTTCTCATTTTCCTCAAAAAAAATGGTATAAACAAAATAGTGCAGGAAAAAGAAAGGGAAACTATCAAAATTCAAAATAAAAAAATAGAGACCGATCAATTTTTTAGTTCTAATTGGGACATCAGGAAAAACTGATTGCCTAGGCAGAATATAGAAGAAGTCGCCCCCTCCCTTTATAGGATTCTTTTTAATTTCAAAAGGAAACTGAAGTTCCTTGCTAGTGAGATTGATGCATTTTCAGCACAAATAACGAAGATGGACAAGGAAAGGGTATACGAATGAGGAGAAAGTTGAACCGAAACAGCATCTAGGGTAGCAAGCCATAGAGGATAATCAAATGCATAGGAAGATACAATCTACATAGGATATGCTTGGGAGTGATGGCAATTTATCCCCCCAACGGCGTATTAGTGCGTTCATGAGAACCCTAACTGCATAACCATGAAACCTATATTGCCTAAGTACGCCAATGGCTTCTTCCAGGCGAGTGATCTTAGAAGGAGGAAACGTAAAGGAAGACAAAGAAGAATCTATCTCAAAGTTCTAAAGATTACTTCTAAGAAGGGACGAAGGAGGATCAAAATAATTTCTTTTATGGTAAATCTACTGAAATACCCTCAAATTTGGAAATTAACCTAATGGAAGTTCCTTTCAAATAAAAGGATAAAGAAAGCTTGGGAAAGATGAAGAAAGAATGTACGTACCTAAATTTGGATAATGGCCGCATGATCAAAGTGATCAAGAATTTTTATGAAACATATATTTTACTGCAAAAATAATAAGTGCAAAGATTTGTAAAAATCTATCTGGGTAAACAGAAAGTCAAATTGAATAGTTATTTAAAGGTGGTGCAATAATAGAATGACACAGTATAACAACATTAAATGCGAGAACAGCTTAAAAGACTTTTTCCTAGCACCGAAAAGATAGATTAGACAGAACTGACTAGACATACAGACCGGGTGTTTAAAACAATAAATCTACCACGACCTATAGTCCCTGAAGACTTAAAGGGCAAGTGTTATACTTGTTCTTACCATGAACTACAATAAAGGAAAATGGGTAGAACATAAGATCGAGAAAGCTACCCTCGTGTCAAGGAGACTAGAGGAAATCAAACGAATCAATTAAATTCATACTGAGCAGCGAGGCTGACATGAAATCATAGCACCTAACCCAGCTCGAGCCCTGTAACTTGGAGAACTACAGCAAGGGACAAATATTGCATGGATCAGGAAATAAGGGCAGATCACAATGGCCATATCCAAAATCAAAGGCAAAAGTGAAATACCGAGTCGAGACATAGGAGGCAGCACATAATATACTAAGTTGACCATACGTCCAAAGCTCATACTTTTTTGATACCTACAGGATCAGGTCTGTATAAGCAAATTCCGAGGGCGATCTATGCTATGGTGCACAGAGTCAAGAACATTCCTAAGGGGATATATGCAGGACTACCTAAAATACGCTTTAATATAGAACAATATATACAAGTAAACCACAAAGTTGAAGCTCCTTTTCTCTCTCATCAGCAACCTAAGCACAATTACAAAAAGGCAACTCAAACTGCACCTAGATCAAATCACAAGCAGTCTCAAGCACATTTATATATATACTAAGTCATCTTACAGAACAAAATCAGAAATGCCACCCCAATCCGACCCGATACATTATCAAGTCAAGCAAAGATAGAAAAGGTATCAGCAGGGTGGTGTGGTCTGAACACCGGGTAATATTCACAACTACACCTTTTCATACGCATCAACAACATAGGGAAGCTTCAAGGTGGTCTCCCACCATTCCTCTAAGATATTTTTCCATTCCGAGAGAGGGGAGACCGATCCATATAGACTTAGGCTTCTGACCTAATATTTCGGACATCCCGCTTCAAATTTCCAAGATCACACCAAAAATAATATATCCTGCTAAAAACCCATCATCAATCTCGGCATAATGAATAGGCATTGTAGATGAATGACAAGTGGCAAAATCCAAGGGTGAAGATTACAGAGAAAAGATCGAAGGCGATCACAACAACCAACAATGCATTTTTCATACTATAAAAGGAAATACTAGAGGACAAAAAGAGGGATCTTTCTTCAACCACTTCTTCTTCCAAAAACAAGGAAAATCTAAAAGAAGAATATTATATGCCTTTGGGCTATTATAATTTGTATAAAAAATGACAAATATCTAATGTATTATTCCATGGATGTCGTATCGAAAATAATCCGAACCACATAAAAATTTCTGTGTCCTTTACTTTTATTATTCTGCTATTTGATTTTGATTGTTATTTACTTACAAAATCATTTTGACATTTCAACAAACAGTTGAAGTGCGACTACAAGGCTATGTAAGCATCTAACGACATAACTGCTTCCCCAAAGCAAACTTAACACAGCTTAAATCTATTGATTCAAATCATGGAAGAAAATCGACATCTAAGATTTTTTTTCACAATCTAGCTGAGTGTAGGAAAGACAAAAAATTTCACTAACACCTTGGTTGTGAGGTAAATATCCTCATAAGAAGTAGTAAAAGAATATTTCTTAGAAAGTCGTGAACTTTTGGAGGATGATTCCCTTGATTTCCACTTACTTCTTTTGTATGTAACGGGCTCTTTAGACTCCGTTGCAAATTTTCTCTGTATAGAGCTTTGAGTCTCGTTCAATTTATGGGAATGAGTCAGAACATTCCTTAAGTTTTTGGTGAATTGATTAAAGTCTTCTGTTGTTATTTTTTTCAAACATGGTTCCCCATGCTTGGAGTTGAATTCTCTTTCTTGAGACGACACTGAATTTCTAAACTTTTGAATTGAAATATTTAATTGATTTTAAATATTTGAAAGTTACTTTAACTTGAATTTCAAATATAACCATGAATTTGGCAATTTATTTATTGAATTTAATTACAGAAATTTTGGTAAAATCTTGAGTCTTCATTTTTAAGCTTGTTGAAAATAATTTGATGACTTAGAAAATTCATATTGATAATACTGAAGAAATTGGAAGCTTTAGAATTGAATTTGGAAATAATTTGTTCAGTTTGAAATTATATTGTTTAAATCGATAATTTAAAATAGCCTTCCGAGGCACAGTCTCAGGATTCAACGAAACTAGTTCCATTGGATCCACAACATTGCATTATTATCGGATTTTAGTTTTCATAGCATTTGGAGTGATCGTTTGGCCGCACGAATAGCAAACGCGCTGAAATTTAAATTAAAAATTCAGTGTTATAACTGGTCCGAAAAGCTATCTTCTCCATATGATCGAATTTGGACTCGGAACCTTTTCCATTGCGTTCGGAATAGGCGTATAACATTATAAACGCCTGACAGCACGCCTCGATAGGAGTTCAAAATTTCAAGTTCCAAAATTGATATGATTTAAATTTGAATTTAAAATTTGAATATGAATAATATAATTGAATTTTGTTGCAAGCACGGACACGTATAAAACATTTTGAAACACGTGTTCATGTATATACCATGCGTCCCCTTCCTCTTTAAAAAAAATAAAAAAAAAATAATCAAAACCAGATAAATAAAAGAAAAATCGATTTTTCTCTTCAAATTCAAATCAAAAGCTCGTCTCCATTCAAATAGAAAAAAATGACCGATCTTCTTCAACCTCAAACAAAAGAAAAAATCGAATTCAAAAAGGAAATCGCGGCTTTCCCTTTTTAATGAAATCGATCCATTGACAAATAAAAAATAATAATAACCTAATCGAGTCGCTCGAACGAAAATGGCTGCTCGCGGTGGTGGCTCGACGATGACGACGAGGCATAGTGTAACAACCCGCATATTTATCGAGTTTACATTTAAATATTTTTATTTAAATATTAAATCGTTAATCGGATTTTGGTCCGAAAAACTACTTTTTGCAAACGGTCAAATTAGGACTCGAGACCACTTCCATTGAGTTTGAAATGTCGTTTACAACTTTTTAAGTATAAACATCGATAGGTTTGGAGTTAGTGAAATTTCACTAACTTTTTCCGCTTTGGACTTTGGGTTAGTTTAGCCTATTAAGCCCAAGTTCCAACCCTCTTCTCCTCACTCTTCATAAATTTCCTAACTAACTCAAGCTTTAGCATTAATGGTGAAGAGAATGGGAAATTAAAACTCCAAGCTCAAATTCAATTGCAACTCCATCATTCAACTCCAAATTCATGTAGAAGATATTGGATTCAAGCTTTGGATTGCTTCTCCTTGCTTTCAAGCTTCATCTTCATAAAATTTTAGTGCAAAGGTGAGATTTTTATCTCACAATTCTAGTCTATAACTATATTGGACTGTTGGGAATGATTCCCTATCACTTTAGCATGCATATTTGCTTTTGGTTTGGATTGGATTGGCGAAAAACTCCGATTTTTGGTGTTTGGGAGAAATTTCTGCATTTAGGTCGTTCTGGCCGTTTTTAGCTCGCTCGGAGTTAGGTCGTGTGGACCTTAGGTCGTAGGTCGCGTACGAGTTAACCCCTAGGTCGTTCTGGCCATTTTTAGGTCGTTCAGAGTTAAGTCGTTCGTCCATGGGTCGTGAGTCGTTCACGAGTTAACTTTAGGTCGTTCTGGGAGAATTGGCACTTCGGAATTAGGTCGCTCACGAGTTAAGTCGTTAGGTCGCTCGCGAGTTAGTACCATAGGTCGTAGGGCTTTAGGTCATTCTGGAAGTATTGGCACTTCGGAGTTAGGTCGCTCGCGAGTTAAGCCTTAAGTCGTAGGTCGCTCACTAGTTAGGCCTTAAGCCGTAGGTCGCTCGCGAGTTAAGCTTTAAGTCTTAGGTCGTTTCCGACCTATAATCTCCAGGCAAACGTTAAGTCGGCCTGCTTTATCTCGTAGGTCGTCTCCGACCTAAGCTCCTGATAAGTCGTTCGAGTTAGGTCGTTGGACCATTTACCTTAGGTCGCTCGTCCACTAAGTCGGCCTGGTTTATCTCGTAGGTCGTCTCCGACCTAAGCTCCAGATAAGTCGTTCGAGTTAGGTCGTTGGACCATTTACCTTAGGTCGCTCGACTCTGTTAAGTCGTAGGTCGTTAGACCTTAGGTCGCTCGACTCTGTTAAGTCGTAGGTCGTTAGACCTTAGGTCGTTCGCCTTCCTTAAGTCGCTCGACCCCTCCACACTAGGTCGCTCGGCTTGCTTGAGTCGTAGGTCGTTGGACCTTAAGTCGCTTGCCTCCCTTAACTCCAGTTAGGTCGCTCGGCCATTGTGTTAGGCCGCGTGAACCCTTAGGTCGTTAGACCTCATTTTGCTTTAGGTCGTAGGCCGCTTGTCTTCACTTAGGTCGTACCGTTTTGGACGGGGCGCTGCCCCCTGGACCCCCGCGACCTGACCGGGCAGGTCGAACCCCGTAAGCGGTGGCGTTGCCCCCGCACCCCCACCTTGGGGGGTTGCCACCCCCCCTGGACCCCCCCTCCGTAGGGGATCTTATCTGAAAAACATTGAGCTGATTTCCTTGGATTTTATTCACATCTCCGTATGCGATTTTTGTGACTGATTGTTTCTACAATTGCTTATGTGTTTTGTCACTTTATAATATAAAGGTTTCAATACTAGTAGTAAATATCAAAACTCTTTTAACAAACAATTTCAACTCTATTTTTAATAACAAAGCTCTTTTCTTAAACCGTTTTCCAATCTATTAGTATATACAAGCCTTTACCTCACTCGGATGAGAAATCTAATTAAACGACTTAGTAAAACAAGTGGTATGAAGCGCTTGCGTTCACTTCGTCGGTTAATTCTTGGACTTGTTCGATTGAACCTCTTATGACAATTTTATTAGTGAAGATTTACAGTTTGTTCGTAAATATTTAAGTTAAGCAAGTGGTTATGGGACATGAAGCTAAACTTCTATATTTACTAGCTTAGTGTAATTGACACTTCTCGTTGATCTTGATGATCGCTTTATGAATTAGACTAGCAATTGCGCGATGTCTCTTTCATTGCAAGGTTAGACTAGACACCACTTGTGTGATTCCATTCACACATACCTTTCTGCTTTTTGGTTAGTCTTGACCTCATTCTGTGTGATTCCACTCACACATGTGGGGTAGCTCCCCATGGTCTTCGGACCGTCATGTGATAGGCCTCTTTCCCTTTTTATGATTTCTGGATTTCTCGTGTTGATTTCTGGAATTTATGTCATTGACTTGTTATGAGTACAAGTTTAGGGTATGATGCCCCCTTCGAATCTTTGAGAAGATTCTTGTGATATTGATTATCTCTTATTGATTGATCTTCTGTTGATCATTATTTACATACTTATAGTGGTATGTCGTTATGGATGTTTATGTTTATGCCATATCTTTTATGTTATATCATGTCATCTGATATTTATAGCTAGACTGATCCGTTTATTATTTTCTTAAATAATACTCGGATCAGACCGAGATGTTACAGGTGCTTCTGCTTGACTTCTTCCCAGGGATTCATCACTCTGACTTTTGGCTAACTGTTTAGATTAGCAGTTTTTGTTGTATACACTTGAGATATAGACTCATAGTTGTATTCTTTTGTATAGCACGTGTTGCTATTCTTTTGTATTATCGTGGATCTTATTGACCACTACTCTGATGTACACTTTCATGTGTTAGTTATATATTCATATCTTCTTCCGCCTTTGTGATATGGATATCTGTGACTGATTTGTGATATGATATTTCTATGTTTGTTTCCGAAGATTATTTATAGCCACCGTGTGATAAGCAATTACATGGATGGTCGCTCCTCAACAGCCTTATTCTCCGTGCTAGTTGACAGCACTTCTCCGGAGTGTTCTTGGCTAGCGTGGGTATAGAGGTAGGGCGTCACACATAGGCAATTGCAGTGGGGCTCGAGTTCAATATATGGGCGAATGGCATGGTTTTTGTGCGATGTCGCTCGCACGCGTCAATGTTGGTGGGCGATGTCGAAAGTTGTGGAAGGCGGCGCAGTGGTGTTGGAGGTCGCGACTATGGCCGAGTGCTTGGAGGTGAAATGCGAAGCTAGGGCAGCAAGCTCGTAGGGTTTTATTCCAGGACAATTTAAGGTAACAAATTTTGTTTTTATTTAATGTTATTCAAGTTTTAAAACTTTTAATTTAATAAACTGATTCATTTTATATATCCAGAAAAATAGTTACAGTAAAGAAATTTAATATTTCGTTATTTACAGAAAAATATATGTAAATATATATCCATATAAAAGATATACACGCCTATTTCAATTTAATATTCACGTATGTACAAAAAATTAAAAAAGGGATTTACAGTAAGGTATTTTCGCTATTTTGCAATTTCGATTTAATATGTATATATGCAGAAAAAATATATAACATATGTGCAGTTTTAAATTTTTAATATACATGCAAATAGATCTGATAATTACTGCAGTTAAAATTTTGAGAATAAATGATTTGGTGATTTGATGGTACAATTAACTTATTTAATTTATTTAGCTATTAAAAGATATTTAAAAGGAAAATTATTAGTTTAAAGTAAATTTTTAGTTAATTAAATTATTTATATGGAAATTGATTTGTTCAAAAAAATTAAATAAATAAATGAATAGTAATTTATTATTCGATTATTTCAATTAATAAAATCTTATAATGTTGTTACAAGGTTTTAAAATCGTGAAAATGAGCTGGAATTGAAATGGGTTGCATGCATAGGCAAAGGTGAGATCTTCTCACTCAATTGGAATTTCCAGTTTATTGGAATTTCTAGTTTAATTTTAAATAGGTAAATTTAAAATCATTGATTGTGTGATTGGATGATAAATTATTATCAGTTGTATTGGTTTAGACCCTCTGTGCCGCATAATAGCAGATGATATTATATTAAACTCATATACAGCAATATTCCACCTCGAAGTGGAACTGGTATTATATATGTATTTGAAGTGATTGATTTCCCACATTATATAGCGGATGAGACCCTATGCGCCGCATAATAGCGGATGATATTATATTAATCCCATATACCGCGATATTCCACCTCGAAGTGAAATTGGTAAATTGTTGTGCTAACGTCTGTGGATGCAGAGAAACATGTTGGAGGGATCCAATTGGATTCCTCAAATATTTGAATTTGTTAATTTAGCCGAATATATTTTTGGGATCGTAGGATATAAGAAATAAATAAAATTGGATTTTTGAAATTCAAATAGAAAATTTATAATATATTCATTTAAAGAATTGGGTGAATTTAAAAGAAGAAATTCAAATGGATAAAGTTTTATTTTTGAAAACTTATTGAATAAATTCCAAAATATGGGAAAGATTTTAATAAATGGGTTTTGAGTAATATGGTTTAATAGTTGAAGAATTTATTTAAAATTGGAATTTAAATAGATTGGGAGAGATAAATAACTTTATTTTAAAAGGGAATAAATTTAGAAATCAAATTTGGAATTTAATTTGGTGTTTAAAAATAAATTTTTAGGAAATCGATTTGGAAATTAATTTGGTGTTTGAAATAAATTTGGAAATAAATTTGAAAATTGATTTGGTGCTTGAAAGTGGACATCTGGAAATCGATTTGAAAATCATATATCAGTGGATATTTGGAAATTTAAATTCACAATGGGAATTTTATAAAGAAAAGGGAATTTTGTTTTAAAAATAAATATTGGTTATATTTAAAAAGTGTGAGAAATTTACGGATTTGAAAGGTAAACTAAAATAAATCAAGAAGGATTTATTAACTGATTTAAATGGACCATTTTGAAATGGAAGGTGTATTTTCCCTGGTAAGCCGAGTATGTTTTAAAGTAGCTTTCAAAATTAATAGTTTTGAAGTTGGTTTTAAAAAGAATGTTTTGTGGAGAAATTATTTCTTAAGTTGTTTTTAAATCTTTAAAGTAAAAGATTTATTTAATTAGTTATAGAAGTGATTATTTAAAGATTTAACGGATATTCGATTTAGAAAATGGTTACTTAAATAATTACACTCTATCTAATAATTTAATTTTAAAACTATTTTGGACTTAAGTTTATATGAGATATTAGTATAACATTTTCATAACTAATATTTAAGCTAGTGTTTTAAAATAGTTTTATTTTAAATGTTTCCAAGTATGTTTTAGATAAGTATTTTAAATTATTTTAAAGTATTTGAACTCGGCAGATTTTCAGTGGAAATGAACAAATATTTGGAAATATATTCCACATAAGGATAAATGATTTGAAATTTGTCTTCAAAGAATTGAAATGTGGGAAGTGATTTGAAATTTGTTTTCAAATGGTTGAAGTGTAATCTTGCGAAGATATGTTGAAAATAAATAATTGGGGGAAAATTATTTGAAATCTGATGATTGTTGTGAATGTTGATTGATAGTTAAATAACCGACTATCAATATTTGTCTTTTAATGGCATTTGAATTTCGATGCTACCGGGGGTCGGATTCCAAATGGATATTCGAAAACCACATCGAATCTTTGTGATGGATCTTTTGGTTGAAAGATCAAAGTGGAAATTGTTGTGATTTGTTTGAATCTGAATATAACACTTATTTTTAAAATAAGTGCTCGTTATTCGGATTAGCTGGGAGAGGACTTTGTGTCATAAAACCCATTTCGAATAATGATGCGATGAAATGGAATTGCATTTGAAAATGGTGTTGAAGACCAAGTATTTTCGAAAGCGAAAGGATTACCTGTCGAATGTCTCTGCACTGGGTTACTACGGTATAGAGATTTTATCACCCTTTGTGATGGGGATTCCGGACGTGATTAGGGAATATCCGGTTCGCAAGTACTTCTTTGAAGTGCCTTCAGTTTAGTTCGATCCTGGAACGGACTTATATGGATGTGTGTCTGACATTACACTTTGAGTTGAAAGCTGGTTTCTATCAAATATATTTCTGTTGGTGGCGGAGAATTTATTCTCTTAGCTTAACACCCTTCTCTGAGACGTACGAGCTCATAGGTTATGTAGTTGATGGTTACTATTGATATATTCCCAAATTGGTAATGTGGCATATGAAGTGTTGTTGATCATTTGTTGATCGAAGCATGGCTTTGTGAAAAGCCTAGCTTTGTGGACGAGACTTCGTCGGACCTCACAACCTGAAAATGGTCGACACAAGAAGGATGCAATAAGGTTATTTGGGGGTAGCGCCTCCTGAGGGTATGTCATTTACTTCTGGAAAAGGGTGGTATCATAGTATGGAGCCCAAATACTCAACTTATGTGGTTGCTGCAAATTTATTACTTTGTGGTTGTTACATTGTGGTTGAGGATCCTCGGATACAGGTCGCAAACGACCGGGGGATGCCATACTCGTGTAGTAGTTACCTAGTTAAAGAGGTAACCCGGCCTTGTGTTGGCACAGATTCGGTTAGGTTCTCGGGCGTCCCTCCTGAGGCGTACCCATGTGGCCCAGAAAGTTCCTTAGCCTGACCATTTGTTGGTAATCCAATCATCAACACGCGCCTTGTACGGTTTTAGTTGTAGAACCTGCCATCTAATATGGTAGCTATAGTAGGCATACTATAATGGTACGTATGCTGGCTAAGATTAATATTATACTTGCAAATGTTTTCCACTATGCACTAATGATAATATTAAATTGAATTTTGTGTATCAAGCATGTTTGACTATCATAAGGAGAAATTCTCCCCCAAGTGTGCGATTGCATTGTGTGTGCCGGGAGGCCTTATGGTAGCTTCATTTTCCAAAAGCATAGCGGATATCTTTTCCTTTCTTTGTGAAAATAACTATTTTTGAGATCTCACACCAGTCCCATGACTGACCTGGAGTTTATTGTTCCCTTTCTAAATTCTGTGTGCCCATAATTTTCCACATAGGAAGCCTAGAGTCAGGTTATCAGTTATTCTGGAGCAATGTTAGAAAAGTTGCTGTGGAGATCTGGAGGCAAGCTGGATAGCGAGACGTATCACTTACATTATCTAGTGTCTGCCGCGTTTGGATTGGTGCAAGTCAAAATTTCCTTGTAAGCCAGTTTTAATAACTGCCAGTGTTGTATTGTGTCCTTGTAACACTCTGATGATGTACGTATAAACAGATATAGTGCTTTTGTTTTAAAGATATCCATTTATCTATTATATGTTGTTCTACTGTGAAATGTGAGATTCTGTTATTGTTTCTGTTCTTCTTCTATCTTCTTCTTCTTAAACCCTAATGGTTCGAATTTTCGGCATTCGATTGTGAGGCATTTGATGTAGTGGACGTATTAATGTCGACTTTCGGGCGTCGAAAAAATCAGGTCGTTACAAAGTGGTATCAGAGCAATTGGTTAAGCGAGAACCTTGGCTCTGGTGGGTGTTACTCATTAGAGATAGAGTCGGCAGTACTCTAGAATGTGTTTGAGTGTAACAATAGATATGAGCGCATATTTGTTAGTGAATATAAAATTGTTTTATATTGTGTTGACTTATCGATTGATTATTTATAGATTCTGGTCGGTGCAGTTTGGCCAACTATATTGATAGGGGTTTCTAAATTCTTAAACAAGATAAACCGACACAATATTGTTTTAAAAATTGGGTAAATGAAATAATTTTGCCCAAATTATTTTTGTATGGAAAAAAATGATTTTCCACAATTTTTATAGTTGTATATGGTTGCTTGATTGTCAGGAAGAGATAATACTAAATTATTATCATTTTAGTGTGCAAGTTGAATAAAAGAAATTGAAATCATAACTTAAAGCTGAGAAATAAAATCCATATACAAATGGGATTTGTAAATATAAATTGTAAATGTGATTTATAATTTGAAATAGAATTCCAAAGTAGTATTTGAAAAGAAATTAAAAGGATTTGAATTTTTGGAGATTGGAAAAGTTTAAACCCCTTTTTAGTTTGAAAATGGTTTTCAAAGGTTTTGGAAAAATGCTTTAAAAAGGGATAAAAGCACTAAACTCTTTTTGGTCGCTGGAAAGTAATTTCGGTGATGACTACAGCATCATCGATGTTCATTTTCGGGTTTCTAAGAGACGGATTGCTGCCAAAATTATTTTTAAAAAAAATTGAAATTGTTTACAAAACTGGGTTTGGTTCTGGAATTTCAAAAGATAATTTGAATTGATTTCGAAATGATTTTTGAAAGGATGGAGAGACTTTAGAATCTAATAAAAATAGTTATGGAATGAAAATTTATCAAGGTGGAAAATAAAATTGTGAATAAATAAATTTACAATTGTAGGTAAACGAAAGGAAAATTGAATGTTGAAATTCATTTCGAATTTGTAAGTAAATAGAACTGTAATTGAAATTGAATTTGATTTGTGATAAACAAAGAGAAGTATTAAAATAAAATTAGTAAGTAAAACTAATTGAAGGACTGACCAAATGAATAAGGTTTGGAATGAATTGAATTCGATATTTATAAATGGAAGGTAAATTGAATTCATATAGAATTGGAAATCTAGTTTAATATAAGTAGATATAAACCAAAGGGTGAATTGAAAAATAAAAATAAGAAGTATATAGAATATTTGTATTGAACTTAAGAAATGGAGTGTGAAATTCTTAAGTAAATTTGATATTGGAAATATACCAAATTAATAAGTGAATAAAAAATAAATGTGAATAAAAGAAAAGAGAATTTATTTAGCTGATAATCAATTATAAATGAATACGTAGGATGTATGTATATTATTTTCGCATAGCAGTTTGATCCAAAATTCGAGCACAGAATTTCGAGATTGTTATATCGATCCGAGTTGGAATTTTTCACTCGATTTTCGATGGCAAACCTGGATATGAATTTTTTGGTTGATTCTGGAAATTCTCTATCATAGTTTATGGCTATGCAAGGGGAATGACGGTTTCTGATCAAGAAACCAGATCTGAGTCCGCACTAGGAAGTCGGGTGGACAATACTAGTTCGGAAGGGAAATTGTATGATCGAGTGAGCAATCGATTTTGGTATTGCGTACGAATAATACAAGTATATCACTGAATTGAATAAAATAAATATTCACACTTTTGTGAAGAAAAGTGCAAAATGGTTTTGAATGTTGTAATTGGATACTACAGCTAATAGGATATAAGGTGATTTAAATGCAAAGGGAATTGGATTTTGATTTTAAAGATAAAATTTAATTTGCTCGGAAAAGGTATGTATTTAAATTTTAGTATGAAATTTGATGATTTTCTTGTCCAGCCGCTTGGCTTTTCGTTTTCTTTTCTAAATTTGAGGGCCCGTTTTGCCATTTTGTAGTCGTACCGAGCTAGCCGTCTAAGGAGACACTGGCGAAATTTTTCGAAAATTTAGGGAGTTAGAAAATTTTGAGAATATTTTGAAAATTTAAAATTTGACTTGTTAAGAAAACGATATTGTCTGGAACTTATGGTTGAGTTTGGAAAATTAGTTGAGGTGATAATGGTTCCTTAATAAAAGATTTGTTTGCCAAGTTGATAAAACCATTTTGTTTTGGGAAATTGGTAAACGGGTTAAGGATCATTCTTCTTAACTAGTAATTTCAGGACGAAATTCTTTTAAGGGGGAAGAATAAGACGACCCTGAATTTCTGAACATCCGAATGGAAATATCTAATTGATTTTAAATATTTAGAAGTTATTTTAACTTGAATTTCAAATATAAACATGAATTTGGCAATTTAATTATTGAATTTAATTACAGAAATTTGGGTAAAATCTTGAATCTTCAATTTTAAGCTTGTTAAAAATAATTTGATGGCTTAGAAAATTCATATTGATAATGCTGAAGATAATGGAAGCTTCAGAATTGAATTTGAAAATAATTTGTTCAGTTTGAAATTATATCGTTTAAATCGATATTTTAAAATAGCCTTCCGAGGCACGGTCTCGGAATTCAACAAAACTAGTTCCGTTGATCCATAATATTGTATTTTTATCGAATTTTAATTTTCATAGCATTTGGAATGATCATTTGGCCGTACGAATAGCAAACGCGCTGAAATTTAAATTAAAACTTCAATGTTTTAACCGGTTCGAAAAGCTATCTTCTCTATACAATCGAATTTGGACTCGGAACCTTTTCCATTGCGTTCGAAATGGGCGTATAACATTATAAACGCCTGGCAGCACGCCTCGATAGGAGTTCAAAGTTTTGAGTTGCAAAATTGATATGATTTAAATTTGAATTTAAAATTTGAATATGAATAATATAATTGAATTTTGTTGCAAGCACCGATACGTATAAAACATTTTGAAACATGTGTTCATCTGTATACCACGTGTCCCCTTCCTCTTGGAATAAAAAATAAAAAAATAAAAATCGAAACCAGATAAATAAAAGAAAAATCGATTTTTCCTCTTCAAATTCAAATCAAAAGCTCGTCTCCATTCAAATAGAAAAAAATGGTCGATCTCCTTCAACCTCAAACAAAAGAAAAAAAATCGAAATCAAAAAGGACATCTCAGCTTTTCCTTTTTAACGAAATTGATTCGTTCACAAATAAAGAATAATAATAACCTAATCGAGTCGCTCGAACGAAAATAGCTGCCCGTGATGGTGGCTCGGTGGCGATGATGAGGCGCAGGCGATTGCAGTGGGGCTCGAGTCCAACATGTTGGCGAATGGCATGGGTTTCTTGCGATGTAGCTTGTGCGCGTCAGTGTTGGTGGGTGATGTCGAAGGGTGTGGAAGGCGGTGCAGTAGTGTTGGAGGTCGCGACTACGGCCGAGTGCTTAGAGAAGGAATGCGAAGCTAGGGCAGCAAGCTCGTAGGGTTTGATTCCGGAATGATTTAAGGTGACAATTTTTTTATTTAATGTTATTCAAGTTTTAAAACTTTTAATTTAATAAATTGATTCATTTTATATATTCAAAAAAATAGTTACAGTAAAGAAATTTAATATTTCGTTATTTACAGAAAAATATATGTAAATATATAAATCCATATAAAAGATATACATGCCTATTTCAATTTAATATTCACATATGTTCAAAAAATTAAAAGAGGGATTTACAATAAGGTATTTTCGATATTCTGAAATTTCAATTTAATATGTATATATGCAGAAAAAATATATAATATATATGCAGCTCTAAATTTTTAAGATACATGCAAATAGATGTGATAATTACTGAAGTTAAAATTTTGAGAATAAGTGATTTGGTGATTTAATGGTACAATTAACTTATTTAATTTATTTAGCTATTAAAAGATTTTTAAAAGGAAAATTATTGGTTTAAAGTAAATTTTTAGTTAATTAAATTTATTTATATGGAAATTGATTTGTTCAAAAAAATTGAATGAATTAATGAATAGTAATTTATTGTTCGATTATTTCGATTAATAAAACCTTATGATGTTTGTTACATGGTTTAAAAATCATGAAAACGTGCTGGAATTGAAATGGGTTGCATTCGTAGGCAAAGGTGAGATCTTCTCACTCAATTGGAATTTCCAGTTTAATTTAAATAGTTTAATTTTAAATCATTGATTGTGTGCTTGGATGATAAATTACTATCAGTTGTATTGGTTTAGACCTTATGCGCCGCATAATAGCGGATGATATTATATTAAACCCATATACCGCGATATTCCACCTCAAAGTGGAATTGGTATTATATATGTATTTGGAGTGATTGATTTCCCGCGTTATATAGCGGATGAGACCCAATGCGCTGCATAATAGCGGATGATATTATATTAGTCCCACATACCATGATATTCCACCTCGAAGTGGAATTGGTACATTGTTGTGCTAACGTCTCTAGATGCAGGGAAACAGATTGGACGGATCCAATTGGATTTCTCAAATATTTGAATTTGTTTCATATGTTGTGTGGTGGTTTATTTATAATCTGTGTATGATTATACTTGTGATTGAAACCGTTGAAGGCTACAATTTAGCTGAATATATTTTTGGGATTGTAGGATTCCAGAAATAAATAAAATTTGATTTTTGAAATTCAAGTAGAAAATTCATAACAAATTCATTTAAAGAATTGGTGAATTTAAAAGAAGAAATTCAAATGGATAAAGTTTTATTTTTGAAAACTTATTGAATAACTTCCAAAATATGGGAAAGATTTTAATAAATGGATTTTGAGTAATATGCTTTAATAGTTGAAAATTTTATTTAAAATTCGTATTTTAAATAGATTGGAAGAGATAAAGAAATTTATTTTAAAAGGGAATAAATTTAGAAATCAAATTTGGAATTTAATTTGGTGTTTAAAAATACATCTTTGGAAAATTGATTTGGAAATTAATTTGGTGTTTGAAATAAATTTGGAAATAAATTTAAAATTGATTTGGTGTTCGAAAGTGGATATTTGGAAATCGATTTGAAAATCGTATATCAGTGGATATTTGGAAATTTAAATTCACAATGGGAATTTTATAAAGAAAAGGGAATTTTGTTTTAAAAATAAATATTGGTTATATTTAAAAAGTGTGGGAAATTTACGGATTTGAAAGGTAAACTAAAATAAATCAAGAAGGATTTATTAACTGATTTAAATGGACCATTTTGAAATGGAAGGTGTATTTTCCCTGGTAAGCCGAGTATGTTTTAAAGTAGCTTTCAAAATTAATAGTTTTGAAGTTGGTTTTAAAAAGAATGTTTTGTGGAGAAATTATTTCTTAAGTTGTTTTTAAATCTTTAAAGTAAAAGATTTATTTAATTAGTTATAGAAGTGATTATTTAAAGATTTAACGGATATTCGATTTAGAAAATGGTTACTTAAATAATTACACTCTATCTAATAATTTTATTTTAAAACTATTTTGGACTTAAGTTTATATGAGATATTAGTATAACATTTTCATAACTAATATTTAAGCCAGTGTTTTAAAATAGTTTTATTTTAAATGTTTCCAAGTATGTTTTGGATAAGTATTTTAAATTATTTTAAAGTATTTGAACTCGGCAGATTTTCAATGGAAATGAATAAATATTTGGAAATAAATTCCACGTAAGGAAAAATGATTAGAAATTTGTTTTCAAAGAATTGAAATGTGGGAAGTGATTTGAAATTTGTTTTCAAATGATTGAAGTGTTAAAATTATATCTTGCGAAGATATGTTGAAAATAAATAACTGGGGGGAAATTATTTGAAATATGGTGATTGTTGTGAATGTTTATTGACAGTTAAATAACCGACTATCAATATTTGCCTTTTAATGGCATTTGAATTTCGATGCGACCGGGGGTCGGATTCCAACTGGATATTCGAAAACCACATCGAATCTTTGTGATGGATCTTTTGGTTGAAGGATCAAAGTGGAAGTTGATGTTATTTGTTTGAATCTGAATGTAACTTTTATTTTTAAAATAAGCACTCATTATTCGGATTAGCCGGGAGAGGACTTTGTGTCATAAAAATCATTCTGAATAATGATACGATGAAATGGGATTGCATTTGAAGATGGTGTTGAAGACCGGGTATTTTTGAAAGCGAAAGGATTACCTGTCAAATGTCTCTGCACTAGGTTGCTCCGATATAGAGATTTTATCACCCTTTGTGATGGGGATTCCGTACGTGATTAGTGAATATCTGAATTGCAAGGGCTTCTTTGAAGTGCCTTCAGTTCCGTTCGATCCCGGAATGGACTTGTATGGATATGTATCTAACATTACACTTTGAGATGTAAAGCTGGTTTCTATCAAATATATTTCTGTTGGTAGCGGAGAATTTATTCTCTTAGCTCAACACCCTTCTCTAAGACGTACGAGCTCAGAGGTAATGTAATTGATGGTTACTAGTGATATATTCCCAAATTGGTAATGTGGCAAACGAAGTGTTGCTGATCATTTTTTGATCGAAGCATGGCTTTGTGAAAAGCGTAGCTTTGTGGACGAGACTTCGTTGGACCTCACAACCTGGAAATGGTCGAAACATGAAGGATGCTGCAAGGTTATTTGGGGTTAGGGCCTCCTGAGGGTATGTCATTTCCTTCTGAAAAAAGGTGTTATCATGGTATGGAGCCTAGATACTTAACTTATGTGGTTGCCGCAAAATTATGACTTTGTGGTTGTTGCTTTGTGGTTAAGGATCCTCGGATAAAGGTCGCAAACAACCGGGGGATGGCATACTCATGTAGTAGTTACCTAGTTACAGAGGTAACCCGGCCTTGTGTTAGCAGAGATCCGGTTAGGTTCTCGAGGCATCCATCCAGAGGCGTACCCATGTTGCCCAGGAATTTCCTTAGCCTGACCATTTGTTGGAAATCCAATCGTCAATATGTGTCTTGTACGGTTTTAGTTGTAGAACCTGCCATCTAATATGGTAGCTATGGTAGGCATACTATAACGGTATGTATGCTGGCTAAGATTAATATTATACTTGCAAATGTTTTCCATTATACACTAATGATAATATTAAAAAGAATTTTTCATATCAAGCATGTTTGACTATCATAAGAAGAAATCTCCCCCAAGTGTGCGATTGCATTGTGTGTGTGCCGGGAGGCCTTATGGTAGGCATAGCGGATATCTTTTCCTTTCTTTGTGAAAATAACTATTTTTGAGATCTCACACCAGTCCCATGACTAACCTGGAGTTTATTGTTCCCTTTCTAAACTATGGGTGCCCATAATTTTCCACACGGGCAGCCTAGAGTCAGGTTATCAGTTATTCTGGAGCGAAGTCAGAAAAGTTGCTGTGGAGATCTGGAGGCAAGCTGGATGGCGAGACGTATCGCTTATTTATCTAGTGTTCGCCGCGTTTGGGTTGGTGCAAGTCAAAATTTCCTTGTAATCCAGTTTTAATAACTGCCAGTGTAGTATTACGTCGTTGTAACACTCTGATGATGTACGTATAAACTGATGTAGTGCTTTTTCTTTAAAGATATCCATTTTTTTATTGTATGTTGTTCTGCTGCGAAATGTGAGATTCTGTTATTTTTATGTTCTTCTTCTATCTTCTTCTTCTTAAACCTTAACGGTTCACTTTTTCGACATTCGATTGTGCGGCATTTGATACATTGAACGTATTAATGTCGACTTTCGGGCGTCGAAAAAATCGGGTCGTTACATTTCTCATTTCTAGGAAGATGTTATCTTTCTTTCCCAAAGTAAAGATTGGTGTAGGCCCTATGTGAAATGGATTTAAACTCCATTTATCTGGATCATTAGGAATTACTTGCTTTCTTTTGTCTTCCATGATTTGTAATCTAACATCCTTACTACTTGCTCTTCATGAAATAGATGATCACCAGTGATTTGATAGGTTGGCCTAGCTACTTGAGGGTCGAATGGTCCTTGTTCGAAGATAGTCATTATCCAAATGAGGTTGGATGGGGATTGAAATAGCTCCTTAATGGGATATGATTGGCAGGGATCAATCCTTTAAGCCCTATATATGTAGGGTAAGGTAGTTCCACTTATAGCTTAAGCAAAGACGGAGGTTCAAGCCCTCCTTCTAGCGCTAAAATATTAACAAATTTCTTCATTAACCCCAAAAAGTGTGAGGAAAGTGAGACTTGGTTGAGTAGAATCTTAGTAATCCTAGGCTAGTTCGCTAGGAAGGAACATGCTTCATGTTGAATCCAAGGTATTCTTGAAGTCATGAGTGTCTTGGGAATTCAAAACAAGTTATAATTAAAATCATAAGTGCTTTAGAATTCAAAAACAAGTCAGGATTCAAAAAATCTTATGGCAAATTGTTGGTCGTGTGTACTTTCAATAGCAAAGTCAAGATCGTGTCAAAATAATAAGAATCATAAGTCATATTTCATGTCTCTTTATTCATATGCAATGCGATTATAAAATTACAAATCCTTATTTGCAATAAGGGTCACAAGATTACAATAGGCACTAAAATCCTCAAATTGATTTAGGCTTACAAAGTTTAAAAATCAAGAAATGAGGAAAGAATTGATTGCCTCATCCTCCATGCCTCCCAAGTCCGTATTTATAGGGATAGAAAGGTACGGCAAGGATGCAATGCGTCAATATGTTTTGGTTGATCAACATCAAGGTTTATCTCGATGGCGCTTGGAATATTGCTTTGTTTTGATGCTGTGTAGTTAATGCCCCGCTATTAACCGGCCACAACCTGGCTATATCTCATAGCGGACTTCTACCGCTACGATTTTTCCATATAGCCCCAGAATATAGCCTTTCCGCTATATCTCATAGCGGACTTCTACCGCTATGATTTTTCCATATATCCCCAGAATATAGCCTTTCCGCTTTAATCCCCGCTATTTCCGCTACATCCCGTTATTTCCGCTATATTCCGCTATTCCCGCTATATCTTTTTTAATAAAATGAATTGAAAAATTACATTTATACATTATAAAATTATGAAACTAATTTATTTGATTTAATTTTTAATATAATTTAAGAAACGAAAATACTCTAATATTCTACCAAATTCAGTTATGTTATATAACGGTTTTTCGTTTATTTAAAGTATATTTGCACATGTTTTTATTTAAAATTATTTATGTATTATTTGTAATTCAATTGAATGACAATTTTTCTTTTAGTTACCAATTAAATATTTGTAAAAATATTAAGTACGAGTTTTATATGCTATTTTAGAGCCATCCGCTATATCCCGCTATATCCTCGCTGTATCCCTGCTATGATTTTTTGCACCTCCACCGCTTCGAATCTACCGAGCGCATTAACTGCACAGGTTTGATGATTCACGACATTCTTTGGTGTATGATCATCATCCCAATTTCATGCGGCTTGATAACTTTTGACATTCATGCGTTATTGATGTTGTATGATATTGATAATATGCGATAGTCACAAAATGCGGCATTGATCAATGTATGATGCTTTTATTATGTTGGTGACATCCTTTGCTGATTTGATGGCATGCGGCATGCTTTTATGCACTGTTGGCATGTCGTGACCTTCCTTTGTTTTTATATTGATGGAATGCGGCATCAATAAAGCACAGCATGGATGATATGCGGTGTTGATAAAATGCATGCGGCATTGATTAAGTCTGACATCAGTTTCACGCAACATCGTTTACTAGTAATATGCGATATGGATGAGTCGTAACATCAAAGATGTAAAGGCCCACAAATCCGTACCCCTTTTGAGATGGCAAACTTCCACAACAATTCAGCCCAAAGTGGAACAAATGTACGAGTCTTCGGGGTTAAAGAAGAAAGAGGTAGAAGAAGAAGAAAAGAAAACAATAAACAGAATCTCATATTTCGCAGCGGAACAAAATATAATAGATAAATGAGTATCTTTAAACAAAATCACTATATCAGTTTATACATCACATTATCAGAGTTTACAACAACAAACAGCGGAAAAGAAATATTACATATATAAGTGATACGCCTCGCCATCCAGCTCCAACTCCTGATCTCCACAGCAACTTCTTGACTTTGCTCCCGAATAAAAGCTAACCTGACTCTAGGCTGCCCGTGTGGAAAATTATGGGCACCCAGAGTTTAGAAAGGTAACAATAAACTCCAGGTCAGTCGTGGGACTGGTGTGAGATCTTAAAAACTGTTATTTTCACAAAGAAAATAAAAAGAAATCCGCTATGCTTTTTTGGAAAATGAAACTACCATAAGGCCTCCCACCACACACATAATGCAAACGCAGAATTGGAGGAGATTTCTCCTTATGATAGTCAAACATGCTGGATACGCAAAATCCTTTGATATTATTATTATTAGTGCATAGTGGAAAACATTTTGAAAGTATAATATTAATCCTAGCCAGCATAGGCATTTCGCACTTATGCCTACTATAGCTACCATGTTCAATAGCAGGTTACTGCCACATTCCATGGCAGGTTATACAACTAAAACCATACATGGCGCATATTGTTTCTTTGGATTTCCAACAATTGGTCAGGCTAAGGAACTTCCTACTTCCACATGGGTATGCCTCTGGAGGGACGTCCCGAGAACCTATCCGGATCTCTGCCAACACAAGGCTGGGTTGCCTCTGTAACTAGGTAACTACTACTCGAGTATGTCATCCCCCGGTCGTTTGCGACCTTTATCCGAGGAACCTCAACCACAAAGCAACAACCACAAAGTGTAATAGATTTGCAGCAACCACATAGGTTAAATATCTAGGCTACATACCATGATACAACCCTTTTCCAGAAGGAAATGACATACCCTAAAGGGCGCGACCCTCATAACCTTGCCGCATCTTACCTGTTTCGACCATTTTTGGGGTGTGAGGTCCGACGAAGTCTCGTCCACAAAGCTAACTTTTCACAAAGTCGTGCTTTGATCAACAAATGATCACCAGCACTTCGTATGCCACATTACCAAATTGGGAGTATATCACTAATAACCATCAACTACATAACCTCTGAACTCGTACATCTCAGAGAAGGATGTTAAGCTAAGAGACTAAATTCTCTGCCACCAACAGAAATGTATTTGATAGAAACCAGCTTTACATCTCAAAGTGTAATGTCAGACACACATCCATACAAGTCCGTTCCGGGATCGAATGGAACCGAAGGAACTTCCAAAGAAGCCCTTGCAAATCTGAATATTCACTAATCACGTCCGGAATCCTCATCACAAAGGGTGATCAAATCTCTTTACCGGAGAAACCCGGTGCAGAGACATTCGATAAGTAATCCTTTCGTTTTCGAAAATACCCGTTCTTCAACACCATCCTCAAATGCAATCCCATTTCGTCGTATCGTTATTCGGAATGGTTTTTATGACACAAGGTCCTCTTCCGGCTAATCCGAATAACGAGCGCTTATTTCTAAAAAAAGTGTTCAATCAGATTTCAAACAAATCACAACAATTTCCACGTTGATCTTTTAAATAAAAGATCCATCACAATCACAAAGGTTCGATGTGGTTTTCGGATACCTATTTGGAATCCAAACCCCGGTCACATCGAAATTCTAATGCCATTTAAAGGCCAATATTGATAGTCGGTTATTTAACTATCAATCAACATTTACAACAATTAATAGATTTAAATAATTTTCCCCAATTATTCATTTTCAAAATATCTTCGCAAGATATATTTCACACTTCAATCCTTTGAAAACAAATTTTAAATCACTTTCCTCACGTGGAATAAATTTTCAAATATTTATTCAATTCCACTGAAAATTTGCCGAGTTCAAATACATTAAAAATAATTTAAATCGCTTATCCAAAATATATTTGGAAACATTTTAAAATAAAATTATTTTAAACTTAATTATTAGTTATGAAAATATTATGCTAATGTCACATCTAAACTTTAAGTCCATAACAAAATTTGTTGAAATAAATTAGTAGATAGAGGATAAATATTTAGATAACCAATTTCTAAATCAAATATTAATTAAATCTTTAAAATAATCATTCCTATAATTAACCAAAAAAATCTTTACTTTAAAGATTTAAACATTTTCCAAAAATAATTTCTCTAACAATATTTTTCAAAACAATTTCTAAAACTTTAAATTTATACTCTAAAAGTTACTTTGAAAATATATTCGGCTTTTCAGGGAAGAGTTCTCTTTCCATTTATGTCAATTAATAAATCTTCTCGATTTATTTTAATTTACATTCCAAATCTGTAAATTTCTTTTCACACCTTTAAAAATAAAACAATATTTATTTTTAAAACAAATTTCCCTTTCTTTTATAAAATTTCCATTGTGAATTTTTTAAATTTTCAAATATCCACAGATATACGATTTTCAAATCAATTTCCAAATATTCACTTTCAACACAAAATCAATTATCAAATTAATTTCAAATTTTATTTTAAACACCAAAGTTATTATCTTATGAAACAAATTCCTTCTTTTAAATTTATTCAGTTTTCTAAAATTAATTTATTATCTTATGAAACAAATTCCTTCTTTTAAATTTAGTCAATTTTCTAAAGTTAATTTATTATAAATTTTCTACTAAATTTCAAAAAATCCAATTTTATTTATTTCTAGTATCCTACGATACCAAAAATATATTCGGCTAAATTACATCCTGCAAGGGTTTCAATTACAAATAATCACACACGGATTATAAATAATCAACACACAATATATGAAACAAATTCAATATTTGAGGAATCTAGTTGGATCCCACCAACCTGTTTCCCTGCATCCACAGATGTTAGCATAACAATTAAATACCAATTCCACTTCGAGGTGGAATATCACGGTATATGGGATTTATATATAATATCATCCGCTATTATGCGGCGCATAGGGTCTCATCCGCTAAAACTATGAGGGAATATCAATCCAACTACTAACGTATATACTACTATATATACATACACACATACATACATCCAAACTGATAATAATTACTAAATTCAACCAGGCATCCAATAATTAATTTTAATTATTATTAATTAATTCCAGCAATCCAAAAAAAGTGAGATTTACTCATCTTGATTTTTATTGTTGCTTTCACATTCTGGTTTGACTAAAATCAACAAGTGTTTGATTTTAGCACGAAATTCCAATGGCTCATATCTCGACCAAATCAGTTCCATATCCTAGATCTCGCAGACACGATCGTCATGTAACTTGTCTCGTTCAATTCTGACATCATATGAAACCGATACACAATTTGCAAGAATTTGGATTTATATAAACAATTTATATAACTTTATCTATTTAATTTAATTACAATACCCATACCCCAAACTCTGCCAAAACAAAGCCTACCCGCAACTCCTTCTTCCCCTTTTTCACTTTCTGTACACAAAACAAGTTCCAACCCAAATAGCTGCATACGCTTGTCATGACACGGCCAACCACTCTACCGTTCGAAGTTCCGAAGCCACCAACGATCTTCTCTTGCCGAGCTCGACCCGACCGACTCCACTACCCATGGTCTGCACCTCCTTCCTAAGACCCGACCTGCTCCACATCCCCTTTCCTTGCAAATGTCACGAATACCACTAGAGCACTGAACTCCACCAGACTCATCCATCTAGTGCGCCTCGTCATCCTGAACCCAAAAATCATTTCCATTGCTTGATTCAATGACTCAAAGCTCCATACAATAAACCCTAGTTTCGAACTCGAGCTCGTCTTCACAGTCAATTATCCAAGAATGAAGTCGTGACCTTCAAAAATCATCCCAGGCTAAAGCTCTTGGCAAAATAGGATTTTTATAATGAATTTCGTGATATATAGTTTTGTATTTCAAGAGGATTTAATTTTCAAAGTTTTCCATCTTTCATTTTTTTTTCCTTTTTACAATGTTCGGCTGGATATTTAGAAAAAGAAGGAAGGAAACGTTTTGAAGAAGCAATAGGCAGATCACATCATATGGTGGCTGATTAGATAGAGTAGACAGATGAAGAGAAAAGTTGACTTGACAATATATAATTAATTTTCAAAATGTCATGATTTACGTAACTTAAAATCTCAAACCCCTATCAAGGCGTGCCGCTGGGCGTTTATAATGTTATACGCCTATTCCGAATGCAATGGAATAGGTTTCGGTTCCTAATTCGATCGTATGGAGAAGATAGCTCTTTGAACCAGTTATTAAATTAAATTATGATATAATTTTCAGCGTGTTTGCTTATCGTACAACCAAATGACAACTCCAAACATTACAAAAATTAAAATCCGATAATAATACAATATTACGGATCCAATGAAACTAGTTTTGTCGAATTCCGAGACTTTGCATCGGAAGGCTATTTTAAATATCAATTTAAACAATATAAACTCAAAACTAAACAAAACATTTCCAAATTAAATTTTGAAGCTTCCATTATCTTCAGTATTATCAATATAATTTTTTTAAGCCATCAAATTATTTTTAACAGGCTTAAAATTGAAGATTCAAAATTTTTATCCAATTTCCTTAAATTAAATTCTATACTAAATTGCCAAAGTTATAGTTAAAATTGAAATTCAAGTTCAAATTAACAATTCAGATATTTGAAATCAATTAAATATTTCAATTTCAAACGTTGAAAATTCTGGGTCGTTACAAAAGATATATGACATCTCCAATCATATTAATGACTTACGGCAAGCTTTGATTTTTTTGCACTTGCCAATTGCTATTGACGACATGCGACATCGATGGGATGCGGCATCAGTAATATGTGATGCCTTCATCACAATGATGGATAATGACATGCTGCCTTATGTTGATGGAATATGATATTGATGATATGTGCCATCCACTTTTGAATGAAACTTTACGCCATCCTCTTTCTTTGTTGGTGAGGTGCAGCATCAATGGTATGCAACATCATTGTAGGCTTTTGCCATTGGCTTTAATGACATTATTTTCTTTAATTTAACACTTCCTTTGTCTACGAGATCCTCCGACTTCAACATTTTTGTTATCATCATGCCTACATGCCTTTGGAATTAATAATGGTAATAACATCAACGTCAAACAATTTCTATACAATAAATAACATATACATCCAACTTAAATAAACAATCAACATCCACATTATTCACCTTGAATTTGTAACGTTGACAATTGTCTCTGAAATAGCCTTTGAAAGCCTTCTAAAAATAAAGGAAATGGGACTTGAATAGGAAAACATAAATATATATTGGTCTGTTTTTGTCTAGGTTCAACTTGTGTCCAAAACACGGCTACCGATGACCGATTGCCTAGGCCAATGTACCGGTTGTAGTCAATATTTTGAATTTTGACTGTGATTTCAGTCTAAGGCATAATATGTGATTACATAGAGCTAATTCTCCTAGCAGTATGATAATTTTCATGATGAATATCAAATCTAAGGTATAATGAAAGAAATAACTATGAAATATAAACGAATTATTACAAGAAAATACAGTTGAAGGCATATTTCTTGAACGATAGTTGGCAAAAGCTTGATCTTTTGTTTCAATGTTGTCTCTACTATTTGTGCTGATTTAGTTCCACTTGATAGGTCCTTGAGAATATGATGTAGACAAAAATATATTATGCAAAAATGATTTTTACATTCCGAAAAGGGAACGTTTTACGAGAAGAATGTAAAAAGGTAATGGAATTTTAATCTTAACAATAAAGTGATTTGGATTAGCCTTGTAATTTAGTTGTAGTCATCCTTAACATATCCACATTCAGGGAAACTTCTGCAAAAGAGATCGTTGAATCTTTCATTACTACATAATATAGGCTTATAAAGAAATAGACAAACTCATTAATCAAATCATTATTCACCTCATTTCATAAGTTTTACTCTTATAAGACATTTTTATTACCTTTAATTTAATTTTTAAACAAAAAATCCAAATTCACGAAGTCTACAATATTCAAAAAAGTTGTTATTCGATAGTAGTATCCAAATTAAGTTTACAAACTTGAATACCAAGGAACTAAACAAACAGATTGATCTTTTAAACTTTAAAACTGGTCAATAGTATGCCATAAGTACAACTTATCATGAATGTTAGTTTCCTATTAAATAGTGTGGATATTCATGGCTTAATTATATAATATAATGGGTGAAAGATTATATACATGACTCTGTATTATTATATGAATAACCTTGCAAACATTTACATACCTTCCATAAACATGATTAATTTAACCAAAAGAAGACACAACCAATTTATGTGAAAAACTACTGAAATTTAATGATATTTATTTATGTCAAATTTATATAATTTTCTTCATCAATTAGCTTTTGAATCTATAAATAAATTTGCTTCTATATATTGTACATAGGTAACAATTATATTAGATACATTCAATCAAGGTGAGTCCATAAAATATAAGGTAGATGGGAAAATGAAGCTTAACTTTTTGACCAAAATTTTATTCACCCATTGTATCTCAAAGATGAAAAATTATACATGAGAAAGATAAAAATCAATTTTGGGTAAATGTTGAAAGCTAACGCTAAAGTTAAATTGCATGATCGCAAATTGTAGGTGGAGAAGCTGATGGTGCACTCATGTACTAAGAGGCCGGTCGTAGGTTCAAGCATCAAGGGGTTGGTTGTGGTTGCGTTGATTTGGAAATGGCAAACGTTAATATATATTGGCATGTTTGGGTCTAGGTTTAACTAGTGCTCAAAACACGACCGTCGATGTATTAGTTGCCTAGACCAGTAGACCTATTACAGCCAAAATTTTTAACTCTGACTACGATTTCGATCCTATTTTGTTGACAATCTTTTTGATGTTTTAGCAAAGTACGATCATATTGGATATTGCTATATTGGTGGGAATTCAGAATGCATTTCTCAAAATCAGAGACATTCTTTTAACATGGCTTTAGGAGGAGGAGGGTTTTCTTTAAACTACCCACTTAGAAAGCTTTGGCTAGCAATGCATAGGTATAGTAGTGTGTATGGAGAAGACATTTGATACAGTCTTAATCTTCTAAGCTTGGTGTTTCAATTACGAAAGAGCCAGGTTTTCATCAAGTATGTACGTATGTTCTTTAAACTTGATATTGAATTATTTTATCCGCCATTTAAGCTCATAGAGGAAGACTAGACATATCCCTTCATTTTAGTTTCTATTAAAATATGTTTTCCTTCTAAATCACAATGCTTGGAGGAAAATCTTCTTTTAAAATATTATATAGAGAATTATTTTTGCAAGTTGTGATTATCTACACAGATCTTAAAACACTCTTTATTAGCTCTATTTAATGCTTAGAAATTTTTGACATTAAGATAATAGATATAAAACTGTTTATGTCTAAATCCGAATTGGAAATCTCCTTACCATCAAAGATATATACTTACAAATCCTAAAAATATGGAAATTTTCTAACATTTCAGATAGACTTGCATAGAGATATATCTGGATTCTTATCGCCACATCCATAAGCAGCTATTTTAAGCTTACACCATATTAAAAAAGTCAGTCCAATAGTTCTTTCAATATCTCTTTTCAACACTAGGTTGTTTATACAAGGCAACATCTGATCCATCTCGTCTTCTATAGTTAACATTATATTACAATTCGGTACATAAATGGTCTATAATGATATCATTGGGTTACATTGTCCATATACATGAGAAATTACATCCAACAAGTGTACTATAGATATCACTTCAAACCTTTTTGCTATGGAATATAAGAGCTAAACCACAGTTTATGCTTAATGCAAAGCCCTTACATAGAATCCTTGGTCGATGCCACGTTTTTTATTTGGATGATTTAGAGGTTGATGATGCAATAGCTGTTTCTAATTCTATTCGAAAAATTACATGGAACCTATCAGATTGTAGTAATCATTCAGGCAATCTATTGTGAAGATTGTGTCCAAGCAAACACATCCATGATAACTTCAAGTGACATCCCGCACATACCGGAATGTGTTCAAGCAAACACGTCCATGTTCGCTAGGAGAAACACTACCAACTCATTTCTTATCTTCAAGCTTAGTTGAGAGCTGACATGGAGAACCTTCATATGACCATCATCGTCTACCAGGACATCAATCATCGGCTCCACTGAGACCGCATCTTCTCCTCTGACACCTTACGTGGTTTCGTAGATTAGAAAAATATACTGTTGGAACATAGCCAATGCATGGGTGGTAACTACTATACATCAGTAGTTTTGATGCATAGAGGCTTCTCCACACCATTTTCCTTCTCTTGTTGCTTTTCCTCTCCAAGCTCAAGGACATAGCACTCACAACCAATGCTTTGGTCACTTGGAATTGCTCCCACTCCAATCTATAGCGAACTTTGTCATCAAGTACCATGAAGCAAGCATAATTCGAAAATCAGTATGGATGGGTCGACCCGAGAAAGCATTGTAAGTAGAAAATGCATCAACCACAAATTTTTTTATAACCGCACCATCTTGCAGTCTCCAACTCCCAGCTCAATAGGCAATTTGATGGACCTGACTAGATCTTTTGGCTCTTGGTAAATCCATAAAGGTGAGATTTACATGGTTGTAGATCCTCAAGGATGCATCTTATATAACTTCTATTTAAACAAGATATTCTCTAATCTCCCACAATCAATAAAGACACAATGCACTATAGCCAGCCTGATTGAGGCCATAGCCACCATTAAGTCAAGCATTAATGCTCCGACTGCATTAGATTTTCTATTTTTGAAAACAATGTCATTGTAAATTCTTTTTTATTACTTCGTCATAGCAACGTCTTCTACGACATAACACATCTCTTAAGGCATGTGTTAGGTGCGTTTCTGCCACCATCGGATCAAAAAAGAGAAGCACCACCGAATCAATGAAGGGAAGATACCACCGAACCACCTCCTCTCCGAGCAATGCCGAACCACCTCCTCTCCATCTACCACCGAACCATCCTGCTCCAAGTGTCAACGAACCATCCTGCTCCAAGTGTCTACCGAACCAAATCAAAGCAGCACCACCAGACCAGAAGCAAGGGAGGCCGCCACCGGACCAACCTCTACCGGACCAATCAACTCCCATGCATCACCGAACCAAGGCTTTGCGGAACCAATGTTGCCAGGCCAGATAGCATCAGCCCAGGCCCACCAGCAGCTATATACATCCAAGACCCCTACCCCCAGCTTCACTTTATAAATAGGGGGGCAGGGGTACAACAATGGCAGACAAGTTTGAGAGCTCAAGCACGGATAGAACTTTCAAACAGTTTTCAGATACTTGTAATCAAAGCTTTGTACTTGTAATCTGAAGAGAAAAGGAGAATAACAAATAAAGTGGACGTAGGCACATTCTGGCCGAACCACTATAAATCTGTGTGTCTTTTATAGTTTAGTCCATCTATTTTATATATTTGCATAAATCATCCAAATCACTGAGAACAACACATAATCAACTAAATCATACGACTTGGAGGTGTTTGCCCATTTTCTGTGCAAACATTTTTGGTGCTTTCATTGAGAGCAGGAGCTCGAAGCTTCAGCTTCTCCCACTTAACCCTTTTCCTATCAGCATCGTTCATCGCTTGGAGAACATGCCTCCCGGACAGAAGAGAGATGCTAACAAAGGAAAGAACATCGCAACTGGCAGTATCCCAGATCCAGTGATCAGAGATCAAGACAATCGTCCAGTTCCAACAGCAAAAGGAAATCAGGCAAATCCGACAACCCCTGCTACGGAACAACCAATTACAAGGGCGGATCTGGACAGGGTTGTGGCTGAAGTAACTAACCGCTTCGCATCTCAACAACAAGCCTTGATGGATCAACTCATGTCACACTTAAGGGGTGTTGAAGAAACCAACCGCAACACTGAATCATGGGGTGAGTCCCGGTCTGGAGGATCTGAGAGACGACAAAGGTCTTTCTTCTTCGAAGAGGCTAACAACAGAAACAGCAATGGTAGGAGCCGAGCCCGGACTCAACCCGAATTCCGACCCGAGGAAACACTTGGAACCGAACCCAACAGGGGAGGTACCAGGCAGGGGTCGGATGTAGCTGAGCCTGCCATGCTACCTAACCATGGAAACACCAATAGACGGGACCGAGCTGGAGTCCAGCCCGAAGTTGGGCCCGAGGAAGTGCTGAGAACAGAACCCAACAGGGGAAGATCAAGGCAAGGGCAAACTGTGGCTAACCCCAGCGTGCCCCTGGAAGACCAGAGGCCGTCATTGGAGAATGTTAGGAGTGATAGACGATACCATCCCTACAGGTCATCTGGACGGAATCAATCCCGCAGGGAAGAACCAAACTCATTTCTATCCGCTCCAAGTTCTGATGAAAGGATGGCACGATTGTTCAGAGAGTGCGTCCAACGGGAACAAAGGGATCGGGGGATAGGCGCTAGGGTAACCAGCCCCTTCACCCGCAATATCGAAACTGCCATCACCCCCCGGGAATGGAAAATGCCAACAATGGAACCTTACAAGGGAACCTCTGACCCCGTTGTATACTTGCAGAGATACACACAGCATATGCTCATGAGCGGAGCAACAGAGGGAGTGTTGTGTAAATGCTTTCCACTATTCTTGGCAGATCTAGCTACCTCCTGGTTCTGCCATCTGCCCCAAGGATCCATCAGTCATGGGAAATATTGAAAGAAAAGTTCATCAGCCAGTTCCGCATTCATGTGGAACAACCCAAGGACGCTTATTCCCTATCTAATATCAAACAGAGGCCCGGAGAGACAGCGCAACAATATCTAACCCGATTCAACGCTGCAGGCAGTCCAAGATGCCGACGAGAAACTTATCCTAATGGCCCTCTGCAGTGGTGTGCATCCGGATACTAATTTTCTAGGAGATTAACGAAAGAAAAGCCAGGTACCTTACCCGATTTCTTCCACGAAACCGGGAAATATATGAGACTTGAAGACGCTGCCATTGAAAGGCAGACAGGGCAACAAACCAAGGCAGCTCATGGCAACACATCCGCAGTAGCAAAGGACGTTCGAAGAAATGACCCCAGAGATAGTGCTGGAGGCAAGAAGGGGGAAAAGCGCTTATATAAGCCAGGACCAAGATTTGACTCTTACACTCCTTTAAATGAAACAATCGAAAACATCTTTTTGGCCACCCAAGACGAAGTTAGATACAAGCGCCCCCCGCACAAGAAGGAATCACATAATGCAATTAAGTCTGGAAAGTTCTACCGCTTCCACGGATCTCATGGGCATGACACCAATGAATGCCATCATCTCTGGGACTTGATTGAAGAACACGTCAGAAGGAAGAGACTAGAGCGCTACGTGAAAGGTCAGAACAGGACTTCAACTCCTGCCAATGAGAACCCAGGGCTGCCCCTCCCGGAAGTTGGCGGAGGAAATCGCAACACCAGCGGCTCCAGTCAAGAGAAGATAGTGGTCCTTACCATATCAGGAGGACCACACATCGCCGAAGGAAGCTGGGAAGAGATGGAGAGATACGGTAAGTCACTTAGAAACAATAAAGGGTACGTTAATTCTGTTACAGAAGAGCGCCACCCGAAACGGAAAGAGAATGATGATATCACATTCAGTAGGCGTGATCTTGAGGGAAGGCAGTACCCTCACATGGATCCTATGGTCATCTCTGCCTGGTTCGGTCCAGCCAAGGTTTTCCGAATTCTAGGAGACACTGGAAGCTCAGTAAATATCCTATTCAAGCACGCTTTCGACAAAATGAAGCTGTCAATAAAGGATGTGTCTCCCTGCAGCAAACCGCTACATGGTTTCACCGGAGATGCGAAGATGCCCCTCAGGCAACTGGACCTCTTTGTCGAAATAGGAAGTCATCCCCGCTCCGTTGTGCGAAAACAAACATTTGTGCTAATAGAGAACCACTCAGCCTACAACGCCTTTTTAGGAAGACCAGCCTTGTCTGACTTCCAAATTGTCCTAGCCCCGTGGTGCCTGAAGATGAAATTTCCAACGGATAACGGAATAGGGGAAATAGAGGGAGATCAAGACGCCGCTCGAGATTGCTATGTGACTGAACTTCGCAATAACCGCAGGAAGGATAAAGGGAAGGATGCAGAGACTTCTCTCTGTAAGAAAAACTTGGAAGCATAGCAATTAAAGAAAGCCCCTCCTCTTCAATATACCAGCGATCCTTTCAACGAATTAGACCCCAGGGACAAGGAGGAGGAGGCCACCACCGAGCCTGCAGAGGCTATGGAATTTGTATCTGTAGACAAACACGACCCAAGTAGACCGCTGAGAGTCGGGTCTCAGTTAAGAGCGGAATCGAAAGATCAACTCGTCGATTTTCACCTCCACAACATGGATGTATTTGCATGGATGCACGCTGACATGACTGGAATCTCCCCAGACGTAGCATGCCACGTACTGAACATCGATCCCACCAAGGTGACAGTAAAGCAGAAAAAGAGAAGTATAGGGGCAGAACGGTCAGCAGCCCTCGAGGAAGAAGTAAAGAACCTACTTGCCAATAACTTCATACGAGAAGCCATCTACCCATAATGGATCGCCAACCCGGTACTGGTAAAAAAGGCTAATGGGAAGTGGCGAACATGCATCGACTTCTCCAACTTAAATGACGCTTGCCCGAAGGACTGCTTCCCACTCCCCCGAATCAATCAACTCGTGGACAACACAGCCGGACACGAACTCTTATCCTTTATGGACGCATACTCAGGATATAACCAGATCCCTATGCACGCCCCCGATCAAGACCACACTAGTTTCATCACTGACCGGGGATTGTACTGCTACAGAGTAATGCCTTTTGGACTTAAAAACGCTGAAGCTACTTATCAGCGCCTTGTCAACAAGATGTTTGCGGAATTAATAGGAGAACTATGGAAATTTATGTGGATGACATGCTGGTAAGATCGAGGAAAGACAACGATCATATAAACCACCTGGACAAGATGTTTCAAGTACTTCGCCAATATGGAATGAAGCTAAATCCTCTAAACTGCTCCTTCGGAGTATCGTCGGGAAAGTTCTTAGGATTTATCGTCCATGCCAGGGGGATTGAAGCAAACCCCGAACAAGTCCGGGCTTTGCAAGATATCAAGATACCATCCACTCGAAGAGAGATGCAAAGCCTAAACGGGAAAGTGGCCGCCCTAAGCAGGTTCATCTCTAAAGCA